>JARCGZ010000008.1:28202500-29402500 GCA_029784005.1 Lenwebbia sp. NSW1173648
AGCACAATATCTTATCAGACTCATCATAGCATCAACGGAGAATGCCCATACGCATAATTCTGCTGTGTATTTTGCTTGCATATCACGGTATATCTACTCTAAATCATCGCACAGTTTATCCATCTCACATTATGGTCGGCAAATTTGGTAACTATCGGCTTTAACAAAGATAAATGACCGTTTTGCATCGAATGTAACAAAAAATGAATGCATAAATTAATAGAAGACAGGTCAAAATGCAAACAGTGCATACATGAGATTTTTGAAATTCACACTTAAAACTCATCGTTGCTTAATTCTTTAAATTCTTTAGTCTACAAAACACAGATAGTGCAAGAAAGTTAGCGTCTCAACTATCAAGTTAGCATCATCTAATGCATGGCTCATTTTCACTCTCAACTTAGAGTTGTTAGAGTGGTTTTAATTACAAATGCTATCAAACAGTTGGTATACAATAAAATAAACAAATTTGCATTAACATACAGGATTTTACTTACTGAATTTCTACCTATGGAGCAAATGAATGAGTCATATTCGCGAAACTATCATCTAAACCAATAATTATTTCAACTATCCCTAGGCTTGTTAGCCTTGTCTACCAAAGTTTCGATCTATATAGCGAAAAGGAATAACATAAATGAGAACCAACCCGATGATGGAAGTCCTCTACTTCACGTGCTCTGATGCGCTCGAAGTTGAATGCACTTTCAATACTCAAAAAACTCATCAGACAATTCTCCGCCTTGATACCCTCTTGAAGCACGCAATTAAATGTTGACATTCTGCAAGGAAAACAAGAATTCGAATGGATTGGCAAGGAAGAAGATGAAGAGAGTTCAATTCATCAAGCAAATTAGATTCAGCTCCATTATTCAATACGTATAAGCTATACTGTACCATTTCCAATAACCAAAACTAGTAAACACCCAATCGGGGTTTATGTAACAAACATGCTCTAAACTTCACTATTTCTTTTTAAAGAAATCTCAAACCATGAGATGCCCCTTTCATAACTCATAACATATCTAATTCTAAAAAAAAAATTGTCAAGACATGAGTGTACAACCATAATCCGTTTCTCGTGCCTAACTCATCCGTTATCATGACTCAAAATGTGAAAAGTTTCTTCAAACAATCCAGAGGATTGAAGCGAATTACTATTTTGAACAGGTGCGTTGCCTGCCTAATATGCATTCTTATGCCTCTCAACTTTCCTCATCAATTAGATTTATCAAAGAATAACCCAAACTGCGCTAAGAAAAAGAAAGACCAATCCAAACAATTTGCCGACAAAACATCAGCGAGAAATCCAGTCAACGAAAATCATGAATGAAACCACAGTCACCGGTACGATCTCCGTACACACATTGAAAATAACTTTAAAAAATAAAATGAAAGACTTAGCTAACAGTAAAATGCACTGATCACAGCTTACCAGTTCCAATCATCCAAGCAAAGAACCACTTCACCGCCACTTGTTACACGAAATACACCTTCCCTCTCTTTGCCTGCGCAAAACCTCAAAGCTCACACTCATCCAGATCCACAACACCACAATCGGCCTCACCAAAACACAAGGAAAGCTAAACAAAACAAAAAAACCAAGAAATTTACCTCGTTTTTGGGTGCAAAAGAACAGGGGCTTCCTTGCGTGACGACGGCGACGAGCGAGGGAAGACATTGCCGGGACCGAGCGTCCGCCACGAGGGAGAGAGGTGAGAGCTCGAGACTGAGCGGCGAGCGGCGAGCGCGAGGGGGAAGACTGAGCGTGCGTGAGAGATAAAAGGGCGTCGCGAGCTGAGCACTCGGGGAGGTGAAACTGATGAAGACGACGAGGGAAATCTCAAGGGAATAAGTCTAGAAGAGACACCCGGTCCCGCATTTATTTATTACATTTGGAAATCTGAAGGGAATAGTGTAGAATAGTCTAGAAGGGTAACCGGTTCCCCCGGTCCACTTCTCTTTCGGACAGTGGACAAATTGCTAGATTGAAACACAGAAATTATACTTTTGCCCGTTTTTTTTTTTTTTTTGTAATACTTTCGATTGAAGACCTTTTACTTTTAGACATCATTGGCTCTCTAGATCTGAATCTTCATGGCCTGAAGTGTTCCCTTTAAGATGTGCCACTTAGAATTATATCGTTAGAATGCAAGAAAAAAATTTGTACGCATTCGCAAATATGAGCCTACTCCATCTCAATCATTAAATAACGTGGGCTCAATATGATAATACACATAATCTGATGATTAAGATGAAGTGGGCTCACATGTTTCGGATGCATACTTCGGACCCTCTCCTTGTTCAAAAAAAAAGTTTTGATACTTTCTCCGTAAAAAAAAAAATAGAAGAGAAGCCAAGCCACCCCAGCAATTATTAATTTTCAGCTTAATTGCTAAGTTGGATACTGAGGGTGGATTTGGTTCGGCATTCCTAAGGGGCATTTAGACCCCAAAGCCCCTTGGAAAAATGCTGAAGCGTTTGGTTCAGCTTTAGGCCAACATTTGGCCAAATGCTGGCCTTGGGAATGCTGAAAGCCCAATGCTGACATGGACCAGTATTGGGCTTTCAGTATTTGGTCAAATGCTGAGCTTGGATTTTTTCTTCCAAACCCGCGCTCACTTATTTTTTCAAATTCCAATTTTACCTTCATCTTTTTTGTTATATTATTTTTTAAATAAAAAAATTCAAACCCTAGTTATAGTCGCTGGCTAGCCAGATTTGCGGCTGGCGGCCATGGGTGGGGCAACCCCCGGCCGCCGTCGCTGGGGTCACGCGACCCAAGCGACGGTGGCCTGGGCTCGCGTGACCCAGGCAACGGACCCCAGGGTCGCGCGACCCTGGCAACGAGGCTTGAGGTCGCGTGACCCAGGCGACGGCCGCCGGGCGTCACGCGACCCTAGGGCGGCCCTCGCCGAGGTCGCGCAGCCCTCAGCCGTGAGCCACGCCTCTCCCCTGGGCTCGCGTGGCCCAAGCAACCGCCGCCGGCGCCAGGTCTGGCTCACCAGCGGCCGTAACCTAGGGTTTAAATTTTCTTTTTTTTATTTAAAAAATAAATATGGTAGAAAGCCCCTTCGCAAATTTGTTTTACCAAACACTAGTTAGCCTAAAGTTATTTTTCAAAGGGTTTTTTTACCAAACGTCATTTGCATTTCCCCAAAACCCTTTAAGTTAAAGGTCTTTGCATTTTCTCAAAACCCATTTTTAAAGTTGAACCAAACCCACCCTGAGATCACTTTTCTTTTTCCTACCAAATCTTCTATCTAAAATGTCAATTCAATGTTAATTGGCATTAATAAGGTTTCTTGCCTTTTAGGACATATTTCTGCTTTAGATTTTCCAAAACTTTAAGTCTATATAATATTTTTAAAGGTAATGAATCTAGCCATCTTTCAATCAATTGAATTGACAGCCAATAGAAGAATATTTGTATAGTGTATAAAAGTTGTATGTTGCTGTTAATGGGTCATTGAATTTACAGCATTCCCGTAAGCAGTACCTTGTCTGTATCATTTGCGTATGCGCATATCTGAGTACGCAATTCATCGCTCTTTGTCCATATCATTAGGCATGGCCACGGTTCATAAACCGGCGGTTCCGGTTTAAAATTCGAGAGAACCGAAACCGGAACCTTAAGTGGTGGTTCCGGTTCCGGTTCCGAACAGGCGGTTTTTTTTTTTTTAATTCCATTTTCGGTGGTTCGGAACCAAACCGAAACCGGGCCCGGAAGCCACGGGCCGGTTCCGGTTTGGAACCGCTGGCCCAGTCAACGGGCCGGGCCCAGGTTTGACCCGGGCCGATTTCGGGCCCAAACCGGCCCATGGCCATGCCTACATATCATGTTCCGCCAACCAGAGGATTAGTTTTCCCCAGGGCATAAAATGAGGAAAAAGAAGAGAGAAGAACGTAAAGGAGATATTAAGGTAGAGGACTTGTCCAGGCTCCAGGCTTTACTTGCCGAAGGTCGTGTCGTGTCTTCTGTGATATACCAGCTCTGGCAGACAGAGATATATCTATGGGAGGATATTCGGAGGATTTTTAATGCGAAGGGCTTTTGAAGTGGCCTTTTCAACCACATTTGCCTTGCCGCCGGTGTGGCACCCCGGATCGTTGAAGTCGACCGTGTTGATTTCTCGAGACCGGTAAGTACTCATCCGGCGCACGATGTATTTGTATGTCTGGGTGATGCTGTTGAATGACTTGGCTGCCGAGCGTGGCAATCAGCAGGGATGGTCGCACTTGTGCCTTCGCTCTTGCAGTCTGATGTATATGTGTGAAATTATGGATCTGTCAGCGTAATATGAAGGATATTATGGATCTGTCTACTAGATAACGAACCGAACCTTTGTGAAGTTACCATGTCTTACGTTAGACTTGGCTTCACATCATCATGTCTTAGATACTCCTAATAAACTTGTTATACTCATCTATCATCCTAGCAGGTGTTAACCAAATTCTACTTTACATTCACTGTACGTCTTGAGGCCTTGAGCGACGGATTGAGTATTCGGAAAGTTGTCCCACCCACGGAAGAAGCGGCGCAGCGTGTCCTTGAACGTATGGATGCTGAGAGCTGTCATACTTCGTCCTGAATGCGCTGCTCCGGCGAATGAAGCGAACAACCCCGATCACTCGCCGAATGAGATGAACCACCGATGGATAGTGACAGGAAAGTTGTGAACTTCCACCTCTGCTGGTAACAAGCTCGTACCATGTTGAGCGTCCATGTGTGAGTGTTCTTTGCTTTGTGACGTAGTTCTTTGCTTTGTCATAATGCTAGGTCAAGCGCCTACACACTTGCTGTTGTGCGAGAGAGCTAAGAGAGTTCTTACGATAAGGATTCTTCACGACGGAATTCTGTTGAGAAAGTTGCTTGAAAAACATGCTTGGAAGCAAACGGTACGTCTCAATATTATCAGAACTTCGCGTAGTTGGTCATTTTGCCGATTCTGCCGGGACTGTTAATGTTCTAAAGTTCTATAAGATGCTTAACCCAGACTTCATGAACTTTTCCTGCTTTATTTAGCTCTATGTGACCACTCATCACACCGTGGCTCCAACTAGGGGTGTCAAAAACCGAACCGAACCCGAAATTTCGTGCATTTTCGGTTCCGTTCTATTCAGATAATAAAAAAAAATGACCGTTTCCGGGTTCAGTTAACCGAACAGAAAAACAACCCAATCCGCTCATAGCGGTTTTAGAATTACTTCCATATAAAATTAAAGTAAAATGACAAGAAGAACAAAGAAAGAAGGCAACGTTGAAATATTTCCTTCATACTTTCGTTCTGTATATAAAAGGATCCCAAATGAAGGCTTGAGGAAGAAAATGACGTCGCTTAATATCCGCTCATAGAGTGAGGACCGTGAAGAAAAAGGGGGAAAAAGAAAAAACATAAATTGGTCTAAGTTAAAGAGAAAAAAAAAAAGGGAAAAAAAAAGGAACATGAAGTGGGTCTAGGAAAAAGAGTCGGGCCAAGGAAGAGACTTTTTATACACAAATAAAATCCGTGTCCGGTGCTAGTTAGCCTTTTCAATCCGTTTATGACACGTTTAGGTATGACAAGTTTTTTTCTGCTCCCTCCTCACGCGTCCCCACCCCAACTCCCCCCGAAGGTGGAGATTCGAACCCTCCATCTCCCCTTCTCGAATGAGAAGAGTGACCACTAGGGCAAACCCCCAGTGATTAGATATGACTAGTTAGATGAGTTAACATTTTATTATCTGTGTCAAGTTGATCTGGTTATATACATTTTAAGGGAGAATTATAAAAAAAAAATCCTAAATATATTGCAATTGTGTCCATTCAGTCCTAAACCATTTTTTTTTGTTTGCCAATTCATTTTTAAACTGTTTGTGCCAATTCAGTCCATTCGGCCAATTTTGGCTGGCCGGCGCTAATGTGGACTTTTTTTAGTAGCATTTTAATGATTTTATTGTTTTTTTAATAATTTTTTTAGTGTTGGGGAAAAACTAAAGAAAATAAAAAATGAAATCATAAAAAATTCAAAAAATTATTAAAATATTATTTAAAAAAGTCCACGTCGGCGACGGTCGGCCAACATTGGCCCGGATGGACTGAATTGGCACAAATGCAAGAATTTTAGGACTAAATTAATAAAAAAAAATTAAGACTAAATTGAAATAATTGCAATAAAGTTAGGACTTCTTTGGTTATCCTCCCTAAATTTTTTTTTTGGTAAAATTCTCCCTAGATTATAGGCGTGTCACGACAGGGTCAAATGTGTTAATAAGGATCTATATCTTAAACGTAATCGCGTTGTGCGCCTTGTAAGATACGACACCGTCACAAAAAAAAACGAGTTGAATATGTATGAATGATGCAGACAGGAGCATCTAGAAAGGCAGACGCATAAGAGTCGTGCCGGGAAAATCGTTCGCAATTAATTTTCTTTGAGAGAAACAATAATAAAATCGAACAACTGATGATGAGACAAATGCATCTCGGTCGTCGAGTTACGTGGACCCCGCATGGGACCCACGTAATTCAACGGCTGAGATTCAATAGGCTCATCTGTACCCGACTTGTGCACGTATTGCTCCAACATGATTTGGCAAACTCTGGCAAAATATGCCAAAAGAAGAAAAAGAGGCGATCACGGGTCGTGCACAAGTTAAGAACATTTTGGGGGACAAAAGCAAAGGCAAAAGGTAGGAACATTACCTTGGGTCCAAGTTTTAAAAAAAAAAGTAAAGTAAAGTAAAAATATCAAAAACAGAAAAAATTATCGAAAAAGCCCTGAGCATATTGTACAGCGGCCAATTCATTCCTAAACTTTTCAATTTAGCCAATTTAGTCACAAAGCTTTTGAAGAATTTATCAATGTAGTCATTTCAATCCCTTTTAGCCAAAAATTATTAACGTAGATACCAGTCGTCCTGCGCGGCACCGTCGGCCGGTGCTGACGTGGACGACTTTTACATTTTTTTTTTTAAATTCTCAAATTTTTTGAATTTTTTCTTTGTTTCCTTTCCTTTTCTTTTTCTTTGTCCTTTTATTGCTTTCCCACCGCCAGTTCAAGGCCTTGACGATAGCCCACGGAGGTTGCTGGCCACAGCAGACCTTGAAAATAAACAAGAAAAAGAATAATCAAAAAATCAAAAAATTTGTACACGTCAACGCCAACCGTGCCGCGTAGGATTTCTGGCATTCACACCAAATCTTTTTTACCAAATTAGTCGCTATGACTAAATTAGAGGATAACCTACTTATCCTATACAAGCACACTCCTATGACTTGTTAGACAATGTCCATTCGTTAATAACATCAAATGTATTGTTAGATGTGGTATCACCAAGCATTTAACTAAACTAAGCATGGATACTTAAGTCTCATAGTTCGAAACTCAGGTAGTCACACATAGATGTGCAAGTAGAATTGAGATTGGACTGAGTCGATGATAAATCGTCAACCCAACACAAAGCAATAAGCATCATCCATGCATGAAATACTTTCCTTCTGCCATTTAGTGATGAAATACCTTGCTTGTGTCCACTGGCACAATACAAACAAGCAAAGAACCATCTCCACAGGTGTATACATGTTCCCTACTATTCCTCAATACATTTTGTTGTTCATGATATTATATGAGAGAGGAGAGTAAATTGAGCAGAAACATGGAATTTCACTCCATTTCGGATCTATGGAACAAATGGAACATCCGAGGCTTTGTCATACTAAGTCTTTCACTTCAGGTTTTTCTCATTCTATTTGCACCGCCTAGAAAAAAAATAGCCAATGATCGCATCATTTTTCTCTTGTGGTTGGCCTATTTGATGGCTGACTGGGTAGCCACATTCGCAATCGGTCTTATCTCTCACAATCAAGGCAATTCGTGCGCTCATGTAGCTGATGTAGACAGAGAACTTCAGGCATTTTGGGTCACATTTCTCTTGTTACATCTTGGCGGTCCAAACACCATAACTGCCTTCTCTCTAGAGGACAATTCGATTTGGCGAAGGCACCTACTCGGTCTCATCTTTCAAGTCGGAGCCGTCATCTATGTCTTTGTGCAAATATTTCCCGGTGGTAAGTCCCTGGTGATCCCAACAATGCTGGTGTTTCTTGCTGGGGTCATAAAAAATGCAGAGAGGATAGTGGCACTTAATCTCTCCAGCCTCCCTAGGCTCAAGAAATGGGTTGTCTCAAAGCCGCCGATCTCATTTGATAAGTTGATTGATGAACTCAACGGTCCAAGGTATCATCATGGTAAACATGAAAGCATTGTGGTGAAGCATGCTTACAACTTCTTTCAAATCTTTAAAGTCTTCCTCAGTGATATCGTGTTTAGAGCGCAAGACCGTTCTATGAGCTGCCAATATTTCCAAAAAGTTTCTGCGGAGGAGGGGTTGAGGGTGATATCAGTCGAACTTCAATTCATGTACGAGGTGATTTACACAAAAGCGTTGGCAATACGTTCCAAGTGGAGCTACATTTTCCGCTTCATAGCCTTCAGTAACGTTGTGATGCCTTTCGTCGTCTTCAATCGCTTGAATAAGCATTGGATCCCTGAGCTCGATGTGGAGATTACTTATTCCCTTCTTTTTGGAGGGATTGCTCTTGACGTTATAGCTCTGTTCATGCTCATTTTCTCCGATTGGACTGTTGCGGCTATCATGAGTTACAACACAGGATCATCTAAACTAGATTCATTTCTCCACAAGTTGGTATCCGTCGTGGATGGCCTGAGAAAGCTCCTATTAGCCACATGTGCGTTCAGCTCCTGTTTTAGTGACGCAATGTTAAATACACCGTTCATATTTCGAAGGTGGTCAGAGTGCATCTTTGCTTGCAACCTTATCTCGGCGAGCTTGAAGGAGAGTCCGATAAAGATGTATAAGCGAGAATATCACTGGGTCATCATCGCTTTTTCTAATATCTGCAGCTTCCCATTCCGTATGGTTGAGAAGATCATCTCTTGTTTCCATTTAGCTGGTGAGGCCATCGCCGGAGGCTGTGGTCCGAGGTTCTCTACGGACGAGGATGAGAAAATACCGAATAATGCGTATGCGATATACATTTCCAAGAATCCCTTTATTAAGAAGTTATGGATCTTCATCTTTGAGGAGGTGAAACGTAAATCCGAAGATGCGTCATTCAACATGTATGAGGCTAGAGGTGATATGTATCTCGATAAATACGATTTTTCATTTCTTTCAAATTATTGCGCAGGCATTTCTTACGACGCTAGTATTATAGTGTGGCATCTTGCGACTGAAATCTGGTACAACATAGACACAGAAGGTATGATCCATCAACAGTATCATGACGATAGGAAATTCAGCAAGGTCCTCTCCGACTACATGTTGTATCTTTTACTAAATCAGTCTGACGTAATGTCCCCGGTGGCGGGTATTGCCCAAATGAGATCAGAGAGGACACTGTGGGAGCTAAGGAACTACATCACCGATAAGACTGCGAATTTGCCGGAGCTATGCCGGACATTGTTAGACGAGCCTTCGGGAATGAGCGGCCGTCCCAAATACGACAAATCCGCGCTTGGCGAGGGGATCAAATTGGCCAAAGAGATGCAATGCCTAGAGGGGTATAAGTGGTCGATGATGAGCGGAGTGTGGGTTGAGATGCTGTCATATGCAGCAAGCCATGTTAAGGTAGAGGCGCATATGCAGGTGCTGAGCAAAGGTGGAGAGCTTCTTACCGTTGTTTGGATGTTGCTGGCCCATTTCGGTTTACTTTTCAAACCTGGATGGGGCTTGTATTATGAACACGGGTTTGGTGGGTAGTTTCAGCTGTCTGCCATCTTCACAGCTTTTCTACTTGTGTTCGTTTGAATAGAATTTTACTAACTTGTGTATTTTTGTTACTAATGCCGGGAATTGATGGACTTTCATTCCTCGTAGTAAGCCTTGCATGTGTCTACTTGTACCGACAATAAATAATCAGGTCTTACAAACCGATGGTGCAATTTTCATGCGAGGACATACAAATTTTCAGATGGCGTAAGCTCACTCAATTGGTTAAATAAACCTAATCTGACTCTTCCCAATTGCGAGCGCGTGAATGACATCGTATATTCTTACCCACCTTATACCAATTATCCCCATGAGCTTTTGTAATTGAATCTATTATCTAGATATTGGTGGATGGCATTCAAGGTTGATGCTTATTGGCCTTCTTGATAACAGGACAGCATCAAGTCAATAAGGTTCATTTATGCTCTTATTTAAGAAAACGATGACACTTCGTATCTTTATTTGAAATTTTTCCTTTTTTATATATATAAATGACACTTGAGTGATCATCAAACAAGTTTTGGCATTGAAGTAAGCATCTTACGAAAGTCTGTCATTTTCCCTTCTTAAATGAGTACTTTATGAATCATGATTTTTCGCCTTTGAAATATGGAAGACAAGTGTGTGGAGCAATATTTCGATTTCTCAAAATTCCAAATGTTCCGAGTTAAAAATTATAATAATAAAGCACATCGAGTTGCCGTAGTTTGTTCGTTCACAAGCTTCTCTCGCGTAAATTCTCAATCGGTAATTATGTTTCTTCTACGTAGATTGAATTAAGATACATTTGTTTGTGAAGATTCGAAGAACAACCTGCTATTTAAATACGACATGTTGAAATATCGGGATAAGGACATTACAAGCGACATTCATCCTATGTAGCTCGGCCACGACCGCGGCCCGTTCCTTCGTTGGACCCACATTCCACAGTCTCCCGATCCTCCTGAACTCTCTCCTTCTTCATGATTTGAGATCAGAGATTGAAAACTTCAGCCACCATATCTCTTATCTCTGCTAAGCAAAATAACTTGTTTGTGTATGGCGACAGATTGAGGAACCATGGCTTAACATAACAACCGGAGAAGAAGAGAGAGATATGGAGGATTCGGCGAACAATATGTCTGGATTTTTCATATCTCCCCCTCTTTTTGTTTTCAACTTTACTCTTTGAATCTGAGGACTTACACAGGAATCTCCACTCTCGCCACTTCCGACAAGCCGGAATATTTTTTATTCCAGCCCTACTTTTTCAGCTTAAATTCACTCTTTGTTTAATACGAAGACAAAGGCAAATTCGTAACTGGATCTTTCCGACGAGCCATGTCAATGCCACGTCAAAATCTCCACTCATATAAATTATTGATGACACTCAAGTGAACGATTTTTCAGCAATGTGACATTCAAGTGATCAAAAAAAAAAAGTTATGGCATTCAAGTGAATGATGTACGAAAGTCATGACATTTGTAATGTACTTATCCTTCGAAAACCATTGTTTAATGGCACGAGAGCATCTTGGCTTTCAACCTTGATGGATGCTTGTGGAGGTCTTCGATGACAAATTAGTGAAGTTAAATGGAATTGAGATTCTCTAAAGTTTGTTTTAAGTTACTACTTGGAACAGTAGATGTCAATCTTTAGGTGAAGAAAATCAAAGGATAAACAGTGATTATGATGAAGAGGATCAAAGATTCTTGACACTGGGGAAGAGAAAGGTTGATCGACACGCGGTCAAGCGATGTAAGAAAAATTTTAGAACCCGGAGATATGAGCCCACTCCATCTAACCATTAAAAAACGTGGGCTTCATGTGGTATCGACAGAATTTGATGGCTAAGATGGAGTTGACTCACATGCTTCGGGGTATGCTTGGGCACTAGAATGGAGAAAATGTTTCGACGCTTACACGTCACCCTAGCAATAATAAATTATTAGCTTAAATTCGACCAAATATCAGCTTAATTTCTAAGTTAAATATTGAGTTTTCTCCTTGCCTTTTATGATATAATTTTGCCATGTAGGATATTTGTACAGGTGCATAAAAATTGTATGTAGTTGTAACTTTTAACGGCTCTTTTAATTTAAATTTGATAGCATTATTATAAGAAAATATGTTACAATCGTTTAATCCACTTTGATGGCTACTTTTCTTTCTCATGGGCTCCATTTGATTTGCGAAAGAATAGATAATATAGAAAATATTTTTCAAAATGGATTGTTTGTATCGGGTAAAATAATTAGGCAAGAGAAAATATTTTTATTATCAACGAAAATTTATGTCTAAATATTTTCACAGACGATAAAAATATTTTTCGTTCATTTAATATAAGATATGGATTTCAGGATGGCATTTTTCAGATTATTTATTTTTTAACGAAATAAACGGAACTTAATTTTTTGACACTATAATTTACATAAAAGCCACTAATCATGACATTCATAGTCAAACGTCCCTCCAAATCCACCTTCGTCCCAATAACTTTTCAGCTCCATGAGGACGATGACGCCTCTCCACCGAACGCTCTCAAACCGTCTCCTCTCCAAGCTTCCTCCTTTCGAGCTATGGACTCGCATCGCCCGATTCTTCACCACGACGGGCGACGGAGCCCCCGCTGCGACGGCGGACGCGATTCCGGCGGCCTCCGCCGCAGCTCCGTCCTACGAGAGTTCTCCGCCCATCGACGCCGGATCGTCGATTCGCAAGCCGATCAGCTTGTGGCCCGGCATGTACTTCTCGCCCGTCACCAACGCCTTGTGGGAAGCGAGATCCAAGATATTCGAGGATGTCAGCGATGCCGGGGCGAGCGAGAGTGCTGCGTCGCAGGAGAGCGAACTGGTTCCGAGGAGTCCGTCGAGGAGCAGGACGAGCATTTTCTACAAGTTTTCGAGTGATTATGTGCTCAGAGAGCAGTATAGGAATCCTTGGAATGAGATCAGGATGGGGAAGTTGGTGGAAGATCTCGATGCTCTCGCGGGGACTATATGCTATAAGGTAAATAAACTATTGGATGGTCATACTTTTTTTCCTCGTTCTGAATGTGGTGCCATTGTTACTCTGCGATGTTTCTCCAGCTTAAGTTTCTCGGTTTGAATGATGGTCCAATGGTTGAAACGTGGTTACAAGGGAACTCGAGCGGTTTTATCGCTGCCGATTGCTTGTATCAACGCCATGCATACTCTGTCATTGTAATGAGAGAGTTCCTATGGGCTTTTTCTGCAGAAGATGAATTGAATATAATGTCTTGACACTACTAGAGTAGTACAGTCACGCGTTGCTTTGATAAATTCCTGATATAAAGCTGACGATGCTGGTACTTAGTTGTTGGTGGTGGGTAATCAGTTCTAAAATTCTGCTATTCGTAGTGTGAATGTCAAGTCATTGTTTGAGTAATCTGGAATGGTCATCTGGTATTAGAGAGAATTTCATGTCTCAGACGAAAAAAATTGAACAACATGCCACTGCTTTGCTGTGAGCAGTACCTTGTCTCTATCATTTGCATATGTGCATATATAATTTCTCATCGATCTTTGTCCATATCGAGTTCCGCAATCAGGGGCTTACTGCCTAAGATCTCTGGTGATTAGTTGTAGTTCATACAGTGTGGGAATTCATCATTAGAATTGTACATAACAGAACATCCCCATTGTATTTAGCCCTTTTTCTTTTGGACCAGCATTGCTCCAGCGACGATGGCACCACAAGGCCTCTATTACTAGTCACTGCTTCCGTAGACAGAATGGTTCTCAAGAGGCCAATCCGGATTGTCACCGACTTGCAAATAGTGGGAGCTGTTACATGGGTTGGCCGCTCGTCAATGGAGATCCAACTGGAAGTAATTCAGTCCACAGAAGGTATTATATGAAACAGTGCTTCCAATTGATGATAGTATGCTACTTGCTCCCCCCCCCCCCACACACACACACACACCCTCCCAAGTTGATGATATTGCTTTGTTTTTGGACAAATACATACATTTCCATTTACCGCCACTAATTAGTTGCAGGAGTCGCGTCACTCCTGATCCCGAAGATGGTGTCACCTTGATAGCTGTGGCTTACATATATGTTTGTTCTTTGCAAGCCATATTTACTCTTGCATGTTTCCTTTACTCATAAAAATCGTGGAGAAGCTTGCTAATTTACTAGCCATCCACCATTCCCTTATTACCAAAAAAAAAGTAAGCCCGTCCATAATATGGAGAAGCTTGCAAATGAACATCCTCTTGCCAAAGAAGTATTGGTCGTTTGTAGAGGTTTCTGACATGTTGTTCAAGCACAATACTCAGATGTCACATCTTCATAAAGTTACCCTTTCCATGATATATTCTTATCCCTGATCCATTCTGCTATTTAGTTTAAACTGGTAATTCGCTGCAGAAACCCAGAATTCCTCAGATTCAGTTGCACTTACCGCCAATTTCACATTTGTGGCTCGTGATTCTAGAACTGGGAAATCAGCTCCGATTAACCGTATCTCACCAGAGACAGAGAGTGAAAAATCACTTTGGCAAGAGGCAGAAAAGAGGAATAAAATGAGGAAAAAGAAGAGAGAAGAACGTAACATAGATACTAAGGTAGAGGACCTGTCCAGGCTCCAGGATTTACTTGCCGAAGGTCGAGTCTTCTGCGATTTGCCAGCTCTGGCAGACAGAGATAGCATTCTGATAAGAGATACTTGTTTTGAGAACTCATTGATATGCCAGCCACAGCAAAGGAATATACATGGGAGGATATTTGGAGGATTTTTAATGCGAAGGGCTTTTGAATTGGCCTTTTCAACCACATATGCCTTTGCCGGTGCGGCACCCCGGTTTGCTGAAGTTGACCATGTTGATTTCCTGAGACCTGTAAGTACTCATCCAGCGCATGATGTATTTGTATGTCTAGGTGCTGCTGTTGCATCACTTAGCTGCTGAGTGTGGAACTTTGGCAAGCACGAGTGTGGAACTTTGGCAAGCACGTATGGTCATACTTGACCCTTCATTCGTGCAATCTGATGTATATGCGTGAAATTATGGATCTGTTTAGTGGAAGGTATTTATAAGAAGATTTTGGGGATGTAGGTGGATGTTGGTAATTTTCTCCGCCTCAAATGCTGTGTTCTGTACACGGAGCTTGACAATCCAGCTGAACCCCTGATAAATGTTGAAGTTGTGGCCCATGTGATGCGACCTGAGCTCAGGTCAAGTGAGGTACGTGTGGCCCATGTGTGTTACATTTTCCTTTAGCAACTTTTGATACCAGTCCCCTGCTCTAATCAGAAGTCAAAGGATGCTGTGGTTTGGGGATTTATCTATTTACTCTCCCCTTCTTTTGGGACCAAGTTGTTTACCATTCCTTAACATAACTGATCATGCATAAGAAAATTCAAACAAAGAATCACCAAGAATGAACTGGTTACCTAGTTGGGGGACACTGAAGTCTGTCTTTAATGGAAATTCTATCTAACTAATGAACTGAACCTTTGTGAAGTTACCATATATTTTGTCAGACTTGGCTTCGGATCACCATGTCTTAGATAGTCCTTATTAATTTGATATATTTCATCTGCCGTCCTAGCAGGTGTCAAACAAATTCTACTTTACATTCACTGTACGTCCTGAGGCCTTGAATGATGGATTGAGGATTCGGAAAGTTGTCCCATCCACCGAAGAAGAGGCGTGGCGTGTCCTTGAACGTATGGATGCTGAGAGCTGTCAGGCTTCATCCTGAATGCAGTTCTCCGGTGAATGAAGCGAACACCCATGCTTACTCGCGGGTTGAACGGTAATTAGTGGGGGACTGAAAATGATACTCAAATGGCATAAAGTGGACAACATGACGAAGCGAAAGGAGCTTGGGAACATCAGTCTAGTTGGGGACTTAACAGTTGCCTATCCCGCCAGACATGTATCAGCATTGCAAAGTCCAATTCTTTGTTACCTCAGAGAAAGTGCCACTGCACGAGTATGATAATTTAGAAGATAAATGATGCTGAGAAATGAGAGCTCCTGCCCATTTACAAGGACAAGGGACTAAACACGTCACTAGTTCTGATTGATGTATAGCTACGGAAGTTGTGAAATTCCACATCTGCTGGTAATGACCTTGTACTATGCTCAGCATCAATATGCGAGTGTTCTTTGCTTTGTGACAGAGTTGTTTGCTTTGTCCTAATGCTAGGTCAAGGGACTTGATACTTGCTATTGGTTTGAGAACTATGAGAGTTCTTATGATAAGGCTTCTTCACGGTGGAATTCTTTTGAGAAATTTGCTTGAAAGCAATTGGTAAGTCAACATCCTTCATAAGATAATCGATCCACGTTTCGGATTCAAACTGGTGTGATAATCTGGGGTTGGAACTTGGGAGTTCATTGCTGCCAGATCTACTCACGTTTATTAGCCATCTTACTAGAGGCAATTCTGTGTACTGTTCCAATTCATCTTATATCATCTGAGGGCGAGACAATTGAAGTGGGACTGCTTATGCTAACCGTCTATCCTGAATGATCGAAAATGAAAAGGTTTAAACATGTATTCTTGCAAGCATTTGCAAGATTTTTGGGTTGACATCCGGCTCACCCGGCCTTCATTCTTACTATTCCCAAATAAAATTCCCAACAAGCTACCATGTCCAATCTGCTCATTCTTACCAATTTCCTCTTAAAACTATTTTTTTCGGGTCTCACTCTTAAAACTTATCTAGTAACCTGTAATAATCAAATTTAAATCATACTATGATTTTCAAATCAATACGGATGAGACCTTGCGCAAAGCAGAGAAAGGACCTAAAAAGAGTTCTGGTGTGCAAAGCCTCAAGATTCTCATAACTTCACATAGCTGGTCAGCTTGCTGATTCTATCGGGACAGTTAGGGTGCGCATGGCAACACTTCTTTTTCAGAAATCAACTTCTGGCCAAAAGTTGATTTTTCTACTTCTGCTCCAGAAGTTGATTTCTAATCAGAGAAATTCGTTTGGTAACGGTTGAAAATTTCTACTTATGAAACATTATTAACAAAATACCTTCTACGATGAATTATTGTCGACGGCTAAAAAATGTCTACTTCATTTTTAATTTTTTCAAAAATAATTTTATTATTAAAATTATTATTTATTTTTTACTCCGGCGGCCGGAGATGGCGACTCGACGGCGGTGGCAATGGCGGTGGCGATGGCGGCCAACAACTGTTGGCGGCGGCGAGCGGTGGTTGGCAACGACCGACGGAAGTCAGAGGCGGTGGTTGGCTGTTGGCGACGGCGGCAGGTGGTGGTCGACGATGGGCAGGCGGTGGTCAGCGAGGGTTGGCAAGGGCGGGCGGGGGTCGACGGCGGCCAGCGCGGTCAGCGGAGGTCGGTGGGCGGCGACGGCGGAGGTGTGATTGGGCAAGAGAGGCGTAATGAAAAGAGGGTGAGGCGAAAAGTACTTCTTGAGTTGAGAAGCAATTTTTTTAAGCTTCTCAAATTGAGGGAAAAATAACTTCAAAAGTGAAAATTCACTTCAGAAGTAAAAAATTTTACCAAACGAATTTCTGCGTCAGAAGTTGCATTACCAAACAAGTTTTTGCTCCAGAAGCACTTCTGAAGCAAAAATTCACTTTCAGAAGTATTACCATGCGCACCCTTAATGTTATGTAGTTCCATAAAAAACTACATACAGTTGGCATTCATGAGAACACCCAAGTCTGTAATAAGGAGATAATTGACCCGGACTTCATAAAATTTCATGCTCTATTTAGCACTATGTGACACTTATCAGACCATGGTTCAAACTATAGTCACCAAGAAGGAATAATTACGATGAACTCACTGCAAGCTAATTTGCCCGCTCACCCCTATATGTAGAGAAAACTACATTTAACCCCAAATGTAGAAAAAAGATGTGCCTCTGCATTTGTATATACTAACTCAAGTTCAGTCCAAATGTCTAGCACTTAAGTTATCTGCACCATAACACAACAAAAGATACATGAATTGAGATATAGAGAAAGGAGAGGATCGTTACTGATGCCAATGCTCTTGTCACTAAATGGCACGAATCTGTAAAAGCCTTATAGATTTTTTATAGAGATGAAAGATGGTGCTATCTGTAACAGCTACCCAGTGAAATCACAGGAATTTATTCGAACAGATGCATCCAGAATAATTAACCTAACCAAAATATACATCCAGGGCCTCTGGTACACATACCTCAGCAACTAGAACAAGGATTTTGTACTCAACCTGTCTATAGAAATTTCGCATGCGCAAGGCAAATGTATTTAGCATTAGAGAATGCAAGAGACATCTATTTCTTGTTCCACCTCATTCTTCACAAAGAGCCGTGGAATCACGGATATTTATTGTGAGAGGTGACTAAGACCGTCCATTAAAGCATCTGTGTGCTCAGGCTTCCCGACCGATACACGGACATAGCCCTTCAACTCTTTGTTGTTGTAGTGACGGATCATGACACCCATTTTGGCAAGGTCCTCCTGCATCATTTTGTAGAAGCATCACTTTGTGGAAAAGCAAGGAAGAGAAAAAAAGAATACTTCAAGGATTCAAGGAATACAGTGAACTTGTCATCAAAGAAATTATGTAATCCTTGCAACCCGTAAATAGTAATGCCCATAAATCATATGACAGGACAATAGAGGAACTCAACGAAGATAACTTTAAAGAAAAATCTTTGAATGTCCTTTTATACGGGTGAATTCTTAAATGTCCGTCTCAAATTCTCAATGCAGATGAGGTGTAAATCTTGACAACATCAAAATGAGTGAGTCCTAACATACCTTCAGCTTTTTAGCATCCATTCCAGATGTGACCTCGCAAAGAATGAAATTAGAATGGCTAGGATATGGATTGAGGAATGGAACTCCCATCAGAAGTCTAAAAAGCCTCTCTCTTTCTCGTACCAAAGCGTCTTTAACATTCTGATATTCATCAACACACAATTCAAAGATAGGACTTAAAGAATTAAGAACATTGATGCCTTGCTTTCAGATTAATAAAAGGTATAATTCCATGGAGAGAGTGTCGTCAATAATTAACTAAGAATAACCTCCAGATAAGTTGGATTCTGCAATGCTGCACATGCAGCAACTTCAGCAGCAACAGATACATTATAAGGTTGCTTTGCTCTCCACAAGAACTCGATAATGCTCAAAGGGAATGCTCCGTAACCCACTCGCAATCCAGCTAAACCTACATTGGCATATGTTTGCCGACATCCCTGAATTTAAGGTTCCTCGAACAAATTGAAATAGCATCAGCATAATCTGTCAATCTCCAGAAACTGGAGACTGTATTCTTACCAGCTCTTTTGCTAAATGTCCGGAGAACAATCAAGTTCTCATACTTCTTCACCCATTTCATCCGAGACTCGACCCCTGAAAACTCAATGTATGCTTCATCCAACACAACCAGCACTGGGAGTTTCAGGATTTTAACGAGATCTTCATCACCAATAATACTGCAGTGTTAGTACACCGAGTCAAGTATTGGCAGATAGCTCTTTCACTACAGTACCAACAACTACTATTACACTACCAGATTAGCAGATCCACATTACATAAAATAAAGAAAGTCGCAACTATAGAAGTGTGTATATCTTTACAGTGTGAATTGCACAGAAATGCAAAGCAAGATGCTATGGCAATTAACAGAAGTGACTTTTATTGTGTGTTTTAATATGTTAATAAGTATAAAAACCGACAATTGACTCACTCATATAGATGTTGAATACAGACATCTTAACAATTCAAAGTCAAGTGTGATACAGAATACAAAAAATATGTTTAAAGCACGAGTACTTGACATTGAGAGATACCTCCCATCTGGATTATTAGGAGAAGTTAAGAATATGCATTTAGGGTTCTCCTTTTTGACAGCATCAGCAATGAGTTCCACATTTAAGCTGAAGTCTGAATTCCTAGGAACTGGAGAATAAAATTGAAAAAGAAAATGATAAGCTCAAAAGCATAATTTGCGGTAGGTTTCTGTTGTTAAGTTGAATAATACATACTAAACAAAAGAAAAAAGCAGAGTCAATATCGAATACACCTATTAAGACGTCACTCAGAACAGAAAAAGAACCCATCTACAATTGATTACCTTTGACAACATGTGCCCCATTAACTGCAGCATCAAACTCATACATTGTAAATGTTGGAGGACAATCCACAATCTTATCACCAGGATCCAGAACACATCTGCATGACATATTTATGAGTTGATTAGGACACGTGCAATACTAATGGCAAGAGGACTTTAAGGGTCAAAAGAAATGCTTTGTCTAACCGCATAATTAAATCAATTAGTTCATCTGCTCCACATCCTGCAAGAATGTAATCAGCTTCAAGGCCAGAATCCACAGCAAGAGCAGCACGGAGCCGACGGCTCTCTGGATCAGGGTATATATACGGGAATTTCATTGACCCTAGAGCATCAAAAACCTGCAAATTTGGCAATTTTAACAGACAAGACACAAGAAAACTTAACAACAGATGGCCTATTCAAACAAGTCAAGCTTTACTACTACTACCACCACCACTACTACTACTATTGCTGCTGCTGCTGCTGCTGTTGTTTTGGATAAGTAACTGACCAAAGCTTTGACAAAGAACAAGATTCATTTACTAGTAATTATCAAGAAAAAGGAACAGTATTATGTTATTTTGCACAGTCAAATCATTACATAGCTTACCTCTGGAGGAGGACCATAAGGGTTTTCATTTGCATCTAATTTGATAATGTCCTCTGGTTTTCTTCCAAGACGAGTAGACAAAACCTGTGGTAGATATACAATGGCAATATCAAAATAGACTCTGTCAATGTCCAGTCTGTGTGTTAACAATTGCAAATTAAGTGTCATGCTTCATATTTTAATGAAATTAGGAGAACCGAATGACCATGGCATAAACAGAACGATGCCCCACGGAGCAGGAGTTTGAAGGTGTATAATGGTTGGGAGGCCTTCCACGATCGGTTGACATTCATAAGACTGGAAAATGGGAGGAGAATTATTTTTGGCTCGATATTTCGGGCATAAACGAGACTCTGAAGAATCAATTCCCTAACTTAATCTTTATTGCTAGGAATAAAGAGGCTGCAGTAGCAGATTTTTAGTAACTATTGGATTTTCTCAGACAAGCCCGAGATTTGGAAGTAGAAAGCCTTGGCGCCTACATAAATCAGTGCTCACATTTTCGCATAGCAGCAACTTGGGTAAATTACAAGAAACTCCAAAGTTGTAATTCAGAAGCACTCCCCCACCTAAGCATCAACAGCGACATTTAAAGCACAAAAGCCACAGTATACCAAGGATAGAGTATCAAGAAAAGCTCACACCTTTCGCACGAGTACTCTACAAATCAAAAGGATCAGCTTCAGCACTGACCTCAAATGGCAAAATGGGCTGGTATGGAGACAATTTCCTCAAATGGGGTCGAATGAACGAGCCACCAGTCAATTGCTGGTTGGCTTCGCTCAAATGCTGGACGTCCACAGTGGAGGCCATGGCGACGACCCTCCTCTGACTTCTCTCGAATGAGCAAATGGGTCGCTGAGCGCCCTTCAATTTGGTGGAGCAAAGAGCAGAGAAGTTGCTTACTTCAATCACACCCATCAAAAACCAATCTGCACCGTACTCAATGTGACGATAAATTCGTAAAAGCGTGGAAGGAAGAGAGGGATCGCGTCATGCGTACCGGCGACTTACTGGGCAAGAAGTCTGGTTATCCTGTCCGAGCAGGACACTGCAAACACAAACCCTAGACAATCGCCGCCAGGGTAATAGCGACGCCCAGTTGTATGTAAATATGTAAGAGACAGAGGGAATTGTTCCAAAACCAAATATGCCGGACTGCGATGGAGGATTTGAAAAATGTAAGAGAAGACAGAGTAGAGGTGGTGGAGGCCGAGTAACGACAAATATGTTTTTTTTTTTTTTGTCAGAACGACAAATATGTTTTAGGTGTCGAATATTTTGATATTTTGTCTTATGTTTGATGGACTTTTTTCTATCGTCACTATGTCCGGCATATCTACCTGGTTGTAATTAAAGTTGATTTAAGTCCTAATGAGCAAATAGAAAAAAATTGTTGTGCCACACTAGGCAATCTCTTCACTATGAGTATGAGTACTTCAGCATTACAAATATAAAAAATATTGCCTTAATATACATAGCATGACTCTAGAGCATGCATAGTTATGATGAAAATTACAAATATGCCATGTAAAAGCTATGCGCTTAATATATATATATATATATATATATATATATATATTATTAGGCTCTACAAATCCATCACTAACTGATAGGGAAAATGGAGATCGTCACAAATAAAAGTTGGAAGTGATCAATTTAGTCGCAAATAAAGTTATAGGCTCGCATGTAACTTTCACATGTCACTTTTCAAGATAATCATTTTCTTTTTCTGTTTCTTTCTTCTTTTCTTGTTTGCACCGGTGTCGAACCACTTTCGATGTCCAATCTCGCCCGACGTCGTGAAGTCGGCTGGAGAGAAGATGCAGTGAAATGGCCTTCACGAGATATTTGCTGAGCTATCAGAGAGCTGTTGAAAGAGATGAGGAATTCGAAATGAGTCTTCCCTGTCTTCGTCGATTATATCAACAAAAGGAGTTTCAATCTTTGACTTGAGAGAAGAGAAGAGAAGAGAAGACGAAAAGCAAGTGTCCGTTTTTGACTTGGAGACTGCACGTTTGTGGGAGAATGCTTTGATCGATTGACATTTTCCCCTTTGGCGGCGTGAGATGAGATTTTCAGAGCCTTAATATCCTAAGAAAACCTTTTATATTGGTTTTTTTCCTAATTTTATCTTTTTTTTTATAAAAATCCGTTAACTTTAGATCCAATCTCAATTCTATCGTAAACTTTTCTTTGTCCCATAAAAAGCCCTCAACTTTAGGTCATGTTCCAATTCTACCATAAAATTATTTTATCCTATAAAAAACTCCCAATTTTACGGTCCAGTCTCGTTAGTACCCTAAAATTTTCATAGTCTTATAAAAAATCATAAACTATTACTTGAGTCATGAATATACCCAAATTAACCGTATGTCTGAAATTTCTAGTTGACAACCGGTAAATCGAAAACTCCCAAGTATGATCTATTCGAGCGTCTCGAGCGCAGGCTCTCCGACCGCGAGAGATGGAACATTCCCAAGCACGAGAGATCAAAGACCGCACGCAAAATCCTTAAGAACGATTTTGATAGAGAGTTAATGGAGGTCGATTTAGGGCTCAAGAGTTGGTGATATTTTATGAGACAGAAAAATTAGAGTAAAATGGAAACTGGACCTAAAGCTAGGAAATTTTTTTTATGAGACAAAACAAAGTTTATGGTAGAATTGGTACTTGATCTAAAATTAAGAATTTTTATGAGGCAAAAAAAAATTATGGTAAAATTGGAATTGAACCTAAAGTTTGAGATTTTTATGGGACAAAAAAAATATGGTAGAATTGAGATTGAACCTAAAGTTGAGGGTTTTTATGGAACAAAAAAATTTATGGTACAATTAGAATTGCACCTAAAGTTTAAGATTTTTTATAAAACAAAATGTAGAATTGAGACAAGAGCTAAAGTTAGAGGATTTTTTTAGGGTATTAAGCGGACTTTCAGAAACCCAAACCTTCAGCATGTTTTGAGTATTGTTGTTGATTCATTCCTATTTCTAAGGATGCCGTCTTGAGTAAAAGGACAAAGTTAAAGCTGGTATAGAGGCTCGCCAACGATTTCATTACATCTAGCGAGTTGAACATCAGAAGAGGCTCGGCACCGATGCTGAAGGAAAAACAATGAAGAAGAATGAACGGAGAAAATAAGGAATAAAAAGAGATAAAGAAAATGCCCAGACGAAAATGCCCCCGGCCATTGCTTGCAAGGTGGTACGTGGGAGGTGCATATCCTTATTTGAGCAAATGGCCTCTATTTGAAATTTTCCCTAACTGTCATATAAAATGCCGTGATATGCAAGTGATCGGGAGTCACAAAATAAAACTTGATTACCATGACTTGCAATGAGAGAATCGTCTCTCAAGAAGCCATAGTTGAATCATCACTAAAGATCATATATATATATATATATATTCCTCGCATATGTATCGTAACTATTGCTATAGATCAAATTGGGTATTCTTTTAATGTGGCCTCTATTAGTCGCATAAAATAAGTTATTTATGTTGGCCATTTTAAGCAATAAAAGAAGTTCATGGACGATTTTGAACATTGAGCAAGATTACATAGACCATCACTGACATCGTCAATTCTTCTACTTCATACGATAATAACTACAATTCTCGATATAAAGTTACTAGTGAGTATCAGCTCGAGTTCAGTAATCAGATCGAATCGGCGTGAACAGATCGGTTCAAGGCCGGTTTTAGAGAGATCTGCCCGGAATCTCCGATTTCATCCAAAAACCAAATCGATTACCATTCTAGGTCGAGAACCGATCATCCCTAACTAATAGGTACATACGCTTGGGCATCCATAGTATCCTTTCTTCCTGGGCTCAAGCCTTTTCTAAGGCCCTTTAGCCTTTTTATCTCGCGGGTTGCGATTCTCTTCAACTCTCGATCTAGCCTCCAAAAAATATAATCGGACTCGGTTCTTGGAATTCCCGTTCCAACGTACTGAAATTCGACCCCGATGAAAACCTAGAAATCTTCTGTCCCTTCACATCCGTAGGCTTCGTATCGCTTGGAATCGAACTCTCCAGACCGGACTGTGTTCGATTTCGTTCAGAAATGGGGAAGAATCAGGCTTACAAAGCCATGCAGAGAGCGAGGCTTGGCTCGAGCTCTGCTGCTCCTGAAGTGGTTGAAGATGGCATGGTTCGTACCGTTTCATACTAGTCATTGCTCCTCCTCTTCAATCGAAATCCCTTTTCTCGTACTAGTCTAATTTGTCTTAATGGGTATAACAAAGTTCGTCCTTTGTTTGACTTGGTGGATTCTATCCGATTGGGGGCGTTTTAGTGTGTGGCCAGGGAAGTATGTTGAGTGATTGGCTTGCGTTCTTCTCATTCAATTTGTGGGACGCTTGATGTGGTTGCTATCTTGCAATGGTGGCCTAATTTCGGAACTTCCTAGACATTTACTTTAGCAACTGATGATTTCAAAGTTCTTATTTTTGGGTTTCATGATGGGTGAGCTGGGTTAGTGTCACCCTGTGGACTCTTCATATGTAATTGTCTGTTTAAAAATCTGCGGTCATTGGCGCCTTTTTGCACTTAATCTTTTTAAAATTGATTTCAAGCATAAACCCCCGTCTCAGAAATGGTACATCTGACGTATTACATTTATTTACCGATTCAATTTAGTGTTTTAGTATGATGGGGGTTGTTTTTTAGTGGGTATGATCACAACCTGATAGCATAGGTTAAACTTTCATTCTTAGGAGTACTTATGAACCTAGGAGGGACTTCTGAAATAATTGTTTCTATGGTTCTTTTTTGTCTAGAAGTGCGGCATCATAGTCATTAAAAGGAATAGGGTGACAATGAAATTAGTTATTCGTGAGTTTAAACTCTTGATAATTTAGGAATTCGGTAAAGTCTATTGGTACACTGGGCATGTCTCCCTGTCTTCACAGCCCTGAGGAGCAGAACTATCTGGTGAATCCAAGAGATACTCAGTTCCTTGGGATGCCCAAGGAACTAGATATCGGTCATTTATCTTTTTGTATTGTCAAATGTGGATTGTCTTGGCCTGTGTGGTAATCTTCTCTCCAATCATGGTTAAGGCTATACTTCTTCCATCGCCTTCTGCCACTCGACACTCTACGACACTTATTCATATGTTGAGGGCAGAAGCCTGAGGCCGGTGTTGTAACCCTGTTCAATGGTTAAATGTTCTCGTATCAAGCAACATGCTATTGTGCCTTATCACTATGCATCCACTTGTTTTTCTTGGTACTTTATGCTCTGGAAAATTTAGTGGAGGTGTACAATCATAAGCAGAAGATTTCTTGTCAATCGAACAATTATGACTGCAAGATTTGGCTTCTTTGTCAGTGCTGTTTGTTTCTTTTTTCTTGGAAGATTATGCCTCCTGGACAGTCATTGATGAGGACAGTCGCAGGTGGATGGTTCTTTTCATTCACCAGCATGGCATGCTGCTCGTTTGGCAAGCCTTAATACCTCTCATACAATCACCTGGGAAGAATTCAAACAGAAGCAGAAGGTAATATGTCGAAATCAATTATTCCTCTGGAACTAAATTCTTTTTCTCCTTTGTCAATATTGGCTTATTCTTGCTATTTTATCACAGTGAAATATCTCTTTTTTCCTTTTTGCATGCATGAATAGAATGGCAAGATTTTTTGGTGATGGATACCTGTTTTGGAGATACTCTCAAGAATACAACCAATAGCTGATGAATGATCGTCTAATCTTGTCCAAGAACGTATAAAAAGACTAAACATACTGACAGAACTCTTTCTGGTATAGCCAAGATATTTCGCTCTTTTTCATATCTTCTCCCATATTCTTGTTTTTTCCCTGTAACTTTTCCCTATGGAGGCATCACGTACTGCCTATTTCGTTGAAGGCATTATGAACGAGTCTGTTTCAGTTTTGTTAGTCAGTAGTCTGATTACTCAGAGAATATTTGTATTGGCTAAATGATTGTCATGTAATAGAAAATTACCAGCGCCTCTTCTTTTACCTAGTAAAACTTTATTCAGCTAATATCTACAGTTTTTTTGTTAATTGAAATTTCCTAGGTAGGATTCTCATGAATGAAGGATGTTACGCTTAAAAAGTGACATAGTTGGGACTGTGACTGTGTACTTCATCTTATACAGTTGAAGTTTCTGTTCAATAAAGTTCTTTCTCTTGCATGGCAATCTTTGTATTGCATTTAGCAATTCAAGTTATTTGTGTTGGCTTCTTCATGGTTTCCAAATTTCTTTTAACGGTGCTTTGCATGTTCAAATTTCTTTTGCTGTGTTCCTTCTGCTGGTTCTTTTGTATCATTCTGCATTTGGCATTGTTACTGGTGATTGACTGACCTTGTGGGGTCATGCAAACTGATTTGTCTGGGGGGTCAAATTTTAGTGTTGTTTGCACCAGTTCCCTCCAGCTTGTTGTAAGCAATTCCAGTATCTGCTGAATAAACTTTGTGCCATTTCATAAAGACAGGCTGATGACTTAAACTTTGGAAACAAAATAGTTGTTTCTAGAGCAATCACATGACCGCATTATGGTGTCTTTGATGTTGGCTGCATCGTGCATCTGGTATTATGTTCGATATATATTAGCTCTGAATTATGCCATTGGCATCTAAAGGTCCTCACCTCTTTAAGTGCACGGTCTCCTTAGCACACCATATGCATATGTTGTTATGTGGAGTAACTCTCGTAGTTGTTAAGATAGGGTAATGAATTGTTAAGACTAATTGTTTAAACTAATAAAGTTTATTATCCTAATTGGACCTTGTTCTTGAGTTTTAAATTTGGAGCAGATGTGCTTTGTGTTATTTTGATCCGGACAAGCTGCATCTTATACTTGTACTTGGACTCTTAATTCATTTATTGGTGTACTTGATCAAATCTTGGGTCTAAATTTCTTTGTTTGTGTGTGAGCTCTTCAAAATTCAAATGCTTGATTTAAATTTGTCACTAATTATATATTTTACTAGGAAGAAGAGATCAAGAAGGGGGAATTGGAAAAAGACAAAGATAAGATGATGAGAGAGTACAGAGCACAGCTAGATGCTGAAAGGGCATGCAAGCTTGCGCAAGGAAGAAACCACTCTAGTAGGAAGTCTAAGCAGAAAAAGGGTATGTAACAACCATTGGGGCCCTGCAAGTTCTACGCGCTTTTTAGTTCCTATATCAAATTGGAAATGTCTTTGCAGATCGAAAGGAGAAAGATGAAAGGAAACGCAGTGGCAAGAGAAAGGTGCGTACCCTTTTTCTTAATGCAGTTAATGATTATTATGTTTCTTGTGCATGTGAATGGTGTTTATTCTCTCTGGTGGGATCAGTCCCTTCTCATAAAGTTCACCTCTCATTTTTCATAGTCCACCATGTAAAAGCTCAATTAAAGCTCTTGAAATTCGCTGCTTTTAGGCTCTTTCTTTTTTGTGGAAGACGCATTTTTTTCCAATGCACCTATACATGAGTCTAGACTGTGTCCCTGATTGGATGCTGTGGTGTTAAGACTTTATAGTTTGCCTAGAAATATCCCGGGAAGTGCCTTATTTGTTTTTAGGAGAAAAGCCACAAAAAACCCCAAACTATGCCCACCGCGACACATTTACCTTGAACTTTTGTTTTTGACATCAAAAACCCTAAACTATGACCACTGTGACACATTTAACCTAAATTTTTTCTTGTGACATAAAAAAACCCCAAACTCATACCTCTTTGGGATTTTGATGGCTTTAATGGTTCTCCAGATGTGCTTATCATTGCTGTCATTAGCTTTTTCAGTATTGCTCTCAATGGCTATGCTAATTATTGCTTAGAACTTGTAATTTGTTCGTTCTCTAATATAAGATGGAGACTAACACTTGAGAAGTGAGTTATTGTGTTGCTTCTCTCTCTCTCTCTCTCTCTCTCTCTCTCTCTCTCTCTCGCGCGCGCGCGCGCGCGCTCGCACATACACTGCACTTTCTTCTTCTTATTCTCCTTCTGGAGTGGTTTTTCCACTTTGGGAACTAAGGCCATTTCTTTTGCTATGCCAAGTTCTGACGTCTGTGGAGCTAGTGGCTCCCATTTCTGATTCATATTAAAGTGTGTTGCTAACATAAAAAGAGCGATGAAAGATCAGAAAGTACAATGTAAAGGGTGCACCTAGTGAGGACTGAATTTGTTCAACAGTGTTTGGACCCTTCAAAATCAAAAGCAAGCCCCTTCCCCTCTTCAGAGAAAGCAAGGATTCTTCTTGTTCCCTTGGAAGATAAAGGAAGAACTACTGGTTCTTTCTTCTTCCCACATTGCCAGGCTTCGTTTGCTTTAGGGAGGGGGTTTCCTTTGTCAAACTGAAGCTGAGAACTAGGTCACCTTCAAGGGAAGATGTATATCTAGTTCCGCGTACCTAAATTTCTGCATGATGCTGAATTCTTTTGTTGATTCTTTAGCAGAGGTCAAGGAGGAGATCTTCGGATTCCAGCCCCTCAGGCTCTTCTGATTATTCAAGTGATGAAGAAGAAGAGAGGGAATCTAAAAGATCGAGGTCCAGGTCTAAAAGAAATAAAAAGGAGAAGAAGCACCTGTCTAGCTCCTCTAGCTCGTCTTCTGATTATTCAAGTGATGAAGAAGAAGAGAGGGAATCTAAAAGATCGAGGTCCAGGTCTAAAAGAAATAGAAAGGAGAAGAAGCACCGGTCAAGAAAACGGAGTGGCAGCGATGATGGAGAAACTGGTCCCGTACCACTCTCCAGATTCTTTGGAAATGTCAAGAGTTAAGCAGTTTTGCCGCGTAGCCTGCATGCCTTGTATTTTTAAAGATTATCCTCGTAAAACAGGGGAGGAGTTGATGACTTGATTGTTTCACTTATACCGTTGTTAATCCTGATTTTATTAGCCATCGATATCTCATTTGCACCTCAAGTTCTACTTCTAGCCTTTACTTAATGAGATGTAAGAATGGTTGTAACTTTTATATTTGAATTAGAATAACATGGCTGCGGAGCTTTGCAGGGCTAAATGAGTAGTGCTTGTATCCAATGTGGATGTGAACATGTGAGAGCTAGTGTATAATCGAAGAACTTAATGGATCGAGCTGATCCTTGGCAGCGACAAGGACTCTCTCTTGATACTCTGGACGAATCAAGGTACCCTTTTCCAAGTTTTGTCATCGGCCCCTCTCCTCCATTCTGGTTAAAGAAAAGCTGCGGCGTGTGCCTTATGCGTCAGTCATCGTAGACGAGATCTTATCAGGCTCACTTTGCATAATGCTCCCCCCGTAACCTACTTGGTTTGTACCGAACGATAATAGAGGTATGCATAGTTTGCCCTTTCCATAGAGCCATGATGCAGCAGAATTACATGCTTTTGAGACCACATGTCAAAAGTAGCAAGGCAACCTTAACAATTCCTGTCACAATCGTTTTATGTGAAGTATCCTGTCAACACCACAGGATGGAATTCGAATCATCAACCGCGTCCCCGATTGAGGAAATGTTGGAGAGTGGAGCTTCTAAGAATATTCAGACCACCTTCTACCCTTTGAATACAAAATGAATGATGGTGACGGCTACAAAATATTGGAAAGGTTATTAAGTGTCAGAACATTAAACATCATCATACACCTCGTCCCCATATTTCCTACTGCTCTGATTATTCAGCGTATGTCACTAAGCTTTATAACCTATTCATATACCGGCTGTGCCGTCAATACAAAGGTTATGTTCCACAGTTGTATCATTAACATCTCCTTCATAGAGAGAGAGAGGTATGCAAGAGATTCAGCAGATGTTGGCTCAATTAACAGGCGGAGCATTGAGAAAAACAGTTAATACAGGAGTCCTTGAAAGTTCTTATGGTTCTTGAAGTCATGAAAAGAATTCAATAGCAGAATAGGATAGAAAATATGTACATGAAATAAATCATCGCCACGTAAAAACACGGGCATCACACTCGAGAAAAGCCACCACATACGAACAGCAAAACTTCCATCACTGTAGATACTCGGGATTAAATGCAAGTGCTTCTCTATAAATTAACTCCCTCATCTGCTCCTCTGAGAGCGCATGCTGCTCAAAGTCGAAGTTGAATGGATTCATGCAGGTCGGCTCATCGCTGATGTCATGCAGCGAGTTTAGGTAGGGATGAGCCAATGCTTCTTCAACTATACCAAAGAAACTAAGTGTTAGACATTCATAAATCTCACTGAAACAGGAATGTCTACTGTCACGAGACAAACACAACTTAGTGAATTTATGGTGAAACATGAGAACGAAATTTACAAGATCCCTTTATCCTATCACCTGAAGCAATCCATAATCCACAATGCCCCGTTAAAAAAAGCAGGCAAGAATCACATTACCTTGGCTAACGACGAAAGCATACATGCCACAATAAATAAATGAGCAAAACATATATGCAAGAACATTTCCTAATAGGCCGGATTACATCCTTAAGATACCTGCTTCAGCTTCAGTAAACTCACTTATGCATAAGAAAGGCTGTGAATCATGACTCACACAGAAAAGCATGTATAAATGCTCATTGCATTTCCTATGCATTAGGACATACCAAGTGGTTTTTTTTTTTTTTTTTAGCATGCAACCGAACAATCACCAAATACCAAGCATTTTACTTGCAGACATACTTGGGAAACTCATACCAATAATTACTGTATGAGCAAAAGTCCAAACAATTAGGTAACTTCTCTTCTTTTCATCTTCGGTGGTTCGAGCGTCGGTTTTCTTAATCAGAAAGAACCCCCAGCGCAGCTCGATGGTGGTATTAACCAAGTTCAAAAGCTTGCCTCCTAGCAGAACAATGTACAGCAGACGGTCCATAAAATCGGCTTCTCTTTTACTGAGGAAACATATATCAACCATGACAAAACCCTTACAAGAAAGCTCTTTTTTATACCCCGCTGACTAGATTAGAGCTTAACTTTCAAACTCCAATCTCTATCTAAGGTAGGAAAGGGAAAAAAGAAAAATGGAAAATAGGGTCACCGACGTAGTTTCAGTATGAGCTTTCAAATTTATGATAATAGGATCTAAGTCATTATCATATTTCAGTATCCTTCTATCTTTTTTGATAAACAGAGCTTGCTGTCGGAAGGAGTACGATCCAAGCTCACAGGAAGTGTACCGCAGAAGGACTCGGAAAGAGAAAAAGAAACTTTATGGGATTCAGCCATAAAGCTTCAAAAAAGGTAAGCCGAGAAAACTTAAATGAAAGTTCAGTCCTAAACAGGTCTATGAAATGTAGCTCAATCACTGATTATCATTCCTTTTCCCGTACACATGTTCCATATGATGTTAATTGCACAACTTTTCAGAACAATCTCTTCCAGCCAGTCAATGAGTTCTTGCCATTCACTGCCAGTACAAAACAGAAACAGACCAGCTCTAGAGGGATTATGAGATTCATTATCATTTCACTAGAGATTTCGGCCATGTATGTCCGCAAATGGTGGCTAGAATTTTATGCTTTTAATGAGACTAAGATGGGTGATGGTGGCAAATTCGTGGATACAACTCCTGCCTCCCGCATTTCTGACGTCACGGTCTTAAGATGGATCGAGCTTATACCAATACTCTACAGAAGCATGGATAGTTAAAGCAACTACAATTCAACTTTCGACATTGATTTTTTGGTGGCAGTACAAATCGTGCTTTATTTTGGAATAAACAAGTGAATACTATGCTTCCGTGCTCCTATTTCAAAATGAAAGCGGATGACAAAAGTTGTGGATTCGATGCAGTATTTCTCTACCTCTTCTAACTATTATGCACATATTATGTGCAACATGACATCCACTCAGGCATATGAATTAACTTATGCATTCTGTAGTGTTTTATTCAGTAGTGACTATCAATAAATGACTAATCTAAGTTTCACTATAAGGCCCCATTTGCCCTCTGTATACTAGTCATCCAAATCATATCACTTGTTGGCTTCCTAGCAGCCGGATATGCATCTATCGTCTCGAACTAGTTAGGCTATAAATACCAATTGTGTGTGGTGACTAGCTTAAGGGAAGTCTATGAAAATTTATATAGCATGAAATTCACTATACCAACGTCTACATCTATGTTATTTCGGCATGTCCAACCCCACATTGAGATTGTAGATTACTTACCAAGTTGATTGACCGCTTACGCTGCTGTGAGACTGACACATTCAGAGTGTTTCAAACTTTGAGTGCAATCCATATCACAAGATTGGTATCAGACTGCACAATAGAAACTTGATGTTCCATATTCACTTTTTTTTGGGGTAAACCTTAGGTGTTGTTCTACTTTGTTTTTATAATTGTCAAGTTCTACGAAAATTGATATTCAAATGTAAGAGGACAAGAGTGTTAGGTTAACATTTTTTGTGGTATTAATTTGGACTTAGAATTATGGCTCTTTGCAATTCACGTCCCCGATCCCGGTCCTAGGTTCCGTGTCTGACATATAGCCCTTAAAGATCTGCACTTTTGGCATAATAGAAAAGATGAACAATACTGATTGTTTATCGGTTTTCATGTGTTCAAAATAAGACTGAATGGAAACAGAAAATCAATTCTGACTCGAGAACATATTTAGTGACGAGAAACTGGCCAAGGGATGAGCACAGCCACAAGTCACCTCCCCATCATACCCCGGAAGAGACTTGCCACATCCTTGGGTTCTCTTTTGCTCTTGCACATGACCCCATTAGACTGTAGAAGCTGCGGTTTCCATGTTTAGATGACAATTAAATGTGAATGCAAATGTGGTTGTCTCACTTGACATCGTTTTTGGATGAAAATCTCTCCCAAGCATTCTATTATTTAGAAGATAAATGAAATAAAGTGACCTGCTTGAACCTCCATTCCGAACCCTGTTTCTCTACTCATCATTTATTGTTCATTGCCTGTGTTCAGGAACTAAATAGGGGCAGTCTGGTTCGGCAACTTGGCAAATCACACGCCAAGCACTAACCTGAAGGAGTAGGAGCATTGACATCCTTCAGAAGTTTACTTCTTCTGAAAGGATAGGACCCCTAAGTAATTGTCACTGAGAAAAATTGACAAACAAAAGTAAAATAACTTCATAGTACTCTAAAAAAGACAACGAGTTGGGTAGGTAATAACTTCTGACTCATCTTTTAACCAACGAAGAGTTTCTCAAACTATAATCAGATACTTATCGCATGCTCACATAACAGGCCTCTATTTTTTACCTGATCCACTGAGATAGACAGAAGATTATTACAGCCTAAAAGCATTACCAACTTCAAAACAAACAAAATAACATTTCAAAAAATACACAGAAAAAGAAGCAAGCAGATGCAGGTATGGAAGAACGCAGTCCAAACAAGGAATTGAGTAAATACCTAGTGCAAACATCCACATCTTCAATATCAGTGACAGTTACATCAGCAAGCGACCCACTTAGTTTACACGAGACTCATGGTAGATTAGGAAAGCAATTAGAGCCCGTGCAGAAATGGCTTACAGGAAAGTATCAGAGGACATATTCGCACCTGTGATCCTCAGCCTGGGATCGAACGTTAACATCTTCTCAACGAGATCAATTGCAAGCGGGTGGACATGGGGAAACTTTTCAGTGAAGGATTGCCGACGGTACAGAGGAAGCTGTCTAATATACCTCTTAGCATTTTCATTTAAGAACCCCAACTCTGCCTCTGATGGGGTGCCAATCAGCTGCAAGGTCACACAAGCATAAGTACCAGATGTCACATCATAACATTTACAGAGCTCAATCAAGTCCATCTCCAGGGAAGACACAGTAATAGTTAATGGTGCAACAAGAAAGAGTGTAATTAGAGAATGCCTACCTAGATCCCTCCTAGGTGGCAGTTTTTTTGGTTTAGATTAGCAAATACAAGAGGAAAAAGAGCTCCTAAGGGGCAAAATTTGTGGGAACAAAAAATGCAAGAAAGTGACATGGAAAGAAAGAACTGTTCGACAACTGACCAACTTCTTAAAAGTTACCTCCATCAACAAACGTAGTTGTTGAACATGGTCTCTGCCAGGAAACAAGGGTTTCCGATCCATTAGTTCCATAAAAATACAGCCTACAGACCATACATCTATTGCCGCCGTATAGTCCGAAGAATTTAACAATAGCTCTGGTGCACGGTACCATCTCGTGACAACATATTCTGTCATAAAATCAGTTTCGGAAGTGACACGAGCTAGTCCAAAATCACATATTTTCAAATCGCAATTTGCATTTAGGAGAAGATTGCTGGGCTTCAAGTCTCTATGCAGAACACTTGCAGAATGTATGTACTTTAACCCTCGCAAGATCTGATACAGAAAATACTGCAAAAGACGCAAACGGATAGTCATCATCCACAATGCAAGTGACTTGAGTATAAATTATATGAGCAGTATACAGCTAAATGATCAGCACCATGCAGGCATTCAATTTCTAGTGTTTGCAGCAAAGAGGGAGTATTTATGATGATAAACTTCATGCATCCCCTCTCCAAGCAAGAAATCAATGATACTGCCATCAATGCCATGTAGACAAAATGGGAAAACCCTCATATCATCATTAAGCTCCAACAAATAAGCAAACCCAGAAGATGGAACCATTCTTTTGCTATTCTTCGTCACCCCAACAGTTCCAGATTATTTCTGGCCTAATGGGTTCCGTAAAAGATCCTTCAATTTTTTCAATAAATAATGATCTAAGTGTCCTTATGTACAACTTGACTATCAAATAATCTTTGGATAGGAACCATAAAATCTTGGTTCACATGCCTCCAAGAGAAGCCTCCAATTCATAGCCTGTAGCTCTAACATCTTTTAATTGATGCAATTCTATAATTGCCATAGATGGCCACTTGCAATATTTTATCCCAGGATTGGCTGAATGAAATTCCGGCCGACATTACATATATGGAATTAATATTTCAGATGTACTCCCAGCACCATTTAGTGCCCCCTTTATTTCCTGTGTTAATGCAAGATTAATTTTAATTGCAATAACCTTTTCGAAATTTTTGCAGCTAAAGATTGTATGATATCTTTGCTCTCTTGGCTTCTAATTAGAATACAGGTTCTCTTCGAAAGTTCCCAATAGCCTAATCTTTTTTTGGCCAATTCCCAATAGCCTAATTAAGAACCAGCGTATGACAAGAAAGCAGTGGATGACAACTCCCACTAGCATAATTAGGAACCAGCGACTGACAAGAAAGCAGTATCCCATCTAGAAGGAAGTGCCAGTATCGTACGATAAATGGCTAAATGAAACCTGACAATGCTCCTCAGACAGTGCTTGGTTGGACCGAATAATCTGATGCAGATCAGTGTCCATCAGCTCATATGCAATATAAACATCATTGAACACCTCTCTCTGTGGCGGTGGAATTATATCCCTGATTGCCACAACCTGCATTAACATAACAGAACCTCACATGAGCATATAAGAATCATAACAACCGAGAAGCAAGTTCTGTTAAAATAGCCATGCAATGCCAGTTCTGTATTGATTAAAGAGCTTATTTTGTATCTCGCATGATAGCCAGGCCGTAAATAAATAGTCTCCATTAAGTACCACATGCATGTGGAATCCCACCAATCATAGTTCAAAATTTGTTCTTTATACCAACAAGAACCACTTTCATACCATAACAAATTGCATTCAATCATGAAAAATCTACCTATTCCATCTCTACGAATTATGAGTATCAGTGCCCTTCCATATCAGTGTAGTAGAAATTAAACTTTTGAGAGTTTTTGCCTCCAACATAAGAATAGTCGTCAACGATACCCAAATGACCATTCTATCATTTATCTCGATTGAAACGGAATCTTACCCCATTTTATGATATTTTTGGTTGCATTTCGTTCGAAATATAAGCACGAGAAAATAGGAATTATCTAGGAAAAGAAAGTGGAGAAGGAAATAAATGGTTTTTTCTTCTTGCATTTAGAGAGAGAGAGAGAGAGAGTGGAGGTTAAAAATTCATTACCCTTCTAGAAATGATTAAGAACTGTCAAACAAAGTCAAATAACAACATTACCCATAAGTAACACTTCCTTTTCAATTTGCCTATACTTTCTGACAACAAAAAGCTATAATTCGACAGAAAGACACAATATCAACATTTACTCAGCTCAAACTATACAGATTAAAAAAAAATCAACAAAAAGCAATTTCAATTGAAACCATCACAAAACAAAACCGTTGGCTTGAGGACTTCTTATTTTTCACTTACAAAAGGTTTGTGATGTGTGGGAAAAGAGACGTAACGGCGTTATGAGACATTTGCCAGCCATACTGGATAGCCAATCGTGTTAAGTTTTAACTACTGAAACCGATAGCAATTCTCACAAGATATTTTTTAGAGATCTCCCCGTGGTTCCTGTCAACAACACTTAAAGGCATATGAACTTAAAAGCTCAAAGAAGAGACGTTCAACACTGTAAGTAGCACTGCAACAATACGGACTTGTATATCTGGATGAGTAATGGCAATACACTGACAGGTGTTTCAGTATGTTCTCTGACTCATTAACAACTGGTGCAGAAAAATGGTACCATAGAACAACATGGTGACTAGATTCTATTAAGCAATCGATACCCCTTCTAGCGAAGTAGAAGATTCAAGCGTCGTTTAGGTACTGTCACATTTTTGTTTTTGGTCGAATGGTACTGTCACATTGACAGCTCTACTATTTGCTGCACTATTTCTTAACTTGTTGTCCACAACAGGAAATGCTAATTCACCTCTACTGCACATTTGCTAGATTTACAACTGAGACAGAGAGCAATGTAAATGCACCATTGCACAATATCAATGGCACCACCGACCCAAAAGCCAACCATTAAAGAGACAAACACTTCGAACAACCCAGGAAGCTATTCTCAATCACGTCACAAACAAAATGTACGCATGGGATTCACTGACGTTTTCATGGTCCATGTGCCGAAGGAGCTTGATCTCACGGAGAGTCCTCTTCGCATCAATCTTGTTATCGAAAGCATTAGCTATCTTCTTTATGGCGACATGCTCATTCGTCTCCGAATTCAAAGCAGAGCTGAAACCAAGAGGGGGAAGAAAAAAAGCACAACCGAATAAAAAAAACAAAAACAAAAATAAATACATTTACCCATCGCTCATAATAACTAGCTAACAGAAGCAACTATTTCAAAGTCGATGCATCAGCAGCCAGCTCAACGAGCGGCCAAGCACGACTTTTCCAATCAAAAAGAGCAAAACTCCTCGGGGAGCTCAAACGCGGAGGAAAGGCTCCACCTACCAGACGATACCGTAAGCGCCCTTGCCGATGGGCATGATGGGGGGCTTGTACTTGGCGGTGACCTCGAAGATGTTGCCGAAGATGTTGTACTGGATGAAGCGGCCGCCGTGGCTGAGCGAGGCGGGGATGTTCTCGATCCCCTGCGGGGGCTGCTGCTGCTGCTGCTGCGTCGGAGGCGGCGCCGCCTCCGACATGACGGCATCCGCCGGCTGAGGAGCACCGCCGTCCATGTCTCGAGCGAGAGAGAGAAAGCCCTAAGATTTGGGGTGAGATTCTGTTACAGTGGAGGAGAGAGAGAGAGAGAGAGAGATGATCTGAGAGAATTCGGTTAATAGTTTGACTGTTGGCGAGTTGCTGGGTGGGTGGGTGGGGAGGAGTGATTCTTTTTGGGGGAATTCCACGGTCAACCGATCTGACTCACTGAGTCGCTGACTCGCTCTGAGACTGCAAAATGCAATGAAGGGGAGCCACGAGTGGTCGTTTTCGTCTGCTTTTGTTTTCTTTCTGCTGTGCACTGTACATCTCCGTTGTGATGATTCCACCACCTCTTCCTCCTTTTCCTTTTTATTTTTATTGTTTTCTTTTTTCTTTTCTTTTTATTTTTATTTTTTTTAAATGAAAAGAAAGTCCATCCGAACGAGATGCTTATTTAAGGATCGTTCCACCCCCAATATGGCTCTCCACGCCAAGGCGACGCAATTTTATTTGTCCGGTCTCGTCGAATTCGAATATTCCTCTCGGGAGCATGGACCCGTCATCGCCTCCCGTGACCATATCCTGACGAAGAAGAACTTGATCGAGAAGAATGAGTTAATCCATTTTCAGGTTACGCTTAAAACGGTAGAAATCGAAGTTTACGTGAATGATTTATAACTTTCTAAAGTTCAGGGTTATTTTCGTAACAGTGTCAAAGCCTCGTGAGAGTAGTTTGCAACTTTCCGAGAGTCGTCGTGATTGATTTATGACATACCCAAGTGTCACTTCGTTATAATCGTCTTCCAAAATTGTTCTAGTTGCTTATAGTCATAGCTTATAGGGTTAGATTTAGTCGTAATTAAAACTCAATTTATAGTTATGGATCTAATTTATAGTAAGAGAGATGCGTCGGGGTTGGGTCGACGGCTTCGAATCGCGTCAATCGGACATCGGATGAAAGAAGATAGGCTGCATTTGGTAATCCGGACTTCTAATCGGGATAGAACTTGATAGGATATGATACGAAATTCAATGATTTTCTCATATTCTATCTACTGCTTGATGAACTACGAATTTAAAATCGAATAAGCAGAAACAAGGTATGGCTGAGATCGATTATATTTTGCCGAAACATCAGGATGCTTTAGAAATTATTCAATGATAAGTTCTGATGAGTGAGTTATTGTTGAGCAGAGGTTTGTGAGCTATCTGAATTCGGGCACAACATCGACGGAGCAAATCCCGTAGAATTCGGGGTCTTGAATTGGAGTCGAATCCTTTGAGAATGACCCGCTGGCCTTGCTCGTTGTCTTGTCGAGTGAGTAAACAAGTGCTGAACAATCTAATTATTTGGCCTCTTTTGGCAAGTTTAAGATGTACTCATGCAAGTCGTCCAAGAGAGTTCTTCCGAATGTCCAAGAGAGTCCTTTCGCGGAGAGGCGGCCACACTTGACGGTCGCCGCCGTCGGAGAGGCGCCCCCTCGCTAGAGAGGCAGCAGAGAGGGGGCCCAACGCGGAAGAGAAGCGGTGATTGTGGGAAAAATCTGATTCTCCTCGTGTCTGCTCTCTTGAAAAATTATATCCCGGTCTATCCCACCTCTTCTCTTGAGATTTTTTTATCTTGACTATAATCCCTTTTATCCTATCCTGGATAGCTGCCAAACACATGATAGGATAAAACATATCATACCCTGTTTTATTTCCTGACGACCAAACGCAGCCATAAAATTCATCGCTCGGAATTCGTCTCCAGGTAAATCAGAGTTATAAACTCCTCTCAATCCCTTCCAAATACTTTCTAACAGTTGTGCCCTCTATAAGTATTGTGTCCTCAAGATAAACAATAATAGGAAAGAACTCGCCGGAATCTACTCTACCAGGTAGATGAAGGCACCACGCACGATGGACAAGAACTATATTCGGACGCCAAAGCCTGCCGCTACCCAAGATGTGTCCACCACTTCCGCGAAACTATGGAGTCCGAGTTCAGAAGCGTTTATTCAAGCACGTGATGAAGGCCGATCGGATTCCGGCTGCATTCGCGCCCTTTATGTCGCCGTGGAGGAGAATCTCCTCTACTGCTATGGAATCAGAAGCATCTGCGTCGGCCATCTTCATCGGTGCTTCGTAGATGATCTGGTTTCAGAGGAATGCGGCATTTTACATTTACAGTGTTAGAGATCGGAGATGACGGAAACGACGACAAAACTTATCCCGGAGATTGACACAGAGAACATCGTCGAGTGTGGCCCTGCCCGAGCTCCAACAGTTCCTTGAGGATACAGTTTTAGGACACGTTATTATGCTCCTTAATGGCAAAACCAAGAGAAGACACGAAATAATTATGCGAAATCACAATGCCAAATTGACCTATCGAACATAGTAAAATCTTCATGGCTCCGTTTGTTTCGAGAAAAAATAACTTCAGAAAAATACTTTTTGGATTTTCCGGCGTTTGGTTCACAGAAAATAAACTAGTCAAGAAAAATACTTTTCACCGATGAAAAAAAAAAATACATTCAAAAGTGAGGAAAGGATATCATTTTCCCTCCTCTTTCCTCCCTACACTCCTTTACCTTATTGTTCTTTTTAATTATTTTATTTTTTTTCGTGTATTTCTTCCTCCGTCAGTTGCCCGGCGACTGATGACAAGCGAGGTCGAGCTCCTCGTGGCCTACGAGCTCGATCTCGCTGACCACGGGCAAGCTCCACCTTGCCGGATCTAGTGAGATGGAGCCTTGCCCAAGACCGGCGACCGACAGAGGAAGAAAGAAAATAAAATAAAAATTCAAAAATAAAAAAAGAATATTTGAAATTTTATCTAAAAAATTATAAAAATTGCCCATGTTAGCTTCGATCATGCCACGTAGGATGGCCAGGTCCACATCAGTAATTTTCGACCAAACGATGACGCTAAAAATCAAATGAAATTTTCCTTACCAAACAACAAAAAATATTTTCCAGTTTATTTTTTATGTCTCAGCCAAACCTCAGAAAATATTATCATTTCCCTGGAAAATGACTTTCTAGAAAAAGCATCACATTTTTCACGAAATAACCGGAATCCGTATCTGTGAAGGTTATTCCCCCACTTGGGATTGGGAGTGCAGTTCTGAAACACAGTTGCTGAACAGTATCAAGTCACCTTTTCCTTAACAACAAACCTAATATGACATGTATACATGCACCAATAAAATAACTTTTTTGAAGCACTAAGTCTGCCTGCACTTAGGAGTCAGCTTCAAAGGACCATGCATTATTTGTCTCTTAAAGTGAATGCTGGATGTTAGAGACCAAAACAACAAAAGATAATCTCACCTCACACAGGCTTTCCCCATCCATTCACTTCACCTCCAAGCTTCCCATATTTGGATGCCAACGTTCCTGACCAAATGGATATTGCTTACCCCACCTAAACACTTATACAAAGTGAAAGTCCTACTTGTAGAAAAAGTGAATCAACAACCACCGGAAAATAACAAAAGATCACCTCAGACTGAATAAGGTACAGACCATTACATCTTTAAGTAAGAACCTTAAAATTACTGCCAGCAGTCGGCGAGGCGTCGCAGTCCTCGCTAGCAGCCTACGAGGGTCGGCAACCCTCGTCAGCCATCGAAAAATTGAAAACCAAGAAAAGAAAGGACATAAGGAACAAAAATAATAATAATAATAAAATATTTGAGAAATTTTATTAAAATATTATTGAAAAAAATTGTCCACGTCAGCGCCGATCGTGCTACGTAGGACGGCCGGCGTACTCGTCAGCGATTTCCGGCCAAAATTAGCCGGATGGAATCAAATGGCAACAAGTGACAAAGTTTAGAACTGAATTGGCAAAAATGCAATAAGTTTATGACTTTTTGAACAATTTCCGCGAATTATGAAAGTCAAATTCCACCACAAATTTGAATTGGGATGTCATGCAATTTTTCTGCGCTCTCTCTCTCTCTCTCCAAGTATTTACAATGGAATTACTTCACTGCAAAAACATTCACATTAGTAATGATAACTAACTTCACAAATGATAATTATCCAAATCATCCTGTTAGTTTGTTGGAATTGACAAGGTAATTAGGGCTTCAGAAGGTTTTCGCCTGCCCGTAAATTGCTCGAGTCAGAACTACCCGTGTGGGTCAAAGACTCGGACTTAACCGGTAAGAGACTTGAAGGGCTGTCACCATGTGGCTTGTCTTGAATGTCAGGGCGAGGGCAGTCTTACCTTTTGAGCTCTGCTAGAAGTTCTGTCTTGGGTGGGAAACGGGGCAAACAGTGACATCCCATGCATCCGCAGGATGTTGCATCAATGTAGCTGCTACTGTTATTACTGATGTTGTTCAAAAAGTCCAGCACAAAAATTTTCGAATAACCATTTTAGACTGGGAATGCAATCGCTATCATACGAACCAAACCTGTAGTAAGAAGCCAAGTCTGTCATTTGACAGCAACAATCGTGTCGATCGGACTTTGGATAGCAAAAAGATACAATGCATTGTTCAAAAGTAGTCTCCAGGTAAATCATAGTCAAACTCCTATCATTGCCTTACAAATATTTTCTAATAGTTTTTTTTTTTGGTAAAATAAGAAGTATAATAACTAATCAAATCGCGGATTACAAAGAAACAAACCCGATCACACAAACCTCGCACTTGTAGCGACATTAGGATATGTCATGATGGGTAATATTTTCTAATAGTTTTTTTTTTTTTTTTTGATAATCGAGATGTCCGGGCCAGCTTGTAATATTTTCTAATAGTTGCGCCCTCTAAAAGTGAATAATTTTCTGCAAGTATTATCTACTAAAGATAATAATACCATGAAAATACTCACCGGAATCCACTCTACCAGGTAAATGAAGGCAACACGTATGATGGACAAGAACTATATTTGGACGCTAAAGCCTCTACACGAGATATATCTGCAACTTCTGCAAAACTGTCAAGTCCAAGTTCAGAGGCGTGTATTCCACAAGTGATGAAGGCCGATTGGATTCCAACTGCATTCGCACCCTTAATGTCGTGGTGGAGAGAATCTCCTACTGCTATAGAATCAGAAGCATCTGCGTCGGCCATCTTCATAGCTGCTTCATAGATAATCTGGTTCATCAGGAATGCGACAATCTACAACGTTAGTGATCATAATAAAGTAAACGTTGAAAACGATGAAAAACTCATCTCAGAGATTGACACAGAGAACATCAAGAGTAGTTCCTAAAATCAAACAGTTCCTTGAGGATACAGTTTATGACACATTATTACCCTTCTTAATTGGCAAAACCAAGGGAAGACACAGAAGAATTATGCGAATTGAACACCACTATACCAAATGGGTCTATAAAACACAAAAAAAGCTATATCTCTGCAGGTTCTTCCCCCACTGGGGAGCGCAGTTCTGAAACACAGCTGCTGAATGGTATCAAGTTGTAATCTCATTAACGTCACATATATCTTTGAACATACATACATGCACCCAAACTTCAACTTTTTTGAAGCACTAATCTGCACTTAGGAGTCCGCTTCAAAGGATCATACATTATTTGTCCTTTAAAGTGAATGAAGGATGCTAGTGACAACAACACCAAAAGATTATCTCACCTTACCAGGCTTCCCCATCCATTTCACTTCACCTCCAAGCTTCTCATATTTGGATGCCAACGTACCTGACAAAATGGATATTAGCTACCCCACCTAAATACTTATGTAAAGTGAAAGTTCTACATGTAGAAGAATCCATAACCAATGGAACATAATATAGATCATCTCACACTGAATCAGGTACAGACCATTACACCCTTCAGTCAATAGCTTAAATTGCCGACAGCAAACTATAGCTACATGTGAGCTATTATAATTAGAAGGAACTCAGTAACGTAGAGCACTCAATTCCCAACTTAAATATCATAAAAAGTTAATACGTCTTTTAAACACTCAGATATAAGTGCATCCACCACAAACTCTGATCTATGGGTTCCAGTGATCGGGGTGAAAGTTTCACTGCAGTAAAAATGCTTGTTCATGTATTTGAAACTAAGTGACCAAACCACATAGATTCATGCACCATTCTTAAGCTTAGATAGACAATTTTTACATTAGCGCCCAGAAAGTAAATCCACATACATCAAAGAGCTTCATATCAGGAAAAGAATTTCATTATCATCTTACCGGGCATTACGCGCAAGGCTCTAGCCTCAACTGTCACAAAATCAGGATTGGCTACCACCATCGGAATTCTTTTAGCTGCACATTGCTCCAATATTTTCTCAAGATCCTCTAATTTCATAGGTCGTACTGAACCTGAAGCCTGACCCAAAGCTTCGGTGCCGTGAGCCAAAATAAACTCTGCTTCTGCAACGTTCTCCACAACTTTCAAGCCTAAGCCCTAAAACAAGAAATCAGGTTTAAACTTACCACATGTTTATAAAACTGTCCAATGTCCAGTGATGCACTCATAGTATGAGCTTTCTTGAATTATGGTTAAAAAAACAAATTCCTCAGGCCTTGAATCTTATTCAAGTACAGAGTTTTCTCATTTTTTATTTATTGTGAACGAAACATATAAGAAGAAGAGCTGCACTCATGAAATTTTTTGTATTCCTTGGGGTCGGCAAAGGATGCTGAAGCAACCATGTTTCTAAACCTCTAGAGATATGGCACCCCGGTCACTCCAGGTCATATGAATGCATGATGTCCCAAGGGCAGCAAACCAAGCATCGTCTCTCCTATTTCAGGAAACAATTTCCTATGAGTTTGAGAACAGGAGTAAGCTTCCAAAGAAAAGTAATACAATACCATGGACAGTTAGGGCATTGATGTTCGTAGTTCGTACAGAGAGAGAGAGAGAGAGAGAGAGAGAGAGAGTGACGGTGATCCCAAATAACTCCTCTTAGTCAATTTGTGATAAAACAAATCCAATCTACAAAGATTTTCTGGAACTTCGTTGAATATGACTAGAAGAAACAAATCGTAGTAATTAATAGATGACTTGTCATTTATGTAAAAGATAAGTCATATAAATGGTACAAATTTTTCTCAGACATTTATTTTATCTCCATGAATTGAAAAAAGAAAACAGAAGTTATTAAAACAACTAGAAATTACAATCAACAGAGAAAACTGCAGGCCAAAATCAACTCTTTACCATCCATACAGTCGTTATGACAAAGTTCAGTATAATGTGCTCCAGACATATGTTTCAGAACATTTAGCAATAATGTTGGAGGTCTATTGTCAAGATTAGAAACTTGCCAATCAGATTCCATATTTATGAAATAATTTAAGTTCTGAAAATGATAATATTAGAGTCTACCACAAATATAAAGTAAAAGAGGATAACAGACCTCTTCAAGTACTGATACGTCAGTTCTCCGCTGGTGATGGTTCCCGCAAAGAGAGAAGGATCAAATCCAAGGTGCTTCATCTTTTCCATGGTCGTCGATGCACGCCTAGAGGAATTACTTATGATCACCATCCTTGCACCACTACTTGCTAGTTTTTCTACTGTGAGCCAAATAAAAGTTTTTAACAACTGCTATCAGCTGACTAATGGCATATCGCTATACCAAACAAGAAAATGAAAACATACATGTTGAAATTGCTCCAGGATAGGGCTGTTTGCCATCATGAAGGACACCAAATTGATCCAAGAACCAGGCCTAAGGAGATCATTGCAAAAGCCAATGAGACTTTCATATACAAGTGTAGTGACCCAAATCAATTGCGAGGACCTCAATACTCACCAGTACCCAATTGAAAAGCAAGAGAAAAGCATGCGACAGATAACTCATAAATGGTTTGGTTGACTCAACTTGCCAACCTTTTCCAAAGTAATTCCACTGATGAAAAGTAATTCATCAATACTTAATTGTTTGGATGAGATTTGCTGCTTAACTTGGAAAAGTTTTGCTTGCATCTAAGATGTTGGCATACAACAAAGACTAACGACCATCCTGGACGCAGGGTGCTTGAAAACTGAGACGCTTAGAAACCATCATCCCCCAAGCTAAGATCTAGTCATAAATTCGACTCACTCAAGGGGACAATCAGTGCGACGAAAATTTCTCAACGTTCGGTTTCACAGAAACATCAAAAGTCGGAGCAATGCTCAAGTGGCCAGAGCCCCACCCTTTAAAAGCATGAGATGATTATATGAGTCAGGAAATTATTTCTAAGATGGCTTCGTAAAGTGGGTTTTAATGATCTGATAAATAATCAAACATAACCCTTCTTTGAAACACTTTGGTACTGCTCCTCAGTCGAAACCAAAATTTAGCAGCCAAGAAAATCTGATGAATGGTGCTGCTGACGTGGCAATTGTGGCCGAGCAGGTCGGACCTAACGCATGAGTACTAAGCTAAAAAGGAACCGAAGATTGCGGGCGGATGGGAATACCAATTAACGAGCTTGTTATGAACTCATAATCGAGCCCTTCTTGTTTTCCAACATTCGGAGAGCAAGAACGGGTTGAGAGAGGATAACACACCCTTCAGATTACATTGCAACAACATTTCCCACCCCCCCCCCCCCCCCCCCTCCCTCCATCACTTCAATTTCCATCTTTGCTGTGCTTTATCAACAGTCCATCACTATACTTGACAAACACATGCTGGCGAGTCAAATTCGCCACACGTGATCACACGCCTGTTGATGCTTCTACATTCTTGACCCAGAAGCAAATTGAATAGGGCTCGGCCACATTCTTTTTTTCTGATCATCTTATGAGAAGCGCAAGTGCAATGCAGTGTCGCCGAACTCACCCAATCCAAACCGTACAAGAAGAGACGCAATGCTCGACCATTTCTCGGAACAATATGCCCAAAAAAAAGAAAAAAAGAAGAAGACCCACAACGTAATCAGCCTAAAAGAAAGAAATTGCAAATACTGTCCTGAGCATCATCTGCCTCGGCATTTGTGGGGGGTTTACCTTGAAGCGTCGCGATTCAGCGAGATGTCGGATCCCGCTCAAGCTCTGCAACGATTGAACGTCGCTTGACGATGGAAGCATCGAGCATCGACTCAGCATCTCTCCTCTTCTCCGAGGAAGATGAAACGAATCGCAAGCGCTGGACTGATGAAGTAACCAACGTTCAGCCTGCTTCCAAAAAAACTGGTGACGAAGACGGGACCAGACGGTGGTGCGTCAGTGTTTCTTTAATATCCACGAAAATTCAATTATTAACAACATTAGTCCTTTGTGCTCGTTATTCAAATTCGATGTCCTCAACATTAACTTAATCATGTTCAATATTCGAAATACAAAATGGTAAATGAAATAAAAAGTTTTGTTATGCCCTCTTTCTATTGGTGGGCGAATAACTTTTTTCCTCATTTCCAATAACGATTAAGTGCGAATTATTTCTTACGCTTACAAGGAATCCGATAAATAACCCTTTTAAGAAGAAAAAAACAAAAGGAAGAGGAAAGCCTAAGTATGCAACAATATAAGTTAAGAGGGTAAATTTCAAGTTAAATCAACCGAGGTCATTTAGTACTAATTTCTTACACATCGATTAGAACTCTTTTAGTACCGTTCAAATTAGGGAAATTTTTAATAAGGGCCTCAAGTGTCCTCATTTTCTCAAATAAAGGTATGAAGTGGTCATTATTTCAAATAAGGGTCCAAAGTGCTCTCTTTACCTCAAACAAGGGCCTGAAGTGATCATGTCTGTTTCAAATAAGGGTCTGACCTCGCTGGCCTGCCGGCCAAATATTCCAACCTATCAATGATATTTTCGTCAAATTATATTTTTAACCTAATTTTTATTTAAATTATATAAAAAACTAAAAAAAAAATGAGATACAAGCGCGAGGGTTTTAATTTTTTTTTTTTAGTTTTTGGAAAACTGAAAAAAGGAAAAATAAATAAATAATACTAAAAGTACCAAACGACCAAAATGCCCCTATTACCGATGACTCAGAATTGATAAAGTCACTTCAAATCCTTATTTGAAATAATATCCATTTCAGGCCCTTATTTAAGACAATGAGGACAATTAAGGCCCTTATTTGAAACAAAATCAACTTCAAACCGCTATATGAGAAAATAAAGGCACTTCGAGCCCTTCTTAAAAAATTTTCCTTCAAATTATGATAGACAAGGAATTTACCAACTCAAGAAAATCCAATGCCACATTGACAATGCCCAAACCTCTCACTAAATCAGTACATGCTTCTATTTCCGTAACTAGTCGGGAAGCACCACGCCAAATTTATTTTATGTACATTAATTTGGGTTATACACATGAACATTCTAAGTCTGATAAATGACTTTTTTTATGAACATTCTACCTGTCATTTGTAAAACAAGAGAACCAAAGCAATGTCATGCAACACTAGAGTCCAGATTTAAGTAAAAGCAAAAGCACAGGGTACCCGGAGAAATTGGCCGTCGGCCATAGTGATGGCAACAACAAACTCTGCTAACCATGCATTAACATTAGAGTCAAAAACAAGAAATAACTCCAATACCAAGCTAACTTCTCAAATAGGAGATGGTATATGTTTCGGAAACATCCCGACCTGCAGATGGCAACGGTAAAACAAAAAGAGAAAAGGGAGCAAAACCCTAAAAGGCTGATTGACTAGGGGGCAAAAATAGATCCTCTCAAAGCTTCAGGTCCATTATGGAACACATTCACTCAGTCGTCTTCCTCGTCGTCATCCATTCCAGCAGCTGAATTCAGGGCGTTAAGTCGTTCAACCAACTTGGCCTTCCTTTCCTCGTAAGTCAACTTCTTCAAATTGAATCTGGCAAGGAAAGATGACTAGTCTGTCAGTACATGGATCTATGCAGAGATTCTAGATCAAGACAACTGAACAAGCAGATGCCAACAATTTCAGACGCCTCTCAAGGAAACCAAAACAAACCATCAAGACAATTCCATTACACTAAAGCAATGATCAAAGCGCAGCAAGAAACTATTTCTAATACAATGAGAATTACTATTCTTGCAAAGCAAGAAAATCCTTAATTTAGAGAAAAAGATTTAATAATCATACAAATCTTTGAGATTTTAAAATCTAGCAAACTTTAGGCACAAGAAAAAAAATTAAAAAGCACAACACCCACAACATTATGAAAAGCACCACGGTTATTTTTCCGTCACCATATTATATACCCCTACCTCTTATGTTCCTTAGGTGGTTCCTTCTCAGTTTTCTTCAAAGTAGGATCAGCGCGAATAGCAGCGTGAATTTTCTTGTACAACCCTTCAAGGTCATCTGCCTCAAGTCCTCTCTTGATGTACTCACTGAAGTGAGACTGATACTTCTCAGCTTCATCTTCCATCAATGTCTGAATAAACATGCAAACATACCAGAGAAATTCAGCTCGCCTAACAGGGAGGAGAATGAAGGAATAGAACATCAGAATCGCACAAAAGCACAATTACCCTCATGTAAGCAGCAACATGCCCACCATAGATGTACTTGCGATGAACATCTACATCGAGCTGCTTACTGTCCTTTGAGAAACCAGCAAATCTCTTGTCACTGTGTGGAATATCCAAACCACCGTCCAATGCTCCCTGAAGAAAAAGAAGATGAGCGTGAATATTTCCAGACATACAATCTGGTGCATATACAGGCATGGGAAACAATAATCATACCTTAAGCGCACCAAAAACACGGTTTCCAGTGGTCGTTCTCACAAGACCAACATCAAGAAGAGCTCGGAATGGCCTCCTGGTCTCAGCAGGCTCAATGGAGAAATCCTCTCCAGTTGCCTGAGAACAACAAAATGAAACTTAGTTGAGTCAAAATGGTTCATCAAGAAAATGGGCAATCATGAGTAATAAATGTACCTCAACATTGCCCTCATATTCTTGGTCCATTTCAAGCTTTTTCAAGACCCGACGAGCCAAGAGGAGTCCAGTGCAATATGCTAATCCATTGAAAAGACGGAAAGATTAAGCCGAAGAGACCAGATGTATATACTGATAAAAGAGCCTAACAAGCTTATGTGCCAGCAGGAGATGCACGTGTCAGATAAAGGAAGAGAGAGAAGAACTAAAACAAACAAGGACATACCAGCTGCATAGTTCGTCAGACCAACTTCAAGCCCATAGCGAGGCAGCTCATGGGAATAAGCTGCAGCAAGTACAAGATCTCCAGCAATGCTAGCAGATATTATTTGCGCAACAATGAACTTGTTGGACTACAAAAAGGTTAAGGTTCCAAATCTGCTATGCATGAGACAAGAAAAGACAGCATTCTATTCTTAAGTGAAAACTTCTCATGGATTCTTCAGTTCACCAAAACCTTTTTACATCAGAGGCACATCCCAGTTAGGAAACGCATGTGTTTGAGGTTTTTATTGGACTTTATAGCCACTATATTTCCTACAATAACCCACCAATGAAAAGTGCCAACCACATTATAGGATACAAAGCGCACCACAAAGCGATACTTGGGAGTGTTGTACTTATTTTTGTCTTGATTAATCAGGCGAATTCTAGCCCTGTAGTCAGTCTTCCCATCTGCAAAGCCACAAGGAAAACATTTCAGTAACAGCTGAATAATGCCACATGCAACTTCCACAACTGAAGACTCAATCCTATACCTCTCCTTCTCTTGTACTTCACCTGGTACCTCTTAAAGTAAGCCTTGCTCTTCTGAGCCTTGACAAATGCCTGATACACAGTGCAGGGGTATGTATCATCAGACACGGATAGAAGAGGAAACAGAACATTCGATTAAACAATGAGAACTAAACATGGTAAACGACTTCACATAGAAACCAATAAGCTTTCGAAAAACTCATCACTACGAATATCACTCGAAAAAACCCATCTTTATACTAACTACGCCCCTTCGATCGAACAAAGCTTGTCAAATGTCCCCTGATCAGACGCACCAAGAGAAGACGCCAATCACACAAAACAAACGCCAAATCGAATGAATCGCGAATCTATATAAAAGCTGCTGCCACAAAAAAAAAAGAACATCCATTCTACGCCAAGTTAAGAAGAGACGGCAGTGAGCAACCATCCAAAGGACACGCCTTCACAAAGTTCAATCTCCGAACGATCGAGTAAACAAGAAACAGTAATCTACAGTCGGCCACTACTCGGATTCTTCGGACTCGAAAAGGCTACTCAACCTTAAACCAACCAATCCAGTTACGCTCGAAACCAATTTCCTCAGCGTTTTCGGAGGAACCGAAACAACTACAGCGCACGAATCAGCAAAGCTACCAGAAGCAGAGCAAAACCTAAAACAGTTTCTGAAAGTTGAAGGTCTTTCGAACTCACCATTGCCGCGCCGGACTTGGAACTCTGGAAGAGGAGAGACGAGGGAACGGCAGAGACTGACAGAGAGGAACGGAGACTTATAAAGCTAAAGCAGTTGCAAACCCTAGAAGATATCATATACGATGGACGGCTGAGATTACTCACAAGCTAGAGATGTCGCCGGTGAAATTGGAGATGCATAATAAGGTTATTTTTGTAACTTTGTTAGGTCGAAGTATTTTCTTAGAGTTTAGTGCAATTTTTTTTTGATTGGAAAATCACGTAAATAGCCCATAAACTTTGACCTGATATGCAATATCGTCTCTAAATTTTTTATTTATTCAATGCGATCCCTGAACTTTTAGTAATTATTCAATTTAATATCCAGATTATATGAAAAATGTCATATGCTGTCATTCCATTAATTCAAATAAACGGAATTTGCTATTTGGACTTTTAACTCGATAAGTTCGACGGTAGACACATATGGATTATCCACATAAGATATTCAATTCAAATCAGAATATAATAATCAACGTTATCAATAACATGGATAATTATCCAATAACATGATAATAATTTGCTTTAATTGAACAAATTAAACAAATTATCAAATCAATCAGTTTCGTTTATTTGAATTAATAAAAAAATAGTATTAAATATTTTCATGTAGTTTATGGACAAAATTAAACAGATACCAAAAGTTCATGGATCATATTATATAAATTAAAGTGTCGAGACGATATTGCATATTGGGCTAAAGTTCTAGATCATAGTGAACAAATCAAAAGTTAAGGGACGACATTACATATTGAGTAAAATTTTATGATCATATTTTATCAATTTATACCATTAAACAAACACAGAGAGACTTTTCAACCTCAAAATTTTACACAATTTCTCATTCTTGCCCATGCATTGCGTCAACATAAATAACAATGACGTTTGATAATGAAATGAAAAAAAAAATGAAAACATAGCATGTAAGTAGTCAAAGTACTTTACCAATTCATCACATAAATTTTTCATATCTGAAATTTGAACTTAAATATCTTCCTCTTATCTCCTAACCATTTAAATTTACTTTCCGTTGAGTCATTTCTTTTACTTTTTTTACAAGCACACTCATCTGTTTGGTTTTTTTGCTAATTTACATAAATATGAAATAACAAATTCTTAAAAGTGACGTGTAGAACTCTAAGGCTCTATTTGTTTCGCAAAAAATAATATTTTTTTAAAATATTTTTCTAAATATGATAACTTATGTTGCTTAAAATAATTAGTCAATGAAAAATGTTTTCATCATCCGCGAAAATAATTAAACATAAATTTTCGTTGATGATGCAAAAATTTGTCATTTGTTAGATATTTCAAACACTATAAACGATTATTTTTAAGAATTTTATTTTCAAATCTTCCTTTTCCGCGAAACAAACTGAGCCTAAATTATAATAGTTCACTATTCTCCTTGCGAGAGTAATCTCCTTGTACTCCTAATAAACTACCCTTGCCCCAAAGAATTTCCCCACAAACCCTAATTGGCCCTCCCATCTCCTCCACCATCTCTCTCCTACCCCCGCCACCTCCCGACTGCCGAGCCAATCGCCATTGCTGCCGTCGCCAACCTCGGGTTTGAGGCCGCCGCTAATGTGGTGTAGATGGAGCTACGAAGACCAACTCGGTCTAGATGGAGCTACAAAGACCGACTCGGACCAGATCGGGTCCCCCATGGCCATAACCAAGGAGACCTGTGGGCTCTTTTGACAGAGCTTTGCATGGCCGCCGCGAGTTCTATCCCAGAGCTCGCAGGGCTCGTGCGAGCCTCGTGAGGCCATACTCCAGGCTGGCGTGAGCCCATGGGCGACCATCGTTGGAGATCCATCAGTCACCAGATACTGGAAAATTTGTAGAAGCGCCCAGAGTTGGAAGAGGTTATATAACATACTCAATAGTCCTCAAGAATAAAAACAAGTCATGCCTCCAACACTCGCATTCCTAAAAAAAATACTTAATTTTCTTAGTCCGATGAGGACGAATATTTTAGCGAAAGAAATTTCCGTAACTATGTTCAGCTTATACAAGATAAACCCCTACACAAATGACGCTGCTAAGTCGGGGAGTAACACAATGATGCATCCTAATATTACAACAAAATAGGGATGGTGGAAAAAATAGAAAACCAATTGCAACCAAAACCAAAAATCTCGACAAACATATGAGGTGATTCAAACAGCCGAAAGGCTGCCCCACTTTCCCATTTCGTATTGATCAGCATAGTGGTACAACTTTATTCTATTCGACAACGACAACCCAGCGGCCAATGGGGAAGTCCTAAAGTTCGGGTCTTCCTGTTCGGCAGGGTCATCAACAAATGCGGTGACATCGCCGAGAAGTCTGAATGTTACTCGGCGTGCTTGGATCTTTCTATGGAAGTTGAAGTACATGGCAGTGCCGGGTTTCGCCTCGGGCAACTGATATTCTCCTACAGTCACCATTTTGTTGGAGTCCTGAAACAAATTGTTCTCTAGTTAAAACTAAAGTACGGGGAAGTAGATCTATAGGTATTTACACACACACACACACACAAACAAAAAGCAAGACACCATCTGAAAAGCTGTCACCGAATCCCAGCATGCGCGCGTGCATATGTGAGAGAGAGAGAACACATACCTGAAGAATATTTTGAACCAAACAAGCACATGAACAAATTGAACACAAATTAAAGACAAGTATGAAAAAAGGAGATACTCCAAATACAGACAAATCCGAACACTAAAGCACATAAGACACAGAAGCATGCCACAGGAAATGGAGAAGCAAGTGTGCATCAAGGGTGTGGAATGGCAATTTTAAAGGTACCTGGAGGGCAGAAACTTGTATGTATAGCACAGCTGGAGAGATGTATCTCTCGTCCATTAATGTCAATGCATCCTGCGTATATGCATCTGGAAGCGGTGAATGGCTGATCCGTGGCTTAATTGCACTAAAAGCATCTAAACGAAATCCTGCAATCAAAGGTGAGAGAGGAGAAAGGTACTGCTCCAAGGTAAGATCATTGTCCACGAGCCTCTCAGCCTCAATAGGAACCTATAAAAAGTCGTAGGGTAATATGGTCATCGGCGAATTTAATGATTTGAAGTTTGACATGAAGCTGAGTAAAAGAAATGCCGGGACATCAGTAGTACCTTAAATCTATTTAACTGAGGAGCTCTGTCCGACCAGTTTCTCAAATTTATCTGGTCAGAGCCTTGCGATAGCTGTGTCTCTTTTTTTACCATGCTTCCAACGACTAATATTCTTTTGGCATGAAAACAGGGATCACTTTCAGCTGAGCCTCCAAAGGAAGCACGCCGGTTAAGCTGTGAGAAGGGATTCTCTTCCAGAGATAAAAGATTGAAATCTTTCTCAAGATTAACAGAATAGGAACCAGGACGCTGCAGGCGCAGAGTAATCCATATAATGCGGCATCGGACAGGATTTCTGAAAGCAAATTTTATATGTCTGGGTACTTCATCCTCCCTAGCCAATTTTTCTTGTCCATAGAATTCTGAGGAAGATGCTATAAGAGACTGGACATCCCATTTTCCCATGCATGATCTTTCTTCTTTTTGTATCTTGTTACTAGCCCAGATTTGTACCTGTCATTACATCAGAAGAGTTCTACCCAAAATAAGCAATGAACTTTCTATTAATGTACTAACGAAGTGACTATACTTGGTGGGGCCAAAATGCCTGAACTCATCAGACGGTGATTTATTCTCATAATCACTCGTTCTAACATAGTACCTCAAGGGAGGGAGGAAAGCACCCACTTGCGAGTGAAATCAAACTAGTTATCTCGTCCTCTTCTATCTGAAAGCTCACTTCAGTTTTACCAATTGTATATCCGTAATATCGTTCCTCGCATGATTCGCATAGCCCACATGCACTTAAATGTATATATAAGCACAAACAGATGTACCAAATTCCTGTACTAGACCAGCACCATTTCCACAAGACTTGATCGGGTATGCTCATGAGATTTATATGGCTTATGGTCATCTCCTACGCTTCCTCTCAAGAAGAGCACAGGAGTCCAGGAAGAATTAAAATCACCTATCAGCTACATTATTTCTCTTCAATTGTTTTTTTTTTTTTTTTTGGTTCATACTTCAACTGTTTGTTTACATAGAATGCAACAAATGTAATTTGATTCAGGGGAAACTATGGACGGTCAATCCATCAACAAATTGATTAACAATTCAGGTAGATAACGATATATACAAAACGTGGAATCCAGCAGATTTTGATGCATGAAATAGATTATTTTCATCTTATAACTTCACTTACACTGGGAGCATCCGCCGCAGAATAGCCGCATGGACTAACGAGCATGATCACTCCACTGACATCGGAAAGGGTTCCCAGAGCAATGACCAGTTCAACGGAGGTAGCACTGGTAGGAGCCTTCCAATACGAATGTTGTGATCCAAAAGTGAGTGGAGCAAGCAATGATAATGATGAGGCAGAACCCACTGCTGTTGGGACCTAAAATTACACACAAGTAAAGACCAATGATGTAAAAGAATATAGATGCCAAATGAAACAACTTGATGGTGTTGGAGGGCTTTTTGCTCCCAACTTCACCTTATAGATGTTAACCATCGAATGCTTGGTAGTAAAAGCATTTAAAAGCCAACCTATAGAATCTAGAAGCAGAAACTGCTTTCCCAACCTTCTTGCAAACAGCATGTACAGAAAAAATAGGAACATGGCACGCTGATGTCCCCTTTTTTTTCTCTTTTAAGTCCCGAAGTTAACAATTGGACAAATTATGACTCCAATAGGCTGCAATAGCTAAAGCATAATCAAAGCCGCAAGCACCCAAAAACAGGCTCTAGGAAACATGACATGCCCTCTCAAATGAAATAAAGCTCCTCAGTTTGAGGTTATTTTCCCGCTCCATATGCGGATAGTCATTAGGATTGAGGATTCCTTGAGTTACATGTTCAGCTCGGAAGTTCAGCAATTGATGCGTCCATTTTCCTCTAACTTGTGAGGGCAAACTTATCTGGATGACTTTCAAAGAAGCTTCAGGATACCTCAAACATAAATCCCTATTAATTCCAAAAGGACTTTACTTTTAAAATCTAAAAATACTTCCACCTAGAATATAGACAATCGGGGGCATCAGGATAGTTTATGATAAGAAAATTGGTTTAAGCCAAACTCAAAACAGTCACCAGAGAGAGAGAGAGATACAGGCCTTGAGCACCTCAAAGTAGCTTCATCTAGACATGACAAGGAAAAACTCTCATAGAACATGCATGACTATGCTTCAGAGAGACAGTCTGGTCAATTCCGATTAATGACAGCTTCGAGTTTGTTTAGGGGTTATTGTTGAAGGTTTTGTTTGGTCTATAGGAAAGCACACATCTACCACATTTCCAGTAATTGGGCAGCTGACAGAAGCTGGTCAGTCATAAATATTGTTCAAAGAAGAGCCACTTTTAGTTCACAAAAATTCTCCTCAAAAGGAAGGCACCAAAAGCTGAAAATAGTGGTAATAAGGGAAAATATAAGGAAAGCTGAAATATGTAAGATGCAAGAAATTACCGAATGCAACAAGCTGGCAAAAGGGAATTCAGCCAATGATTCCTCTCCTTTAAGTAGTTGTCTTTGAGCTTTAACAGCTCTATTAGGATCAGAATATCTATTTCTTTCAGATGGATAATCCCTTAAGGAAGATCCCATGACCTGATACAAGGCTGTATAGGCAGCATCACCAGCACGAGCACTCCTTCTTAAGCTAGTCAAGACCCTGATATAGTCCAACATCAACGCATCAAGCACAATGCCTTGGCAACACCTTTTGCAGATAACACCATCAATTGCCGTTGATCTGTTTGTTGAGACATCAACTTGACCACCATGGCCCGATCCACCCTGACTCTGAACACTACCATAACTTGGGGCATCTCTTGAGATAGAGCTCACAAGAAGAAGGGCTCCTTTACCAGCACAGCAAACCTTACAGACCTTCCTTTCACATTGAGAGCATAATAGAGTAAGTTGTGAGGAAGTTGATGAAACTGTTGAAAATGGGCTTGCAGGAACCTCAGTTTCAGCATGCACCTCACACATACCGCCCAAGCATTTTTCCTCTATTCCAGCTATATTCCAGAAATCTATGATGTTATTATCAGTATTCTCAAGACCAATTGCAGCAGTAATTCTGTCTTCAAGTGAAGCTTGCCCAAGCGATGCAAGCGAATTGGCAATTCTGCATAATCTTGTCATGTAAGATTCGTCGAGCACAAGATTGGGGTTTATTGAAGCAGGATCAATCCCAACCGACAAAAGAGCTCTATCCCTTTCAGCAGCTGAAAGATTTAGTCGAAGGCGTTCTATCTCAAGCTTCATGGCTTCTGTAAAGTCGAGCTTCTTTCTCTGTTAAAATGTATTGGTTGGTAACTTACAAACTCAATGAGGTTACAAGAAAGTGCAACTAATCATTTGTTAAGCGGATATTTAAACTAATATGCGAGAATATTTCTGGCATTACAGATGTAGGGTATCTATCTGTGACAAACCTAAAGATAAATGAGGTGATTGCGAAAGTTAAAAGGATAAGAAGCAAACTGTACTTGAGCCGTTTTTCAGAAAAATTTATCGCAATTTTCATATATCAAAAGTTATTAAATTGACTGTAAAGAATCTTAAGCTAGTTAAGCATTATGAGAAAGTTGGGTAACCTGGAAGGATGTTAGAAACATTGTCTTGATAGATGAATTAGAATTACTTAGGACATAACGAGATTAAAAATGAAACAAAGAGAAGCAATTACACTTGATATTATCTCGATAATGTGGAAGGACATGTTTGAGGTACGCATCCCTTGTCCTACCAAAATTTTGGATAAGATATTACAAACAATGAAAATGCCAGATTTAGTACCGAAAGAATGTTTTAGTACCTTGGTATGAAGAAAAGTATCAACGGAATATATGCCAATTGGAGACACAATTAGTGGTCATCCAATGAAATCGTGAAAAGAGTAGAAATCCACGAAAGAAACTGGCATTTTCCAATGAACAATTTGGTTTCTTGTTAGAAAGATCAAACTACGGATGCCTTCTATGCTTCCCGACTTAAAGAGAACTAAAGCTAGAAAAAGAACCAAAGTATTAAAAACAACATCGACATTAAAACATAAAATTTACAACTTCGGTGTAATTAACCCGTACTTCAAGGGAAAAAAAGATGAATCTCCCTAAGGTTTATATAATGAAAAGACCAAGAAGGGAACATAAACCATGATATAACATGAGGAGATCCCAACGTACCAGGTCAGCCCCTGCAAGGTACTTCAGATGACTGATGTAATCCTGGTTACCATTTCCTAATGTTTTCTCAGCTACTGGAAAGATCTTTCCATCGTTTTCAGCACCATGATACTCAACAACCGCTTGATCTAAGAAATCAAGCAGGTCATCTCCATCATATGTAACATTTTCTGCCAGTGGATGAGAAGGAGGTTCATTAACTGTATCCCCTCCTGTCAAAAAGTCCACAAAGTGGTTCCCCGAAATGCCTCTTTCATCTGATGGCAACACATTGTCATTGGACATACAAGATCCAGAGAAAGGATTAGACTCGGGATTAGACATAAAAGTATTACTCTCCTTTTGAAATTTTCTGCTAAATTCGATAAGTTTAGCACCACAGCCTTCCCCAATGAAAGCTCCAGACCAAGGGAGGGAAGCTCCAAGAATTTCAATCTGTGAAACAATTTATGAGAATTTCATATTCACCATAATGCACGGAAGAGAGTAAGGGGAACTCACAAGAAAGGCAGTTAAAGGAGGAAAAGTAATACACAAGTTAAACTTCACATGATGCCTAACAACAGCAATACAGTGCCCTATGTTTGAAATTGCTTTTACAAAAATCCTCATCAAGAAATCGTTTAGTTCTAACTACAATTAAGAATGAAACAAGATGTGGTATTAAGCAACAGGACGTGGAATTTATCAACAGTTACCACACCTCCTCCGCCTAATGGGTAAAGATTATGAGTTGGACTTATTCTCGTGCTTTTAAATTTACAGATATTTTCACACAACCAAAGAGAAAATCACGTAGCATCGTCAACTCGAACATCCACCTATGCGAATGCATTCCACCATTTGATAGAAGAACGATAAAAAAGATACCATAACACAATTAAGTCCTCCATTGGAAATTAAACCACAATTACATACAGTACGCAAGCTTAGCTTAATTGTTTAAATAGTTATTTAATAAAACAGATTTTCCTACCTCACCAAGCGTCACAAGGCTTCGTTCAGAGAGAGCAGGATAAAAAGTCAGTGCAACTACTCGAGTAAGAAAGTCCAGTTCTCCTTCAACTTCTTCAAAATCATAAAGTAGTGGAAGAGCTAATGCATCTTGAGAATGAAGTCGCGCCCCTGCTCCTGTAATAGCCATATCTTCTGCACTAATTGGTCCAGGTAAGGGGATCAAAAGATTTGTCCCTTTCGCACACATAGGAATAGTAGCGCCCTGGGAACAGAAAATCAAGAAATAATCAAACTATGCATATGATCAAATTCCAAGCCTCTGATAAAAAATAAAAAAAATACTTTTCAAGCCATGTTATATGCATGTTTTTAACAAGACCATTAAAGAGGCATATCAATAGACTTGGTATTGCCCAAAAGCCCGAACGAGACAGAAAATATTAATTATTTTAAGTCCAGTTCGGCTTACAGGAGGTTTACTTTTCTCTGGTACAGTTCAGTTTCACGGTTTGGATCAGATATTTAACAATAAAAAATTGTTTAACCATACTTAATTACATAATCCCCGCTGCTCTTGCCTGCACTACATCACAAAATTTTCGAGCTGATGTCCTTTTCTTTTGTTGGCTTTATTAGTGCACATGCCTGTCTTTTTTACCATCATGCCTTTTACTTTCCCAATTACATTTACATGACAGGGCATGAGCTGGACTAGAGACTAACGACATTAGCAGTGGGATTACACAGCTAGTAAGGAAAAGTTCCTTGCTCCTGAAGAGGTGCATGTCTTGCCTGGATAGCTATCTCACTATTACACCCCTTTTTCCCATTATCATCGTGTTCTTCTCCTAATTTCTCTCGCTTTGCACACCATGACACTTCTACTCCGGAGAGTCCACTTAATCCTACCATGCCCCCTTAGTTCTCTTCTTTCCACTCAATCCCACCGTGCCCCCTTATTTCTTCTTCTTCTGCTCTTCCACCACCACCTCATCTCCATGTTTTTCATTTGTGCAAAGGATCCCGAGCATGAAGAGCATACAAAAGCCAGCTCTGGTTTCTCTTTCCCCAATTGGTTTTCAGATGTTTTGGTGATTGTAACTAGGAATTGGACAATCCAACATAAACAGCACAGAAGAAGATGGGAAAAAGGAAAAAACAAAGAAAAGAATACAATCTGCAAACCAAACTGAACCTGCTTGGGTAAAGAACTGCTTCACATAGATGGTCAAAAACCAGATTAAATTGGCATAGATCGCAGTCAACCACTGAACCATGAGCGACTCTCACCACCGTAACCATTCTATCTTATTTTAACACTTGAACCAGATGTTGGATTTATTGAACCACGAGGCTCCTTGACAGGTTCTTTGGCCAGTCCGGTTATAGAAGCACTTCATAACACAAGTAAAAACACATTATTGTAGTAGGATGATGGAAATAGGCTAGAGAGGAGCCACACAACTATAAATTCTTGTTCCAAAGGTCCAGTTTTCTCATTCAATTTTCCACCCGCATACATCTATACTGGTAGTTAAATATTACTCTCCACTAATGACCACCTTTCACTACAGTCGATCAAATTCCAAACAAACCCCCACCCCCTTATGGAGGAGCTTGACTTTGAGATAACAAGCCTCCGAATTGGAGGAACATTCTTTTCTATATTTTTCTTTGACACAAGTGTATAAGCAAAATGAAAAGCAGGTGTAATCATAACGCCGCACAGAGGATAACAAGATTTACTATGTTTCTTCTTCACTCACTGGGATAATAAACTACCGACAAAAAATGATGTGCCAAGAACATCACTCATCCAATGGACCTTCTTCATGCCTTTAGTCACGGGTAGGTGATTGCAAACAGTTATAGGCATGGAAACTAACAACACTATAAGAGTTTCAATGAAATAATTTGTGCATCAAAAATAAAAGTACTGAACCGTTTAGCTGGTCAATTTATGGGGTCTATCAAAGCACAAGCTGATACAGCCAGAAGCATGTATAGGGTGCATGAAGGCTACAAGGATCAAATGTTCATAGCACCCTGTTTTCCATTCCTGAATAGGTTCGCTTACATAATTGAGAAGGAAAAAACGGGATCCGGTTTTAAAAGACAACGCTTTTTCTGCTTCATAGCCCCCTGTTTTCCATTCATGAATTTGTGGGGTACACTAAAGCACAAGCTGATACAGCCAGAAGCATGTATAGGGTGCATTAAGAAACAATGCTCTTTCTGAAAATGGGTTCATAGCCCCGTGTTTTCTATTGATGAATTTCTTCGCTTACATTATTGAGAAGGAAAAAACTCTTGGTGCAGTTTCATAGTAGAAATATTACTTTCAGACCATTTGGATAAATAAATTATGTTGTAGAGTGAAAATAAAACACCTTTTGCATTACTGGAAAGAAGTTGACCTCGTACCTTACAGGCAAAAATTAATACTTTGTGCAAAGACTTGCATACTTGGGCCCAATCTAATCCTTAGTTAGCATGCTAAGCAGAAAATGTACACAAGTCTAGACCTACAATAAACTCCGTTTACAATATCTCAATCACTCTGTTACTTCTATATGTGCAGCACATTAATGTTGTTATATTCTCTCAAGTGTTTCCCATCAGATAACCATTTAGGAATACAAAAAAGTTAATGCTTAATATGAAATATCATAGTTATAACTGTAGTCAAGGACTATGAATAGCATTAAAATCCACTTTTCATACATTTGTAACGAAATAATAGTTTCTTAATCTGTTCAGCCATCATAGTAACAAATTCAAGTGGTTAAGCTACGAAGTGATCAAGATGAGACATACCTCCAGGACCAGTTTGAGATTATCAAGGTCCTGTCCAGTCCTTACATCAACTGTCGACGGATATGTCGAATCATCTGCACCATGTGATGTTGTAAGAAGAAGCTGACAGACATGGCAAGGCTCAGCAAGATAGACAAGAAGTTCAACTACATCCGTATCCTGGGGGCAAACCTGTGAAAAAAGAAGGGAACTTTCTCCAGTGAGAAAGCATTAAACTAACACTTTTTTACCTTCAATACGTGTTCAAGTCTTCCTTGTCCATTATGAGCCATCAAGAATCTTTTAATTGTGCAATTATAAGTGGAGAAATGAGAAGTAACTTAATACCCAGATTGCATCCTTCTTCTTGAAACTTAGGAGACTTGCGCCACCATCACAGTCCGGGACAATGTTGGCAACTGGCTTGAGAAAGAATCCTGATGGACGAGAAAGAACCTGCAATCATCATAAATGAATTAGATGGAGATATTAATACACGAATACGTTTTCTATAGAAGCTATTTCTTTCCAACAGATGATCAGCTCGACTCAAGTGAAGGTTGTTCCCTTCACAATACAACAATCACTTGATGGTTGTTCTATTTACAACACAACAATCACTTGATACTTCAAGACAGATCATAAAAAATCTGAATGCTAGAATATGAACTTCTATATGTCAAAGTTAGCACAACCAACTAATATGAACGTCGTCTGGGTACTTTATAAATAACTCAAAAAATTCCGAGAGGGAAATATATTAAGATAATTCTGCAGGGCAAACTAAATTCCAACTATTGCAGTGAATTGCCATAGAAATGTGCAACAAAGTCACTTAAAATCCAAGAATGGTGACTTATAAGCAACTGAGGTTGTGGTAATACAGAAAGGTTCAATCAAAAGGCAAAGCGATCGAGCAAGGACATGGCGAAGTATAGAAGAAGATGCCTTTCAAAACCAGAAGTCGAACTTTTGCATACTAGTTTTTAGAATTTATTAAAAGAAAGGGTGAACATTTAAAATACTCAATAAGGATATCAAAACAGAGCTTCAATCCCAAAACTAATAGAACACTCCAAACAAACTTTTAGACTTTTTCCTTTTTTCCAATCAAGAAAGCGCCATGAAGGCTATGAAAAGATATGCTCATTATTCAACAAACTATCAAAGCACAGGAAGAGTTTCAATCTTGACACTTCCTCTTAATTTTTTTTTTCTGTTCTTTCCTATTCCTGTTGTTGTGTTTCCTCTTTGATTGTCTTCTCCATGTACTTAGGTCTACATCCTGTGTTTCACATGTAAACTGCAACTTAAACAAAGGGGAGCAATATGAAGTATGGTTGACATACGGTATGGCCCATTTTCTGAAAGCTTCTACTTATGGGAAAAGAGTTCATCAAACAAAGACTAGAGAGCAAGAAACAAAACAGCCCCCAAAGCATATGCATTGACACTTGAAGAAATTTAATGAATGAGATCTTTTAGACAGATTAAAAGAGATGATTGTACACATTTTGGGGTGATACACGTGTACTGTCAGCTGTGCCTTCACAGGACAATGTAGCATCGTGAATTATTGTGTCATCTTTCATACCTATGTTCTACATCATCTCTTTGCTAATTACTAAACTCTCTTAAGTAGATCATACAACATTTTTGGCACCCAAAATTTGGCATTTCAGCCAGAAACAATTTGGCATTTCAATTAAGGGGAAAATATCAGGGGCTAAAGAGATCCAAGAAGTATAGCGTAAAAGAAGATTTGAAAGTTATAAAATGAGGAGGAACCAGGCATAACAAAGAGTGTGTGACAAAAGCAGCAATGAGACAGAAATGAAAAGTAATCTGAGCTTTGTTTCAATAAAAGAAGAATGTTAAACATACATACACTGAGAGGTTGGACTGGAATAGATGGAAGATGCTTAAACAGTCTCATTCCAAGAAACATCTCCAGTTGCTTCTGGCGGGAACTATCTACAACTGCATTTTGATATCTTCTCTGCAAGGTGATTTTCAGGTTCTGAGAATACTGCTTAAAGGTCCCTGCTTCTTCATTGAATATGCTGAGTATCTGGCTGTGCATTGCTTTGGACCCAGTATAAAGTGTTGCATGGATATCACCAGCCAGCAGGAAAAGATCAGCTAACTGAGAAACGGGTGACAATATTGTAGATCCCCTAAATTCATCAAAATTCATGTCAAATCTCTTCCAAGGTTTATCTGGACATGGATGTGTCCACGTTGTCATCCTGGTGTTGTGATCTACAAAGTATACTTTCCCTGTCACTGCATCAGATCTCTTTTCCCATCCCGGTGGCAGTGGAGCAGTATACCCACTATAATTATCAGGTGATTGATAACCACAGGCCCTGTCACTGTCAAGTGATATTCCCAGCCGCCTACATTGCTCCACAAAAACTTGAAGGGCACCAAAGTAACTAGCTGCATTAGTTCTATCCAGTGAATCGGCACAATTGTAGCGAATTACACCATTTTGATGTGATCTTAAGCAGAATGCTCCTTCAAAGTCACTATTGTAGATAACTTCACCCCAGCAATCCTTAGTACGTTGTCGTGAAGGCAAATAATCACCTTCGGAAATGCCTACGGACACTGTAGGTTGTTTTAGAAGTGTCCACAGTTCTTGAATAGTTTGCTGTTCACCTTTTAACTTTGTACTGGCATGCCAGTCATAATTTATAAGATGTATTCGAGTACTTGGGAGTTTTTTAGTTGATCTAATGTAATTTATACATTCCACAAAATGCTGAACTAAAATTGATTCAGACTTCCCTTGTCCATTCCGAAGCAAGTTTATACAAAAAATTGGGACAGAAACATTCTTTCTCTGATTCCCACCAACAGTTGCATCTAAATTTCGTGCATTGTATCTCTTACTCAACCTCTGAAAGTACTGTGAACTTCCTTTATACGGATCTCGATCAGAAACATATATTTCTGCTTCAGCAGCCATTAACTTTAACTCCGCACCCCACCAGATCGGGATTGTGCCCCGTCGCCAAATATAGGTGTTGAAGGGAACACTTTGACCTGCCTTCTTGGGTACCCATACAAGCTGCTCGCATTCTACTTCATTTCCTATCAAATAATATTTCTGCACAAGTTCAGGTGAAACTCGCCCACACTTATAAGGAATCTACGTGTTAAAGCAGTGAAATTGATTGCACACTATCAGGGTTAAGAGAAAAGATCAGAGTTTTGGAACCATATTGGGAAGTCATGTATTTCCCATAACAACAGCCAATCAGAGGCTAGACAACTAGAAATGCGTCACATCATATTGGCCATTCGATAATTCCTAGGTTATAATTATGAGCCGCATTTCTGACATAAATCTTTTTGCAGCTACCACTATCTAAAAACAATTAAAAGCCAACTTATGCATATCTAGTTGAGGACGTGATTTAGATGGTATCTTAAAAAAGTGTTAGAATGTCCAACTCAAAACTTAAGCTGATAGGTGGAGGGAAACTACATGAATATAAGACCCATTACAGCCCCATATACAAGTAAATACTTTAACACAACCTCTCACATACAAAGCAAACTGAGAACAACACATGGAATTCATGAACGAGGAGCCTCACACGCAAAATAAACGGGCAACCTAGCTCCAATACCCTGTTAGAATATCCAACCCAAAAGTTTAGACTGATAGATAGAGGAAAACTTCATGTATATAAGACCCATTGAAACCCATAGTCGAGCGATTTTAATGATAAGCACCAAGCAAAGGTTATATGCAACTCTAAGAAAAGTATTGCTGAACTCCATGTCAATATTTCATTCCCATAATCAAGAATTTTAAGAGTAGAACAGCAAAAGGCAATCAAATGAATAAGGGGACAAAAATAGGTAAACAGCAAACAAATTACAGCAGCTAATCAGCACGGACCATAGACATTATTTGATTGGAACTGAAAAATAACGATCACTACAATAACCAGGCATTGAGAAACTAAATACTGTGCCATGTTCGTGCATTATTTTACCTGTGCTAAAACACGAGTTTAACCCCCTAGCCAGATAACGAGTGCCTGGATGCAATCTGCTACGGCGAGCTGTGAGTGCAACAATCCCTTCTACTTGTCCTAAGCTTCCAAAACTTCGACATTCTGCAAACCCCTATAGATTAGGATTGTGTAAGAGAGCAGCACTGAGTAGATGAATATCTTTAACCACAGTAAGATTATCTGCAAGCATGCAAAGTTGCCAAAAGGAACATGGTGACACAGTACAGAACAGCAAAGAAGTATCGCTTCATGACTCTTGACTTGCCTCTCCAAGGCCATATCAAAGCAGGCTAGTTTATTTTGGTAAGTCGGTAAATTGGTTATTTTAGTAAATTATCACTTCTGCTAACCAACTATTTCAATGCACAGAGTGTGGTCTGCATAAAGGAAAAAGCATGCTTCCAACCGTCACAGCCACATACTCCCTCCACCCAAAAAATAAAAATAAAAATAAAAAGATAGAAAAAAGGGGAATTTTTTTAGAAGCCATCCATATACTTCTCTTATTTTGCAAATCATAGGGCCATTTGGTTCATGAAAATTAAGTTTTCATTTTCAGTGAAAAATGAAAAATGAAAAATGAAAAATGAAAAAGATTTTGTTTTCACTTTCAATTTTCTGAATAGGCATTTGCTACAAGAGAATTTACAAAAATGAAAATGGTGAAAATACATTTGATTGAGTAATTTTCAAAAAAGTTAATTGCTAATATTTATAATGAAATATGTTAACAAGTGCCCAACACCTCAACAAAGAAAGGTTTTCATTTCCAATGCACCGTCTTTCTCGTGTTATGTGTGATCAATGCGTTCAAAATGAAAACACTTCCCTATTAAAATTGAAAACATTTCCATATTAAATATGGTTAACGATGCCCCTAGGGCACTCATTAACAAGACCCTACTATGATTCATATTAGTCTACTTTGAATGAGTTAATAAATGTTCATTAGTAATAATGGTTTTAAGTATCTGAACATCGATTTTGAAGAAGTCTCCACGAGATCAATGTAGGAGACTCGATGATCATTTCCCATCCAATGGCTGACACTGCCATTATCATATCTATGGTTCAAGGTATAGATAGATAGATAGATAGATAGATAGATATAGAGAGAGAGAGATGCAAAAAAACTTTTTTCTGACAAGTCAGACACTCGTTCTTCAGTGGAAGCCGTGTTTCGCCAACTGATACCTCTTTGCTTGAACAAGTTCATTTAAATTCAATTCTAAGGTTCTAAGTAAATGATTTCATCTGACCTAGGACAGGCAAATGGCCCCAAAAAATTTGTATGTCACGAAACCAGCACAATGAGTGCAGTCATTGTGACATTCAAGGTCATCTGTTCATTCACATCCTTCAAATGAATAATATAGGTACGACTCTTTGTTTCAGTTGAGACCACCCAATGGCACCTAATCAACTGTGCATATTTCCTTTGCTTTAAGCAAAGAAGAGTGATAGACCCCACTAATGGCACTGTCTGCAAGACAAGATATGCCGATACTTCAGAGTGCCCATTATCGGATTGAGAATTGCATCAGCACTTATCCTTCTTTACTCGAAGACTCAATCAGGGAGAAAGATCTGGGCATAACATCCCCCGCTATGCATTCAGACATTGCAATCCTGACCGAAAAAGACAAAATTGCATCCCACTCTAAGAAATTCTAACTCATGTACATTTACCAAATGCGGAGCTGCCAGTGCCTTCCTTCTACGAAAGACTTAGTCAATTTTTCTGCTTTTGCCATTTTCTAGATCGATACCTATACTGCAAGCTCATTGAGTCCTCTCCCCGTAAAGGTTTCTGACATACAGTGAAAGGTGGTCCCTATTGAAGGGAAAAACAAGATATCACTTGGCCATTATTAGGATGCACAAATAAAGAATTTCTCCAGCAACACATTCTTTATTGTGAGATGGAAATAACTGAATGGTATGAGCATAACAGTAACCATAAAACTCTTAACCCCTAAAGTCTGATTAAGAATGACAGATAAGGTGAGGATAGAATTAAGAAGAGCAATTAGAACAAGCATATTGGACAAAATCACTGTGATACAAAATAACTCAGAGAAGACAAGACAAGCATCGATATGGAGATACCAAGTCTGAAGAAAAACCTGCAGAAGTGTCACGCAATGGTGTCGCAGCCCGATACTTTTAAATGGCCTTGAGAACCATCCATTCCAAACAAATTCGTCATCAGGACTTTCCAAAGGCATCCGACTTGGAAAGGGCCTGGTGATGTCCCTTGTCTCGCAAAAGTAATGCTTCCCGTCTACGTCAAGCTCCATTAAATCCTGAATATTCTTCAATTCACCTTTTCCTTGGGATTGAGGGTTTTGAAGCGAGACCTTGATCCACTCGCTCTCAGTCACAGTATATACACATCCCCCACCAGGTAAATTTGGAATGGTGGGAGTTACTTTTCTTGCAATAAGAAGTAGGCCGAATCCTCCCAACAGAGCATAGCCCAGTATTGCCCTACCATAAGTTAAGCTCTTGCAATTCCAACGAGAACCATTTGAGACATAATTTAAAGCTTGTTCCTCAGATTTAAAAATGTCTAAACCTGGCTTTCCCTTGTAGCAAAGAGTGCCTGTAGTTGGATCAATGTAGATGACCTGCGTGTCAACCCTCGTTGACAAGCTAACAATTATGTAGACTTCACCACTACCCACAGTCACCACAACCACAGACGTGTCCCTCGAACCACCTACTGCAGGACCATGGCATGTCAAGAAAGAGATAAGTAAATTAAAGACATTCACCAATATAGAATGCTTTAGATGTGAATATAAGCAATAAAAGCTCAAGTCTTTCCCTGAACTAAACTTCCTAATCACGTGTAAAAAAAGAAAAGAAAAATAAATTTTAAGCTACAGTAAGTAAACACTACTGAGTATTAGTAAGGATTAGCAAACATGAAAAGAAAATAAAAGTGAGTCCAATCACTTACAAGTTACTCGAACTCGACTACGAGAATATTTGAGACTAGTTCAATCATTTTCAGATTCAAGTTAAGTTCAAAGAGCTCCATTACTTAACTAAATCAACATGTAGTTTCAGAAAGTACACCTGGATCTGGGATAATCGATATTTGGAATATTTTGAAGAACTCAATTGCAATATTCGTTTTAGGGTGAGAAAACACATAGACTTGAAGAGCTCCATGAACCAAACCAATTAATTTGGTTTCCACGGGCGTAAAATAAGTTTAAAGTTTCTGGCTAACTAGAAATACTTTGCAATTTTTGTTGTACTTTTGAAGCCCAAAGTTGAGATTGAGATCCATTCATGTTTAGATCAAAATTCACACTAAGTACTCCTCGAGCATAAACACGTTTTCTAGACTCGGTGTTGAGCTGGAGCCAAGTATGCAGCCATACTTCGAGAAGCAATACATGTCGACTCGGCTCGTCTCGGCTCGCTCACACCACTTATCATAAATTCGAGGTAACTGACATTTCACCATTTTCCATGTTTATTTCTATCCACAAATTCCAACATATAAAAGCCAACTCCGGAAAGAGGTAATAGACTTCGAAAAGACTAAGAAGAATTGAGTGCCCGGACATGTCTGGTAACAACTACAAGTATTAAGCTGAGTATGAACAGACCAATGAAAGGTCTCGCTTTCGAGGTTCATATACTGTAGCCAGATCAACGCTCAGTAACATAGTTCTTCTGATATCTCTCATGTCTTAAGCACATTATACGCAATGGCATGGATAATAAGGTCCGGAATCAGAATCCAGAACCGAAATCATCAAATCGCAGCCGATCACAGCGAATAACAGATGCATAAGACGAGCGACTCACCCGGTGATTCCATTTCCGCGCGGAATCGGCCAGATCAGGAGGCGTCTCGAGCTGCGCCGCTCATAATCGCCGATTGGCCAAACCCGCGAGCGATCAGAGAGGCGCGAAGTCGAAGCGGCGAGGCAAGAGAAGGAGCTCCGCGCCTGAGCATACGATAAGCAAGAAAATCGAGGCGTGATCAATCCATGAACGAACGAACACGCCACAATGAATCAACAGAGCAGGCGGACTCATAGCTACCAGAGAGAGAGAGAGCTCACCAAGTCGAGAAGGAAGAAGATGGTTGAACAGCACCGAAGGATGAAGAATCGAGAAGTTTTGGAGAGATGCAGAGAGAGAGAGAGATTGAATCCTATGCTTCTTTCTTCTTTGGGAATTAGGAGATCAAAAGTGATTTTTATAAAATCCTATTTTCCCTATTTTCCCAAGCAAAATATGTTTTGACCAAAGAAAAAAAAAGCAAAAGATGTTTAAATGTCGAAAAAGAAAGTAACTAATGAGAAAATGTGGAGACGGAAGAAAGAAGCGTCGTGATCATCGTCGCCGCTAGTTAAATTTAACAAGAGTCCGCATCATCAAATGTGAGTTAGAGTGAAATCGAAATGATCCTTGCGTTTAATGCACTAGCCAAATCCACGTCAGGTCAAATTGGAATTTTTTTCTAGATGAAACAGCAATCGAGAATTTTTAACATGTGAAAAAAGATAAATAAATAAATAAAACCTCCAAATCATTTGGAAGTGCGCCTCGACCAAATCGACCAACCGCGTCTCCGGTGTCCTTGCCTTGCTTTGTTTCTTCCGTTGCTTTTCCTTTCTTTCTTTTTGGTTTTTTGGCTTTTATTTCTTGGCTTTTGGCAAGCGTTCTTCCTATTCGAGCCAACCCTATTGTGACGTCATTAATCAAACTCCCACAAAGGCCCAAATCACAGATATATGGTAATTTGATTTTTTTTTTTTTTTTTGGTCCGAGGTAAATTTGAATTGAGAAGTGTAAATTTTCGAATTCCTTTCAGTAATCTAGCGTCAGTATATCCGTGCTTCTCTTCTCAAATATTACGATCACACGTGGCTGATTTTGTACTTTAATGAAGTTAACAGAGGTATTTGCAATTATGTTGCTGCAAATGATTAAGCTTCTTCTCTTTTTTTCAGCTCTAAAGCTTCTTTCAAAATTAGGTGTTTTGACCCTCGAGGTCTGTTAATAGTGGCATGGTAAAAAAAAATTAGGTTAGTAACTATTTAAATTGTGTAGCAAATGAATAGGATAAAATGGATCCTCGCATGAAATGTGATATAGATAGACATTTTAAAATATCCCTATCTTACTATGTAGGAGCATGCATTTAATATTCAAAGGTCTATCTTACTATAATTTTCGAAAGAAAAGACTCGTTTTATTGGCTATGTGCATCTAATGTCCAAGAGTCTATTTTGCTATGATGTCGTTGGATTATAAATTCGAGTATGTTGATGTGGGCATTAGACGAGCCATGTTTGACTCCATAAGAGGAGGTGACGTGGTGCGGCGGAGTTTAGGGGAACGGCTTTCTACTCGGCCGTGGGCTTGCGGCGGAGAGAAGAGGGAAATAGAAGGAGAGAGACAAGGACAAGTACGGAAGGGCAACGGCTTCTTTCCGTGGACTGAGGAGAAATTTAATTAAATCAAGACATTGCATAAAGTAAGATTTTTTATTTTTTTTGGAAAATTCCATTTTAAATTAACAAAAATGAATATCCTCTATGAATTATTTACGCAAAAAAAAAATTCAAAATACCTCATCGCGCATAGTAATTTTAGTGTATTCCTAGATATTCCTCTATCGTCTCAGATGCTTTGAATAAAAGTATCTCACCAATATAGTAAGATTAAAAATAATTCTTCGATATAGCAAATAAACAGACTTGACTTAGGCTAATGAAATTAATAGAAAGTGAGCTCTTGAGACAAGAAGGACAAAAAATAGAGAAGTATGATGGAAAAATATACCTTTTGATTTTATATTATATCAAAGATTGTTTTTTTTTTTTCTTACTATTAACGAGATAATTTTACATGGAGCACGTAAAACGTTATAGGAATATTTGAAAATGCATTTTTCTTTAATACGCTAAAAAGCAAAACATGTGAAATACTTAATTATGGTAATTATCCTAAATAAAAAAAAGGAAAAATAGAAAAAAAGGAGGAGTGTGGCCAAAACTTTAGATTGTAATTGTAAAAGGCTCACGTTTTTTCCACTCCCTTTGTGATTTCGACACTCCTTTTTGTGTGTTTTGACCGTTTAATCTTTTGTGTAGCCCACCACTTCTAATACAATTTTATATGATTTCCTTTTTTTTATCAACTCTTTTATTTCGTTTTTTTCTTTTTTCCCTTGTGGTTCCACTTTCCTCCTCCAATATTACCTGCCATGGTGCAAGAAGTTCCAATCTTTTGCTTGTTTCTTTCATAATTATCGTTTTTTTTCGGTTGTTTCATTCGTGGGTTCTTCATCTGCATCCACATGGGTTTTATTTGCCACCACCCAATTGTGTCTAATGCTGTCTGTTGCTAATTCTTGAATTTGTTTTCTTTTCCCTTTCTGTGTTTCTTACTTCTTCGCCTGCAACTTTGATGGAGAAATTTATAGGGAAATATTTTTTTTGGTTCTTGTCCAGAGAGCACTGAGCGTCAATTGGCTTTTAGAGTTTTCTTGGTACCAAGTTCAATTCATGGCTTGAGGATGAAGATGTTTTATGCCTCTCCTGTATAACATAACAGGGCTCTCTTTGTATAGAGTTTTCTTGATAGCAAGTTCAATTCATTACTTTATGCCGAAGATGATTAATGCCCGTCCATGAAAGGTAATCTTGGAGGAGAAAAGGGGCTCGCGCTGGGGAGGTCATTGATGAGCCCAATGTCGGTGCCGACAAAAGTGTGGAGGAGGACGGAATTGGCATCATAGATAATAAATAGAGAACATTAGGAGGGTTTTTAGAAGGAGTGAGAGGCGTAGAAGGGAATCTCGTGCAAGAGAGAGAACAGAGGAGGTGAGAAGGAAGAAGAAGAAAAGGAAGAAAGTGGTACTCACAAGGAAAAAAAGAAGAAACGAAATAAAAGAGTCGGCAAAAAAAAGGAATCTTATTAAATTGTACCAGAAGTGGTGGGCCACGCAAAGGATAAGATGGTCAAAATACACAAAAAAAAAGAGTATTAAAGTCATAAGGGGAGTGAAAAAAGCTCGAGCCTTATAAAATTGAGGGAACTTTTGTCTTTTTAGTGTAAAAGGGAGTGGATTTAGTCATTTACGAGGTGGAAATAGCGCCGGCCATAATTTATAACATAAAATAAAAGCTAATGCAAATGGGTAGTCATGGCCACGGGCCGGTTTGGGCTTGGAACGGGCCCGAGTCAAAATCGGAACCGGCCTGTTGATCGGGCCGACAGTTCCAAATCGAAACCGGCCCATGGCATCGACCCGGTTTCGATTTCTTCAAACCGTGAATTGGGCCCGGAACCGGCGGTTCGGGCCAATCAACGCTCGGGGACTTGCTTAGACACGTGAGTCAGAGGACTTTTTTACTAAAAATTTTAAGTTAAACTACACTTTTACTTAGCCGAATAGCCAAGAAGTGAACTTAGCCGAATAGCCAATAAGTGAGCCTTCATATCTCATCCATAGCATTTTATAGAGTCACCCCACTTGTTATCCTCACTAAGCACCCAATGTGGGACTCTTTTCTTCAACTTGTGAGGAATCAAGTCTCACATGAGATATGAAGGCTCACTTCTTGGCCATTTGGCTAAGTTCACTTCTTGGCTATTCGGCTAAGTAAAAGTATAGTTTAAGTTAAAAATTTTAGTAAAAAAGTCATTCGACTCGCGTGTCTAAGCACGTCCAAGTGTAATCGGAACCGATTTTGAACCGGAACCGACCCTTAAAGTTCTGGTTTCGGTTCACCCATGGCTCCGACTCGAAACCGCCGGTTTGGGCCTAGTTCCGGGCCGATTCGGAACCGTGGCCATCACTACAAATGGGTTTCTCTCAATTTTCGAAGGAAAAATGTTTTATTTTCTAAAAATTGGCACATCGACCTTTGGAGGAAATACCATTTTATGGTTGAGCCTATTCATGTTAGATTCTCCACCATCTCATAAATAATTCATTCCATAATTATTCCATTTAGCATAATTTTATTGTAATTTTGCTTTCATGCTATATCAGCTTGAGATTGCCCTGTTCCCGTGCTTACTCGATTCGTCGAAAGGGTGGATCGAATCGAGTCGGAAATGGTTCCATTTAAATTGACTCATTTTCATGCAATACAAATATAATGACACATACCCGCTCAATTAATATCAAATCCGACCTATATTGTTAAAACACTTATATATTTAACCAAATCTAGAAAAACTTGTACCAAAGTTGAGGTGAGAGCTTGAGCAAACGCGAGATCGAATAAGGGTAAAAAATAGTGAGAAAAGAATCATGGAAGTGAGTTGAATTTAAGTAAATTATGAACTCATTTAACACGCATATTATCTTAAATTTTATTATTCTAAACTCATTTTATGATCAATCTATTGAATATAATTAATTCATATAACAATTAACCCATTAAATATGGGTTAGACAAATGAATGGATGTTATGTTTTCTGGTGATGGAGTTAATGTTGCTCGCCGGCGGCAACTCAACCTGTCCTCTAGGAAGACAGACACTCTTCGGGGGCCTCAAAGTAGTGTCAGACGTCCAACACACGTCCCACACTCTCCGACACGCGAGTCTAGCATCATAACAAGACATTCCAGCACGCACGAGATCAATTTTAAACATTTTTCAATAAATTAAGGGTCAAAATATAAATTTATCAAAAATATATATACTTAAGTCATATACCCAACCACCTCAAAATTAATATACATAGATAGGTTCAAAAAATCTAGCTGTGAATCTCTAACAAAAGAAGAAGAAGAAACTCAACGATCATGCTTTTATGTATACATGATAATTTATCATGTATAAATAAAAAAATATTTTTTTTCAGCACGTCAAAATTCTTTACTTTTTGAAAAATGACGTGTTGGCGGATCAAGTAGTGTCATGTGTTGGGTGTCGTTATCTATTCTACTTAGTTTATCCCGTTGGAAAGGAAGAATAAATAGATAAAGAAATGGGATTGCTAGTGAAAGAGACAAGTTGGCGGGTACGACCCCACATAGAGAAACGAGAGGCAAAGAGCAGCCCAAGCGATCGTGCCAGCGGCATCGACAAGCCACACGATATCTCCTTTCTTTTCTCCCCCATTCGAACATCATCCCCATCACCATCGTCATCCGTTCCTCGTAACGCACGAGTGGCTGGCTTCACCCTCTTTCCCACCACTTCCGAGTCTCGACTCTTGCATGACTCTGCGGTCATTCACGACTGAATTCCAAAGGAACCCAACTGAAGGAGCTGGTGCGAGTCCCCCCACACAGACATTTCATCAAACAGACGGTGCTCTCGGTGATTCATTTTGTGTTGCGACTTTAGTTTATCGCGTAATGTGCGTTGCGTGTTGGTTCACCTTGAGTGGCAACTCGCTTTCTTGGGCAGAAGATGAAAGCTTAGTGATTTCTCTCAGAGGGGTGATTGGTGGTTGACATGTCGACGTTGCCCGTCTGCTCGGCTACTCCTAGCTGTTCTTTGCGCAGCCAGGTTAGATTCCACGATTGAAAGCTGGAAATTTCCATGTCTGGCTTGGGTTTCTGCTGTTTACTTCACATTATGGCTATGTAAAGTGCTGAGAGAGTTTGTGTCATAAATAGTCTCGTGTCTTCTTAAGATTGCTGTACAGTTTTGGAGAAACTTTGGTTGAAATGGAAAAAGTAGCTTATATATAGATGAACCACTGAATATGATGACGTTCTTCTGTGTGTATCACCTTGAATTTATTTGCATTGCTTGGAACTGACTGGAACTTGCAGAATTCGCTAAATGGAGGACTGCAATCTTTGAATTTGTTCCATAAGGACTTTAACCACGGATGCTTTTTGAGGGACAAGATTTTTCCAGCTTCACTAGACGGCAAGAGCCTTCAAAGACAAGCCTGTAGAACACAGGCTACTAAATTCTCCTATACTGACATTGCCAACGGCTTTGGAAAATCAGTCTGGAGTTCTTCCATAGTAACTACCAGCGAACCATATGAGGTGGAGAGTTGGCATCTGAGATTTGTAGAAAGTTCTGAGCTGCCTTCCATTCAAGAAGGAGGGATTGAATTTACTGATCAACCAGCTGAAAATGCTTCCACATTTTTGGAATCGATGGATGTTGGAAAAGTATCAATTCCTGATGTAGCACCAGATATTACTGCCTCGGTTGATGAGCCCCTTTCCCTAAGTACTGACTCAATAGACGGTGTAAAATCCAGCACTGAGGATATCTTTTCCAAAGTCACAGATTCCATCAACGAGTTAGTAAACAATGGAGAAAGCACTCTGAGAAGCACTTTAGATTCGATTTATTCCTTGGTGGCAACTGCTATCAAAGGAGCTAATGATGCAATAGATAATGCTTCCACCAAAGTGTTCTCTAATGTGAATCAGATGGGAGAAGCAGCTGGTGATAGATACACAAATATCACACGTGATCTTAAAGGAGCAGCAACTAAGGCAGCTATTACTGGTGTTGATGTGCTGAGACAGACAATCGTTGTGCTGCAGGATTCTTTGACCAAGGGTGCTTCTTTTGTTGTTTATTCTTATAGTTCTTCCAAGCAATCGCTCCCTCCGGAGTTTAGAGAGAGACTTAATTTTTCAGAAGAGAAAACAACGGAAATTCTGAAACCTGTTGGAGTTGCTTTTCAACAGGTGATTCTCTTTGCAAACTTGGTTGGGTACTGAGGATCAATGTTTTCAAATTATGGCATTGTGACTCCTATTTTGTGAATCATGAGAAATATTCTGGTCAGAAATTTTTATCAATATAATCTCAATCTGACCATGTTTTCGTTTCGGGATAGTGATTTCTGAAAATGTTAATCAATGGTCGTAATGACATTGTATTTTCCTACTGATTCTATGAGCTCTCGAGATATACTTTACGATATTCATAGCACACTGTTTTCATACACCTGATGAACTGGCAGGCTCCTGAACATTCTTACATGTGAATCTCTAATGATGGTTTAATCGTTGTACTGAAAAAGGTTTACATGACAATTGAGGAGCTGGAAAGAAGTCTTGGTTTGGACCCAAATGATCCAATTGTTCCCTTTGCTCTTTTCCTTGGCACTGCTTCCACCTTTTGGTATGATTGTCCGTTTGTGCTATTCTCTTTACTAATTTTCCGTTGAAAAGGTATAATCGAAAAAAGTTTCTATTTGGATGGATGTATACAGTAGACGAGATTTATCTATTTAGGAGAGAGTTCATATGTCTCATCAGATTTTTGCAGGGCTTTTTACTGGGCATGGACATACAGTGGTTATTCTGGAGATTTATCTCCCAACTCAACGTTAGAGCTCTTAATGGGAAAGGATGGTGCTGTACTTATTGATGTTCGGCCCGAGGCAAGAGTGTAAAAACTTTTGTAGCCTCATATTTTGGACTTTTTTTTCTGCCATATTTGCGACGATTAATTGAACTTCAATGAGTCTGCAAGCTGGCTTGAATCACAATCGTCTAGTGCTTCCTCTCATGCTGTCTTTTTTAATCATTTTTTAGCTTACTTTGATTGATCTCACTTGACATACGTTTACGCCTACAAAGGGTCTCGTTGTTTGTTTCTCTTTGATAAGGTACTGATTATCTCTTGGTTTCATCCATTACTTGGTTAAGGTGCTTAGAGAAACTGATGGCATTCCTGACCTTCGGCGTGCTGCTCGTTTTCGTTATTCAAGTGTATCCCTACCTGAGGTAGTCTTCCTTACTCTGAAACTGGAAGCTGTATCAAGAATTACGTTTGCATGTCTGTGTATTGCACGGATGTTATTCCTGTTTATCTGTTAAATGAACTGACAATTGCGCATCACTTATTACATGATGCCATCCCTACTCTGATCTCTCTTTGAGAATTTCTTCTGTCAAGTTAAGTCTTCATTTTTCCTATATTAAAACGAAATCCACGAGATACATTTGTTGCCGCCGAGAGATTTTGTCTAGCATAGCATTTGAGTTCCTGTTTACTGCTGGATATGTTATGCCCAGATCAAACTTTTGCACGTTCAGCCATCGTCTTTATAATCATGTCTTAATGAACTTAATGAGTTAATTATTCAAGTTCTTCAGATTGGTACCCAAAAAGTTTGAGGAATTATTGTAACTCAAATAGGCAAAGAATGTGACGATGTGCTGAGATAAATGAGTCTATTGTTTCAATACTGTTAAAAGATGATGAGGATTTATTAGTTTTTCTAATAAACTGAAGAATCAGCTTTGACAATATCATAAATCGCCACCAACTGCATATGAGGCATAGGGTACCCACTTTGTGCTTATTCTCTCGTTGTTGATGATTTGCCAAGGGAACGCATCCTATTTAATTTCTCTTGGGGCTGAAGAATGGATATTTTGCCTAAAAGATACTGATAAAATGCGATATCGTGTTAATTGTTGATCTCCAGGTTGATGGCTCTTTGAGGAAGCTCCTAAATGGTGGTAGAAATGTTGAAGACTCCTTAACTGCAGTTGTCATTCGGAACTTGAAGATAGTTCAGGTATGTGACTTATGTTTTAAACTTTGAATGTGGATGTCCATTTGGTAAGGCTTTAGTTGGCTCAGCGACTATTGTTAGAAAAGCGTAAGAATATAATACGCTGAACACTTCCTAAAGCAAACTCCATATTCTACAACAATATCCTGACTTTAGAGATTTTGGAAAGTACTTTCATGTACTTCTTCATGTATAAGTTTTAATATTTGAAGAACCTTGGTTGTTCACGAAACAACATTTTGAGATTCTGGTAGTTTATTAGTATATCATATCCCGAAGAACAGATAGCAGAAAAAGAGAGTGAGTGCCCAAGCTAAAGGGAGGCGAGATGATGCATGAATAGTCTGTATGCATATCTATCTATGAATTAATCCATCCATCCAACCGTCTATTGTGTACACATATATTGGCGTGATGAAACTGGGTCATCATGTCTGAAGAACAATTGATCAACTAGATTTTCTTGAGTTAGCTTGGTGTGCTTGTCTGTTCTATGTATTATGAGCACCGGATGCTATATAATTTTGATTCTTTATAGAATTCAATGGAATCATTCTTCTCAGAGATATGTGCTTCTGTTACATGTAGGACAGGTCAAAGGTAATAATTTTGGATGCAGATGGCTCCCGTGCAAAAGGGATTGCTAGATCTTTGAGAAAACTTGGAATTCAGGCAAGGAACTTTTCTGCTTGAACCATTCTCCTCCGTGGAAATTGCAATTCTTTGGGAATTTGGTGCTCTTTATGTTAACATGTGTATGCTAACTGCATTTCATAATGTGTCACTGTCCGGGCTCATGCCACTCATTCATGAACTTTGCTGCATGTATCAATTCAAGCTTGGACCATGTTGTGTGGCAGTTGAAATGCGACAGGGACCAGAATATCAAATTTCTGTAGAGTTTTACTTTCAATACCCATTGGTTAAAATGAAGAAACGTGATGACGGTGTTTTCCTTCTTTTGATTACTTTGGTTTAGACAATTAATCATGGTGATCCACTTTGCGAACTCTTTTTGGAAACTTACTCAACAGCATGTTTTATAAGAACCGTGGTATCCAAACCTAGAAAGTGATAGTTTTGAAATCAGGGAAACTTTGTAAATGCAACTACAAAATCGAATGGACCTTTTTACAAGACAGGCTTTATTATTTTCTTAAGACTTGTTGTTCTAGTATTTCTTTATAGAAGTATCATGAAAGGTCACAAAGGAATTCCCTGGAGCTAAGACGTATGTATAATTATACGAGGATGATGCTATGGACTGCATTTTCAATCCCTTTCAGTCAATCATCACTGTTAAATTTGGTTATGCTAAGAATTTCTTGGTGCAAAAGGTTCCATCAGCAGTCAAAGGACATGAATCTTACACAGTAAAGCAACGTAGTAAATGATGTTTCTTCTATTCATCAAGATACGTGCTGATGCTAAGTAATTTCTCAACATGCTTATAGATGTCTCCTGGAACAGTGTAAAGTTTTAGCTTCATAATGTGATTCTTTCTTAAAAGCTTTATGGTCTTTAGAAAATGCATAATTAGATCTATGCTAAAGCTAGGTACGTAACTTTCATTGACAGAAATCATACTTGGTCCAAGGTGGCTTCCAATCTTGGGTGAAACAGGGTCTCCGTATTAAGGAGCTCAAACCTGAGACCACACTTACTGTACTCAATGAGGTACTTCCACTTTAATGCTGATAAATTTTCATCTATCTCATGGAAGCATATCCTTCTTATTTTACTAGGAAGAATAGAAGACAATCTTATTTCTCATTGCTACTTTACCTTTTCTAGTGAGACCGCATGCTGCTATCCTTTTTTTTTTTTTTATAGTTCGATATATATATTAGGTATATCCCATCTTAGCTAATATCTATTATTATGCACATGATGTATTGCCTCATAGCAACTTATTATGAGAGATCGACACACTAAAGAGAACTCTACAAGAACATTACTGTACTTATGGCTAACTGCATTTTATCTTTTGTAGCTTAAAAAGTTTTAAAAGAGAGATGTATAAAGGGCTAACTATATTAACTAGCTTCTAGTAATTAGAGGTTACTGGAGTGTCCATTGCGACTTCTATGATAGCAGTGAAATCGTGTTTCATAGTATATGCTCTAACTAGCTGAAGTAAGTTTCATTTGATAGATCAGGTGGTAAGATATATTCCCAGCCCAGAGAACTTTAAGCAATCAGCTTGGTTAATAATTTTCATGAACATGAAAAGGAGGGCTACTTCTTACTTGACTAACACTGATCATTTCGAGTATTCTAGGCTTACACTGCGGGATACTTGGAGTTGCAGTGCTGTAATACATATTGGGGTTCCTAGTCAACCTTCTTCTGCATGGCAAAGACTGCTGTAGCATCCGTCTATACATGCATGCATCTGATGAAGAGGCTATTTCCAGTAAATTTTAGGGGTTAAGTTCTTTTTGGTAGCACTTAATGTGACTACATTCCTAGGAGACAGAGATGTGACTTTGTATTTAATTAATTGGCACAGTCGCGAAGGTACGCTGCCTGACCCAAAATGCATGCGAGAAATGGATAATTGCATGCTCAAGGGCCCCTTAGTGACTTTTTTCCTACTTCTAAGTAGTGTTCTCTAGCATGAATTATCCAGCATTGTCAAATAAATGTTAGCTTCCCCTTACCTAGTTACCTGTGACAGTTTGATACTCAGCTCTGTTCAAAGGACTGATCTGCTTCAGATGCTTGTGCATGTTGACATCATTTCAGGAGGCTGAGGCGATACTGGAGGAGATCAACCCTTCTCCTTTGCAAATTTTTGCTTCTGGTGTGGTAAGACCTATATAATTCGCACCTTTTGCTCCATGAACAGTTTTAGTTAATCGTATCTCTGTATTACCTGTATTCTGTGTCTTATGTACGCATTAACAGAAATGCAGATGGCCTATCTGCAGCCAACGTTGAGGTGTTTGCTTGGCAAAAATTAATAAATTAAATAAGCTAAATAGCCCTGCATGTTTCCTGATTGAGTTCTTTATTGATTTTAATTGGGGATAAAGATGGATTTCTGTGCATCTTCACATATATCTTTCGCCAGTCTGTTTAACTATTTCATGGCAGGGTCTTCTGGCTGCATTATACGCACTTGTTGGTGAGTGTCTTTTCCTGAAGAATGTTTAGCAATGAATTCGGATATTATGGTGGTATTTCAGCATGAAATATACTACTTCTGTGCGTAATATTCTTTGGGATTTTGGCGAGCTGGGGGTGGCAGACAGGTGTTTTACTGTTCACGCATGAGTTTGACTTATTTTTCATCCTTCTAAGCAGAAATCAATTTTTTTCAGAGTGGGAGAAGACCTTACAATTTATTGGAGTTGTTGGCCTTGGCCAGGTACTTTTTTCATCCTAAGATGATTCAATACTGGTGACTGCCTTTTCTCCTTTGATAGCGATCTCTCTTCCCTTATTTTTTGTGAGGTCTATTTCTGCTACGGTGTTGCAATTTGCACTGAGATACCTATGTACTTCTTTACATATTTGCACCTGAATTATTTATCTCCATGTAAAGGTTACGAGTAAAGAGTGGAAGACTGTAAAGTGAAGAGCCTCTTGTGGTAATCCACATGGTGATAGTATTTTGAAACGAAAAAATAGTTATGTAATTACTGTAAAAGGATGTGGTGATTTTCAAAGCCTGCACATTTCATTCTCCCGTCAAATGGTGAGCCAATCGTTTTTATTCTCACTGTGCACATAAGGGAGGGGAGCCATATGAGGCTTGTACGAGCCCCCTTTGATAGAAAATGTAGATTCGATGAGGATATTGTTCATCCCTCATGTAGGTCTCATGGGCGGCATTGATATACGATATTGCTCCTATCATCTATGTTAGTGCAATCTGATGCTTGTTTCAAGCCTCAAACTTTTTGCAACTTACAAGAGTTTTTGTGGATTTGTTTATTAAGATTCCCCACATACCTCGCAACTTTTGCTAATTGTTGTTGTACCCTCTTATATTGCTTTTTTGCATTATCAGACAATTTATCGGCGGCTTGCTTCTTATGATGGCCCAGAAGATTTTAAGCAAGACCTGAGGTAAGCCTTACACTTCGAGGGACATTTTCTTGGCAAATCATATTGCCAGACAACTCCCGAGGTTATTTTATCGGAATTTGTGTTTTCAAGAACTGTTCTATTTGACGAAACAATTAAAGTGGACCTTGTCTCTGTTCAATGTCCAAGAAATAACTCTTCCCTGGAACATTTCATTTGCCTGTCATTGATAATTGTCTGCTCTCTACATTGAAGGTTGCTGGTTGCTCCTGTTAAAGTTGGCGCTGAAGCTTTCGCTTGGGCTGCTGGCAAATTGGAAACGAATGGCCTTGGACTGCCAACATCACCCTCATCCTCAGATGTGCAAAATCGGGTCCTACAGGCTGCTGCGAGGCATGAATCTCAGCCGTCCAATGATCCTGAAATCGAAAGCCTTCCTGGTGAATCACTCTCCCCCGGCAGTGAGAGTGCCGATCTCTCTAAAGCATAACGGGGTCGATTTTCCTTGCGGAAGTAAATTCTCTTGTGCAAAGATTTCTTATCCTGTGAATAATATGTGAAACTGAATACACTTAAAAGAGTGAAACTAAATAGAATTTTCTTAAGAAAAGTTACCATGTAATAGGAGTAAAATTGGTGTATTTTCTTGTACAAATCACAATTTGGCTGTTAGATCTGATTATTCTTATCCTAAGAAAGAACCAAGGGACAATTAAATTACTCTGCTAAATCATTTCCATCACTTCCAGAGATCATGGACCAGCACAATACTTGGCCGATTGCATTATAGCTATCCATCTAGTTCATCCATCATGGCATTTAGGTTGAAAGATGAAGAGAAGAAGGAAAAAGAAGAGAGAATCTGCAAGCAAAATACTCCAGTTTGGTTGTGGCGTTCTTGCGCAGCAAGTCAAGGGCACAACGATAATTTTACATAAGCTGGTTCCGTCGGAGCTCTAAATTCGGCTTACGTGTTCGGTCTCCCCTATCTTCGCCCTCTCGGAAAAACCACATCCGCTCCTTCGGCTCTCCTCCATGAGCACCTCTGTGCGGGCGGTAGTGTCGCGAGTCTTGATCCGGACTTGTCCAGGATGCATTGTCGCTGCCGGAGTCGACCGCACATTGACATAGTCCGGGGGTATTTTAGAATTTTCGCATTTTTTTTTCTTATTTTTCATATTTCTATAATAATTCAACTAATTAAAACTCTCATATCCCAATAGTCCATTGTTGAACATTGTTTGCACCGTTAATTAATACAATTGAGCAGAACATGTTTTCACGATCGGTTTTCATTCTTTATGTCTCACAAACGCTCCATCAAACCGTGCGTGCGCCTTAGCATCGGGGTGTTGCGCGCTTGAGTCGGCCGATGTACTCCTCGTGACCAAGGACAGTATACGTCGCACGGTACTTCGAACTGGGCCAACGGCCCGGATCACTCGCTATTAGATCTACCTGCAAGAAAACGAGCTCAGGCATTGCTCTACCATGGGCAATGACGACCCGTCACCGGCGGCACACGCACATTTACTTTCTTTATCCCCCGGATTTCTTCTATCTTACAAAGATTTCGATATGGTTGTCTCCGGCGATACCTCTGCTCCGGCCAACACTGCCGTCGCAGGTAAAGACGTCTTTCAATTGAACAACGCCTCTTTCGTGGACGGGCCTCGGCAAAGAATCTTAGGCCCAGTTCAAGATCGGGCCCAAACCTCCTCTCTCCCTCTCTCTCTCTCTCTCTGCGGAGTCTTGTCGTCGCCATTTTCATAAAGCAGCTCGAAGTGGCGTTTCTTGAAACGAAGATCCTCTCTGACCCTCTCGCTGCACCACTGCTTCTGTACGCTCTCTCTCTCTCTCGTGCTTGTCAGCGTTGGTGTGTTGTGCGTTCTTGCTCGACTGAGGACGTTGCGGCTCTCCGTTTCATTTGCTTTCCGTCGGTCGGATTCGCTTCGAGGTGTTTCTCGTTCTTTTGTTCGTACCAGATGGGTTGTGTTTGTGGTCGATAGTGCTAGGGTTCTTTGTTCCTCGTTTGCAATTTTCGCCTCAATTTGAGAAGATCTCTTCTCAGTTTTGTTAGGTCTGGGGGCGGAACTGATATTCGATATGTATGTGCTCGTCTTTCGCTCGACACTCGGAATCAATTGCTTGCACATCGTAGCTGAACCGTTAAAAACCCTAGACCCCGGACATGAGATGGTTAGAACAAGATAGGCCAGTCATATGGTCTGATTATATGCTTGTTTTGCTTGTTTCGTGTTCAGTGGTTCTCTGAGAAAGATTGGACTTAGGCTATAGCTTTTGGCCCAATGAATCGCCCGTTCTACAGATGCTGTAGGAGGTTTTGTGCTTTTTCGTTGCCTCTCTGCTGTGTGGCTTTGTTACCAACTTGAAAGGTGTCTTGCTTGGATAGCAACATTGACATGGGGAGAGAACCCCACCGAAAAATTCGGTTGCCAAGATTAGGTTGAAGAAAGGTTCATGGAGAATTCAAGCGTGAAACACAAACAAAAAGGGTGTCTCTTGAACTTCAAGATCTAGGAACGCAAGTATAGATATGTCGGAGATATATTTATGCAAGTGTGGAGAGCTGGTCACAGATTTAAGGTGCTATGATACAGGAATAGAGTCCTTTACCCATATAAACCTACCTAGGAAAGCAAATCCAAAACTATCAGCACTTGAAAACTCATATGAAAGATGCAAAATGACTGTAGAAGTAAATTTTTTTCTTTGTTTACTCCTAGCAAATTGTGACCGGCAGCAATGATGCTTGAAATTTCAATTGCTTTGCTTCAATGCAGCTATTTCTTGAAGAAGCTTTTGGATGAAACAAGAAGTACCTAGTCTATACTGAGTTCCTCATATTCATTTCATCCATTAAGTTGTATTTACTATAAAGTGCAATTTCATCAGAAAATTTACAACTTGTGTAAGTGAAGAATTCGGGAGTCGTGGTTTTCACATGGTTTGTCTTTAGCTTTTCCCTACTCCAACTCTTTACCATTTTGATTGAAATGCTCTTTTCTTCCCGAAACTTTATGTCTTCTAGAATCTTAATTTTACTGAAATTAAATCACCAAGCACTCTTTCTTCATATTTTCAGTCCTTTTGGTGCTTTTTCAAAGACTAGAAGTGCAGATCCAAACTACCAAAAAATCTCCCTAGTCTTAGCCCTGTTTCTCAAATTTGTCCTTGAATATCTTCCTTTCACACTATTTTTGTCCCATATGAATTAGTATCCTCTGCCTCTGTGTAATCATCTATTTGCATGCATCTACTGATCCCACACTGTCGTCGTAGCAAGTATCTGTCTTTTCCCCTTTTGAAGACCATCAATGAGCTGTAATATGTTTGAACAATTTTGGCTTAGCTAAATATTGTTTGGTTTTGGTGACATGGATCCTTTTTGTTCTCTTCTGTTAAGAACTTCCTGTGAGTTAATTTACTTTTATTTGTTTCCCATTTTCTCTCCTTCTATACCTTTCTTGCTTCTTATGTAGTCACTTTCTCTTCTACGATTAAGACTTTCTCCCTTGCGTGTTGGAAACCATTTTAGAGGATCCTTTTCCACTTGTTAGCAGTGAGTGGAGTCACCATCCTTTTTTCACCCGAGTTTCATGATTTGACGTCTTGTCTGGGCCCTCTTTTTCGTTTTTCCTTTTTTAAAGAAATTCACGTTAATGTCCTTGTATTCCAGGTATTTAAGCACTTCTCTTCATTATATTTGAACCGATTTCTTTGGAAGCTCTTTCCTGTTTATTAATTTATTTTTTCTTTTTTAATCTCTGAAATAATTGGTGCAGTAAAACTACTGTTGGACCTGGTATCTTTGCTTGGTAGGCTATGCTTGTTATAATGGGTCAAAAGCAGGTGCCTGTATGTAATGGTGGATGCGTGATGTATGAATCTGCTTGCTTTGCTAATGTTAAAGAAGTTTATTGAACCTGTTTACTATGTGTTTCTCTTATCACGTGCTAATTCCCTCATTGATCGTCTCGATATTGAGGTGCAGAGAAGTCGAACTTTAATTTGGATTAAGCAACCAGGGGAAAATGCAAGTTGTTCCAAGAGAGGGTGAAAATGCTTTATCCGTGGCTGGTCCCAGACCAATGGAATGGTCTACCATTCCATACAGTGCTCCTCCTCAAGGACCCATACCAAATGGGAGACAGAGAACGTCGAGCTTAGAATCGCCTATCATGGTATTAACAGGTCACCAGAGCGCTATCTACACTATGAAGTTCAATCCTGCTGGGACAGTCATTGCATCTGGGTCTCACGACAGAGAAATTTTCTTATGGAACGTGCATGGGGATTGCAAAAACTACATGGTTTTGAAAGGGCACAAAAATGCAATTCTGGATCTTCAGTGGACAACGGATGGCTCTCAGATAATATCAGCCAGTCCTGACAAAACCCTAAGAGCCTGGGATGTTGAAACGGGCAAACAAGTGAAAAAGATGGTAGAACATTCTTCATTTGTCAATTCATGCTGTCCTTCACGTAGAGGGCCTCCTCTCGTGGTGAGCGGATCTGACGATGGAACTGCTAAGCTTTGGGACATGCGTCAAAGAGGTGCCATCCAAACATTTCCAGATAAATACCAAATCACGGCGGTTTCTTTTTCTGATGCGTCGGATAAAATTTTCACTGGGGGAATAGACACTGAGGTGAAGGTATGGGACATACGTAAAGGTGAAGTTACCATGACCCTTCAAGGCCACCAAGATACAATAACAGGTATGCAGTTGAGTCCTGATGGCTCCTATCTCCTTACTAATGCCATGGACTGTAAGCTCTGCATTTGGGATATGCGACCCTATGCGCCGCAAAACCGTTGCGTGAAGATAATGGAAGGTCATCAGCACAACTTCGAGAAGAACCTACTGAAGTGCGGCTGGTCGCCCGACGGAAGCAAGGTCACTGCTGGCAGTGCGGATCGCATGGTCTACATCTGGGACACGACATCCCGACGGATCCTGTACAAGCTCCCAGGCCACACGGGATCTGTGAACGAGACTGTGTTCCACCCAACCGAGCCCATCATCGGATCTTGCGGTAGCGATAAGCAGATATACCTCGGCGAGATCTGAGAGGGTCATATAGTTTCGGAGCAAGGTTTCCCTAATTCTGTGTGTGACAAAACTTCTTTAGAGAGCATTTGGTAGGAACTTTTTTCAAGGATTTGTAGTACATTTTACATATCTTGAATCTCAATGTGGTCCAACATCTCTCTCCGCCTTAATTTCATTGACTTTCCATCAAGAAAAAAAATGAATAAAAAGTAACTATTTTTGGGTCCATGGTTGGGATTTCTTTGGTAAGCTGGCTGGTTCAACTTCATGCCTCAGGCCCTCACAGAGAGAAGAAGAGGAAAGAACGAAGGTATGAAAGAGCTTAGCAGGTACACTGAAACTGGACGGAATTTCGGGACCAGTTGGCTCTCTTGAAAGGGAAAAGGCCCGTTCGTGGACCCAAATTTTCCGAAAAAACAAAGAAAACAAATAATCCTTAAAATCCGACCAGATAAAAAAAGTCATTGAAAGGCATTTTTGTTACTCTTCCTACTTGTCTAATACATAGTTTTTTATTTCGACAAAAAAAAATATACACAATTTTTTATGGCAAGAGAATTCAAGTTAAGTAGCTAAATCTCGAGACTGTTCCAGATCATACTGATCTTCTGGACATTATTATGTCACGAGGAATTGTCATTATTGACTTAGATTCGATAAGTTTTCATGAATGCCTTTTAAATTATTATATAATCTTATGTTAGAGATTGAGAAAGACGAGGATTCACAAGAGTATTAAATCGACTATTCCAATTAAATTTAAAAGGATATGAAATTTTTTTAAGCACTGTCGCAATTCTTTGATTTGTTTCGATGTCATTCCCAATATTATCGGATTTCACCCTTAATCAATGAAAAAAAAAATCCCGTATTAAAATTAGAACTAGCAAATAATATCGATAATAAGAACAGTGCTTTGTCCTATATTACCCTCACATCTTCAATATAAGTTTGATAAAAAAAAAAAAAAAGGTGTCGATTGTAGCTCTTTTATTGAAAAGAAAAAGAATTCTCCATTGCTAATACGAGATCACATTTCCATCAAAATTAATAAAAAGAACAAAAAAAAAGAATAAGAAAATGTTTAGTTCATTATTATGTACATAGCATTTTTGGCAAAAATAAGAAAAGAAGATTGGTCAACGACAATATTGACGTCATCGTCAAGATCGTTAACATGGAGAGAAAATTATTTACTGCTTCCTTCCCCTGCGTGCGCTCTCCTGAAGGCAACTCTCTCTCTCTCTCTCTCTCTGGGAACACCTCCATCGACGAGAATGGCAGCTTCTTCGTCTCTGACGATCCATCCGTTGACCACTTGCTCCTCAGCTGCAGTATGCTCCTCCAAATGCGAGCTCTTCGTCTCCCAATCCAGGGCCATGAAGCAGTGTCGGAGAGGGCTCTCCGCTTCTCTGAGGCTGAAGAAGTCGTTCGGAAACTTTTCGGCTACTTCTTCCCCCACGGGATTCTCCGTGGTGTGTAAGGCGGTTTCGGTGAAGCCTCAGACGGAGATTGAAGGCCTGAACATTGCCGAGGATGTCACTCAGGTAACTAAAAGTTGAAAGCACGGTCACCCTGCGATTTTTGGTTGGAGTGAGATGGTCAAATCTGCGTCGTTTCGATTGTCGGATGCTTGGCTGGTTATTTTATCGCACGATGTTTGGAGATCTGCTCTGCGATTCTAGTTTCTCGTTCTCGGCGGAAATGGATGAGCGAGAGTGTGTGTCGAGTACTACGGTGTAGCTCTGGATTGTGAGGATGCAGTATCGGATACTCAGAGTTTAAAAATAGTGATAATCGTTCTGGTCCGAGGATGATGTAAAGTGGAGAAAATTTAAGATAGGTGAAAGTAATTTGCAAATGAATGTTGTGAGATGGAATAATTTTTATCATCGTTCTGGGAAGATTCTGCTCAGCGCTTTCCTCACTGCGCAGATGTGCGTCTCCTTTATAGTGTATTGCAGTAAAATTTGTGCTTGACCAATCAGCAGCGGGCTGGAGATTATTACCCTTTTTCTTTGTTGGTTGCTACCCTTAAATTGGGAGGATAGTGAAAATCCTCCTTTGTTTGTTAGAATGGTACATGAATTTTTTCGTACAGATTAATCTAAGCCTAATGGAATCTGGATGTTTTTAAGGAAGTGGGCCTTGGAGGAGTTTTTTGTTCTTCTCTGTACTGTATATCTTTGCTCTCTGCTTCAATGATAAATATTTTTCATCTTTTTCTTAATTGCTTGTTCTTTATCTTTCTCTATTTGGTAAAGACTTCAGAAGGTTCTACTCTTACTCCATCTCTATCGCTCTTTTTTGTAAGATCATTAAATTAGTATTTTGAAATGACTTTGCTCAATTGGTTGGTTTGTGGCACAGCTCATTGGGAGAACACCGATGGTTTACTTGAATAATATGGTTAAGGGATGTGTTGCCAATGTAGCTGCCAAGCTTGAGATCATGGAACCCTGTTGCAGTGTTAAGGACAGGTACTGGATTGGAACTTGCTTCTCTAGCGTGTTTGTTACAAATAGCCTTCAAGAACTGGGTGATTCCAATATAGAGAATCTATTATCGATATTATCTGAGTATAGCCACTCCGTATGGCACGAATGGAAGAGGCGTTATTTGTTAACTTTCTTGTTTTTACTGTTCTACCTTATTGCACTGGAGTACCTAATGCTCTTATAATTTACCCCAAATGTGTTATATGTATTTGACATGTGTCTTTTCTATGTGGAAAACTTCAGAAATTGACTGCTAAAATCAATAGATTTCTGGTGTCTGTTTTCAGGATTGGTTACAGTATGATCTCTGATGCTGAGCGAAAAGGGCTCATTACACCTGGAAAGGTAACCGATGGCATATGCAACTTAGTCATCTGTCCACTTGTTAGAGAAGCAATATTGATGTTTATCATTCACGTGGGAATATTATTTTCAAAAGGAAGTTTGGCCTTGATTGATGAACTAGCCGACTTTGCTTTCAAGCATCTTCCTTGGCATTTATTTCCCTGTTACGAAAATGCCCAGATTCAGTTTTAGCTATTCTAGCTGACTTTGCTTGATGGTGTCCTGCTTTGCAATGAGGTGTCTTTCTATGAAAGTTCACTCCATACTTGACAAATCTGTAACTCCCCTTTTCTTTTTCAATCGACAATCTGGCGCCTGGTCTGATGTTTTTAGATAGGGTCATGACACATTTTATTTTCTCCCTAGGAATACATTTGGTCTGTCGTGTTGCAAAATATAGGAATGAACCATAAACTTGCTTTTTTATTGTGCTAAATATTCCCTAACCATCTTGTCAGACACTTTGTGTTCCTCTTTTGCTCAGAGTATTCTAGTAGAACCAACCAGTGGGAACACAGGCATCGGTCTGGCCTTTATAGCTGCTTCAAAAGGATATAAACTGATCTTGACAATGCCTGCATCAATGAGTATGGAACGAAGGGTTCTCTTGAAAGCATTTGGAGCCGAGCTTGTTTTAACTGATGCGGCTAAGGGAATGAAAGGTGCTGTTCAAAAAGCTGAAGAGATATTGAATAGCACTCCCAATGCCTACATGCTTCAACAGTTTGACAACCCTGCAAATCCAAAGGTATGTTTCGCTTGCTGCTTTTTCTTGTTAGACCTCAATTTATGTATGTTTTATTTTTCTAAATACATAGAGTTCATCATGGGCCTGGGCACTCACCAAGCCCTCTAATTTCGAAGCACAATTTGGGCAAGCAGATTCCCTCCTAAGCCCGGGCAAGCCCACTCGCGTCCATCAAGGCCTGATAATTTTGTGAAGTAAAATTGTATTTTCACATTGTGGGTAAGCCTGGGTAAGGATTTTTCTTTTACCCAACCCACGCTCACCTATGCGCCCATTCATCAAATACTAAATCTAGGTGGGAATATATTCGAAAAAAAGAAAAAACATAAGGAAGTTTTAATGAAAAATTCCCCTGGTATGCAAACTGAATTCGACCAAACAACTCAACCATAAATCGGTGAATAAGTCTAATCTTGACTGTGAGAGCAACGTCCCCCCCCCCCCCCCTTTCCTTTTCAAGGCACTTTTTCATTTGCGTCAGATTCTTGTCTAATCCAGGAAACTCCTCTCTAGATCAACAGACAATTTCTTTTCAACAACCGAAGCTCAAAGTGCTGTGACCAACAAGGAACTTTATGCTTTGAGCAATTGTTCTATTCATCAGAAAACTTGCAGTGTCAGTGATGTGATGCCTCCAAAGTGAAAATATAAGATTACAGAAATCAGTGCCCATGAGAATCAGCAAGGCACAGTTTGAGAGTTTCATTCATTTTGGTGGTTTGGCCATGGTGAATTGATTGAAGATGAGTGCATGTCGTAGTGGTGACTAGTGTTAGAAAATAATTCGGTCCAGTTTCCATCTTTGGGAGTAAGTTTAGTGACCGAGAGAGATTACCTTTTTGCTGATTGTAAAATGTCTTTGTATTGAAGTTCCGGATACTTTTTTGGATGGCAGCAGTGAAGGAACTAATTAGAATGTTTTTGTTTGCGTCTATTCTCAATATAATCCACTGCTTGCTAAGCATTTTATTCTATGAAGGTAAATTGCTGAATAAGTGAGATTTTTTGCACCTTTTAAACTGAGTATTTTTTCTTTTGGCTTTTTTGTGAAATGAACAGAGGAATTTGCATCTAGCTCATTATCTTTCTGTTAGTGCCATGTGGTTGAGAATTTATAAATTTATTTTTTATTCTGGTTGTGGGAACGATTTCCTGCAGATACACTATGAGACAACTGGTCCCGAGATCTGGGAAGACACAAGAGGCAAGGTGGACATTTTTATTGCTGGTATTGGTACAGGAGGAACCATAACTGGGGTTGGACGGTTCCTTAAACAAAAAAATCCAAAAATAAAGGTGAATTTTTTTTAGCTGAGCACTTACCCTGCCTAGCGCCATGTGTAAATTACGTTTCATTTCCTTGTCCATAACCATTAGCATGCTATCATGTAAATTTGACATACAATTTACATTAACTTACACAGGAAAGCTGTGGACTTCAGAGAATTTTTCTCGTTAATTTTCTTTTCTGCTCTGCATTTGGCTCTGTTTATGGCAGGTAATAGGAGTGGAACCTTTAGAAAGCAACATCCTATCTGGTGGCAAGCCTGGTAAAAATTCTTCAGCAAATAGAGATAGTTGGACCACTTTAATGAAACTTATTGTCAACGGTCCAAGACTACTATGTTCTCTTCTTTTACGCAGGTCCTCACAAAATTCAGGGGATTGGAGCTGGTTTTGTGCCAAAAAATCTGGATCAAGAATTGGTTGATGAAGTCATTGAGGTGCAAGCCTTGACAGTTTTGTTATGCCTATGTACAGGATCCATTATTTGCATGTGCATGTTTGCATAAGAGGTTATGTGGTCAACATAAACCATTGATGGAGTTGTAGCTATTTGGTGACCATGATTATGGACTGTTTTCTTGATTCCTTACGCCCTGCTTAACAGTGTCTCTGCATTTATTCAATTCAGATGACATGTTAATTAAGTCTCTGGTTAAAACTTGTGAGTTTGTAACTTTAACTGCATCAATCTCGCAAACTAACAGTGTAATTAGGATTGATAGATCCCCTCACAAACTGCAAATATGTCCTTCGGATTTCAGAAATTGAGGATATAAAAATAAACCTAGTTGTATTGGCTTATTCTAGAAAAGAATATTCTACTTTCTTATAGAAACATGGACTTGTCATTGTAGATATAGCCTGCACATGTAGTGCTTACTTTATTTTACTAATTGTTTTTAAGGCGGCATTTTTCTTTTTTCTTTTTTGAAAAAAGAACTCACATTCTCATTTAATACTGTGAGTGGCTCCAAAAGTATCTTCCAAGTGTAGTCTGGCCCGATTTAGTAAACTGGCTGGGCCTGCACTTGTGTCATTTTCTCGACAAGTGGCGTTCTTTTCCGCATTTCTAGACTATGATCTAATTTACTACCATGATGTAGTCGTGAAGCCGGATCCATTTAGAATAACATCTATTCATTTGGATTTTGTTGCTGTAGTGGGATGAAAAGTGTATGATGTAACTGTTAGTCCTGACTTTTTCTGGGCAGATATCCAGCGATGAAGCTGTTGAGACTGCAAAGCAAGTAGCTCTTCAGGAAGGCTTATTGGTAAGTGCTTCGAGATTCTTTATTGTCTGAATTAGATGCATGCGGAAGTAAAGTGTCATTTTGTTGTAAGTGAACGTGTCTGGCAAGTGCTGTCTAAAGTTATCTACTGCATATAGCCATCCTCGAGGTTCTATTCTTGTACATCAATGGCGAACTTGACTTCTGCATATGGAATTCAATGGAAACTTAGCACAGAAACTTCGTAGTGACATGCAGCCACAGTTGATAGTGTTAGTTTAAGTTCTGGTGACTGAACAATGGGATTGACAATGCCGTTACTATGGTTTATGTATATTAGGGTTTATGGTTGGTTGTAACGGCATCTTTCAAATTCATGTACCTTTTTCATGTTTCAGCGTGTATTTTGATGATTTGAACATTGTCTGCTTCTCCTCTTGATGACTTTTAGCATTTGGATGCTTTGTGTCCTACTTTCATTTTGCATTGGAAAAATAGGATGGTGGTTAGGTTAGGTTCGAAGCTATGCATTCTACGCATCTTTCTCTTTAAATGGTTGGGTTGCATCTCTCCAATTGGAGCAAAAAATTTTAGGTGCTCTAAAGCCTTGGTGCAGTTTATCATCTTTAACTAAGATATTCAACCAGGTCGGCATTTCTTCTGGGGCCGCTGCTGCCGCTGCAATGAAGGTTGCAAAGAGACCTGAAAACACAGGCAAACTCATTGCAGTACGTTTCTTTCTAATGTGACTTACTTCTTGACATTGGTTATGGATTTAAGATGTCGAAGAATAGTCTGTCATTATGGATATGGTTGTCATTGGAATGGATTTAGCAAGTGTAACTAAGGGAAGCTTAATGAGTAGTTATGAAATGATCTTTGGTAGAGGTTTATCAGAATCACAGTGCATTGTTGATCAAGACTCTAACCATCTTTTGTTTCTAGGTACTTAAGTTGGATTAGCTGTTGCCCGTCCTTTGAGAGTGATTAATGTTCTGATGGGTTAACTAGTTAATGGCCATCGCGTATGGACATTAAGCATCCTCAATTTCTTTCTTTTAACCCTTTGCAATGGTCTTCACCTCCCATGCAGAGGCACAGTTAAAGAAGACCTCGTGTTGAGAAAATCTTGGTTTTGCTCAATACTCTTAGCAATTTCTATTTTCCCTCCAAAGCTTGCCATTGTTGATTGAAAAGACATGAAAAACCTCCTCTTTGAATGCCATAACAGGCAGGATCGAGCCAGTACATTGTCTCTACTGGGAGCCCTCATTCTGGTTTCTTAGGCTTATACTTCAAGCTGATTGGTGTTTACTTTAGCATTGGAGCTCCCTGCTGGGTGTTCCACTGGAAATGCAACAAGATAGGGGGCTATGCAAGCTTGCTAAATATACAATACTATGATCTCTTAATTTCTCAATCGCACTGTTTATGCATTTTTTTTCATACCTTTTACTTAATGCATTCACGTTGCAGGTTGTGTTTCCAAGCTTTGGTGAACGTTACCTCTCCTCTGTTCTTTTCCAGTCAATTCGAGAAGAATGCGAGAAGATGCAGCCTGAACCGTGAAATATGGAGATTGGAGAGCAGCATTGCTTGTTAATATTCTCTAGCGTATACGTATACATCTCGCCTTTTTCCATCCTTCTCTCGTTAATTCTTGTTCTACCATTTGTATTCTATCTGGTCTGGCTCCTTTCTCTTTCTGCGATAGTCATCGACAGCAACACTAAGTGATGTCTTCTGCTCCCATCTTTTCTATTCGACTGGTCGGATTTGTTACTTTGGCCACAGCCTTTTGTATTCGTGATCGATCGCGACAATCTTGTACTTTTGTAATTGAGGGCTTGAAGGCCAAAAGCTTGTTTGCTTTCGCCGGCTGGCAGAACTGTTTTCACTCAGTTACAGCCCCAAACTGGCCGAGCTTCTGTTTCTTTCTTGAAAGCTTTTTATCTGACCAGTGTCTATCCATTTTCTCTATGGAAATGCTGCCTAGGTGGCGTCTGATGTGGCACCAAGATGTCCCTTTTTCCGTTCTGGAATTCGGGTCAAGCCTCCAACCGCCAATGACCGTTTCTGTTTTTATGTAGTGCACAAAACTTTATATTGGAGGGCCTAAACAATTTTGAATCCGACCCGTTTTACGCCATACTAAGCAGCCTAAGTAACATTTGCCTTTGCATGGCATGTAAAAGACAGAAAGGATAGTTACACATATGGTCCATAAACTTTGACCCAATATCTTTTTAAGATTTTAATTTGTTTAATGTGGTCCTTAAATTTAACTCAATATGCAATGTGGTCTCTTAATTATTATATTATTGGATTAAATCTTGTTCCTAAATTATCTAATTTATAGACTAAGTTGAACATATACTAAAAGTTCGAAGATTTCATTGCATATTGGGTTAAAGCTCATGGATCATTTGTGTCATTTTTCGACGAAAAAATGTATGCATATGAGATGGGTGAGTTTGTCGTCTCTAGGAGACCGTGCCTATCTGATTTTTCGCAGTACCATAACTGTTGAAGCTCGAATCTGTTGAACCGTCGAAAATCTATTATGTTTTTCAATCCAACAGTGATAACATCATGGACACTTTCAGAATCATAAATTACCTTTATTAAGATACCCTTTTTGGATTGATCCTTTCAATCAAGACAAGAAAAGAAGTATGACTTTAGCTTGAAAAGAATTATGAAAACATCCGCAACAGATAAACCTTAAATCTCCACATGAATGATAAGCCCCTTTTCCAATGTTTGGAGATGTCTAATACGGTCAAAGAACTTCAATCAGGAGCCCTCGAGGGCAAACCGGTCATTTCCAGAGAAAAATTAGGGTTTGTGACATCTACCCCTCACGCCTATAAATACACCGCTACATGCCTTGTCTCTCATCCTCATCCTCAGTCTCTCGTATGGTTTCTGGCTTAATGGTAGGGGGAGTCGTACTTATTTTTCTTCAGTGTCTCACGAGTGGCCTCTTTTCTTAGTTTAGTTTCTGCGAGTCTATCGTGTCCATGAATTCGTCTATCGTCTTCACCTTTTTTCTTTTCGTAAATCCCTCGAATCTGCGATGGGAGGAAAAGCCAATTTGCAGAGCAAAGGCGTCGATTTTCACGAAAACGATGGCGCGAGTTGCATTGAAGGTTGGCGATATTATCCGCGATTCTCCGTGCCTGTCAAATCTCTTCTCGGTTTTGATCATGGCCTCGAACAAGTCGCGACATTTCCTTTCCGTCTTCTCCCTCCTTTGCTTCCGAAGCTCCTCCCTTCTTTTTTTTTTCTTGCTTTCGTTTTGGTCAATCCGAACAACAGATCCATTCGATTGAAACCCCCGAAAAGCCGTACCGTATTTTGATCCGTAAGCTTTCTGGTAATTCCGCACTGAAAAGTTTGACACGGACGATGTAAAATCACTTGAAGTGTTAAGAAACACGCGCTCGATCTGACGTGAATAATCTTTTTCACTAATCAATCGTGATATTGAACATAGCTGCCTGTTCCCAAATTAATTACGAGCATCCTAGATGCGCTAAAAATTAATTGTTACATATTTGATTTTTATTTTATTTTGTCGAAATTTACATATTTGGTTAAAAAATATTTTTGATTTGTTAATTATTTGGAGTGATATATATATATATATATTTAAAGAAAATATATTTAAAATTCTAAATTTTATCGGCCGTATCTGAACATTATCTACATTAGATAAGTTTTTCCATGTTCGATGTTGACCACATCAATGGAATTTAGTCTACATTAGCTAAATTTTCCCTCCCAATTCTATCGCTCACGCATCAGCTGAACTTGGTTGAATTTGAAGTCGGAGAGAAGATCTGATCAGAAAAATTTGTGACATTAAAGAAATTGATGGCAGGAGCCCAAGTGCCAGATTAAAGAACAGCTCAAACACAAGTCACAAACAAGTCCAGTCCAAATCAGAAAAACGATCGGAGTTTCAGCCTTTGAACGTACATAACCTTCTGACCAACCTTTGCGAGAGTTTAATCAAAGACATAATCTGAACTCAGGAGAGGATTTTGGGTAAATTCATCTATCAAAGCGATTGAGGCTGGTAATCTTCTCAACGAAACTGGAACCTCATAGATTCCAAATAAGGGGCTAGAATTTCAAAAAAAATCTGAGCAAGGACATTTTTGTCATTTATTTTTTTTATCTTATTTTCCTTTTCTTTATTTCTGTTTTTCTTTATTTATTTTTTTTTCCTTTCCCGGCTCAGGCCAGCACAGGGCAGCCCTCGCCTGGGCCAGACCGATCTCGCTCTGGCTAGCATAGGGCAGCCCACGACACGAGAAGCGAGGAAAAAGAAGAAAAAAAGAAGGAAAATTTTAAAAATAATAATTGACGAAAATGCCCTTAATTAGTTAGGTCTCAAACAAGATTCACTTCATGCCCTTATTTAAAATTTTTCCCAAAGCAACATGGTGATAAGGAGACTATTTTACTTGGCATGGCAGATCTGGTAAAACCCACCCATCACAGCTTTTATAGTATGGCTGGCTATATCGGATAAACTCTTGACAAAGAGCATTGTGTTGGTAGAGTCCACATAGGCAAATCTCTAACTAAGTAACGGCCGGGGCTTGTAACAAGATTGACCCCCTGGTATCTTCAGCTTACCCAGAAGAAAATCGCCAGTTTCACGTCACAAGTAAAAAAAATATCGGAAAAGTTCCCGTTATTTAGAGTTCTTACATCATCAAAATCGGCACAGAACAGATTGATCTGTATAACACAAGTGAAAAGAGAGACAATGACAGAACATGATATCGAAAAACTACAGCTGCCAGCACAGCTTATTAGTTAATATACCTCTCTTACCTACCGTATCCACATCTAGCCCGGTACTCCCAGACAACTTCTCCCAAAATGGCTTTGGAGTGATCCAACAGGTTGTGTTTATAATTCCGTGAGAGCGAAACTGGAACTTGCCGGCACATATCCACTCTAGAGCTTCAATTTTCTATCAAAAATCCAACTAAACGGAACGGTCGGACCTTCCTTTGCCCTTCCCTGAGCTCTCTCTTCCAGTCTTCTAATTCTCGGAGGCAGGGTGCAGACATAATCTTGGGCTTTCCGTCCCTCTGCAGAAAGTCCAGTTAGCTCCTCCACCTTCCACCTGCCCACCAAGAACTCCAAAATATCGGCATAATCTTTCGCTGTATATACTCCAAGCCGTTGTGCGACGGCCGAGAAGTGCTCAAAGAGATTGTCATCACGACCATCGAACATCAAATGGGCCGGCATAGATATCTTCTTCCTCATCATATCGGCAAAGGCGGAGACAGTTCCATTAGGATCGATTTCAAACAGCTTTTCCACTATCTTGGTGTAGGCAGTCTCGTGGCGCTTCTCGTCCGAGGCAATGGTTCCACATATTTGAGCCAATTTCAAGTCCCCATGCTCCTTGGCAAGCCTCGCAGTGTTCCCATGAGAAATAAACGTTGCCCTTTCTTGGAACGAAGTATAGATAAAGCCAAGGTAAGGATTGTTCTCTGTTCTAGGATCCTAGAATTCATGGTAAAAACATATCGTTACAAGATATTAAGGTGAAAATATAAATATGTATTAGCCTGCAGTGTGCGGATTGGACATGGTATATTGGGGAAGGACAGAAATGGGGCAGTCTATGCCGCTGAAGAATAAAAGGGACAGCCCATGGGTTTGGGAGACTGAAGGTGTTTTGTGTACGAACCTAAAACACTTGAAAGGAAACAGTCTGACAAGTCTAAGGATAAACACTTGAAAGGAAACAGTCTGACAAGTCTAAGGATAAACAATTAGCGTGTCATACCATGCAAGGATCTTGTGACTAGAGACATCTAATGCACATCGACACAAACCAGCAATACTCACATGACAGTATTTCCACCATATTGTGGAACAATACTCACATGACAGTATTTCCACCATATTGTGGAACATTTTCTAACCAGTTAGCGATGCATTTAGCTTAGTTCATCTCCACAGCATATCAGACTCTGAATTTAATGCACATGAATGCTTGATTAGGGGCATTGGTACTAAGTACATACAAGCAGTTGCAAATAATTTCGGAATTCTCAACTTAACGAAATCATTATAAAGATGAGCCTCAAGTTAAGTAATTAGGATCTCACCATTCCTGACCCAATCAAGTACTGGATTGTCTTCTCAATTTGCCTCATGTCAACTCGTCCACATAGGTAGAGGTACTTGTTAAGGAGATCTCCATGTCTATTTTCCTCGGCAGTCCATGCTCTTGTCCAAATTGCCCATGGTGTGAGGCTTGCCCCCGTTTCATCCCTGACCCCATCCAAAGTATTAAGCATTGTCTGGTAAGTAGGAAGGGCTTCTTCGGTGATCATATCTCCAACCAAAACCACAAAATAATCGTCAGGAATTTCCTTTGCCCTCTCCCTCAGTTCCCTTACTTGTTCTTCAAATCCATCGGAAGCAGGATCTGGAAGAAAATCCTGTGCTTGCCAACACTTCTCAACTGGTTTCAAGTGAACCAAGATGTTCTTCTCGGCCCAATTATCCATTGATTTAAATATTTCAATCTTTTGGGGTGGCATGGAATGTGTTACTTGAACATGCACTTCCCTAGGAGGCATAAATGGGTTCTTGCTATTTTCCACCTCCCTACCACACCAAACAACATACAATCTGTTTTAGTTACATCCAAGTCAAATCAATGTATAATTCCAAGTGAATAACAAAACAAGGAAAGCATTCATTTATTATAGGCTCTAGCATGTTAGCGTCACGCAGAACATACAGTGTGAAGTTCTTGGTTTACAACAAGTCAGTTTTTGCTACAGCTGCATCATATTTGGAGATAGGGGCGAAAGCGGTCGATAGAAAGAACTCTTCAAACTCTTTATATTCGTGTTCTTCGGTCTAATGCAATTCATCTCTTCTTTGCCGATGGACGAAAACCTACTATAGTCTAGCAGGGGACAGGAAAGGTTGAATAGAAAATTAGTTCAAGGGAAGGGCACTCTTCTTTAAAGACCTATGGAGGAAGTTTCTCTCTGCTGATGAAATTGCGTGTTGTGCTGTATATCTCATATTAGTTCAATCCGCACACAGAGGGGCTTGAAAGGGAAACTCAAACTGAGCAGGGGGTAAATATGATAGACTGAATAGGCACTAAAAAAAATTATTTGCTTATTTAAATAGTTCTTGGTTTGTTGGTTTTCAATAAGTAAGAGTACAAAGACAAAAAGAGGCTCAGCCTATTTGGTGAATCATGTTAGAGTAGCTATTATACCTACCAAACCAAGCAAAAGGAAAAGAAAAGCGTATGCATCAAGCAACATAATTCATCTAGGGTATTGAGCGCATACTGCCACAAAAAGAAAAGGTGGAGTTGAAAACACAACCAGATTTTCAATGTGACGTAACACTTTCTCCAAACGCAAGCCAAGAGAGTTAGGTCAAAGATGCACAATCTCGGACATGATAGATGAATAAGAAATATAAATCCAAGGGCCAAAAGCTCATGTGACAAGATGAAGTTCCATAACATAACATACTTTTAAGTGGAAGAACTCCAGAAGGACCTCATGAAGGTCGATAAAGAACTTTCAAAAGCCTTCCTCAATAAACAATAGTAAATTTACATGTAATGTTTTTGTGAACAGGTCAAGCGACGCAAATCAAAATCCAACAATGAGCCTTCTGTCAACTTAGGTGGCCTATGCGGCATCAAGCAAAATGTCCGTGCATCAGTAAAATATCAATGAGAACAAACAAGGAATAAGAACAAAGTGTCATTATCTAGCTGATAGCCACGTTTAGGCAACCATAACATGACTAGGACCTTTGGTGAATAGAATCAAATGTACACCAGCTGAAGAAACAAGAAAAAGGATTTAATAAGAAGAGAACCAATCTGGAAAAGTACGAGCTACTTTCGCCAACTGGAACAATATGCCTTAAAAAAGACTAGATTACCTTGTGATACAAGTTTGGCCAAAGAAGAAATAGAAAAAAGAATGTCATAACATCTTACATCGTATCGAAAAGAATGTCGTAACATCTTACATCGTATCGAAAAGAACAACATCAACTTATATAGACTTTCACATTACGCGGACCAAGTAAATAAACTATAAACATATCACAAGCCTCATTCTCCATTGGACAAGTCCAAACAGCTGAATTACTTGTCTTGACATGGGGACAGAATTTTGGTCGATAGGTACTAAACTCTGAAGAAGCCATTGGTAAAAGCACCAGCACAAAGAAACAACAGATGGAAGTTCATGCACCCATCAAGCATATCAAATTATCTTTGATAAAACCACCAGAAAATAACACTAATAAGTCATCGTTCATGCAAAAGAAAATCTAGACTAGTGCTCATCCTAACCGTATCTTTTTCGAGCGATACGAGACAGGAAGTATCAAACAAAATAGATTATGTAAGCTTGTAATAAATATCCCACCTACCCCCACCAAAGACCAACTGGATACGACAAACCAGGCATGCACTGAAACCTTAGTCATGATTCATACATAGAAATGACGGTTCTTCATCAAGTTGAGTCATCGCCGACCACAATTTGAGAGAAAGAGAACATCTGAAAACGATTCTTTTTGAGTCGATTCAAATGATGCTTCCTTGGCCGAGGATATTGACGAGAAAAGCAAGATCGAGTTAACACGCTGCACTAATTTCATCTCTTTCTGATCTTTCTTTTTGCCTAATTGAGAAGCAGAACAGCTATACCTATCAAGATGATACGTTTGCGTAGTGCCAAAATTAAACGAAGAAGGTTTGGATGGCAATGCGAAGCTATCGAGACCCCGCAATTCCTTTTACAAAATCCTGCAAACTTTCGATCAGAAGAGTAAAGAACATAAAGAACATCATTAACCCATTCGGGACGCCAAACGCGTCAACAAAATCAGACGAGATCGGTACTCGAAATTCAACATCGGATGCGAAAATCCACACGCGCACACACAAACACACTGAACTTGGACGTGGAAATCAAAGTGCCGGCGAGAAAATCCAATCGATTGCAAAGATACAGGGGATGCCACACCTCAGAGCAGCGAAATAAAGTCATTTCCGGAAACCAAATTGAAACGAGCGGATCCCAGAAGCGACTGTCAAAGAACCATTTCGCGAATCGAAGGAAGCGGCTCGAAATGAAGGACGGACCTGGAATCGGAGCGGAGAGTGGAGGCCATGAAGAACCTGGCAGATCTGAGGCCGACGTTGGCCACCGGAGGCATTGCGAATGACGTCAGCTTCCGCGACGGGGACACGACGTGGGGATTCAGCTTCAGAGCCATTGCTGTATCGCCGATTCCTCTTCTCCTTCTTCTCCTTCTTCTCCTTGAAGCTCGTCTTCCCTCTGGGCTCGTCGCAGTCCTCCTCGCGTTTCGGCTCCGCTTTCGGTCCGAGAGAGAGACAGAGAAAGACGGAGAGGGAGACAGAGAGGCAGTGCTCTTTAATGGCGGTCGTATAACGTTGGTAGCGGGGACACACAGTAGCAGTGGGGACAAAACCAGATGGCGAAATTGCCGTCGCCGTGGCCTCCATATTACGAGATTGCCCCTGCAACCTTAATTATGGCGGTTTAGCGCCGAATCACGTTTCCGTGTACCGGTTCGATTTATTGGCGCCGGCCAACGTAATTGCGTGGTGTACAAATAAACAAACAAATGTTTAAGCAAAATATCACGCGAACATATAAATTAATCGATCGATACAACGATGACGACGATACCGAGGATACAACGTCGGGCGGCTCCCAACCAAATTTGGAAAAGGACAAAAGTCACCAAAAATACTTAATTATATTTACTTGATATATTTATCCTTTTTTGGTGAGATTAAAAATTTCAAATTTGTGTCCATACGACACATTTACCCTCAGTCAATTTTCTTTCAACGAGAATTGTTAAAAATCTTTATACATGGATGCCAGAAAAGAGACAATCTTGATATAGCAAACGATGTGGTTTTTGCTGAAAAATCATCTGATCGAACCTTAATGAAGGGTAAATGTGTCACATAAGTACAAGTTGAGAATTTTTATGTCACGAGATTAAATTTAAGGCAAATGCGTCACGATGGATAAAGTTTGGGGTTTTCGATGTCACAAAAAAATTCAGGATGAATGTGTCAGCGCAGGTATAGTTAGGGGTTTTTGCGACTTTATCCTTTGAAAAATGGAGAATCTCTTCTATATAGTTAAAAAGACGGTGATCTGTGACTGATACAACTGCCCCTCGGAGCAATCATGGAATTCTTACATTTATTACAAAATCGTTCGATTTTAGTCATAACTATTTGGTCCACCTGAGAATGTAAGAGTCCTTCGTCGCAGCCCTGCCGACATCCCTATAGCTAGGAAATCTCTACATATATAGGATGACAAAATAATGCCCTATCGACATCCCTATAATTCGACATGTCTCACGGATTACGGCACAACCTTTTTTTATCATCAAGCTACCCCGCTTGACGACAGAATCTTGTTTTCAAGGTTATGTTGTCACGAGACAATTCGAATGATGCGCGTGCGCGCACGTTTGGGTGATTGAGCGGGGCAAAAATGAGTAGCTATATTAAAAAAAAAAGGGTTTAGTGAGAAATTTTTGGGAAAATGTTAATTATATCTTTGAAAAATCTCAACTTGTACGTTTACCCCCGCAACCTTAATTATGGCGGTTCAGCGCCTAACCACATTTGCGAGTACCGGTTCGATTTATTGGCGTCGGCCAACGTTATTGCGTGGTGTACAAATAAACAAACAAATGTTTAAGCAAAATATCACGCGAACCTATAAATTAATCGATCGATGCAACGATGACGACTGACGACGATACCGAGGATACAAAGGTCGTGCGGCTGCCAAGGAAATTTGGAAAAGGACAGAAGTGACCAAAAATTCTTAATTATATTTACTATCACATATTTAGCTTTTTTTTTTTTTTGTGACATTATAAATTTCAAATTTGTACTTATGCGACACATTTGCCCTCCGTCGAATTTCTTTCAACGAGGACCGTTAAAAATCTCCATACGCAGATGCTAAAAAATAGACAATGTTGATATAGCAAACGATGTGGTTTTGGCTGAAAAATCATCTGACCGAACCTTGATGGAGGATAGATGTGTCACATAAATACAAGTGTCACAAGAATAATTTTGAATTAAATGTGTAACAATGAACATAGTTTGGGGCTTTCGATGTCACGAAAGATTCAGATTAAAATGTGCCACTGTAAGTAAAGTTTGGGGTTTTTGTGGCTTTGTTGTTTGGAAAAATGGAGAATCTCTTCTGTATAGGTAAAAAAGGCGGTGATCTGCGACTGATACAACTGCCCCTCAAAACTATCAGGGAATTTTTACATTCCTTACAAAATCGTTCGATTTTAGTCATGACTATTTGGTCCACTCGAGGATGTAAGAGTCCTTCGTCGCAACCCTACCGACGTCCATGTAACTAGTAAATCGACATGTCTCACGGATCATGGCGCAACCTTTTTCATCGTTAGGCTATCACGCTCGGCGGTGGAATCTTGTTTTCGAGGTTACGTTGTCACGAGATAATTTGAATAATGCGGGTGCGCGCAACGGTTTAGCGAGAAATTTTTGGAAAAATGTTAATTATGACTTTGTGAATAATATAGACATTCGTGAGCTCGTGTGTCATATTCATGTGTGAATTGTGATTTGACGTGATCTCGAAGGGCATTAAATTGCGAGAAAAAGAGGTAGAGACCTTCCAACTTCCGAGCGTTTGTCCTCCAGATCCCCTCCATAAAAAAAAGGGAGACGAGAAGGCGCTCGTACGTCGTTGCTGCTTGAATAGGTGGACAACATGAACCCTGGACAAGTATACACCTAAACTCGTTGCCAAACAAGGAGGTAGAGTTCCCCTACCTGGCACCTTCTCTTCCTTGCATGCGTGCCACTCCATCTCCCCCTTCGTCTTCTCGAGCCGCCGATCACGTGTCAAGAAACGGTTAAAGATCCACTCTGACCGGAATAATCGTCCTAAAATTTTCAATTATGTCAATTTAATCATAAACCTTTTGATAATTTTGCAATTTAACCCTAAACCTTTTGGCGATTTAACAGTGTAGATCCTTGACATTTTGACGATTTGCTAATATAGTCCATTATGCCAATTAATCAAATAATAGTTTTATGACCAAATTGACAAATCTTCAAAGGTTTAGGACTAAATTGACATAAATAAAAGTTCTAAGACTGAATTGGCAAATCATCAAAAGGTTTAGGACAGAATGGACACAATTAAAAGGTTTAGAATTAAATTGGCCGTCGTACAATAGGTTTAGGACGTTTTGGACGATTATCCCTGCTCCGACGTCTAATCCTATCATAAGTTGCGACTTGATATGTATTTAAGCCCATCTCAGTTATTAACATAAATCATTACCGCACAATAGTATAAATTAAACTACGAATAATTTGTGATTAAAAGTTAAAGACATGGCGATTCCTTGTATCTAAAACTCTTTTCAAATGTAAATTCAGACCTTTGTTACCTATTATTATTTCATAAATAGATCAAATCTAAGAAATTTTTACTTTTTATTAACATACTGATATTTCTTTTTCACTTCCCACACGTCAAGCAGAAACTGACGTCGTCCGTGACATTAGGATACTCGTGCCGCGATCCAAGCTTTCTCTGGACGAGTCACGGCCCATATGCACTGGATCTGTCTTGACAGGACCCTATTTAAATGGCACACAACAGAGTTTGGTGGGCATGAAGCAGGGTGAGCAAAAACAACCGGCTGGTTCGGTCCGATTCTCGGGGCGCTAGTCCGATTCCCGATTCTATAAAATTGAAATCGGTGATTTTCGATTCGATTTCAGGAGTGAAACTACCCACCCAGAACGCCAGCTATTTTTTTTATTTTTAATTTACTTTCTTAAAAAATCTTTAAAGAAACCATTTAAAATGTTTAAATGCGTGAATATGTGTTTCAAGCACATTCGACCGGTTTCATTGGACCGCCCGAAAACCAGACCGGATCGGTCATTTCGGTTTCAGGTACCTCCAATCTGGTCCTCGGTTCTGAAAACTGCGAACCGGTCCTACTGGTCTGATTCAGATTAGGCCGGACTAAGAACCGATCACCCATAGCACGAAGATGATAACAAGCTGGTACACACATGAAATAAACTGCCCAGATAAATAGGCACAGTGCAAGGAAACCCATTGTAAAGCAGATAAAATACACGGACTAATCTCAAACCACCCCTTATCAACCTAAAGAAATCAGTGTGCAACAAGCCTCTCTCGGAATCAGATACATACAACATACATGATTTCCTACACTCTCCTTACTACCAATCAATGTTTTGTCACTCAGTAACACTCACACACTCAAGAACACGAAACGGAAAAATGAAAAAGGAACACCACCACAAAGAAAGAAAAAAGAGTAAGATTAACGTCGTGAAGAAGAATCACACGAATCTGTTAAATGGCTTCCTTCCGACCACGGAAGACGCGGTCGAATCCATGCTCATGTTCCCGACAGACTCACGGTCATGATGAATATTATTCGAGGCATTTTGAGAACCGATGCCTTTGTTCCAAGCAAAAGTCGACCCGGCTCCTGGCGTTAAAGGGTACGAGAGACGCCTGCTAGATTCGCTGCCAGGAGTGCCCGGACGCCTTTCTTTAGGATTGCTGCTAGGTCTCGATTTTGCTCTGGCAGAGACGGTCGGAGTCATGTAGTTCGGGACCGAAAACGGCGGGCAACTAGTGAGGCTCTCATCATCCCTCATCGACAAAGCGAAGGGAGATACGGGTTCGCTAGCTCTGGGTATCGAATACTTGCTCATGCTCGGACCGCTGGCCCTCGGTGTTCTTGTCGGTGTTGCCCGTCCTTGCGTTGATGACATCACCATCATCGATCTCGTTGATCTCGGTGTGGCGGCGTCAAAATTATCAGACCCAACTGTCCGAAGCTTGTGGTTGCTAGAGAGAATCCTTGGACTCAGCTTTAGCTCGGAGTTTCGCCTTGGTGGTGTGAGGCGAAAACTCTTCACGGATTGGTTCTCGGCCGGATTTGATAAGGGGAGCTGTCGTTCAATCCAGTTCCACCACCAAGGAATTATGCCAGATTGGATGTCTGCCAGAGATGTTTGAGCCGTTCTAGGATTACCTCTCGATAACTGCAGACACAGCAGTCAACAGACAGCATAGTGAATAAACCAAGATCACTAATTCTGCTCAAGAAGAAATGACATGAACTCCAATTATTGGATTACCTACGAATGGACGCTTTCTCACGAGAATCATTAACTCTCATGCAGATCAACACAGTGATAATTCCAAATAACATAATGCAATCTCAATTTGCATTTCATTGTCCAAATTCTGCAGGCATAGAACAATTTCCGCGGAAAAAAAAAAGGGCTTTCTAGTTTTCACTCTGCCTGCAGCATCGGCAGTTGTCATGGGTGCCTCTATGCTCTATGGTAGTTCGAACTTGAAAGCTCTAGCCAACGCATTATAGAATATGGTAAATGGTTGATCTGATAAATCTGAGATCACTCACCATAGTTTTCGCTGTCGTGAAGGGAGATACAATATGTTTAAAAAGTTATGACCCAAACTAGACATTACATTGAACTTATGCAGTCTAAAGGGGATTTCCCTTGCCCTAATTGTCGCATGATCAAGAAAATCAAATTGCGTCAAGAGGAGGATTCAGCCATTCCCCTTCCTAAGAACCATAACGCAATGTGCATGCCTGACAGAATAGATATCCTTCGAGGACCTATGGTTTACAGAGGGTAAGCTGAGACTTCTTCGGAGAATGCAGAGAAAATTGTCAAATGTGTACCTGATGAGAGTATGCGTAAGCCATTGCTCTCTCTCTCTTGATGGCTGCCTCCACCTTCCTTTGCAGCCTCACCTCTCTTTCCTCCTTTGTGTGTGCGGTATCGTCCCAGTACTCTTGGTTACCTACCACAGACTGCACCAACACTCAAACTGATTAATGAAGATCCCATTTAGGAAAAGAAAACCTGAAAGTCAACAAAAACATTTGTATCGAATTTTGGATTCTGCTTATGGAGGAATTACTTTACTTAACAGTGACGGGTTGGAGTTGGTTACATTATGTCAGATCGGTGCAATATTTCTTAGCAAAGAACAGCGCCAATGGACATGTGAATGGGATTTGGCAAAACTTGAGATATCAAACCGAGCCTCATTTGTTCTTCTCTATATATAACTCGTAAGACATGAAAGAGACTATTAAAGTCAAATGGCAACAAATCAAACATCCACCATTTCAAATTCAACCTATTTAGCATTTCCTAGTGCTAAGGGTTGACAGTAATAGCCTCGCCTAGCATTGGAATATGGATTCACAGAGCACAAGACCATGAAACTCTCAGATCCATAAATGTTAAAGCCTCGCAATACATGGGCACTAAAAATCAAGTCATCTCATAGAAACTTACCGCTAGGCTCCATTTGCTGCAGGTGCTTTCCGCTTCCTTGTCGTTCTTGTACTGAGCTTGATTCCGTGCTTGGTTTTCTAACCTCTGAATCCTCCAAGATCGAATCTGTGACTGAACTCGCACAGAGTGATGCATATACTTTGAGGCATTCATCGTCTGTCGCTTGACATTCTGCCCTCTTATGACTCCTTGAAGTCTTACCAAGCCTCTTAGAGCTCTGAAGCTTCTTCTTGCCTTCATTAGAAGAACAAAATCACATCAAACAGCTACTTGGGTTGGCAAAAGAGTGCCAATATCGAACAAACTCTATTGCTAACACCAACTCAGGGAAGCTAAGTGCAGAAACTAGGCCTAACTTCAGCAACAAAAACTTCAAAAAAGAAAGTAATTGTATGGAACAGATATCAGAAGCTGTTAATATCTATCCTACTGGTTTCTATAAATCAACAACGCAGCAATTCACATTGCTTCTCTCGGAACTAAGTAATGTATAAGCTGAACTGAAGCCCTCATAAAATGAAGATGATAAAAGTTCGACCTCAGTAAGCATGTCAATGACAACAAATAATTGACTAAAAGGAGTTGCAACTCAAAAGGCTTTTCAGCCATCTGCAGATCTTTGGGCACTTTGATCCACTCCACCGGGGATCTTTGGCAATTCATATCTAGTGCGAGTTCCATGTTTCCCTCAATAAAACAATGTCCTAAAGCAATCGATTATTTTATTACAACATGTAACTTGTAAGAACCCCTTCTGTCCTCCCACCCCAACAAGCAAGCAAGCGTGCTGAACACACCGATGCGAGCACGTATGGCACATGTGCGAGCACGTGCGAGCACACGCGAGCGCAGACACGCACCTCATAAGTACAATTTAAATCAGACAAACTAGACACAATCAGATCCTCACCATATACCCTCTGAAGGCAGCTTGAATCTTTGTAGCTGAAGCATGCTGGACAGGTATGCTCGGTTCTGGCCGGACAATGACTTCCTTCTGGTGATTAAAGCTCCTAGAAGAAGTAGCTCTGGAAGAAGCAATCCTGGGAGATGCGGCTCTTGGTGAAGCAGCTCGAGGCGAAGCAGCTCTTTGGGAGGCAGATCTAGGCGAAACAGCTCTCGGCGAAGCAGCTCTTGGTGATGCTACTTTTGGCGAAGCAGCTCTAGGTGAAGCGGCTCTCGGAGAAACAACTGTAGGAGAAGAGACCCTTTGAGACAGATTGCTCGTTGAAGCTACTCGAGAAGGCACAATCAACGGCGTTTGCGGTTGCTCTGGAGGCGTGGGAGGCTGAAGTAGAATATTGTGCTCTCTTTCGGCATCTCCCAGTATCTTCTCGATGCTGCTCGGCTCTCTGAAGAGCGGAATCTTGAACGACTTCCTCTCTCCATAATTCAGTTTTCCCGGCCCCTTTTTCTTCTTCCCTTTCGATTCTTTTTCGCGCGTGTCCTGAAAAATTATACCGAAACTGGAGCTGTCAATTTAAGAACACAAGCTCCCCTAGAAGCTATAAGCTGCTTTAGGAGACACCATGCTCATCGTTCATGAAGTTGAGCTAGAGAGCAGAAACTCAATAAACTGCACAATCATGCAAAAGGTTGCAAAGTGCGTCATGTCTTTCCTTCTCTGTGTGACTCGAAAAACGAGAATTTTAGCACGCTTACGGTTTAGAACACTGAAAGCCATAAGACTTACATTGGCCGGTTTCTCCTTGGAGCTGGCTACAAAAATCCTTTTGATAGCAGCAAACCAACTCCCTCTCTTCCCCATGCCAGTCACATTACTATTCTTCCTGCAGATGACAAATAACGTGAAAATTAGAAGAGACGTTTGCGAAGTTCCCGAATCAAATGATGTCATTCTTCAATGGTTAATAATACGTATAACAACATATATCAGCTTCATGGGCAAATCTTCTTCCCATTAGGACAAGCAAACATTAACTAGTTTCTCAAAAACTTTCAACCCAATAACTCAGATATGTATGGGGTTGGCTTTTGTCCTTATATTGACAGAAGAACAGGGGATCTAAAAGTGCTTCCACAACAGTAAAAGCAAATTCAGATGAATCTTCAAGAAAAATAGAAGCCAATCATCCACAGACATAACTCGATGAGCAGTTAACAGCAAAAGAGGTTGCAACTTACAGGGCTTGGGATGCTCCGAGCTAAAATCAAACTTTTCCGCCAGAGAGTCTTAACAGATACAGAATTAGAAGCGAAACAAAACACAGAACCGAGTTCCACCCTTATTCTTCAGAAGTTTTTTTTTTTTTTTGGTAAAGTTATTGTTCAGAAGTTTTTTATGCTCAAAAGGAAGGAAAAAGAAAAATCAACACGAGGAAGACTCCTAACGGCCTCACCAATCAGCATAACAGCTAAGGACCAAAAACTAGAGTATAAATAGATGGGCAAAATACAGACAAGCACCTGCTGCCAAAGCCAGAGTATCCCCTTAGATACTTGTGGAAGTGGTAATCACACAATACTAAAGCAAATTAAATTGCAAGAAAAGACAAATATTTTACCAGTTTTATACGCTTCCTCGGTCTACAGTGGTATCTGCATACAGAGCAAGAATTTTCCAAAATTATCACCCCAAAAATTAAGAAAAGGTTACCAACCACGGGCTAAGAAAGAATTTTCTGAGGATCCAAACATCCTCTGTTCTAGAGAGAGAGAGAGAGCGAGAATTCTGGGTTATTTATGCGCTTGATGATGAGTTGTGGAAGGAGTGAATTATTCTACAGGAGTGAAAGGGACAACAATTGCTCTCTGAAAGGTATCCAAAGAACACAAGAAATTGGTAAAACTGTCTCAAAACCCAAAAGGAAAACAACAAAGTACGGGGTCTCTGTTAGAGCACCAATCCCACAAAATTATCTGATGTTGACCAGCTTAAAAGGAGATGCTCATGTCCTGATAGTAAACCCAACAATTCAAGAAGATGAATGGAGCTCTTGAAAACTGAGCTAATTATACGCCAACCCATGAAGATATCTGGCACAATTCTGCATGTGAGGCTAAAATAACTCCACACCCAAAAGCCAAAAAACTGAAAAAGACAAAGAAAAAGAGGAGAGAGAGCGAGAGAGAGAGAGAAATTGGCAGAGCAGCATCAGATTATGTGTTTGTTTTGTTTTACCATGTGTTGGGCCTGTTGTTGAGCTTCTCTATCTTCCAGAAATACCTCCAAAAAGCTGCTGCAACTGCAAGAACGACGAGGAAGACGAACTCTCCCTCCCTCTCTCTCTCTCTCTCTCTCTCTCTCTCTCTCTCTCTCTAACGCGCGCCCTGTTAATCTCTGGCTGAACCCAAATTCCCTTTTTGAGCCTCCCTTCTCTCTTTCACCGGCTTGCTTGCTTGCATCAATTTACTTCTCCTCCACCTCCTATTATTCCTTCACCGCTTTTCCGTGCAGTGAAACTCCTCCGCGCACGTCGGGTCCCACGCATCCGACGGCCGACATCATTCTCGTACCATTTCAACCTCCATCTCGCGTCGTGTAGCCTTTTACATTTGGATCAACGACGGACCCGGACCCAAAAAGACTAAATTTTTACACACTTAAAAATTGCATTTTTTTTTTCTTTACTGTTTGCCTCAGTAATTTGTCAAAGAAGAGAGAATGAGGTTGGAGAATTGGTCACTCAAAAGAGGTGGCCAACTTCAACCACCATATCGAGTGTGGATTTCACGGAGAGAAAAACTTTTGTTGATGCGGAGAGGGGTAAAGTAAAGACAAGGAAGGCAACCCCCCCAACCCCACTGATCTACCGTGAGAATAATGTCTTTTCTGGACAAAAAAAGTAACTATAAATTATCGTGGGATTCACTCGTTTAAGAATTTGCGGCTCAGATCTCGCAGTGGTCTAATTACTGTTGTGTTAGCAAAATTCATTATTTTATGGGATAAATGCACTGGAAGTCCTAAAACTTGTCACGAAAATATAACCGAGTCCTAAAATTTTCAAAAATTACAATCAAGTCCTAAAACTTATCATGAAAGTGCAATCGAGCCCTAAATTTTTCAAAAAGTGCAATCAACGGAAGGACTTGATTTCACCAATTTGACGAGTTTTAGGACTCAATTATACTTTCTGACAAGTTTCAGGACTCAATTGCACTTTCTTTATAGTTTTAAGACTTAATTTATACTTTCTTGACAAGTTTTAGGACTTTCAAATGCACTTATCCCTTATTTTGTTATTGCAGATTTATTTGTTTATTTATTTATTTTTATTCTATTTGGATTGGTGACGGAGATGAACCCCTTTTTGACAAATATTCTCTCTCCCTCCCACCCTCTTTCTTTTCTTTTTCTCTCTCTCTTTTCTTGCCCACTTTTTACTCCCACGCTCCTCTCATTGGCGCGTCCACTCCACGCTCTTCAATGGAATTTTGCAAATAAAGGATATTTACCATTTACATTAGAATTTTATGATTTGTAATGAATAATCGAGAAAAATTGCGCAGGTCAGTTGGGCTCTCAACGTCGCCGTCAGCTGAAATCCATAGAAAGACGGCACCATTCTTAAATATTAATGGCCTTAGATCAAATAAACTATGGTATATAATAAATATTCTTCTTATGGAATTTTATTTTTTTCAATTTCATAAGCAACGGGGACAAATGGGAAGCCCTAATTTATTGCAATTTGCACTATCGGCATTAGGGGTGTCAATGGGCCGGGTCTCATATAGGCCAGAATCGGCCCGAAACCAAACAGTGCCAAGCTCGGTCCGGGCCGAGCCGGCGCGCGCCTTTTTGAAGCAACCAACCTGTCTCTTGTTGCTGCATATTGGGGTCACTGGTTCGCCTTGGGAATTTTCGGGCCGGGTCGGCGAGGCCTTTTTTGACAGCCCTAATCGGCATGATTAGGATGGTGTACTAATTATTTTAGCCAACTATGCAATCAAACAAATGCTTGTTGAGTGGCCTAATCAACAAGCCAAAAAAAAGAAGAAAAAATTGAGTTCTCTCTGCCTTTTACGTCATGCAAAGCTCATATTGAGTGAAGCTGAAACTGTTGGGGTATATTTGCTACTCTCTAAGAATGATTCTCGAGTTAATACCACGGATCGAAATGCTCCCGTGCTCATGTGGACTGAAATGTGGGGCTTTTGTGTTGTTGGGGGTGAAATGCGGGTTATTCGGAATGGGCGATGCAATTGGCTTGTGGGAACGGTGTTAGGGTGTTTGTGTTGGGAATTCAGGGATGAGATTATTATCATATTAGAAGATCTCTAAAGACGAGGTTGGCCCTCCCATGCAGAAACTAGTCGGGAGTCGATGTTGTTCTCCTGATAATTAGGGCTGTGCAACTAGGCTCGATTCTACTCAGGAATCGGACCGAACATGCCATGGATATAGGCCCGACTTTCAGTTCCAAAATTTGCGGAAAAGGTGCCATGTTCTGGGTGCTGAATACCCGGGAATCGGCAGTTAAAATTTGTTTTATGAAGTTGAAAGAAGAATATTTATCTTTCTTAAATGAGCTTAACTTCCCTATTGCTTTATGTTTGTATTTGTTCTATATCGATATTTTACTTTGAGGCGTTTTGTTATTCATGCTATTTTGCTCGTAACTATTATTTGTCTCGATTTTTTAAAAATACGAAGCAGCAAAAAATAGAAAGCAATTCTCGAGTAAACCGTGGAACTAGATCGAAAAAGCAAGGTAGGTTCCATGGCAAAAGGGTAGGGCTTCGGGTTCCAAAAAATGGGAACTGGTTCCAATAGAGTCGGATTCACTCACATTAAAATCGATCATATTGATATTTACCATGACAGGCCAAAATCAGTTATTAAGTTGAAGAGATTTATATGTTTCACTCGAGAAAATTGTATGCACGAGCTAAATTAAGCGTGGTACAGCCGATTATAAAGATATGGTTCAATACACTGGCCTTGAAAAGGATCTATCGAATTAAAACTCTTTTGGCTTATCAGACACGACACGACAAGGGCTCGTCTTCATCGACCAAGTTTTTGGCCCGTGACACCAAAGCTAGGAAGTGGAGCTTCACCTACCAAATAAAGGAAGACAAAGAAAAAGAACACACTCTTTGGTCAACTATGTCGCCGGTCAAATGCATTTCCTTTCGTGATGTCAATTAACTTTTGCTTTTTGATCGGAAATGTCAATTTAACTTTGGACCAACAATAAATTGTCAATTTTTTTTTTTTTGCAAAGCCCTTTCATTTTTTGTAATCTTTTTCTTTTAGGCAGTCCTTTAAATTTATTATTATTATTATTATTATTTTGCCTTTTTGCCAAATGTTTGACCCGGTTTTAGTTCACAACTTTAGACCCGAGACAAGAACCAAAGACGCTGTCAAATTTGAAGCCAACCCCGCAAACCCCACGTTCGGGGGTCAAATCGGACAACACGTGTCCTATTTACGCGGTAATAACGCGCTTTCAATCCATTAATGCCGTTGACTATTGTAAAAGTTCAGGATTACTATGGGTGTGTTTGTTTCACGGAAAATTAAAGATTTGGAAAACATTTTTCAAAAAATAAACGCTTGTATCTTTTAGAAAAGTTAGTCGACGGAAAATATTTTCATTATCGATAACACTTTATGCCTAACTATTTTCACGGTAATGAAAATATTTTGCATTCATTCATTTTTATGAGTGATATAAGCGTTTATTTTTTAGAAAATATTTTTCAAATCTTTGATTTTTCGTGAATCAAACACGCCCTATATTGCTAATTTCGTGTATGTTCCGGAAGCCTCCTTCTAGAAGTCTATATAGCCCACGTCTGAAGCTTTAGCCATTGAAATTGTTTTCATCATATGCGTGTTAACATTTAATTTCGGCGTCTATATCGATAAAATCGTCTGCCCGCGTCGATTAATTTTTGTTTTGCTAGAAAAAGAAAAAGAAAAAGAAAAAGACATACTTGCGGGGGCGAGACATCGCTCTATTCAAGGAAACGAATGTGACCCGTGTTGGAATTACGAAGATCGGCGTGCAAAATTTGTTTACAGAATGATGCGTGGTAATGTTATTATGTACTTAAAATTATCGAGGTTTGTCGTTCTGAAACATAGGGAATCTATTTGAGATAGTTTATCTTGTTGACTTAGGAAGAGGGCAGAGATTGTGGGGACCATTTTTGGATATTGAGAGTCGTATTGGATAATGCAATGAATTAGGAAGACTGCTATGAAATAAATGAATCATTTATCAAAGGAATTGAATGAAGTTATTATTGATGGAAATTATTATTTCCGGTGGAATTTAATTGCACTTATTCGAAGAGAAAATGACACAAACGGTTCGTGAACTTCAGTGCGACGTATAATGTGATCGTTGGACTTTTAATTTGTTCGATGCGGCCTTTGAGCTATTGGTAAATGTTCAATACAGTCTTTAAATTATATAAAAATGTTCAATGAAGTTTTTTATATTAATTCAAGTAAACGAAATCTATTGATGTGGTTTCCAATTCGTTAAGTTTGGATGGTGGAAAAGAAGAAGAAGAAAAGGTTTACATGGATTATCCACGTAAGGTATTCATTATAAATAAAGATATAAAAATCCATGTCATCAATTAACAATGGACATGTTTTTTTTTTCCCTATCATTAATAAGAATACACATGTTAAAGCCAATTTTTTTTTTACCTTATCTAAATTAGATAGATAAGAGGATGGATATGTTGAGTCGCCATAATTAAAAATCTACCTCTACATATAATAATTCACATCATCGAAATAATTCCTCGTTTAAGAAAACGGAAGGACTATATCAAACATTTATCAATAGTTCGAGGATCGCATTGAAAAAAATTAAATTTTTCGGGATGACAGTGCACGTTGCATCAAAGTTCAACGTCGTGTCATTTTCCCTCGTTCTAAATAAAGACTAGTGACAAAAAGCCTGCCCAAACCCAATATCGCCCTCATGGCCCAATAGCTTTGTTAAAGTCGGCCTAATGCCGGCCCATCTCCATTCCCATGACCATCTCTAGTCCCAAGTGACACACGAAATGTTCGTGTTAACCAAAATCATCTGCATAAAAGCTTGTTATGTTCCAATAATTCGTAAAGGCTAACCACCGCCATAATCTTAGGTAATAAAAATCGGAGATCTGCCTTCTCCGTCGCAAGTTCGGAGTAGTGCGTATGAAAATCCAATCATGATTGTACATACCGAGGAATGAGATACAAGCGGCTGATCATCGGTTACCAGTTCTCTGCTCGAGATCGTCGTAAACAATAGAGAATGGCCGAATTCTCGAATGCACAAAAAGTTATCGAGCAGTCGATCTCGATCCGTGATTAATGAAATCAATTTTTACCCCAGGCGAATTAGAAACCAATCCCACATGTGAAGATGGAGGAGGATCACAACTCAAGCCATCTTAGAAAGCCTATCTACTTGTTGATTGATCATGGGAAAGAAGAGGAAAAACTTGAAATTTGTTCACTCAGCCCCGGCCATGACCATTCTACTAAGGCGGCTCGGGCCGATCTTCCTCCGTCTCATCATACTCCTCCGCCGGATGACCTCCATTTGGTTCCTCCTCCGGACTTGCATCATCGCCTCCTCTTCCACCACGAACCTCCTCATCAGCACGTCGTCGGTCAATGACTTTCCCCGGAACACCCTCCTCCCCTCGACGCTGGGCCTTGCACCAAACGCGACCGGCGGCGGCGACATTGACATCCGCTCATGCAAGGTGGAGATCGACTTCGACCTCGGGTAGCTGTTGCTTCGCCTAGGCGGGACCTCAGCCTTGAACACCTCGTTGTAGGAGGAGATGGGCCCGCAGAGGCAGACCCGGGTGAACGAGGTGGCGACCCTCAGGGAGTTGCATTTCCGTAGCTTCTGCCGGTGTGAGGTCGGGGCAGGGATCGGGACTTCCGCGGATTTCGTGATGGTCTTCCATAGGGTGGCGTTGGGCGGCAAGGGGATTTCTGCGGGCTTAGACATGGTTGGTCTCCATAGGGTTGCCATCTGAATTGCTCTCTGATACCAGGGCTTCCTGTGTCTGTACACATTGTCAATACACTATGTCATGATCTACCTACATCAATGTCATATATTTGCTTGAATAGTATTTTCCAAACACATTAAAATCCGAATATGCGTTTCAAACATATGCAACCAGTTTCATTGGACCGTCTGGAAACTGGACCTGACCGAATAGTCCGATTCTAAGCACCTCCGGTCCGGTTCACAGTCCCGAAAACTGGGCCTGGTCCTGTTTTCGATTCCAGGATAGGACCGGCCCATGAATCGATCACCCCTCTCGACCTCTCTGGCAATATGCGTAAATAAAGCTTGGAAAATAGTATGTCTTTTTCCGTTAAATGTGCTTAGCGAGTGTCACTGTCCGGGACACTCGTTAACGGAGCTATGTATAAGGACAAGTTGTTGGTCTTAACGTAATCATTGACTGACCAATGGATGTCCACCTTAGATTGGACCTATGGGCCCAATACCAGAGATTGTACGTGCCAAATTAAGTAATTCGGACAAAGTTTGCGGAACCTAGAAAAGATTATAGAAATTATTATAGAAATCCTACAATTTTTTCCAACCAAATGCCAATCAGCAAATTGAAATCAAGTTCTCAAGAGACTGAGTGTCGACTCGGCCATACAGGAAAGAACTATCAAAGGCGTAGTAAATTTCGACCGGGTCGGGAGTGGAGCTCGAATAGCTCACGAGTAGCTTGACTCGCCTGCAACTCATGAATGCCGAAGCCGAGCGATTCCGGAGATGAGTGAGCGGACTCGATGATGACGCTCTTGAATGGGAGATCATCCAAGTCCAGTGACTCCAAAACAAGCCTAACATTCAGTCTGTTGGCCTTGCACCGTCACCCACAGAACTCTAACCAGTAAACAAGCTAGCCAAAACATGACATCATGGGAAAGCTGTCTACTATAATCTCTTGACCAAGACAATCACCTCTAGTGTTCCCCCCCTTAATTCCCATCTCTCTCTCTCTCTCTCTAGCTTATGCAGAAAAATGTCTCGGCCTTGTATGGAAAGAAAGCTGCTAAATTTAACTTGAGCAAATGTCCATGACCCGGATGAGTTTGGCACACAGAGAAAGAGAGAGAGAGAGAGAGCATACCTTGGGTGAGAGGTCTTGGGATCTTGCATGAACCAAGAAAGGAATGAAGTTTGATGTGTGAAGTGTGAAAGTAGAGGGAGGGAGAGAAAGAGAGCAAAAGAAGTTTCATCTGGGTGTGTGAGGGGAAAGACTAGAGAAAGAAGTGAGTGCTAGGTGACTGATGATGATGATGATGAATGAATTTGGGGAGCTTTTCTTTTCTTTTCTTTTCTGTGTTTCTTGCTTTTGTTCATGTTGCTTTAGCCTTTAGAAGTTGTGATGACTGAAGAAAAGATGGCAGCATAGCAGTGTTCAGCTTCTTTTCCTCTTCCCCACATTCTTTATTCCCCCACCCCCCTCCCTCCTTTGCTTTTCACCAAGCCAATGATTTCTCCAGTCTTTGCTTCCTGTCTTCAATTTCACACAGATTGGCAACTTCTTTCAGGGAGAGTGAGAGCCAGGTTACAGATAATTCATTCACTATTCACCCAATTGGATCTTACTTTTTCTGATTATATATTCATGCAAAAAGCGAGATCTCGTATAATTAATTTTTGGGTGAATTCGTCGTGAGAGAGTTGTGCAGACGAAATTCGAAACTACTCTCCTTGCTGTACATAGGTACTAAAGAGCCAATTGACACTTACATTAGTACTTTCTTTGCATGTGGTCAAGTGTCTAATTTGAACCCTAATAATGATGATGCTAACCTAACTCAAAAGGGTTGTCAAGGTTGGCACAAAAGCAATATTATTTGACCAGATCTCAATTTGTCTAGCCCATGCTTTGCCCTGCCCTGCCCTGTTGGAATCAAATCATTACTGATCAAAAGCACAATCTTTTTCAGTGTCTCTCCTCAAACCCTAATCACCCACTTTTCACACACTTCACAACTGATAAAGGGTGTGCCTCCTAATAATACTGCTCAGCTTTATTCAATTAATTCTACTTATCAGTTTGCCTTTTCTCTTCAAGGGTATGCTTAAGGAAGAAAATCTGTGAAAATTGATAGTTTTAAAATCGATTTTTTTTTTTGTATATTTTGTGTTAATCATATTGCAAATGGTAGGACCCTGAGATCCAAACTTTTTTTGCACAGGGATCATGAAATGATTAACCAACCGTGGGTGGTTTGATTTCAAAGCCTCCAAAGCTGCTTGGAAACACCCCTAGACATTATGATTGGGGGTTGCTGGATTAGGGATCATACCTGGCACAATTTAGCCTTTTTGGTTAATTAATTAAAGAAAAGAAATGAAAAGCTTTCCCCTCTTTAAGGTTTTAATGCAATCTAATGACACTATGTCTCTTCACATGTCTCCTGCAGTATTGTGTGGTGCTTGATTGGTTAATTCATTAAAGAAAAGAAATGGAAAGGTTTTCCCCTCTTATGTGGTTGCTTCTTGCACTGACTCATTGATAGTTCAAAAGAGCAAAGGTCTAGTCAGTAGATAACTTCATCTTACAATTTTTCTATTCAAATCTCACCGACTACATGCAAATTATTCCATCTTAGAGCCTTGCACATACTATGTGCCCGGGGTTAATTGGTTCACGGGGTTAATTGAGTATGTTCCATTGGTCTTCAGATAGTTAGGTCTTTATGCTCATGTTTCGTGCCTCCGGACTCTCAAAGAAAAATAAAGAAGCATCATCGAATGCCTTGTGTGTCATCTAGAAACCTCTAGCACATCATATGATATAGCTGTTTCTATTGCAATAAATTGTCGATTCGTTAGTGCATTAGAAATATGAAGAGTAAACATGGATAATGTGTATGTTATTAATCCGCCAATCAAAAGATCTTCTTTTATATGGCAATTCCTTATACGACCCAAGCAATCCCACGCTATTCTTTTCAATATTGATTTAACCCTACCCGAGTTGATTTCACAAAAAGGTAAGGGATATGAAACCAAACTATGGGCAGTACACGTTTGTGTCTAAACTTTCAACCGTTACATAATACTGCTTAAACTTTCATTTTCGGGCGGGTTCGAAGCCGAATCCCCGATCCATTTCAAAGCCAATCCAGTTCCCACGACCGGGCCATACACAGGCCCAAAGAAAATCACACCAAAACGCACCGTTTTTCGTTACTTCTCTTTCGTTCTCGTCCGCTCGCATTTTCCCTCCCTCTCGAAAAACCCTAGACCCTCTCTCTACTCGAAGCTGCACTCTCTCTCTCTCTCTCTCTCTAAGACACCCGACAGAGATCGCAATTCGTCCTCACCAGCTAGAAACCCTAGATCCATCCATTAGCGAGAGAAGAGGAAGCGAAGAGAGCCTCCAACAATGTCGATGTCGAAGAGCTCGAAGATGCTCCAGTACATCAACTACCGGATGCGCGTCACCATCCAGGACGGTCGCCAGCTCGTCGGCAAGTTCATGGCCTTCGACCGCCACATGAACCTCGTCCTCGGCGACTGCGAGGAGTTCCGCAAGCTCCCCCCGGCCAAGGGCTCCAAGTCCAACGCCGAACGCGAGGACCGCCGCACCCTCGGCCTCGTCCTCCTCCGCGGTGAGGAGGTCATCTCCATGACCGTCGAGGGGCCCCCTCCCCCCGACGAGTCCCGCGCCAAGTCCGCTGCCGCGTCCGCCGTTTCTGGCCCCGGCATGGGCCGCGCCGCTGGCCGAGGCGTTCCCACCGCCCCCCTCGTGCAGGCGCAGCCGGGGCTGGCTGGTCCTGTCCGTGGTGTTGGTGGCCCGGCCCCGGGGATGATGCAGCCGCAGATTTCACGGCCGCCCATGCCGCAGCTCTCCGCTCCGGCAGTCTCATACCCTGCCGCACCAGTTATTCGGCCCCCGTCCCAGATGCCGCCCCCCTTCCCTGGGCAGGGGCCGCCGCAAATGGGTCGGGGACCGCCAGGGCCTATGCCCCCTGGGCAGTTCCAACCCAGGCCAGGTGGCATGCCTCCTCCGCAGTTCCCTGTGCCTCCGCAGTATGGGCAAAGGCCACCTATGGCACCGCCACCTCAAATGATGCGTGGGCCTCCGGCTCCACCGAGGCCTGGGATGCCTGCCCCGCCCCCACCACGCCCAGGGATGCCTCCCCCGCCTGGTGGTCAAGTGCCTGTTTATGGGCCACCGCGTCCAGGAATGCCGCCTCCACCAAATGCCCCTCAATCTCAGCAGCCACCGCAGTGATTTTGGTACGACTCTTAGTAACTTCGCTTACACATAATTCAGTGAATGATCACATTTAAGATGTATGAAAATGTTTGAAGTTTCGGCCTTTGCAGATCCAATTATGTTTCATTTCATAGGATCTCATGCTTGGAATTACATTCCTTCAAAGTACTTGATCACGCTAATCTAGTGGGGCATTTTTCCAATTGGTTGAAGTAGTTTTAGCAATAGAGGAGTTAAGGTGTGGACTAGGCAGCTCCGAGTAAGACATCTTGTGCTACATTGATGAATAGTGCAACAGTCAGATATAATTTTCACGTCCTAAGAGTTAGGAAGCATGTGTTAATAAGTTCTCTCATTCTAGGAACAACAGATTTGATGTTCTGTGTAAGGTGAATTTGAAAATTGCTTTCATGTCTGCATGGTTACCTTTTGTATCGAGTTGAAGTACTTAATCCGATTCTTCTCAGCGCCCAAAATGATATACTGTGTACATTAGAGTTATATTTTGGCAAAGTTGACTGTGCTGCACCGGAGCAGGCTGTCCCTTTCAGTCATTACTTGTCAAGAAGAAGTTTTGGCTTTAGTCACAGGGTAGTCTTCCAGTGCAGGCTCCAATAGAAAATTACAGATCAAGTGGGCAGACTTTATTATGTTCAAGATTGCCAGGTTGTAGCATTGATAAGTGAGATGCTTGGAAGTTTGAGATTTTACATTTATCTACCGTCTCGCCAAGTTAGTGGAGATTGAAAATTGATAGACTTGCTTCTTTAAGTCTTCGATATGCTGTAGTAACCTGCTGTGGTGCTTGTTCTAATTCATCTTAAAAGTCCCTAAACCTAAAGGATATGTACAGTCAAGATTCGGTAAGGAAACTTACTACTATAGAAGGTAAATAACGTAATGGTGCTGCTTGAATACATTATCCAACTACGCTATCAGAAAATAGTTTGTGCATTCATTTCATTATCTGGATCATTAAGATTCTTTGTCCTTTGTATTTCTCCGTTTCTACTTCAGTCTTCATGACTACAAAAGTTCTGTTGGCCTAGTCAGTCCATTGTACTTTTAAGGATAGGGTCACTAGTTGAGGCAATATGCACGTTCAGCTTTTTTTTGGAGAAGTCCTATTTCTAGGGGATTTGCTTAGTGAAAGATTGGAATCATCGTATGTAACAGGGTTGGGAAGTGGGTAGGTTATGGAGCAAATATGATGTATTTTTTTGTTGAAGAGTGATTTATGATTTTGTCTGCTAGGTAGAATGATTTTGAAGTTGCATCTATGAGAGCTGTATAAAATTTGTGAAGTGTTTCTTTTGAGGACTAAGTGGTATTGAACGTCCCTGATTTTACTCATTATTAAACTTACATGGAAATTAGTCCTTGTCAGAAATAAGTTATGTCCCCTGACTAGTTTTATGTGGACTCAAATTTTCCTATCCTGGTAATTTTTGCTAGATGTGTAATTGATCTTTATCTCACTTCTGATACGCCATGTGCTCTGCTTAGTTTCATAGTTCAGCTAAGAGGTTGTTAATGCGATTGGTAATATTTTTTGAATAATTTCATGTGTCAGTATAATCTCGTTCTTATATCCCCATAAAAAGTCATTTTTGGGACATTGGAGTCTGCCTTATCATATATTGATTTTTTTTTTTTGGTCAATATAATATTTTTAGCTTTGATAAGTTGCTTTTTCTAGAAAAGCTAGTTTGTCAATTGGTTAGTTTCATGTTCCTTTTTCGTGGCAGGGTTTTGACTCGTGGTGTGAAGGTCTTCAACCAGATGTTCATCTTCTCATGCTGGCTCAAGGCTTTAAAGTCCTTTGGATTGGCTTGGATGTTTTAGCTTTTGCTAAGATGGGCTTTGTGGATTGGTGTCAGATTAGCATAGTATCGAGCATTGGACCTTTTGGCAAATGCGGCTTGTTATGGGAATGTGATGTTAGCAATCGGTATATATAGACATTTTTCGTGGAGTGCAGAGGATTGATTGAGTAATGCCGAACAAGTTTCCTTGACATGTTTCTATGCTCCCTCCCTCCCCCGTCTGACACTCTTTAATTTCATTTTCTTTAAAGCAGTATGATTGTCAGTTTGATCTTCTCTATTTGCTAGTCGCTGATGTCGAATATAGCTTCCCCACCACTTGTTAGGTTAATGGGCTCGCATTTTCTTAACCCTTTCTTTTGCCATCTGAAACGAAATGTTCCGGGTAAGTTGCTCAAGCATGGAAACTGCTATGCGATGCTCAAGTTATACTGACTGAAGTACTCTGTGTCTCGATCAAGCAAACATTCTTAGCATTCTGTCAACGAGCTGTGTGTTCCAGCTAGTTTCTCCAGTGCGCTATGGCCTTTTCTTTCTTGCATCATAGCCCAATTGGGTGTCCAGGGCTTTTTATTTACTTGACTAATCTGCATCGAATGTGGCGGTGTTCATGTTCCATACATCGAGAATCATGGGGACATTCAGGTGTGATAGCTATCGCAGATGAATGAAATCGCTTCATACTTTTCAGTGGTTGGCATTGCTTACGGCGTTCGCATCACAAGAAGTTGGCGCGGGGATTTGAAGGGATCTAATTTGTGTGAAAAAGAAACCTCTTCTTCTGGTAGAGGGATTTGAAGGGATCTAATTTGTGTGAAAAAGTAAAGAAAGATGGCGGGATACGGTCGCAGATACTGTTGTTTGGAAAGCTAAATGCTTTCTCTGGTCAAAAGAAATGTGGGGCTTTCTAACTTCTTTTGCCTTTTGTACATTGTAGACCGTGGTTCGTAGATCACGTGCTCTAATCCTCTGAGCTACAGCCCCGCCCGGAATCATTTGGTCCAAAGTCCTGAGTCAATTTTGATAAAGAGGAAAGGGCGATGATGACGATAAACATCAATAGGATGTCCTTGCGGAATTTAGGGGCAAGTGGCTGATGCATGACGTTCACAGCTATTCCTCTTTGTTTCTCACTCTCTTTTCTTTTCCTTCGTCTTCTTAAGGCTGCTTTTTTTTTTTTTTGGCTTTAACATCGAGGTAAAATGTCTCTTTAATTTTCTTTCTCCTCCTCCTTTTCTTTCTCACAATAATTTACAAATTGCTAACTTCAATGAAAGTTGGTAATTTCATAAAAAGAAGAATTTGATAAGTGGGAGACGATTCCATCATCATTGATAAGATAAAAGTTGGTAGCCAAAAAGCTAAAACTAAGTTGGTAATCTCATTGGAAAAAGTTGATAAAGAAACTAAATACAGTTGGTAGAGTTGGTGGTAGCTTGAAGATGATCAAACAGACATCGATAAGCGACTAAAATAATAGTTGCTAATTTAAAAATAGTTGGCAGTCTCATAAAAAGATAAAAAGGAACGGTTGGCGACTTGATTTAATTAAGTTTAGTAATCCTGTATAACAGCCGGTAACTCGAACGCGGAGGTAAGATACACAAATGAAAATTAGTAACGAAGTGAAATCATTAGTAATTTGTACACAATCAAATAAAAGTTAGTACCGGACAAGAGAATCTTCCGGTCATCTTTTTTGTAACAGGTAGAACTCATCATTTGCAAGCACGTCCATAATTTTACCGACCAGAAACATTTTTCCCTAGAATTCTGCCAAAAGATGTACATGTAGCCAATTCTTAGAGAAAGAGGCTTCATTGTTATTTTTTCTTGTCGTCGTCTTACCTCCTCTGTTTAGCTTTGCCACTTGACAAATGATCGACATATCCCGTAACAACCTTTATCCAACCTCAGATTATACGATGCACAGAACGCGTTTTCGCGCGTTAGAGAGATGATCATGCAACTTCTCACGTAAACTAACTCTCCTGAGAAGGTTACTTATCTAGAGCTCAAGATTCTACAACAGAGAAAAAGTCCATTTTCAGAAAGATACTGCTAGTTTGGATTCATGGTGCAACAGAAAATTTCTGCAACTTGCTGGAGAAGAAAGACCCAACGCTGCAACAACCAATAAGTTACCACAAGCCTGCCTGAAATCCTGATACCTGACCTGAAAACTTGTTAATCTAGAACAAAGGACCCCCTTGCATTAACCTAAGTCACTGAGCCCACATCAGCCCGGAGAGGAATACTAAAAGTTCTCACTGGCTATCTGGCTCGCCTGGGCACTTCTTGCTCCAACCGACTGAACCAGATCTACGCTCCCCTCGTTTCCTCTTGTTCTTAGGAAAACTGATATCTGAGGCTAGACAGGATTTTAGTGTTGACTCCTGCTGAGATGCAACGCCTTTCACCACAGGCTCAGGCTTAGAAGAGGGAACTGGAGAAGGATCGTTGCTCTCATCTTGTTCTCCTTTATCCAATTCCGGTTGCTTCGCTAACGCTTCCACTTCTGAGCTCTTTAGCATTTGACTCTCACCTTCAGCTAGCTCATTATGTATGAGGACATTTTCCACTATCTGTAGAACACAGAAATGACATAAAAATTATTGAGTAATTGAGGAATCTTCTGCCATTAGTTGTGATAACACGTGAAGTGCCTGAATTCTGGATGACTAGAAGGTCTATGCGATAAAAAGTAAACATCGTAAAAAAAAAAAAAAGTGCAGATCAAAAAAAGCATAGTCAGGTGCCCTAGCTTGATCAATAAGCTAAAGAAGCCAACCAGGAACCTGAGAAAACATTTCATGTTATAAACATGACAACCAAAATACCAGTCCAGCAAAAAGGAGGAAAAACTGATACCAGAAGAGGTGGTATGAATCTATTTTGAAGGACTAAACATTAGCAACCACCACAAAGGATGACACAAAAGTAATAGAAATTGCAACAGGAATGTTTGCAAGGTACATCTCCTGCAGACGTAAGTGAGTTTCTGAAATTGGCGGCAAAAATCTCTTTATCTGCTAAGGAAGACAATCAACGAACTAGAGAAGAGCAAATAACTAAAGAAATAGAACTATGTCTCAGTCCTCCAATCCTAACTGATGAGAACTGTTGGTGTTTCCTGGATCATACTAAGATAACATGAAGAAGTTCAGAAGCTATTGTGTGGTGCAAGAATACTATGAAGATAGATTCACTTGGACCAGACCCCTAGGAGGATTAGAATAATTGCTGGCACAAAATTAGGGACCACCATTCAATTTGAGAACCCAATCTCCACCCGTCTAGCAAATTTACCAACATAATTTGAAAAATAAGGACAGTCATCAAGTTCGCTTGAAAAAAAATTATCCAGTTAATCCTGGGACAAACCAAAGTGCAAGCTTAGAGCTTTATCTATAATTACTATGTTCATCTGCATATGCAGAAAAAATGTCAGGGATTAGATAAGTGCTTAAGCCTGTCGAGTAAGTTCATTGAAAGCTTACATCTTCACTTGTATCTCGGACCAGCGTCTGTTGGATGGTAACATTGGTAGCAGATAATAATCCTACAGTGCTTTCAATTACATCAGGAACAGGAACTGCATTTCCATAACTTGAAACCACACTTTCAGGCAGAACAAGATCTCCTATGTCACACTCTGGTATGTGCTGAGCTGAGGAGTATACACCTCCAATTGACTTCACTTCTCCATTGCCAGCAGAAAATGTAGGACTCGGAGCACAACTAGTCTGTGCTTCACAAGGGGCAAGCAGGCTCAAGTTCTCAGAAGAAGAGAACTTAGCAGCATTCTGTGTAATCACCGCATCAAGCTGGCCTTTAAGTTTGTGAACTCTAGAATGCACAGTTTCAATTTTCTGGAGTAACTGTTCCAAGTATATATCACCATCTTTGAACTCAAATGATGTTTGGCTATCGTTATGTCCAAATTCGGTGTTGACAATCCTGTTCTTGTCTGAAAACACTGCCACAAGAACAATAAAAGGAAAGACTCTTATTCTTAGTCCCTTAGAATGTGATGAAGGCAGAAGTCAATTAAAAGTACAGCATCATTAAGCGATACAATAGTGAATCCAGAAAATAGCATTTGACAGCTGAAACTGCAAGGAACACACAACTTAGTAGGCCATTTGAGATGTATGTATTAGATATGATAGCAAATTATGTAACAAAGCTGTTATATTTTTACCTTCATCCTGAATCTTTTGAGAGTTAAGTTGCTTATTCCCCTCCCTACCCCCCAGGCCCCCACCCCACCTCAAAGCACCAAGAGACTAGAAGTGAAGAAGAAAAAAGAGGGTCTCATCATTGTTCTGTCATTTTTATGAATATAAAGTAGGTAGACGTACTGCTGTTTGCTACTGAGAGCAGGAAACAGAGCAACACTGCATAATATTGGTAGCAAGCACCAGAAGAATGCTAAATTTGAATGAGGCTGTAATTTGTTACAGTAGATATTACCAGAAGAAGCAGTAAGTACATTATTGTATTCAGACTGTAGAGATTGCCAGAGTGGGGAAGCAAGTATATTATATTCGTTAGACTAAAATTTTCTCAGGAACTTGTATATTGTGCTATCTTGAGTCATCTAAACAATAAAATTTCTACTGCTGCAGTATGTGCTTACCGCTTCTTCAGACTGTAGAGATTGCCGGAGTGGGGAAGCAAGTATATTATATTCCTTAGACTAAACTTTTCCCAGGAATTTGTATATTGTGCTATCTTGAGTCATCTAAACAATAAAATTTCTACTGCTGCAGTATGCCTCTTGCTACCTCTTTTGCATCTGTAAGCAGTCACCTAACGTATTGCAATCTCTATGCTTAGGAACTTCATAAAAGAAATTTTATAATCCTTTCCACCAGAAGAAGCATCTGTCAAACTAATTTAATGATCGACGTCAACATCTTCCAATACCATTGCCACCTGCCACCCTAGAAAACCAAAAAAGATTGCTCCTAACAAACTATGAAAACATTGTTAATAGAAGAAACCATCCAAGTTCACTACAGTTTCAAATGGAAAAAACACGTAATCAGGATGCAGCAAATAATACCTGGGTTAGAAAAGTCATCAGCAATAAAAGTTCCTTCTGGATCTGACCTCTTATTTTCTGCAATGAATACATCATAGTGTCATGCATCGACTATCTGAAAAGCAAGACACCAGACGAAGGTGTTGCATTTATAAATAAGAAAATTTTACCCAGATAAGAAAAAAGATTATGATGCGACATATACGATGCTATGTCTGTGATGTCTTCAATCTTCTTTCTTTTCCTCCTCTTCATGATCTTTTTCTTATAGCAGGGACCAGAAAATGGCTTTGACTTTGATCCAAATTCTTCTACTGGGTCTGGGCATTGATCAGATGCCAAACTTTTGTTCTGTTCATATGCTGCAAGTTCCTTAGCATATTTAAGTGCTTGTGACTCAATTTCCTTTATTCTCAGTTCCGTCCATTTGCACCGCCACATCAGAGGACGTATGAAAGTCTTCCAGTGATCTGTCAACTTCTTCTTCCTAAAAGGTGGAATTCAATATTATGCTATTTTGTAGAATTCTCAACGAAATGATTCACACATAAAGAACATGTTTATGCGACTTTCAAACATGGAAACTAAAAGAAAGCTTGTGCACTCATTTTTCAAGGAGTGCGCATATAATCTCTGAAACATTCTTGCACAAAACATTTACCAACAGGGAGCAAACGATATATGCACAGTATTAGACTTACTAATGGGAGGTTTTTTTGCACAGATAATAACGTACCCTTAGAATTAGGGAAAGTAAACCAGAAGTCCAAAACATTATCAATAGAATGCAATCGAATCTTAAACTTAAACCTTTTCTAACAAGTGTGATCAAGTCCTTTTGATTATCGCCTCTACTATTTCTCCCATGTAAAAACCTCTAAGTCTGTCATCTAGGCAATTTATAGGTGATTGGAAGAGCTTGATTGTGTTCTTTTCAGAAAGGTTTAAGGTTTAATTGGACCATACGTAAATAAGGTTTAAGACTTCCAGTTCACTACCAACCCCCCCCCCCCCCAAAAAAAAAAATAAAAAAATACACAACTATACACTAAAGAATGAAGCATTTACAGAATTGAAAGAGCATCATGCTTAGCCAGAGCATCTTGTCCTCTTCCTTAGATAGTTCATCAATTACAAAGATGAAGCAAGACAAAACCATAACCAATTTAAATCCAGCTTTGAGTAACCAATCTGATCCAAAAAACTCATTTGTTTGCTTGGTGGACACATCTATGTCACTTCTCTTAATTGTCTCTTTCAACCTATCCCTTCACTGAACTCATACTCGATAAATCACAATTTTGACATAGTTAAGCGTACACCATTAGATCCCAACATTTCCCTCAATAATTTGTGCTTCACATTTACTCTACTCAAATTTTTATCTAGCACTTTATCATAAGTAAAAATAAAACCAGGACATATCACCACAAGTATTTCTTGTAAGCTCATTTGGTACCAGAGGAAAGGGTAAACATCAAACTAGAATGTAACCCCATGGCCTATTATCAACAGAAAAATCCTCTGTTACGTATCTATGTGTTCTTATTGCAATCACAACCCCATCATACATGTCATATATAGTAAGTATACGGGCAATATGCACCCCTTTCTTCTCAAAACCCTTCCAGTGAATATCATAATATGGTTTCTCCGTGTCCATCAAAACCATGTGCAAATCCTTTTCAATATCATCATATCTTTTCACTAACCTCCGTAACAAGTAAATTGCCTACGTAGGTGAATTCCAGACATTAAATCAGAATGGTTCATCCAACCCTATACTTCACAAACACTGTGTGTCGTACTTAATCAACAAGTATCTACTTATAGCACATTACCATTAGAAGCTCAAACAGTCAAGATGAACATATTGAAGCCGTTTAAACACCAGCATTGGGAACAAGACCTATATGTCACTGTCATTAAATCTCACAGTAACTCCAGCAAAATCACAAGCATGTTTAGCAAGAGGCTTCTGATAGACATGTCCTCTAGACTTCCAATATCTCTAAGAGATAATGTTGGCAAAACTAGGTGTCACTGTCCGCTATAAATGAATGATGTTAACCCCTAAGAAAAAGATCCAGAAGGAGTCTTTTTAAACAATGTTCTTATGTCAAGATCAAAGGGGACAACACTCAAACTGTCAAACCACTAGATAGTTTGAGTATGTTCCTACAAATGATAGTACTAAGTAACCAGACAAAATGAATTAGATAAACAAGGAATTTCAAGAGAAATGCAATTTGTCACTCACAATTAAGAACTTGCCCATCCCCAATTGCCTTCAAGTAGCTAATTTTGCACCAATACGCTATGCATAGAGTCAAATAATCAAGATGGGCCTCATTAAAGTTTCTCGTCTTGACGAGAATTCCCATTTTACAAACCTCTCAACAGTTTACAACTTTCTGTTACTGCCAGTTGTTGATTGGAATTTGGTAAAACGTTTCATTATGAAAACTGTCAAAGTATGCTAGATGTAAAGAGTACTGGGTTGAAGGTGCACCTTATTCGAAACATACTATCGAATGCATCAAGTGCAGATGGAAAATCACTGTCCCTGCAGAATTGGGAATCTACTTCAGCTTCACTCATCCCGGAATAATATTCGGAATCAGATAGAGTGCCACCAAAGGAACTAGAACATTCGGTTGCATCAGGATCCTGAGCATTAGCCAATTCCTTGTTGCCAGAATTGGTAAACTCAGTAACATCAACTTCAGCATCTTCTGCACTTCTCGGCACATCTGCAGTTAACTCAGACACCATCATCGAGATGTTGCCCTCCCGTCACTATCCCTAATGCAACTTAAATCCCCACTGCAAGAGGCTTCTGCAGTGCTTTTGCTGGGCAAGGTTTCTGATGCAAACTTTGGGTCTGGATCCATGTCCCTTGACAGTTGAGAATAAGCCATTCCATAATGGTTTTGCAAACTATTCCATCAAATTCCGATCGAGCATCCTCCAGATAATTTTCTCTCAAGGAGCCTGTCCATGTCAAGCACAATGCAGTATGAAATGTCCAAAGCGCCATGCTTGGTGTACTACGATTCATTTACAAAATTTCTTCACCCAACAACAGTTTGCCAAGTCATTTTGTGTACCAACTTTCTAGACCAATTTCAGTATACCCAATATTCATGTTCAAATCATGCAACAAAAAGAGAGCAAAAAAAATATACAACTAGTTCCAAGGTAATTTGAAAGACGAGCTAAGCTGGAAAAGAAGCCATTTTGAAACCACGAACTCATATAACCAACGTCCCTTCCTTATGATGTAACTGCGTGTCAACAAATGCACACTCAGTGTACTCGACGAACTCTTGCCACAGCGAATTACCCAGTTGGAAAAAAAAACAAAACAAGATTGATCATCAACATGTTCGCTTCATTCGTTCAGCAACATAACAAGCCTGAGCAACTAACGAACGAACGATATTAGGAGGACTTCCACAACCAGCCGCACTAACGGGAATCAACATGCAGACATCAACCGAGATTGAGTCTAGGGACGAAGCGAACGAGGGAGCATTTCAAAAAATTTACTTGGAAGAGGTACGCGGCGAGCTGAGCTGAACGCGCACTGCTTACGACCAGGAGTTTCGGCGGCTGATGGAGGAGGAGGAGGCAGCGTGGAGACGAGAGGAAGTTAAACGTTATAAACCTAAGAAAAACACCTTCCCGCTTTTCTTTTTGGTACGTGCCACTCTTCTACTGCTTCTCGACACTTGGTGTTCTCCCATTGGTCCGTACCCAAAATAATTATTACTTCTCTTTTTAATTTGTACATATTCTTCTTTATTTCTTTTCAGATCAATACTACGAAAAACCTTAAACTAGTACACACGTGATAAATTTACACCAAATTAATTTTTTAACCATAAAAAACCCAAAACTGATACACACGTAACAAATTTAACCTCCGTTAGTTCCCGTTAAATTTTACTGTCAAATTGCTGAGTTAGATGACATGTGGCAGTTGACAAGTTTTCCAGTTCAGAATTTTTACCCTTCGTTTGTCATAGGTGTACCAGTTTAAAGTTTTTTGTTATATTAAGCCAATTTAATAAAAACTATCGGAGGGTAAATTTGTCACATGTGTACCAGTTTGGAGTTTTTGGTAATCAAAAAATTAGTTCAGGGTAAATTTATCATAGGTATATCAGTTTGAGATTTTTTGTGGTAAAAAAATAAGTTTGGGGTTTTGTCACATGCGTACCAATTTTGAAATTTTTCGCGGTATTACTGCCAAATTAACATATTTCAAAGGCAAGCTTCGATCGAGATGAGAAGATGAAATACAAAACTACAGCTATTCAAATGTCATCTATTATCTGACAAAAAAATATATCATGTGACATCTCGAAATTTCCCATATTAGAAATAAATAGGAAACAGAATAAATTCTCTTGACTTGCTCCTTAAGACATCTAGAAACTTCTAGAGGAAGCGAAATCATTTCGTAATAAAGAAGGAATCTTAAAGCTTCTTGAAGAAGCTAATCATTTTGGCTTGCCAAAGAAGCTATCTAGTAACTTCTGGAAGAAGCTATCCGGTAACTTCTCGAGGAAGCTATCCGATAACTTCTCGATGAAGCTATTACCTAACTTATTTAAAAAGTTTTCCCGAAAATTTCATATTAGAAAACATGACACGGTAATATTTCTTGAATTAATATATAAGTCAATACCAAGTCAAGATAGAATCAACATCATTTTCGATAAGTCAATACGAAGTCAAGAGGTAAATGACAAATAGAAATGTCATTTTCAAAGCATAGGATAAGGATAAGATCAATGTCAGTCTCAAGTATTTAATGATAGAATAAGATCAATGTCATTTTCAAGCATTAAATGATATGATAAGATCAAAGTCATTTTCAAGTATTTAATGATAGGATAAGATCAACGTCACTTTCAATAACAAAGTCAAAAAACTATAAATGAGTTCACATTATAGGATTAACAAAGTCAAGAAACTATAAATGAGTTCACACTATAGAATTAACAAAGTCAATAAACTATAAATGAGTTCATACTAATAGGATTAACAAAGTCAAGAAAACATAAATGAACTCACACTAATAGCATTGACAAAGTCAAGATGATATAAATGTGTTCTAACTTGTGAGAAAAGCTAGAAAATTACTATAAATAAGGGTACGGCTTCTTCATTTCCGACATCCACCGACTTCTTCGCTCTCTCTCACGCCAATCTCTCTCTATATCTCTCCCCACTCCTACTCTCTCTCTCTCTCTCTCTCTCTCTCTCTCTCTCTCTCTCTCTCTCTCTCTCTCTCTCTCTCTCCCGCCGCAGCCTCAAGTTGCTACCACCGCCGTCGCCGCCTCACGCCGCCACGCCACCTCACCAGCGCACCACACGACACTGTCTTCTCGCCTTGTTTTCCCGCGTGTCGTAAGATAGAATACTTATGCTTGGGTAACAGGTAAATGAGATTACTAGTTTTAACACGGTAATATCTGTTTATTACTTGTGAAGTGTCGCATTAACGCGTGATCGTGCATGTTCATGAGTATCATGACACTAATGTCAAGTTATTTTGGTTAAATTGCGAGGGGGAAGTCGAGGACGCCGAGTGGTTTGGCCCGGGCAAGTCAGTCTCAGGCACCGCCGAGCTAATTCATCGGGCCAAAAGCCGTTCAAACGGTCCCTCGTTCCGTCTCCTTTCCCTCGACTGAGTCCTGCATGTTTGATAATAAGAAAAGATAATAAACGGATCCTGCGTGTGCAAGTATGTGATTGCCAATTGAAAGACGATTTCTACCATCGTTAGCGAGAAAAGCAACGATGTAAGGGCTTGAGGTAACGATGTATTTTCTAACCGTTGCTCGCGACAACGGAATTATTTGCCACCATTGTTAGTGAGAAAAGCAACGATGGCGTAGACTTCGTTTACCTAATGATGATATGAAATGTTTCTATCGTTGTTCACGTGCAGTGGTGACGTTGCTCGGTACCAGAAGTCCCGATGGGAGGCTCGGGAAAAGAAAGCCTAAAAGTGAAAAGAAAGAATATTTGTTGCATATACGTGCATATGTGAATTGGCATGACTGATGATGCATGACATCTTTTCGGTAATTGATCACAAGATAGCTTTGTTTAAAATGCATTAACACCACCGAGTTGAGTACTAGGCTGATATTCCTATTTTAGGCCTAGTAATTTCATTTACTGAGCTGTTCGTTCATCCCTTATTTTTTTAGGGATTGAGATGGCCTTGCCGCATCCCCGCTGTTTGGATTGTCGACTCACATGGAATATTCCCAGCAGGAAGTCGTGAATGTAGAAACTGGCGTCGAAGAGTAGGTGGAGGAATGCTTATGGGTCCTTTGCACAATTTCAATGGACCGTCAGGTTTTCAAGGCAGAGTGACGCTTTAGGAGAGTACCCAAGTCAAGATGAGAAAGAGGTCCTAACAGTTTAGTAAGAGTATGGAGGGGCAGAGTAGCCATATTAGAGGGTAACCTTCCAAATTTTGATTGTACATAGTAATGGAGGTTAGTGTATATTGTAAAATATACTTGAGGCAAATGTGTAAAACTAAGTATGTTTATAAAAATCTTGGAAGTTGCTATGTCTGTTAAATTAGGTTAGCTATTAACGTTTCCGCAAATAAAGAATAAAGGTTGGCAGAAAATAATAAATAAATTAAACGGAGGTAGAATAACGGGATATAGTTCCTGGGTCGTCACATATCATCTATTTTATTCGAATTATTTTAGATAAAGTCAATTGTACAAATTAAATGTTTTAATTTAATTTATTCATGAGTTTGCAAGATATTTCATGGGACTCTTTACTCGTATTCTTACAAAAGAAAGTAAAAAAAAAAAAAAAAAATAGCGAATCGGAGAGTACTAAGCTTCATGACTAAGATAAGGTTTGGGGAAGATCGACAAAAGTGGCCTTTCACGCCTTAATTTTGATGATTTGGCACAGATTGAAGAGGCCTTTCGACGGTTCCATCTTATTTAGTATATGTAAATTTCGTGAATGAGTTACTGATTTTGGCCTTTTGTTGTAATTTGGCCTCATTAAACTATATCATGATGTGGTCAAATTTTATTTGCAAAGCATTTGGTTGGATTAAAGCCAATAAAATCATCTAGTCTGGCGAAATGGACATATATTGAAGAAATTAGGTAAATTAGGTATTGATTCCCTATAGTCTAAATAACTTGTAATGTAACTTTATGCATGTTGGCACATGATCCAATTAAATTGTATATGCAGAAAGAAAAGAGATGATTCATAATTGAAATTATTTTAGGAAAGCTATCGCAGGATAGAAGTGATAGAAACTTCAATATTGAAACATGCGAGAGATGAAATTGAATTGTTAATTTATGCATTTGCCTTTGGCTGAGATATTTTATAACCTAATTAAGTGAGAATGTTTGGATAAAAAGGATTGAGATCCCTCAAAATTGAAAAGTTCTCTTTGCTCTATCTAATAATGTGTTGGATAATAGATAGGCAATGATGACTCATGCGAACATAGTTCGACATCTACGGTAGGGGTGATTGGTTTCGAAGCGGGTTTCAGACTTGAAACGTAGAATCTACTATGTTAGGATCAATTCCTAGTTTTTGGAATTGAGAATCGACTCCGTTTACTCGGAACCAATCAGGGCTCTTTTTTTTTTTTCTGGTTTCATTTTGTTAAATATACAATATTCATTGTGTTAAATATGAATATGGTTTTTCTATTCGTTTGAGGATAGTATGTCAAACATATTCAAGACCGAACTGATGAAAGAAGAGAGTAAAATAACTTAACTAGGTTAGGGGCGAACCGATTAAGACAAGTTCTTAATTTTTGGAGAACTAGCCGAGTAAGGCCGGTTCTCGAGTTGAACCGGCCCAGCTAGTGAACCGACCCAGCTAAATCCTAATCCACGGTCCCTTTCAATAGAGAGGAAGGATGAAAGGTATCATTGTCATTTCACAAGTCCCAAAGAAAAGCACATTGTGAGGAAGTTGATATTCGTTGAGATAAGTTGAATCACAATCGTGAAATATACCTCAACCCACCAGTTAGTTTGACCAAATAATGGTTTGAATAAGAAGAAAAGTGGAAATCAAATAAATACTTTCAAATTGGAGAAATTTATCTAAATAGTCTTGAACCTTTTGTGCTTTTACCAATTTAATCATAAACCATTTCATATTATGTCAATTGAGTCCATCTGATCAATTCTGGACTGAAATCGCTGACGTGGACGCCGGCTATCCTACGTGGCACGGTCGACACTGAAGTTTGTTATTGTTTTTCTATTTTTTATTTTTCTTTTCCTGTTTTTCTTTGTCGACAACCCTCGCCGGCCGTGAAGGTCCTGGGCGAGGCCATCGCGGCCTCACCAGCCGCGGGTTAGGGCCTTCGCGGCCTCGTTGGCCCCGAGTGAGCCGGCCCTCGCCCAATTCTGACGAGGTCCTTCATGGCCTCGTCGACTACGGGCGAGCGAGGGTCGCCAGCAAAGAAAAAAAACACAGAAAAAAGCAAAGAGAAAAAAGGAAAAAATAATAAAATTTTCGAAAAAAATTATTAAAAATATCAACGTTAGTGCCGGAGGTCCCATGTCAGCAATTTCTGACAAAAAATGACTGAATTGATTCAATTGGAGAAATGTGAAAATGTTTATGACTCGATTGGAAAAATTGAAAAGTTTAAGACTGAATTGACAAAAAATTATAAAGTTTAGGACTTTTTGGATAATTTTTCCGTTCAAATTGATTAGATGGATGGATTGTCTCCGGTGAAATACTCAAAATACATAGACTAGGTTATCTAGACAGTCTATCGGGACGCTTTAATGGTGGAAAAGGTCAAAAAGTCGATATTTATAAAATCTCCTTGTAACTTTAATTTTTATTTGAATTCAAAAAACAAAATCCTTTGTGGTAATGTCGAAAACCCAAATGGCGTCTTTTGAAACCCTCTTGAATTTGCTTTAGAATGTATCGAGAAAAATGCATTCGTTTTATCTAGGCCAATAAATATAAAAAATAATGTTAGCTTAACCTTTGAAGTCAAATAAAAGAATCTGTCTGGATGATATTAATCTTTTAATTAACCAAAGAGATTCGACTAAATAAAATTTTATTTATCTAAAATCCTTTACAAAATATGAAATTAACACGTACCTTAAATTCTATCTAGGTAGGAACAGATGCTTATACTTATCAATTCGATTGATTTTTTTTACTGTAATGGCATTTGATAGGATTCCTATCTCGAGGCGCATGGTTAAAGATATTAACCGCTTCACCATGGCAATTAAATGTGGCTGCACTTCGATGTGGCTAACACTATATATGATGTATCGTTATCGGTAGATGTTGTCGTGCCGTGATTTTCTTCTGTACACGAGTGTCGCACCACACGACGCAACATCAATATTCGTACCCTCTTTTGTGAAAGATGTAAATTGTCCTTGTAATAAAAGAAGGAGACCCTTTTTTTTTTTAACGATCTAGATTTTTGAAAATAATTTTTAGAGAGGTGTCTATAATAGTATAGTTATATAATTGATCGTATTGGTCAATTAATTGAGCATAAGCTTGCTTTGATAAAAAAAAATTAAAAAAAAAAGGGTTTTGTGCTCAATTGATTGCCATTTTAATTCACACTTACCTAAAAAAAAAATCGACGGAATATAATTTTGTTTCCCGATCTACCCTCGTCAACAACACAGGCGACGCGCGAGGTATTCGCCGGGCATAGGAGAATGTTTGGATAAAAAGGATTGAGATCCCTCAAAATTGAAAAGTTCTCTTTGCTCTATCTAATAATGTGTTGGATAATAGATAGGCAATCATGACTCATGCGAACATAGTTCGACATCTACAATAGGGGTGATTGGTTTCGAAACGGGTTTCAGACTTGGAACGTAGAATCTACCATGTTATGATCAATTCCTAATTTTTGGAATTGAGAATCGACTCCGTTTACTCGGAACCAATCAGGGTTCTTTTTTTTTTTATGGTTTCTTTTTGTTAAATATACAATATTCATTGTGTTAAATATGAATATGGTTTTTCTATTCGTTTGAGGATAGTATGTCAAACATATTCAAGACCGAACTGATGAAAGAAGAGAGTAAAATAACTTAACTAGGTTAGGGGCGAACCGATTAAGACAAGTTCTTAATTTTTGGAGAACTAGCCGTGTAAGGCCGGTTCTCGAGTTGAACCGGCCCAGCTAGTGAACCGGCCCAGCTAAATCCTAATCCACGGTCCCTTTCAATAGAGAGGAAGGATGAAAGGTCATCATTATCATTTCACAAGTCCCAAAGAAAAGCACATTGTGAGGAAGTTGATATTTGTTGAGATAAGTTGAATTGCAATCTTGAAATATACCTCAACCCACCAGTTAGTTTGACCAAATAATGGTTTGAATAAGAAGAAAAGTGGAAATCAAATAAATACTTTCAAATTGGAGAAATTTATCTAAATAGTCTTGAACCTTTTGTGCTTTTACCAATTTAATCATAAACCATTTCATATTATGTCAATTGAGTCTATCCGGTCAATTCTGGACTGAAATCGCTGACGTGGACTGTGACATTCTGAAATTCGACCCATTTTCGAGATTTATAAATGAATGGATATCTTGTTATTGCACTCTAGATTTATCTCACTCGGAATTGATCACTCTCGAGATGACTGACCGTAAGGGAAAGGCTAACTAGGAATTTAAGTACGTGGACCTATCACAGGTCGATACACGTAACTCCTAAAAGCCGCCCGTCAGTTTGAGATATTTTAAAGTCGCAATCGGCTGGTGTAGATCGCGAATTAGATTCCGAATTCGGGCGTCGAATTTTCAAGGATATCATCGCTAATATTTGGACGTCGCCTCATTGGGGTTCAGTGTCCGTTGCCCAGCTATATCGATCGTCCGAACTAAAATTCCCGGCCTGTCCTAAAGTTACAGATTGTATATTTTTGCTTCGCAGTATTCATTTGCAAGAGCCAAATGTCTTGATGGGAGTTTGAACTTTTGAAAACCCCATCAACCACTTTAGTCACTTCTTGAAACCCCAGTACCAATTCACCTCTACCTACTCCCACTCAAGCTAAGCCTAAGATCAAGCGAAGTGTGTTCTTACCCTTCTCTCTCTCTCTCTCTCTCTCTCTCTCTCTCTCTCCATTCGGCCGGCCAAATCTCCCTAAAACCCGAGAGGCCGTTTTCCCGTTTTTCTGCGTGCGTCCGACTTGGAATCGCTCGTTTGAGCTCGTCCGGAGGGCAAATCGAGCTCCGTTTTCGCCTATGCGACCATAAGATCAAGGGCTACGAGGATCTGGAGGTTGATCGTCGAATAAATCGTTGGATTTTCATGGAACTGAGCTGCATGGAGGCTGGTCGTGGAAGACTCGGAGCGTTCCGCTTCGATTCAAGCTTAATATCAAGTAAGCAAGCCTCTAATCCTTGTTTAGGGTGATAGGTTATCATGGATTAGCTTAGATGTGAAATTTTAGTGGAATTTAGTGGCTGCCATGTACTGTTCATTGAAGGCCGTGTACTATTCATTGAAGAAGGGACACTATTCATCGAAGATGTGTATTGTTCATCGAAGGAAAATATTATTCATCGAAGATTCGAAGATTTAAAAGTGTTTGGGATGATGATTTAGATGGTTAGAAGTATGATTTCTGTAGTATGTTAATCCTAGATGGGTTTAGGGATGATTTGCACTTGAAATGAGTAGTTTATGTGCATTTAGGTGTTGTTTTAGGGGCTGCCCTTAGGGGACCCCAGATTTGAAATTTGCATGTCAATATTTGAATGCTTGGGGACCTATTTGGAGTATTAGATAATATGGTTGGGGTGGTTGAACTTGATTGTGTTCAATTGCGTGATATGTGCTTCGGTTTAGAGTATGTTGTACGTACGTGAATTGTGTGTGGATTCGGTCGTGCCCTGGCCGTGTGAATCGATTGGTGATCTTTGGTGCGTACGTGTGGTCGTGCGAGCGATATGTTTGATTTATGCCTTGATGCGTGTTACGCGAGGCTCGCTCTGAAAAATTATATATTGTGATGATTATATGTGAATTGAATCTTGAGGCGTTAAACGCGGGGTGTTATGCAATCCTGAGGCGTTAAACGCGGGATTTGATGTCTGACTAAGCTTTGTGCCCGTCCTGATGCGTACTAACGCGGGACTGACCTGATACGTACTACCGCGGGTCTTGCCCTGAGGCGTATTAACGCGGGTCTGTGAATTGAGCTCATGAATATTTATGCACATCGTACCTTGATGTGTACTAACGCGAGGTTTGTGCCCGTCCTGATGCGTACTAACGCGGGACCGACCTGAGGCGTACTAACGCGGGTCTATGAATTGAGATGGTAGCCTGAGGCATACTGACGCGGGTGCCATGCTGCATTAAGCCTGAGGCGTTATTACGCGGGCATGATATTTGGAGATATTTTACTAAGCCTGAGGCGTTATGACGCGGGCTTGATTGTTGGAATTTGAGCCATGTGAAGCATTGATGAGTGCTAAGTATTGAAATTGTGATTTGAGCCTAATGTGGTTAATTGCATTGGCTGTATCTTGTTAGCTTTCTTCGCGTTGTGGAGCCGTAGTCTAGATGGTTTAGACTGCATGCTAGGTTGGTCTAGTGGTACGTGTTGTCCTAAGCGAGGCTTAGGGGTGAGCTTATTGAGATTTATATCTCACCCCGATATGGATTAACATTTTTCAGGTATCAGGCGATGGAACACCAAGTTTGCTAAGGATCGACGTTCGAGAAATTAGTTGGTCGAATGAAAATAATACATTATGTGGCCTTATGGATCTTGTTGGGTTTTGTGGATTAAGATTGAACCATCGATATTTGACCGCTGTATCAATTGAAGTGTATTATACAGATATGTGATGTATACCACTTTTGTCCTAAGTCATTTGTTCGTATTAATGTATGGAGATGTTTACTCGCTTCCGCCTGTTTTATGGATTTTCAAAATTATGGGCCAAAGGATCTTGGAAGCCAATCTAAAATAGAAACGGCCAGTTGGGATGTCCACGAGCTCGTCGGGTTCGGGGCGTGACATCCACGTTGAATTGGTATCAGAGCGATTGAGGTTTGGAGTGATAAGGAGTGATGACTTGAGGACAATTAGATCGTGAGACCTTTAGGATTAAGCATTAATCACTGAAGCTTGAGGATTATAGGTTTGAACTTGTGTGCACTCTAATAGTTTTAGCATTGAGGTTTATTGATGATCTTGAGTGATGTTGTGATTGAGGTAGAAATTGTTCTTGAGGTTAGCAAAGAATTGCTTATGAATGAAAGGTCAATTGGATTACATGATTTTGACTATGGTTAGTCAATGACCCAACTTGAGGAATATGAGTTATAAAGAGACGACTGGTATTAGTTGCTTCAGACTTGAATTGCGTTATATCATGATGGTTTTAGTTATCGGTTGTTATTGACAACCTTGGATGAGATGAGATGAGATGAGATGAGACGTATACAAGGAATCGGACAAGGAATATAGGGATTTAAGGCCAGTTGTGATCGAATGCATACGGATTCGACTTGAATAGCAACTAGACTTGGGGTATATGATGGAATGTAGGTAATTAATCGATGAGATGTGACGGTCGTTGATGGAATTAAAAATCTTCCATAGATAAGAATCGATTTGAAGATGAGTGTGGTATGACAAGTGGTGAGAAAAAAACATGTTGTGCATGTGTTTTTGCATATGAAATGAAAGTTGATGAGGGTGTATACATGAGCTTATCACTATCAGACTTAATAAACTGTCGCTTGGTATGGGACGAGTTGATGGGATACCTAAAAATAGTGATGCAGCATGGTATAAAGCGTGTGGAACGGGGCTTCCTTCGTAGATGTATGACTTGGGACAACCTGCAACGACCAGGTCTGATGAGGGCGGGGAGTGATCACCGGGATAGAGAGGTCCGAACAAGGAGCGGCTCCTGACATGCTTCTAAGATAGTAAGGAGGCAGGAAAGACCTAAGTCATAAATTGAAAGGGAAAGCCTGTGTATCATGTTGAGTCTGATTGAGGTTGAGAGATGTATGACCCGGGATTAATTCGCAGGTGAATGTTCGAAAGTGGCATTGCATTTGTAATGACGCCTGTGATTGGCATGGTTGAAAGCTCAGTGCTTAGCAGTAGATGCCGTTTGAAAGAAAAAAAAATGATGTTTGCGATTGGCCAATTGGGCATGTTTTGTAATTGGCATCGTGTGATTGTTATGGTTAAGGTCTAACTGAAAGATTAGACAGCGTGAGGAGTTTATAATCCATTGATCTGATGCCTGTTTAGATTGAGGTAGCTTGTTGTGATTATGCTAGGGTGGCAGATACCTAGATTTATGGCATGAACGATTGAAATGGCACTTTGAGTATTTGCTTGGTAATGACCTAGTTGAGTTTTGGCCTAGTTAAGACATGCCTAGTAATGGGCTGTTAACTGAGAAGTTGCCTCGTTAAGGCTTGTTTGATGTGTGGTTGTTGCTTAAGGATGATTTGGAATCCTTGGATAATGGGCAACTAGTTGATAGTTGTTTGAGAACCACCGGATGGTTGCTTACTGGTGATGAATGATGAGATGAGTAGCTTGAAACTGCTAGGCTTGAGTAGATGACTTAAGTCTTTGATTCCTAGAAGGAATCACAGTGGTTCAAGTGATATGAGAACCTAATAAGGTCGATTGACTAAAGTACGGTCGCTAGAGGAGCACTTGGCTCGTATATGCGAGATATGAGAAGATCCAAGAACTGAGATGGATCATGAGAATTGAGAAAAGATGAGCGACTGGAGTATAAGTGCTGGAAGAGAATATGGCTCGATTTGCTAATTATGCGAGACCCAAGTGGAATAAGGGGGTCATGAGAATTTTAAATAGAAATGAAAAAAAATTGATGGGTAGGCAAGCTCGAGGAGGAGCTACCATTGTGCCTAGTCACTGTGGCGACAGATATTAGTGCTGATGAGTTAAGTGACGGAAGTCACGAGGAAGGTGACTATGAGTTACCCTTTTCTAAATTGAAGGTGCGGGAAGAACCGCGAGGGTTTTGAGTAGCTTGTGAGATGGACCACGAGGCCGAAGTCAACTAAGGTTCGATGGAGAAAGTAAATTTGAAACCGCCTCCCTCCAGATTGAGGGTTTCGTGAGAAAACCTTAGAAGTTTTGGGTGCATTGAAGAAAGAAAGTGACCCTGGCAGTTATTAGCCTTAAGAGGCTATTGATGATTGGTGAAATGTCACCAAATGAAGAGTTTTCCCTTGAAGGCGTGGTACCTGTCTGGATCGCCTTCATTGAGTTGTTTAATGGAAGTACCTTCCTGGGATTGCTTGATAGCCAGGGTTGTGTGGATCCTCATAATCTTGCAAAGATCTGAGGACGATCAACCAGTATGAGACAAAGTTCTCAAAGTCGTTTAAGCATATGTTAAAGGTGGTCAAGGATCCTTAGAATAAGACATGAAGTCCCTGAGTAGATTTGAATTTGGAAGCCTTGTGGCTAGTTGTTATTTCTGAATCTGAGGAATTGTAATGGATTTTAATGAATGGAGCGGATGATTGGAAAACATATGAATAAGAGAACTCCTGCTCATGGATTACGAGCAAAGAAGTGTTCATTATGGAACATGGAATGTGCCTGCGAGAAACGGCTATTATCTTGGCATGAGGCTCGTAATGAGAGATTGATGTTTTGTTTCTTCCGTCGTAAGGAAAATTAAGGAAGAAGCTATGTCAACTGTTTGATCTTGTTGAATAAAATAGGATTGATTGAGGATGAATCAGGACCACTAGAAGTGACATTGTGTGTTATTACCCTAAAAGAGTAGGGTGTCATTCTTAAAGGGCGATTGGACCATGAGATGGTCGTTGAGGAAAAGGAAAGTGGATGGACTTGATAGTCCTGGCTGTCCGTAATTTTATTGAATGGATGAGATCGAGATAGGGTCGCATTAGTTGGTTGTGGAACCAAGAGGTCAAGGCACTAATGCTTCTTGAGGAAAGAACCACAAAAAGGAACAAAATGTTGTATGGTCCAAGTGGAGACCCTTAACAACAGAGGGCCAAGGTTTGAGCTCTTAAGTGAAATGTAGGAAGGACAATTTGAATGGTTCTACGTCTAGTGACAAGAAACTGATGATAGTCAGCTTGAGTATCCAAGGAATAATTGGATTGGTTGTTACCGTCTTAAGAAATGATGAATTGACTTATTTATGGAGTCATAAAGAACATGAACAGCTTTTAAGGGTATCCTATGGACTCTAAGGAGATGCTCGTTGTATGCTAAATGGGAAGAGCATGAACTGTGGACCTGATGAGGTAAGATCCCTCAGTCATGAGATTTGTGGGAAATGAAATCCTTATGGAGCCTTTGAGGATTGGAATGAGTGATGAATCGACTAAGGTCGATGTGAGTTTGCTTAAACTTGAAGTTTCTTGGGATTGATGAATTGTTATAGACGGATCGTGGGAGGACTCCCCACGAGAGCTGTCCCATTGATGAATAGGCTAAGGACGAGATGTAACGCGACTAGATGAATGAACGTGAAAAGAGTCTTTGAGGACTTGAGTCAAGTTGATGACTAAGCTGTTAATGGCGTTATCGTTCGAGTCAAAGGGATCAAGAGAATCATAATGACGTGATGTGGGAGGGAGAAATTAAGGCGTAACAAGGCAATCTGAAGTGGGCTGTGCGAATGCGCCGTGACAATAAGACCTTATGAGTTGGAATGCTCAGTGTATGATTGAAGTTGGTTTGCTAATGTCCTCACGACAAAGTTTGGGAAACATTGTTGGTTGGAAGGAAATTTTGAGTCTATATCTACCCCAAGAAAATAGGGTAGTAGTTTCTCGAGAGGAATTGAATGAGAGGCAACGCTGATGTATGAAATTGCTTATGGATATGAGAGCGTTGCTCGTATAAAGGAAAACCTCAACGTTAAGTGAACTACAAAAGGTCGAGAGCACTGACTGCCTATAGGGAATTGAAGGAAGGTCACGTGGAACGAAGGGATTACCCAAGTATTATTGCTGCGATACCCATATCGCTAAGAAAGGGTGGATTAATTAGCGGATGCTTATAATTGAGAATTGAGCAATGTGTAATTGGTGATGGAGGGACAAATCTTCCCTCTAGAAATAAGAGATTCAACTTCTAAATTGGAAGTTTGCCAATTGACTAGATCGATGGCTACCTGAAGCATCTAGCCTGAAGGTTAGAAAGGAAGTTGAGATGTTAGGATGAACAGACCATGATATGTAAGGGATTAAGGAGGTAAGTAGAGCAGAGAGAAAATCCAGACTTCTGGATGCTTGAGAAGGAAACTTTGAAGTTGAGAATAGAACCCTTGAGGTCCCATGGACGAAAGTATGAGTCCAATATTGAAGATGAACTTAAAAAAATGACCTCGTTGGAAATTCGAAGGGAGAATTATGGTGTCCCTTGGGGTGGCACAAAGGTGTGCCAAGATTTGCCTTAAGACTATCGACGGTTTGGATTGTAAAATTGGGTTAGTCCAACATGTGGTCAAGTATTAGATATATCGACAAGAAAGAGGCATGATGTTGAAGGCCGATAGATTACTATTATCATTCGGAATTTTTGAAAGAAATCGAGAGTGAATTACTGCGGAAGTAACCATGAATAAAGCCTTGAATCTCTGATGGTACGAAAGGACGATTGAAGGGGTGATACGCCAAATGGTATGGACACCAAAGAGTACATTCTTGCGATAGGTTAGTGATGATGGTGATGGGTATGGAGCTTGAGTTAATATGATGCTCTAAAAAGGTCTTTAGTCAAGAATGCTATGAAAGTGTCAAGTGATGAAAAGAGTTATTTTGAAAGGCAGGGTAGCGATGAGGTGCCGATGCCTCAAAAGACTGGATGGTTAGAAGGTTGTAAATTTCGAGGACGAAATTTTTGTAAGGGGGGAAGAGTTGTGACATTCTGAAATTCGACCCATTTTCGGGATTTATAAATGAATGGATATTTTGTTATTGCACTCTAGATTTATCTCACTCGGAATTGATCACTCTCGAGATGATTGACCATGAGGGAAAAGCTAACTAGGAATTTAAGTACGTGGACCTATCGCGGGTTGATACGCGTAACTCCTAAAAGCCACCCGTCAGTTTGAGATATTTTAAAGTCGCAATCGACTGGTGTAGACCGCGAATTAGATTCCGGATTCGGGCGTCGAATTTTCAAGGATATCATCACTAATATTTGAACATCGCCTCATTGGGGTTCAGTGTTCGTTGCCCAGCTATACCGATCGTCCGAACTAAAATTCTCGGCCTGTCCTAAAGTTACAGATTGCCGATTTTTGCTTCGCGGTATTCATTTGCAAGAGCTAAATGTCTTGATGGGAGTTTGAACTTTTGAAAACCCCATCAACCACTTTAGTCACTTCTTGAAACCCCATTACCAACTCACCTCCACCTACTCCCACTCAAGCTAAGCCTAAGATCAAGCGAAGTGTGTTCTTGCCCTTCTCTCTCTCTCTCTCTCTCTCTCTCTCTCTCTCTCTCTCTCTCTCTCTCTCTCTCTCTCTCTCTCTCTCCATTCGGCCGGCCAAATCTCCCTAAAACCCGAGAGGCCGTTTTCCCGTTTTTCTACGTGCGTCCGACTTGGAATCGCTCGTTTGAGCTCGTCCGGAGGGCAAATCGAGCTCCGTTTTCGCCTATGCGACCATAAGATCAAGGGCTACGAGGATCTGGAGGTTGATCGTCGAATAAATCGTTGGATTTTCATGGAACTGAGCTGCATGGAGGCTGGTCGTGGAAGACTCGGAGCGTTCCGCTTCGATTCAAGCTTAATCTCAAGTAAACAAGCCTCTAATCCTTGTTTAGGGTGATAGGTTATCATGGATTAGATTAGATATGGAATTTTAGTGAAATTTAGTGGCTGCCATGTACTGTTCATTGAAGGCCGTGTACTGTTCATTGAAGACGGGACACTATTCATCGAAGATGTGTACTGTTCATTGAAGGAAAATATTATTCATCGAAGATCCGAAGATTTAAAAGTGTTTGGGATGATGATTTAGGTGGTTAGAAGTATGATTTGTGTAGTATGTTAATCCTAGATGGATATAGGGATGATTTGCACTTGAAATGAGTAGTTTATGTGCATTTATGGGTTATTTTAGGGGCTGCCCTTAGGGGACCCGAGATTTGGAATTTGCATGTCGATATTTGAATGCTTGGGGACCCATTTAGAGTATTAGATAATATGGTTGGGGTGGTTGAACTTGATTGTGTTCAATTGCGTGGTATGTGCTTCGGTTTAGAGTATGTTGTGCGTACGTGAGTTGTGTGTGGATTCGGTCGTGCCCTGGCCGTGTGAATCGATTGGTGATCTTTGGTGCGTACGTGTGGTCGTGCGAGCGATATGTTTGATTTATGCCTTGATGCGTGTTACGCGAGGCTCGTTCTGAAAAATTGTATATTGTAATGATTATATGTGAATTGAACCCTGAGGCGTTAAACGCGGGGTGTTGTGTAATCCTGAGGCGTTAAACGCGGGATTTGATGTCTGACTGGGCTTTGTGCCCATCTTGATGCGTACTAACGCGGGACTGACCTGATGCGTACTAACGCAGGTCTTGCCCTGAGGCGTATTAACGCGAGTCTGTGAATTGAGCTCATGAATATTTATGCACATCGTACCTTGATGCGTACTAACGCGAGGTTTGTGCCCATCCTAATGCGTACTAACGCAGGACCAACCTGCGGCGTACTAACGCGGGTCTATGAATTGAGATGGTAGCCTGAGACGTACTGACGCGGGTGCCATGTTGCATTAAGCCTGAGGCGTTATTACGCGGGCATGATATTTGGAGATATTTTACTAAGCCTGAGGCGTTATGACGCGGGCCTGATTGTTGGAATTTGAGCCATGTGAAGCATTGATGAGTGCTAAGTATTGGAATTGTGATTTGAGCTTAATGTGGTTAATTGCGTTGGCTGTATCTTGTTAGCTTTCTTCGCGTTGTGGAGTCGTAGTCTAGATGGTTTAGACTGCATGCTAGGTTAGTCTAGTGGTACGTGTTGTCCTAAGCGAGGCTTAGGGGTGAGCTTATTGAGATTTATATCTCACCCCGATAGGAATTAACATTTTTCAGGTATCAGTCGATGGAATACCAAGTTTGCCAAGGATCGACGTTCGAGAAATTAGTTGGTCGAATGAATATAATACATTATGTGGCCTTATGGATCTTGTTGGGTTTTGTGGATTAAGATTGAACCATCGATATTTGACCTCTGTATCAATTGAAGTGTATTATACAGATATGTGATGTATACCACTTTTGTCCTAAGTCATTTGTTCGTATTAATGTATGGAGATGTTTACTCGCTTCCGCCTGTTTTATGGATTTTCAAAATTGTGGGCCGAAGGATCCTGGAAGCCAATCTAAAATAGATACAGCTAGTTGGGATGTCCACGAGCTCGTCGGGTTCGGGGCGTGAAATGGACGCCGGCTATCCTACGTGGCACGGTCAACACTGAAGTTTGTTATTATTTTTCTATTTTTTATTTTTCTTTTCCTGTTTTTCTTTGCCGACAACCCTCGCCGGCCGTGAAGGTCTTGGGCGAGGCCATCGCGGCCTCACCAGCCGCGGGTTAGGGCCTTCGCCGCCTCGTTGGCCGCGGGTCCCTCGCCTAGTGCTGACGAGGTCCTTCGCGGCCTCGTCGACTACGAGCGAGCGAGGGTCGCCAGCAAAGAAGAAAAAACACAGAAAAAGCAAAGAAAAAAAAAGGAAAAAAAATTAAATTTTCGAAAAAAAAATTATTAAAAATATCAACATTAGTGCCGGAGGTCCCATGTCAGCGATTTCTGACAAAAAAATGACCGAATTGATTCAATTGGAGAAATGTGAAAATGTTTATGACTCGATTGGCAAAATTGAAAAGTTTAAGACTCGATTGGCAAAAATTATAAAGTTTAGGACTTTTTGGATAATTTTTCTTTCAGATTGATTAGATGGATGGATTGTCTCCGGTGAAATACTCAAAATACACGATAGACTAAGTTATCTAGAAAGTCTATCGGGACGCTTTAATGGTGGAAAAGGTCAAAAGTCGATATTTATAAAATCTCCTTGTAACTTTAATTTTTATTTGAATTCAAAAAACAAAATCCTTTGTGGTAATGTTGAAAACCCAAATGGCGTCTTTTGAAACCCCCTTGAATTTGCTTTAGAATGTATCGAGGAAAATGCATTCGTTTTATCTAGGCCAATAAATATAAAAAATAATGTTAGCTTAACCTTTGAAATCAAATAAAAGAATCTGTTTGGATGATATTAATCTTTTAATTAACCAAAGAGATTCAACTAAATAAAATTTATTTATCTAAAATCCCTTACAAAATATGAGATTAACACCTACCTTAAATTCTAGCTAGGTAGGAACCAATGCTCATACTTATCAATTCGATTGATATTTTTTTTTTACCGTAATGGCATTTGATAGGATTCCTACCTCGAGACGTGGGGTTAAACATATTAACCGCTACACCATGACAATTAAATGTGGCTGCACTTAGATGTGGCTAACACTATATATGATGTATCGTTATCAGTAAATGTTGTCGTGCCGCGATTTTCGTCTGTACACGAGTGTCGCACCACACGACGCAACATCAATATTCGTACCCTCTTTTGCGAAGGATGTAAATTGTCCTTGTAATAAAAGAAGGAGACCCTTTTTTTATAACGATCTAGATTTTTGAAAATAATTTTTAGAGAGGTGTCTATAATAGTATAGTTATATAATAGATCGTATTGGTCAATTAATTGAGCATAAGCTTGCTTTGATAAAAAAAAAATTAAAAAAAAAAGGGTTTTGTGCTCAATTGATTGCCATTTTAATTCACACTTACCTTAAAAAAAAATCGACGGAATATAATTTTGTTTCCCGATCTACCCTCGTCAACAACACAGGCGACGCGCGAGGTATTCGCCGGACATAGCGAGGGGCAAATCGGTCATAAAGTTCCTTGTAATAAATTTCGAAAATCTCATATCTAGTTTTTTTTTTTTTGGTCAGACCTCATATCTAGTTGAAGCCTCTCTAGTCTCTCTGTCTCCCTCCAATTTTGACTCTCTCTCTCTCTCCGTCTTTCAAATGCTGCCAGGTCCTCAATCGGTCTTCCTTCCCGATTGCTTCCGGGAAATTGAGACGGCGAAGATGTGCAGGTAGTTTCGTGCATGTGCTCGTGCTTTCTCTATCCGGAGCTGTTGTTGTTGTTGTTGCGGCGATCATGGTGATTGAGACTGCGATTCTGGAGATTTTGATACCCTCATGGTGGGAGATCAAGGTCACAGTGGCCACCTCGGTGTTCGTGACGTTGGCGTACTGGTTCTTCACGTCTGGGACCAGCGGAAACGGCGGTTCCGACCCGGATCGCTCGCTCGTCGAGAATTCGGTCAATTCTGGTGATGAAAATGGCAAGGTGCGATGATTTCATTGACGGTTTCTCTCTCTCTCTCTCTCTCTCTCGCTCGCTCTATTTTTCTCTTAATTCGATGTTTGGAGTTGGTAATTGTCTGATCATGGTCATGATCGAGCTCGAATTTGTTTATTATGAGGCTCCCATGTTAGTATTAGTAAATTCCCTTTGGTTGTCGTCATCTTTGGTATTGGGGGACGAGCTTTGTTTGTCTATGAGAAATGTTTCTTGTAAAGTGACCTCTTTTGGACCATTAGCAAAAGTTTCTGGGACAAGTTCACTTTTCAGTGCCAAACGGTAATAATGGCAGGTTAGTCCGTAATTCCATATTCCACGTTTATGGTGGATTTTGCCTCGTCTTACTTCATTGCAATTGTCATACTCAGTGGCTATTGAAAGTGAATGGAGATAAATGTTGGAATTTGAACCTGAGAACATTTGGCCTGCAAACTTAGGTGCCACTTCTCTGATCGTATTTAATCTAGTCTACTGTTTCAGAGTTCCTTATAGAATGGAAAGTAGAGCAGAGGATCTCAAACACCAGATTGAACGGGCAGAAAGTTATTAAATGGCAGGACTGCTGATGTTTTTAAAGTTTTCCCCTGCTACTTGCATTTTGGTGATGTGAACCATGTGAGACATAATACTCACACTTTATCAAGTTAGAGAACAACGAAGATTAGATAAAAGTGAGATCCAGCTCATTATCAGGAGTCGTTTTTTCTCTTAATTATTCACCTCCGCAGGTGTCTTTGGTTCTTTTTAGGAAAAATGACTCCCTTATTTACCATTTGCATTTGAAATTTCAGAGAGTTCTATATTTTGCAGTAATTATCTAGGGTGATTTAAAAGGACTGGCTGATACAACATTTAAGAATATACCTGATAGTGATTATAGCAATTTGTTGCGATGTTTCAGGTTATTAGTGATCCAGTATAAATATGTGTAACTTGAAGGATGCTTAAAAGAGAAAGGGATAGATGTTTTACAAGTTACGAGCAATTGTTATCGCCTTTTACACTTTTTTGGCTCTTATGTTAGGGTTGTTGCTGAGTGTTCAACCCTTCTGGTAATTTTCTACTTATTTGAGATGCAGTTCTGCCCTTTTTTTGTAGATGGCTCATTCGAAGGGAGATTCTCAAAGCAATTCTGCCTATGTAATTAAGGTATTATTCATGTTTTACATATGTATTTCAGAAAGCTTGTGCGGAAAGATGTACAATATTATTTACTCTTTTGGAGTTTAGAAAGGTCATTTCCCACAATAAGGTAGTTTGTGGCTATGTTCATTTTCAGGTGGAATTGTTAGCTGCTAAAAATCTTATTGGTGCAAATCTGAATGGCACTTCAGATCCATATGCTATCATAACCTGTGGAACAGAAAAGCGATTCAGGTTATTTGATTTGTTGTTACCTGTGCAGCTTTCCAGTAAATAAATCTCCAGTGTCCTCATAGATTGTCTAAGGTTCGACAAATTGTATTGTAGAACTGATAATGAAGCTCACTCAATTGTAACTGGAAAAATATGAAGATGACGTATATACACAATACCCACACCTTTTTCAAACTTGTTGCCCCATCCTGATGGTGGTCTTTCCTTGGTTAAAACTGATGCGGCTAAGGGTACATTAGCTGACTGATTTGGCCAAACAGATGAGTCAAATTTGCGTTTTTTCAGAAGTACTTGGCAATTTAAAAGAGACAAAGGTGCGACTTGCTCTGGTGGTCATGGTATTGCAGCGGCCGCTGGTCATGTGTCGATGGCGACGACTCCAGCCCAAGTTTTCTCACATTTCAGACCACGTGATAGCACGTGACTAGTTATGGAAGGAAAATTGGTCATATACCATCTATTTATGTGAGAAAAAATGTAGGGATTACTTACTGCACTCACCTATTGTAGAGATTTATATAGTAATTAGTCAATTAATCCACTCCCTCTCTCTCTACGCACATATATGTGTGCCCTCACGATAGGAATCTGTCCACCAACTTATATCCGGCGACAATTGAAGGGCAAAATTCGCTTTTTTAGTTTACGGTCCATAACCTTGGGAAAGGATAATTTATGAGATGTTTGTTTGTTATGTATTAATGGGTTTAAGAGGTTGCGCTGGGTTTAAGCGAACCAGGCACCTTTGAATGAATTTTACACTCAGTTTTCTGATTAAAATTACTTCTTGCTGCAGCTCAATGGTGCCTGGTTCTAGGAATCCCATGTGGGGAGAAGAGTTCAATTTTTCTGTAGATGAGCTTCCTATTGAGGTAACTAACTATTGACATTCCTTATGTCCAGATGTTGTAAGCAGTTAAGATTATTCAACTGTAGAGAAAATAACACCGAATATTCTCTGGAAAATTTTTATTGAAGTGAACTTGCTGCAAAAAGAGGCTTGTCTGGCTATAAATTTTTTATATCTTTGTCCAGACTTTTTCAATTGTGTTGTACCGTGATTGACTTTTAAGGAGTGATACGTGATCTTTTGCTTAAGCCTTAAATAAATCAATAACAATCAAAGTTCATGGAAAGAGCGTGACACATGAAAAGAGCGTGACAACTTATTTCCATTCAAAAAGAGTTATAGTAGTATCATGTTATGATTTTGTCTAGGAATAGGCATCAAGAAAGTGCTCAAAAGGATACGACCTACTGTTTAGCAAAAGCTGCATAAAGATTACGAACAATACACATTCTTGATTGAACTCGGATGGTCACTCGAGTCGAGTTTGAGTCACAAACTTCTTGAACTTGACTCAATGTCAAAAAAGCTGGGGTAAAGTTAGACTAGAGGATAGGCTGAGCCTGAGTAGCTCACCAGCAGCTTGATTCGTTTGTTCCTCTATTCTCTAAGATTTTTTAAGTTCAAAGCTGGGGATCAAAATAAAATACTTAAACTAAGGGCACCTTTGCTTAATTCTACCTGTTCTTTCAAAGATTTTGCTTCTTCTAATAGCTCGGATTATTTTTTGCGCTCAAGTCATGATGTGGAGTTATCACATTTTTAAGTTGACTGTTGAAAGTTCTTTTGCTAAATAAAGGTATCTGCCACTTCACATGTTACCTCTTTAGCTAATGATGGATTGGCAAACATATGTCCTTGTATGTGCTCAGTCCACCTTTATATACTCGGGGTAATGTAACATTTCGGGTAGTTTTTTCTTTGGTATTTGCAAAAAAGGGCGGCAGCGCTGTAATAGTACATACTGTTAGATAAGTGTTGTCCGAAACTGGCTTACTTAATTTGAGTGATCCTTTAGAAGCTAGCTAAAGCATGAAAATTGTGTGTTGGGCTTTAACAAGATTTGTCAATCATCAAAGCGAAATTATTATGCATGTTGGCCACTTTACGACAAAGGATAGCATTGGGAAACTATTTTCTGCAAAAACTTAACCTGTTAGAATGTGTATGAATAATGTCCCATAAATGCTTTGATTGACATCGTGGATTCCTTATCTTGTAAATGAGCTTTGGCTTTTAAGCTCTTTTGTAAAGGGTTGGTGGCCCTTCCATACCTCGTAGTTGATTTCTCTTGACTTTATTTAAAAGGACTAGAATCATCCAACATAGGATGTTCCACTCTAAGAAGAAGACTAGCATTAGGAACCATTTTCTCCAAGCTTAAACTGTTTGAAGCATATCTTGGGATTTATTTGAGTGACATTGTCGATTCCTTATTAACTACGTTGGCACTCCTTGGGTTCCTTATAGTAAATTTCTCTTGTTAAAAGGTAATGGAGCATATTCAATAGCACTCGACCTCCTTTGGAGCCGGACTCTATACTTGAAATACAAACTGTGAACATAATCACATCAGCAAGATGTCTTAAGATGGGGCATAATAACGATAAGATCTTTGCTTGGATATCATGTTAGGAAATGTTTTTTCTAATAAGCATAATTAATCTCTTTAATACCTCCCAATTTAAGCAAATTCGACATGACCACATCAAATAAACAGCAGGAGGTGGGGGACACTATGCCACTACAACAGGCAGTGCTGGGATTCGAACCGTTAAAATGTGCTTCAATATCTCGTTAGAAAACTGTTCTTTCAAAAGCTTCAATTCGTGTGGAACGGGCCTAAATACATTTATTTAAATGGTCTTTGGAAGCCTTAGGGTGTGTTTAGGGTGTTTGGTTACTTAGTAATTTCAGTTTCAGTAAAAACTGGTTAGGGAGCATATTTGATGGCCTTTCTTGGTTTCAAATTTTCTAAAAATTAGAAAGTTTTTCTGAAAACCAGCAGACAACAAAATGTTTTACCTGTCATTCAAAATGCATTAAGAATAAAAGGAAGATTTAAAATGTGTCAATGATTCAAACGATTACTAGGATGAAAAAAGCACAAATTGGAAAATTGAGAACAAGGCACCAATCTTATTCTAAAAAACTTGAAGTATTTAGATAATGTTGATTGATATATGCAAGGAAGGCTAAAGGTTTTAAAAATTTAGTAATGATGACATCAGCAATATATTCAAAACGACACAATTTTGTTTCTAGGGCACTCTCTCATTATACAGGAAATGGAAAAAAAAAATTGAAATTCGTCATCAAAATGAATCTTTAGCAAATGAAATTCTCTCTAATTGCCACATAAAGTTGGTGACAAACAGAGTGGTTGCTAGAGAATTCTATAGTCAGGCAAGTACTTCGTAAGTTCTTCCCTAATCGAAATTATCATGAGCATTGTGAAATTTTGAGATTCTGGTATCACAAAATAAGATACGCAAAATTTTAGGTTTAAATGATGAATAAAATGTGATGATTCAAAGACTCGGTGTGCAATTTACTTACAATCACTTTGACAATTACTTTCTTTCTTTTTCTCTATAGGTAAGTGACTTGGACGCTTCCATTATTATTTGAAAGTTTTCTTCTTAGTAGCAATGCACCGGTCACTTTCTATTATCTATATCTTCGTGAAGTGCAGATGCAATCTCAGCTTCTTTGATTTATTTTCGGCTGGAACGAGCTTTATCTTTTTGAGCTTATGTTGTGTTTGGCATTAATTTTTTGAACAGCTGGAAATTTTTTATATTGATACTTTATTTTGGCATTGTTATAGTACCTTCCTTTTTTGTAAACGAGAATGATAACTTTGCCCTATATGCGTGGCAGATTAATGTGACCATATATGATTGGGATATAATTTGGAAAAGTGCTGTTCTTGGTTCAGTGACTGTTCCAGTTGAAAGTGAAGGTCAAACTGGCGCTGTATGGTATACTCTGGATAGCCCATCAGGGCAGGTAGTTCATGTTTGAAAACTAGGTTGCTGATTCTGAATATATTGTGGATACACTTTTCATGGCTTTATTAATACTGTATTTACTTGTCAGGTTTGTCTTCATATTAAAACAACAAAGTTACCTGTAAATGCGACAAGGTATCATTGTCTTTATTGGCTTTATAATTGCCCCTGTTTAGTCAATTATGCACATTTTTTGTTGTATGTATATGACTATATATGACTAAGGTTATCTCCATATGCGAAATGGAAATGAAAAGTCATTCTCTCCTCTCTTTTTTCGGATGAAGTGTTTCTTTTATATTCATTTGAACGATTTTGATCGGCATTATTCTGTGAATGTTCCTACTCTGTTATTCGTACTTCCTCAAGAAACGAAGAAAGTTGAAGAAATGAAAACGGTTGAAAGGAAAGTGGAGGTCAAGAAAATTCTCTTACGATGTTGTTTGAGAAGAAGGAAAAGAAAGGAGTGGAGATGAAGAGATAGTTATGTGAGAACAAAGGAAAAAGTTTCCATTTCTTAGAAAAGAAACCAGGAGGTCAATACGTCAAGGTCCCGGGATTTCAAGTTTTACTGGCATACATCCCCTCCGTTTTTAAACATAGCTTAGCATTAGCATTTGATCTCCAAATAATGCAACTACATTTGTGAGATATAGATTAGGGCAGAAAGGCGTGCTGTAAACATCAAATGTGGATGGTGAATGGTGTACATGGACCTTTGGTGATGGAAAAATTGCCAAAAGTTGGATGTGTTATCTAACTAGATGCGGATTTTGGAGTTTTTTGGTCCTTGAAATGGGGGTTAGATTTGGATGTTTTTACTGCGTAGTGTTTTATTTTGGCTTTCTATACATGAACCTTAGCCATTAAAAGTTGTGATAAACGGATCAGTATCTTTAAAGAATATCCTCTTGCATGGCATTTTGTTAAAACAAACAAAAGGGAGCATAATACATAATTGTCACAGTGAAACTTTTGCAGAATTACATATCTAAATCTACACTAGGGTACACAAACTGATTACAAGTTATCTTTAATTAGCATCTTTAAACTTGCTAAGTTTCATTGATTTTATCAAAGGATGCTAAAGGCTTACTATATGGCAACGAAAATCCAACGAGCTTTGAAGAGTGTATGGACACATAATATGAGCAGATAAACACTTGAAGCTGTATCATTCTTGTTATGCAGTCTTACATCAATCAGTGCTGAAGTGGTTTTGCAAACTAAAGTGTGATGAACTGACCTTCTTGTAACTTATCATTGAATTTATTCTAAAAAGTTGGTTGTTGCGTTTTTGTTGTTGCTTATTACTTTCGGACGGATAAGGTCTCATGGAACCTACCTTTTTTTTCATTTTTGTGTTGGATTGTTCCACTGAATCTCTATCTCAGGGTCGTAAATGGATATTCTGGAACTACTGCTCGTAGGAGAATATCCATAGATAAGCAAGGACCGACAGTGGTTCACCAGAAGCCTGGGGCGTTGCAAACAATATTTAATCTCCTTCCAGATGAAGTGAGTACATGAAATTTTCATCAATTTTTGTTTCTTATTCGGTTTTATTTTTAACCAGCATATGTTATTGTATTTGATCTGTTTTTTCACTAAGTACTTGTCAGTTAATTCCAGCTGGAGGCCTTATGCTTTGTGTTTTTCAGGTTGTTGACCATAGTTATTCATGTGCCCTTGAGAGATCATTCTTATACCATGGTCGAATGTATGTTTCAGCATGGCACATTTGCTTTCACTCTAATGTCTTTTCAAAGCAAATGAAGGCAAGTTTTTCATCTCGTGTTTTTATTTGAGAATTTGATTTTACCTGCATCAAAAGATATTTTCGAAGTTGTTATTTCTCAGGTGCTGTTCTACTTAGTCATGGGGAAAGGGTTAAGGTTTGAGATATGGTGGTTGACTTCATTTTACCATTTTATTTTATTGTGATGTGCCGAGTAGTAGTTGTTGATGTATCCTGTGGTTGAGCATGATAGCATGGTGGGTGCATGGGTGTATCCTGGATGTGTGTCCATGTGCAAATGCCAGTCGTTACATATGATCGAGATCTCTCTCGAGAGATCGAGAGAGAGAGAGAGGGAGAGGGAGAGCAAGGGGCCAGTTGGTACATGTGATCGAGATCTCGAGGGGAGGGAGTCCATGAATTATCCTTTAGCAAAAGAGAGGGAGGAAGGGAGGGAGGGAGGGAGGAAGGGAGGCCAGTCGGTACATGTGATTGAGATCTCGAGGGGAGGGAGTCCACGAATTATCCTTTAGCAAAAGAGAGGGAGGGAGGGAGGGAGGGAGGGAGAGATGCCAGTCGGTACATGTGATCGAGATCTCGAGGGTAGGGAGTCCATGAATTATCCTTTAGCAAATCATCATCTGAAAATCTGACAACCCATCACCTTCAATATGGTTTCACTTTGGCTCGGGGTAGGACTTGTTGGCTTAGTCCAGTTCATGGTTTTATCTTAGATATTATCCATTTATTTGCCAATTCTTTTACATCTTTTTCTATCGCATTGTCCTTACCAAGTCTCCAACTCTGCCCTTGTTTTTGTTTGCAATGCAGGTGGTTATACCATTTCAAGATATTGACGAGGTACGTTCTTTCCATCTATATCATGTTTCCTTGCCTGGTTGTTGAGCTTATATGCCTAAAAAATCCGGTTGATTCAGATAAAAAGGAGCCAGCATGCATTCATCAACCCTGCTGTAACGATTATTCTCCGCATGGGTGCGGGTGGACATGGTGTACCTCCTTTGGGAAGTCCTGATGGTATGTCTAAGAGATCGAATTATCTAGGAAACTAGTTAGCAAACCAGTGAGATGCGCTGGTTAATTAAGTCTATATAGCTGGCCAATGTGGCCATTGTGTGAAAAGAATTTGGTTCTGTTGTTGTTGATGAACTGTCTTTTATTATGCGGAGGGAAACTTGTCTTGTTTGACCAATGCAAAGCAGATGCTAAAAGGGAAAACTGATGAATCAATCTGAACATTTGTAGCTTTTTTGTTTCTTTCCTTCAATGCTAATGTGAAAAAAATTGAAAGCATGGCTATTAGCCTTTGACCCTCTAATACAAGAGTCATCGCTGTTCAGTTTCTTTATGGGGAGCAAAAGTTTTCTATGTGGTTTAGGTTGGGCTATCTGTTTATTGACCTCATTTTGGTTTTCTGAAAATATATAAAATTTTAAACTAGTCTTATTACAAATGCCCTTAGGGCACCAGTTTTTTTTTTCGGTCTAAAGGGCACCAGTTGAGATAGCTGTAAATAGTAAGAAAACTGATTGAGATACTGTGGTAGTTGAAGAAGTACTCATAACAAGAAAATTACACGTGTTAATTGGGAAAGTTTCGATTTCCGAAGCATATTTAACGAGTTTTAGCAAGTGTCTCAGGAGAACTCTTTAATGTTTTCCAGTTTAGATATTGTTTAAATCTACACCTGTTCTCTGGACTTGGTTTGTCAAAGTCCGTTTAAACTCAGTTTCATGTGGGCCTGAAAAAACTACTTACGGTTAAGAATATAAAACTATATGAGAGACTGCATGTGATTTGTTGCTTTTACTCAGTTTTTTTCCTTAAGTAATGAAGAGAGACATTTTTCTAGCAAGCACATGTCTCAATGTTGTAAGAGTGCATTAGCTGCAAACATAATGGTGCTCTAGGCTTGGCTTTCACGTTAGGACCCTTGTTTTATCAATCGGATAATGTGACTTCTCACCATATACAGAATGTGACAATTTACTTTGTCCATGGAAGAGAGCAGCTTTAGTTATCAGCAGGGATGTCTGAGTGATAGATGTCCAGCTATGTGGAGAAAAGTTTCTACCTTTGAATAACTTTGCCTTTTCAGGGATGACTGTGTCAGTCGAATATTCGGTCAGTGAATGTATGTGTGTGGATTTACCTTAGAAGAATTGCTTGACAAGTGACACTCTATCAAGGATCTGTTTTCAAATGGTTATGATAGATTCTATGTGATCTTGTTTTTTCTTTACATTTTCAGGTAGAGTTAGATATAAGTTCGCATCGTTTTGGAACAGGAACCATGCATTGAGAGCTTTACAGCGGGCATTAAGCAACTTCCATGCGATGTTGGAAGCTGAAAAGAAGGTCTCTTCTCTTACTTTGCTGAAATTTATTCCTTAGGCCCTCCCCAACCCCCACCTAAAGGGAAAAACACCTCCAATCTCTCTCTCTCTCTCTCTCTCTCTCTCCACCCATGTGCTCGCACACGCACCCCTGTGGTTTAAAGTTCATGTTTTCTGCTGTGCTTACTGGGACATTGGTGCTGATTATGTGTGAGGACTCAAATGACTATACGATCTCATATAAATTAAGGGCTTTATTTCCCAGCTTGGACTTGTTTATCTTTGCCCTCAACACCCTCTGAAATGAGTGAAAGTCACTATAATCTTTGGATTTGTTTTTAGCATAAGTTGTCGATGGCTGCATCAGCCTATATGAAGGACCTGCCTATAGTTGCTGTTTGGTCGGAACCTATAGTTTCTGTGATTGGGAAGTAAATTGTGCTTGCTGGCACTACATTATACTGTTAAATGCTTTGGATGCTAACATTCTCTTCTTATCAGGGAGAGAGCTTTTTATCTTTACGCCTTTGTGGGCTTCTACTTTTGGAATTCACGTATAATCTATTATCATGAATCTCTAAAAATGATTTGAGAATGGTTTCTATTGATAAATCTCTAGTACACAGTATCTAGAATTTTCCCTTTGACTTGGTTTTAGGCTTTTAGCAGATGGGTCGAAGTTTTCGAGTTCTCATCCTAATAAATGTGCTCCTTAATGTGAAAAGTAGACGACGTGTTCTGACATTGATCCTTTCTGGCTTACAGGAAATGGTTGAGTCAGCATTACGAGCTCATAGTAGCTCTGTGAGAGGTAGTAGAAGGTCTCCCAAGACTCCTGAAGATAGTGTATCCAAGAATGGAAAACTTCAACCTTTCATTAAAGAAGAAGTCTTAGTTGGGATATACAAAGTGATCTTTATTCCTTTCACACTGAAGTTCAGTTTTTATTTTTATATTGTGAACATAATCTAACTGATTTTTCTCTCAGGACGTGTTCCCTTGCTCAGCAGAAAAATTCTTTAATCTGCTTTTGAGTGATGATTCGAAGTTTACAAATGAGTACCGTTCAGCAAGGAAGGATACTAATCTTGTCGTAAGTTGCTACTTAGCTTATAGTAATCATACTTGGAATAATGCATATGATCAGGCAACAAAATATGCCTGGTTTGGTAGCTGTTATTCTCATTAGTTACCATTGCCATTGGCATTTCATTAGTACATTTGCGTTCCTTATTCATAGTGAAATTGCATCTATATATATTAGATAAGATAGCACAGAAGCTCATTAAGGGGTTCAAAAAATCAAGCTACACGTAAGTTTTATTTTAATAGTATTTATAAATAAGTTCCATATGAATTGCTCGAGCTTGAATTTCTAACTCAAGTCGAGTTTGTTTCCTTTTTGTAGGACAAATATGGTTTAGTTGATAGATTTTTCATAGATTGGACGGCTGACGCGGTTAAAACTCGAATTAATCTGTGACTCTGTGCCTCAAATTTTTCTTGCTACTTATGGTATATTAACATAAGGACTCTATCAGCAAGAGCATTGTCATGGGCTTGTAAATCATAGGGGATAGTGTTGCGGGTTTTAAGGCATTGATTGAATAGACTAATAGTTAGTGGATGCTTCATCGGTTAAGTAGATTAAACTATATGTGCATGCCCAGAAAAATGAAAGTTAGGGTGGACATTAAAAAAGAAAAAAGAAAGAAACTTTATGTTCACCCAATTGCATGACCTTTTGCTTGCTCTCTATTTCAGTATCTTCATGCTTCCTTTAACTCACGGGTTTATCACAAACCTTTTCTGATCTTTCGTTCTGATCAAGGTGCTTCGAATATGCCTTTATGAACTTCCATTCGATTTAGAAGCTAATTAATAATGATACAAGACTGTTGTTCGGCCCTTGTGTAAGCATAGCCCTGCCACTGGGTTTGATTACAAGGTTGTCCTTTTTCTGTGAGCTCATGATGACCAGCTTAATTTAAATAGCTTGTTGGTCTTCAGTAGTCCCATGTCTTCTACTCAGTATGGTAGTCTGTCTGTATTAGTAGCCTGTCTGCGCTGGTAGGAGTTTTCCTGTTTTGACGAGGCTTGGTTTACCTCATCTGTGTTATTGCCTGTCCATGTTTGAAGGGTGCATCTCTTTAGCATTCTGAAGAGTCATCTTTTCACATCACGTTCTTACTTTAGTTTGAATGATGGTGGGACTCTCCTTTATTGCAGACATGCAAGGTTATGCCAGATTTCATTTTACTTGATATTAAAACATGTTGCTTAGTTTGTTACAAAATAACAGAGTATCTTGTTGTTTTCTTGTTCATAGACATGAATCTTAAAGGTGAAACTAATGTCTGCTATGGTTTTCTGGTTGCTAAGCAGGGGTTTGCTTTGAATAGATGGCTATTGGCATCACAGTTTCTCTCCTAATATTGCTGAACCCTATTTTTACCTAGCAAGACATATCATCTTTTTTAACATATATATTTCATGCTCTTTTTCTTATGTAATTTCCAGATGGGGCAATGGCATGCTGCTGACGAATATGATGGTCAAGTGAGGGAGATTACCTTTAGAACCCTTTGTACCAGTCCAATGTGCCCACCTGACACGGCCATGACAGAGTATCAGCATGCTGTTTTATCACCAGATAAGAAAACTCTGGTATGCCTGCTTGCCTTAGCTTCTTACTTGATACTCGTCAATGTTCTCTTTATTCACTACATGTTAACCTGCATTGTAGAACTGTTCAATAGCCTCTCCTTTTGTTTTTGGCCGACATTCTGTAGCCTCTGTTGAATTTTGGTTTTGCCCTTCTCTTCTTTTCTGCGTCTCCCTAGGGTTCTAAAGCTACTGTGGTTGAGTGAATGTTCCTCCTCCTTGTAGGTGTTCGAGACTGTCCAGCAGGCACATGATGTTCCTTTTGGATCCTACTTTGAGGTTTTACATGTTATTTTTGTTTTTCATCTTTAGTTTCTGTTAGAAAGTATTATCTATTTAATTAAGTTTTAGCATATAAGTGATATCAACATTTTTTAGAGTTACATGAATCTTGGTTTTTCATGCTTTTATTGTTAACTGTGATGTCAATCAGCTTATCGCATCTTTCCGGTGGTTCATGGTAACTTTGCACCATACCTTTTGGAGAGTCCTCGAAGTATCATAATGCAATTAGTAATGCCAATTACTTTGGAGATGGCAAGGGCCTCTTTGGGGTGCACTAGTAATAGGACCAATGGACCACTTTTGACAATGTTAGTTATTTTCACATTCATTCTATGTGCGGGTTGGATGACGCAACTCGCACCACTTCTATACGGCTACGTAAAGCTCTTTTACTCTGATAAAAGTGCTCAAAACTAATAAGTCAAATCTCCTTTTATGTTTTGACCAAAAAAAAATCTCCTTTTATGTCAGAATTTACACATAGATAAATCTTATTGGTGAAGGCAGTTGAATGATTAAGGGTTCCAGAAATGATTAAAGACAATAGGATGGGCACATGAAAAGAAAATGAGAAATGGTTTATATAGGTAGAGCAGTTTTTGAGAGGGGACATCCTGGCATTATCGATTCTGTTTTGTGGATGGTTCATCTCATGTTGTCCTCTCTCTCTCTCTTTCTCTCGCTCATGTGTGCACCAGCGCACAGACAACTTACATCCATCACACGACTATCCTTAATAATTTGCTATTGTAGTCTCTCTTTCTTAGTTTTTGTTGAATGTCTTTTACATGCCAATTTGCAGCATGCACATTTTGCTTAAGGCCGTCATCTATATTTCTACATTCCACATAATTTGTTGTGCTGAAATGATGTTGCCATCTCAGGTTCACTGCCGGTGGCATTTGGAGCCTAATGATGAAAGCTCATGTACCTTCGAAATTAAAGTTGGTATGTTCCTTCGTGTATATCATTCGTCAGTCACTTCTTAACTCAAGTTGTGATGAACTGATCTGGAGTACTCACCTAGATGGGTCATTGTTGCTCATGCCACACAAGATACACAAAGGAGTTTTACATTTGCCTAATACCAGTTGACAATGTGGTTAATTCGTTTGATAATAACAGATATAGGTAATTGACCGGCAACCTCATTCCACATGTAATGTGTGAAATCTAGAGGATTGTTGAGATGAGCGACCATAGGTACATTGATCAGCACTGATTTCTGTTCAGGTCAATCTTCAGGACAAGTCTGTGATCTCGTTGGTTAGTTTTTCGTTAACTACAAACGTTGGGCGTGTTTAGAATGCTGGGAAATTTCAGAGCTGTTTGGTTTGGAAGACAAACCTGAAGGTTTGACTGGTTTGCGCGATGGTAAATAGCAACTGATACAGCGTTTGTGTATGGAAAAGGAAATGATTGAGATGGTACTCAGCCCTAAATATCTGGAGACAAAGATGGATGAATGAAGGGAGAGAGGTGATAGGTAAAGGTTTTGGAGATGAAAAATGGTGGTCCTCATATGGGTATTTGACATGATTTTATTTCCGAAGCCTCTTTCATCCCAACCAACATGCATACCAAGCTCAGATACCTGTGATAGAATAAATGGCTGATAGTTGTCCAGATGTTTAATGAAAGCGGAGGAAACCAAATAAACATGAATGAAGTACCAAGAGCGCGTGTACTTAGATGGAGGAGAACTAGAAAATTTAATGGCAACGGTTATGATTTCAACCCATTATCAAACATTATGGTTGATGGAATTTATCACCACACAAATATGCTTGGTCCTTCTTTAGTTCCCAATTGCTTTGTCATTATGCTTGAAAACATTAGAACTGTTGTTGCTAGATGAATTGTCTTTGAGAATGCCGGTATATGTTGATGAAAATTTTTTGCTCGACACTGAGTTAATCCATTAAGGGAATATCGGGCATACATAAATGGCGGCGAATGCAGCTATCAGGAGACTATTTGATTGTGCTGATTTCAATGTTCACTTGTTGTAGTCAACCAGTTTGGACTCACTGTATGTAGAGTATAATTGGTCAAGAAATCATCTTTCTTTTGTAGCACGAATTTGGCTATTCCTTTAAGTGAAGCTTTGATACCTCACTGCTAATTAGCAAGTATGAGCAATACAGTTGAACAAAGTCCTATGTTGTTTCAATGTTATTTTGACTATTACTGCAGGTAGGTTACCTTGCTTTCTCCTTTCTGATTCCAGCTTGCGGCCAGTGATCCTGAAATCCCCTGCAAAGGAATCCAACTACTTAGTTGTGATGTTCCTTTTTCATGTTTGATAGAACTTAAGATAAAAGATCGTGCTGCGATAACTTACAGAAGTCGCAATTCTGCAGGTGCCCATTTTAAGAAATGGTGTGTAATGCAATCCAAAATCAAGTCGGGGGCTATCAATGAGGTCGGTGCATCTTTTGCTTAGAGCATTACATCTTCTTTTCCCCGCCATTACTTCTTTGGTATCATCTTCCAACGCATGTTATGATCGCTAATGCAGTACAAGAAAGAGTTAGAGTTACTGTTAGATGTGGCCACCTCCTGTCTCAAGTCAAATGCTTCAGCTGGCAAGACCGATGAGAGTGCTTCGTCTGCCGCCGCGATTGAAGGCAGCAGCTAGTATTGCACAAATGTCTGAACCTGCATGCCGGTCAGTCTGTACTTGTACCACGAGATCAATAGAAACGGTTTTGCCTCTCTTTTTACCCCAAAGCAGATGTAAACTCTGATGGTCAACGCCACTTCACTTCACCCTGTCTCTTTGTGGGGGAGAATTAGAGGTGTGTATTGTGTGTAATTTGTCATATCACCTGTCAAGTCAAGGTGCAAGATACTTACCAGCCATTAAAGGCGATTACAAAGGAAAGATGGTTTGGGATGAGAACGGTTCGTCTTGTTCGCATGTTGCTGTCCTTAAATGACAGAAAAGAGTAACTTTATGGTAAGGTATTCTTCTCCAATCCTCAACGGTTGTATGAGTGTACAGTAGAACAAAAAAACACAAGAGTGCCTTCAAGATGTACAATCTTACAGAACGTATACATAAGTGTAGTTTAAAGTGTTTTGGGCGTCTGCCATAGTCAATCTCTCTACGTGGGCAGCATTCATCACAGTACAATTTCATGAATCTCAGATCACAGCTCTCTCTCTCTCTCTCTCTCTCTCTCTCATGCGCAAAGGTTCTTTTTGATAAGGTCTTCAAAGGGCTATGCTAAGACTACCACTCTCTTGACATTTAACTTCCAAATTGGTTCCCGACCAAAAAAAAAAAAACTTCCAAATTGCCGTGTCTACTCATTGAACTTAATATTCACGGGAGCCTTATCTGTACCCCATCTGTTTTCTTGAGTTCCTTTGCGAGTGACCCCTTTACCGTGGCGTGCCAAAAGACATCATGTACCTTGTAATTCGTACGCCAAGATAAACGCTTTTGGATCTGAGAACTTGTCCAATATGACCGATGGGCACTAGACTGGCATGTTCAAACACATTTGGATCTAACATGACAAGCTTATTCCCAATCTGAGATGGCGTACACGCTGGATTTGCAACTTTAAAACAAACACTACGATGTGAATAGTCGAACCGTCCATTGAATCTTCGGGTTTTATAAGGTTAGCTATTCGACCTTTTAAAAATATGATACTATGGGGTAGTATAAGAGAGTGCTAATGCAAGTATCATCTAACGAGGAAATTTTATTTGATATGCACATTCAATGCTTTGAAAATCGAATCTTTCTCAATTAGCTACTTCACTAAGTGCCCAATGACACTTTTCTTTTAAACAAACTTCCACATCCAACAATATGATTTTAAAAATCCACTGAAGTCAACCAAGCATGATATTGACTTGGTAGTCAGGAAAGGATTGAATTGTATGTATGACTTTGGGCGAGTCAAGCACGCAGCGTACACTTGCACTCCCTGCTCGAAAACTACAACTCGGGATTCGAGGTTCGAAGCAACATGATCAAAGAAGCGCTTATATACGCAGAACTTTTCATAGACATTACTTTCATCATTTCTTACCAAGATATGCTGCTCAAGCTTTTTGCAAGTATACATATATAAAAAGCAGAATTACTGATGCTACTGAGAAATCAGGTGGTCAATACCAAAATGGAGAGGCAACACCACGTCCACGCCTCTTGCGCGATCATGTTTACATTAGCTGCAGGATGAGGCTTCACTGGAAATGCGAGATCGACTTTTCGAGTCTTGGGGAAGTAGTTTTAATTGGAGCCCATATGTCCGCGCCGTTTGTGCTAGCAAATCCAGCAGCGCATGAGATTGGGACAAGGCACAGACCTCTGTTTCGCAGACTGTACAGCTCCGCTTCCTGTGGAAGAAGGAAAACAAATTCAGACTATTAATATTTCCCAAAGGATCAAAGCAACATAACAATGTCTGACAAAAATTTATGGATGAACATCCAATCCCAAAAATTTTGAACCATCATTTGTTGGTAGAGCTAAGCCATGAGAGCCCCCCTCACTGGTTTTTGGGGTATGATGGGAAAAATTAATAAAGCAAGCTAAAAAGATCACTATTTCCTTAAATTTGTGGTCAAGTTAGATAACGTGGAGAAGATGCAATGCTTCCCCAAAATTGGTAACCCAAACATTTTCGGTTTTGCAGCAATTCATGTTTCAGGGAACCATAGAAACATCCCATGAAGCAAAAGACGCGATATGCACAAAACTAGTTGTATATCAATGACATTTATGGCTTCAGCACAGAACATCAATGTCGACACGAGGTGTTTTATCTCGCACAATAAAAATAAGAAATTGGCTAAAGGAGAAAATCCGCGAACTAAATGCTATCTTCCCAGAGTCCCTCATGGTCCACTAACCTGCGTCGTAGTTGCTGGCATATTTTGAAGGTATGGAGCGCTCAATACCTAGAAAGCCAAAACATTATGCTCAAGATTAAAAATTCGGCCAAAAAAGCTAAGAGATTTTATTGAGATTACTAACTTTCTGTCAAATTGACCCTATACCAGCATAAGCAGAATATGCATCTACTCTAAATTTGCGACGCGCAAATGTAGCCAGAGAAGGTTTAACCTTAACTTGCTCATGGAGGAATTGTATGTATTCAGAAGCCCCCATCAAAACTGAAGCTGTATCTGTCTGAAATATGATCATTACAACGGAAAAAACATCATTACGGTGGTGACATAGACGCCAGCAGCATAGACGCCAGCTTATTGATCTTAAATTGACAACATAACTAACAGGCTAGGCGTAAAAGATAAAGTAAGGGCAGATAATCACATTCCTATCTGTTTATTCATGTACCTTCCCATACGGTGAAACAAGCTGTTGCAGTTGAACAATCTTTTCTCCGAGCTTCTCGTTCCTTTCCTAGTAGCAGAAGGAGCAGATAAGAAAGATAAAGAGGCAAGAGTCAGGATCGTTCATCTATTTCATCATATGGCCAGTGGAAATAAATGGGTGAAGGAAAGTTTTTGGAATGCAAATTTATCTTCTATCAAGTAAAATAAGTCAAGGAACCAAGACATTCCAAATAGTAACCAATCCATTAGAATTTTTCTTTTGTTGGCCCGACATACATTAGAAGATTGCAAACGCTATTTTGAATGGAATCTAAGAAGGGGAGGGAGAGAATGAATAAACCTTGTTTGAGATGGATAAACCACCCTTGTGACGCTTGGGTATAAGGGAGGTGATAGTACTGTGGTCAACACTGCAAGGACTCCTTTTTTGTTCCATCATCTTTTCCCTTAACCTTTTCTCTCCCTGATACAAAGCACGAAATTGTCTATAAGCATCTCAGCATAAGATGACAAGAATCCACAAAGTACAGCTTTTGATGAGAAATATATGATTTCGACAAGGAAATGACACATTATTGCTCATATGTAACAGGAACCATATGAAAGGGAGATATCTTGAAGCAGAGATTGTGATTTTGAAAACTGATTGTCGCTTCTCTTTCATCAAATTATGGAAGCCATTGTGTATCCTACCAATTCAGGGCAGATGTTAATTTGGACGTCCTTGTGACTACTGACAAGTTTTCCCTATGTTTCAGTTGCATCTCAAGCATGCACTCTGCATCTATTTCCAGCCTAAATTGCAATTTTATTTGAAGATCATAGTTATTCACATCACCGGTTCTGAAGAGTCATGTCATTCTCTATGTCCCATGAAGTTCTAGGTTCTAACAAAAGCAATTTGTCCTGGTTAAGTAAAGAAGTAAAAAAAAGTTACCGAAGTGCCTAAATCTGGCTTTAAACAAGTTCTATGCACTATGCTTCTAAAGGACATTGGGAAGCTCAAGTACCTCTTTCTATGTGAGGTTCATCCACTTCTTCCAATATTATCAGGCAGCACCACAAAGGGTTGTTTCCTACTATACTCAAGCATGACATCAACGCGGTTGACAAAATGCAGAGACAGCACATCCAAAATATGAAATTGCGGTTGACCATCCCATAGGATTGCTCCTATCATAAAGCCAAGCTAGAGTACAAAAACTCAAAACCCGATGGAGTATTTTAAAAGGCATTCTTGCTGCATTAAATAATCATGGATTGTATAAACCGCACACGACACCATGCAAACAATAAACAAATTGACAAGAGCATGGACAATGATATCATTTTCTAGGGTATGTCCATTATTTTGCCCAGAAGACAATCCACCGTTCCATCCACCACAACATGATAAAAATTGGTTTACCTAAAACAATATTTTAATAAATCTATTCGGAACCATGTCATTGACAATTATAAATGCAAAAACCCCCAATCATCTCCACAAAATCTAGTTGAATCTTCAATATCATGCTCAAGATCACCGGTGAACATAAAAGCTTTGATAAAATAATGCCTCCCCGGTGATTAGATGGATTTGCATCAGCAAATAAAGCAACCAAAAGATGCATTGCGTCGGTGTAACAGAAAGTGGACAATACTCGAATTATTTAAACCATCTGATGTTTCTAGATCACCAAGCTTATTCCATGCATCTGAAGCATTTTTTCATCTTCTGCGACCACTCAACGTGGTATAAGTAGAGCACTTAAAAAACAGGGCACAAACAATATTTTATGCTTCAGGGTTAGGATACAAGCGTAAAACAACAGCATCCAGAGTCAAGAAAAGCAACTATCGTAAAGAAACGCAATCTCCTCCATTTCCAAGGTCAAACTATTTTGCAGCTTTTCTTTGGGCAAATTGATAGAGGAACATGAGAAAGTGAACAACCCCACTTTTTTTCTCTCCTCCATTCAACAAGTTCACAAACTCCGTGATCGAAGAAGCAACAGCCAGCAACACAAACAGAACTTATGCTAGACATTACAAGAACTTACCAAGAACATGTACTCCGCATTCTAAGGTGAGCAGAAAATCCCCCCTCTTAAAACTGCACCATCAAGATGCAGTCTTTACTCAATTCCAAGGAATTCTGACTTGAAGAGACAGTGAAAACAGCTTCAGACTTCAAGAAGAGTGCTGTTTTGATGAACCCAGAAAGCACCTGGAACTCAACTCAACACGGACTCAAACTCACAGCCAGCAGCCTCCCTGCCTTCTCTCTGCCCCTCCTCTTAAAAACGGGTTCTTGTTTTTTTAATACAAATTCGTCAGCTTGAGAGCTGTAAAGACGAAAACTTTACGAAAACGATGCGAAGATTTGAGCAGTTCAAGGGCCAGAAACGTTGAACGGGCGAAGCTAGTCTGCAGCAAGAGAAAACAGACACGCGGAGAGAGAAAAGCAGGTGTTGAAAAGAGAGAGGAGGGAGAGAGAGAGAGAGAGAGGTGCTAAGGAGGAGATTAATATAAAGGTCCAGAAGTTAGTATAAATCAGACATTTATCTTATTTTTTACAACTTTTCTTTTGGGTAGATCCTATTATTTTATTTTCCTTTAAAAAAAAATTTGTCAAATATTGACAAGGATGGCATTGATATGTTCCATATGTTGCTGATTATATAGTTCTTTTAGTGGAATAAAAGAAGAATTTGACAGCTAATTTACAACCATGCAAGAAGAAGTAGTTAACTTCTGTTTGATGTCATTCTTTTTCAACATATCTTTATCTTGATAATGACATGAGAGTATTGTCTTCTTCTTTTTTCTTTCTTTCTTTCTTTCTTTCTTCATAAACAGTAGCAGTCATCTCTGCGGTTCATTTATTAAGTGCTAATCCTTCTTCTCCATTGTATTTCTTTGTTAATACCACACACAAAAAATATTTAATTATACCTACTGTAACATCAACATTTGAAAATTCTTTTGTATAAAAAAATAACCCTAAAATATGCCTACTGAAGACTACTATACAAAACTTTTGTCGCAATAATACAAGTTTGAGATATTAGTGACATGGAAAAAAAATTGGGATATTAATATCATGGTGGGCAAAATTTAGGTTCTTTTTTTTGTGGTGGGCGAAGGGTATTTTTTTACACATTTCGGGATTTTAGTAACACAAATAAAATTTGGAATATTAGTGTCGGAGTGTCGATAGTTGAGGATTCTCATTGGTATTTTCTTTTTTTGTTCTTTAGTTGTGTCGAGAAACGGATATCGCATTCATCACTTCTTAAAAACTTCGAAAAAAAAAAAATCGACTGTTGGTAACTGTTTTGTTCTACGATGTTAAGTCATTTTCTGTGCAATTAATTAAGTTCACCTCTACGATATGGTCAAATATAGATTGGTCCTGCCAAGACAATAGGCCCTCATAAGAAACTAACCCTCGTTGCTAGTACATTAAATGATAGAGTAAAGTCATTTATCAAGTGGCCTTTGGTGTCCCTTCCATCATTTCCTCATGGGGGGATGGAGAATAAAAAGGCATTTCTTCGTCAAAATATTTTAAATGGAGAATATAAATGAAGTTATTGCGAAGGCTATGAACTTAGAAATGGAAGTAATGTAAGCTTACAAAATTCATCATAATCAAAATGCTTTCTAAGTAGCTTATAAAACCAAGGGAAAATTCCAAAAAAGGGCCCGAAATCCTCTCATTTTCTCAAATAAGGGCCACAAATGAACATTGTTTCAAATAAGGGCCTGAAGTGGTATAATATGTTTCAAATAAGGGCCTGAAGTGTTATAGAGTTTCAAAAAAGGGCCTGAGCTAAATGGCATTTTCGTCATTTCTCATTTTTATCTATTTTTTCTCTATTTTTTCCCTTTTCTGTTTTTTAAAAATTTAAAAAAAAAAAAAAAAACAGCCCCACTGGCGGGAGGGCTCTACCCCCTCCCGCCTGTGGCCGCCGGCCCACCACAGGTGGGGGTTCTGCGGGGGCGGCGAAGGCCGGCGACCCCGTTGACCAGAGGCGAGGGCCAACGACCCTGTCCAGGTCCGGGCGGGGGTCGCCGGCCCTCGCCTAGGACCGGGCGGGGGTTGCAGACCCTCGCCATGACCAGGGCGGGGGTCGATGCCCTCCCCCGGTAAGGGCGAGGCGGGGGCCAGCGACCCTCGCCCAGATCCAGGAGAGGGCCCGACCCTCTCCCGATTTTGGCGAGGGCCAAGGCGCCGGCGACCCCGCCGGCCTTCGCCGCCCCCCGCAGACCCCCCACCTGCGGTGGGCCGGCGACCATAGGCGGGAGGGGCAGCCCTCCCGCCTTAGCAAGTTGTCTTTTTTAAAAAAAAAAAATTTGTTAATTTTTAAGGAAATAGAAAAAAAAAATCAAATAAGGAAAATGACGAAAATGCCCTTGAAATCAGGCCGTTTTTGAGATTTCATGGTCACTTCAGGCCCTTATTTGAAACAACGTTCACTTCAGACCCTTATTTGAGAAAATGATGGCACTTCAGGCCCTTATTTGAATCAAGATTCACTTGGGGCCATTATTTGAGAATATGAGATGACTTCGTGCCTTTTTTTTGGAATTTTCCCTAAAACCAATAATCCTTGAGGCCTAAGATTTTTTTTCAAAAAAGAAAACATGTTTTAAAATTTTAAAGTTACTTGTAAATTTTTTTAAAAAATTATACCCAATATGAAATTAGTGATCAAACATCACAGGGGCAGAAAATAATGTGGTATTAGGAATTAAATTGGAAAAGAACACTCGAAACATATCAAAAGTGGATTGCCGACCAAAAATGGCCTCAATCGTCTTCAGAATCCCGGCGTCGAGCTCGGATGAAATCGTACTTGTTTAAGACTTCGTTTATTTCACGAAAAATATTTTTGGGAAATCATTTTCAGGCTTTTGGTTCGCTTAGAAAAACGAGTCAACGACCAATTTATACTTAAATATAGGAAAATAATTTCCTCTTTAATAGATTGAAAATCATTTTCCAATATATGATTAGATATCGACGCTTAGACCCGAAACTTTACGTATGAGCACAAAAATCACAACGTTGGTTCTCGAGTCCCCGACATCCAGGACCAGGTCTCTGGCGCTCGAGCCTGGGTCCATTGAGGCTGGGCCTGTGGTCACGATACTTGTTCTCGGGTCCTCCGCATCCAGGACCAGGTCCCTAGAGCCTAAGGCTGGGTCCATTGAGGCCGGAACCTGTGATCACGATAATTGTGCTTGGGTCCCGGCGCTTACACCCAACTCCATTAAGGCCGAGCCTGGGATGTCGGCGGCCCTGCTCAAGTCCATCAAGGCATGCCCGAAGCCCCGGTGCCCGTACCCATTGCTCCAGCACCCGGGCCTTGGTCCACACAGGCCATGTCCAGGGATTATCTAGTAGAAAAAATTTCAAAATCATCACATTCCTCGATGGTCGGGCGCGGATCTCTAGTGCTCGAGCCATGGCCTATAGAGGCCGAAGCCTGGAACCCTGGTGCCCTTGCCCGGGGCCATAGAGCTTGAGCTCGGTACCCTGGTGCTCGCCCCCTGATCCATCAAGGTTGAGCCTGGGACCCAAGTGCCCGTGCCTCGATCCCCGGCACCCAAGTTAGGGTCCATCGAGGTCGGATTGGAAACTTTGGTGCTCGTACTCGGTTCCTCAGCTATCAATACGCAAGTTACTAGCACTCGATTAGTGTATGTTTATTTAGGAAAATCAAATCAGATTTCCCATACCAAATGTCATAAAATATTTTTCAGTTTATTTTCAAGTTCCATCAAGACATTGGAAAATATTATCATTTTCCTGTAAAATGACTTACTGAAAAATATTTTCCAAAAATATCACATTTTTTGCGAAACAAACGATGAATCATGCAAATTTTCATGTTGATATTTTATCGATGTTGTGTTTTGGTTTTGAAAACAGATAATTAACAAATGCGTATTTTGGAGAAAAACATAGGTTTTGGCTCGAACGGATTCGAACCAAACCAAACTACTTTCATGCCCAGATTTCGGGACCATAGCTTGAATTCTTCGAGGCGGGCCGTATGGTTGATCGGATATTAGTGGCGCTTCTTCCTTCATGCCGGCTAGTTGCATCCCGAAATTCGAATTGAGGATGAATTTTTGGAGTTAGCTCACCCCTGTGGACCCATCTCTGACCTTATTGGCCATCCAAATACGAGACTATTTCCTTTCGCCCTAATTATAATTTATTTTTTGTAAAATATGATCAAATTAAAATCTTACAGATGTGCTAAATTCTTGTCATCTCGTAGACTCAGACAACCTCGATGTCTAAACCATTAAAAGCTCTCCTTTTCTAGATGTGGCCAAGTAAGCAATGGTCCTCTTAATTATATTTTTGGGGGCATTCTTAACCCAAGTCGACATACCTCCAAATCGAATCGATTTATCTGAAAATCTCAATCCAAATCATATCAGAACCAAAAAGATTGTAATTCAAGCTAAATCGTTAACTTCAATATGCATTTGGTCGATCTCAAACCGCTAACATCAAGTTCATGCACAAATAATCAGTTCAAGTTTAGGTAAATCACAGGAATTTCGCTTTTGGTCTTTGTTTTTATTTCAATTTAGTCCTTCTATCATTCTTTGGTCGGGATAATGACACAAATAGTCCATGAACTTTGACCCAAAGTGCAATATAGTCCCTGAACTTTTAAGTTAACCAATATGATTCTTGAACTTTAACCCAATGTGTAATGTGGTCCATGAACTTTTAATTTAACCAATGTGGTCCCTGAACTTTTGGAACATGTTCAATTTAGTCCCCGAACTATAGGAAGATGTTCAATGTAGTCTTTCCATTAATTCAAGTTCAGGGACTAAGTTGAATATGTTCCAAAAGTTCATGGACCACATTGAACATTGAGTTAAAGTTCATAGACCATATTGGTCAAATTAAAAGTCCATGGACTATATTATATATTGGGTCAAAGTTTAGGGACCATTACATCATTTTGCCTTCTTTGGTCAGTAGCCATTTGTTGTACTTCAAATTTTAACATCCTTTCGGTTGTTCAATTCAGTTTCAACATGCCTTTACTTCCCATCCGTTTTTTCTTCAACACGTGCTTGGTACATGACTTTTTGAGGGACAAAATAGTAGCCGTTATGTTATTTTACAACAAAGTACGTCTATTTCGCCTAGGGGCGACCGATTTTCGGTGAGTAAAGTTTTTTCTTTTTGGTCGATCGGTGAGTAGGTTATAGACATGGAATTTAGAACCTACCCTTTTTAGGGTAAATTCCCCATTTTTGAAATTAGGAACCGCCAATAGATGCGGCCTTGGTAATAAAGGGATTAGGGGGGTGAGAACACTAGTATCATAGTTATAGGGTTCGACTCTCGAGTTTTGCAAAGAGGTGAAGCAAAAGTCCGAGTGAAGAGAGTTAGAGATAAGACAGATCAATCGTGGCTGAAATTAAATATAATTCTTTTTGCTTGAGGATAATATGTCAAATATATTCAATTTCAACGGATATTTTCTGTTTCTTTTATAAGAAAAAGTAAAAGAGCTTAATTATGGTTAGGAGTAAACCTATTCAAAACCAATTCATTCCAGATTCTACTCGAGAACTCGCCTTGCAAAATTTAGGTAGGTTCCTGGGTGGAACCAGCTGGTTCAGGATATAGAACTAGGAACCAAACAAGTCAAGGCTAGTTCCCATTTTTTTAACTGGGAACCGAACCAGTCCCCTTGCAAGTCGATTCATCCTCTAATGTAGATATTTGTTTTGGTAATATGCAAACGCCATAGGGAAAATTGTCCAAAAAGTTCTAAACCTATTATAGTTTTGTTATTTTAGTTATAAACCTTTTAATTTTGTCAATTGAGTCATAATTTTTTTTACGTTTTGTCAATTGAATCCATCCGGCTAATTTTGGCCGGAAATTAGTAACGTGAACGCCGATCATCCTGCGTGGCACGACCGACGTTGACGTGGATAAATTTCAATGATATTTTAATATATTTTTTTATTTTGTTATTCTTTGTTATTCTTTTCTTCTGTTTTCTTTTACTTTTGTTTCTTTTACTTTTTCCCCCTTCTTCATTGTTAAATCACGAGTATACATTTTAATGTAAAACATAAGGGCCGGCGAGGGCGGCCTTCTCAAGCGTAAAAATCATAACATGTACTCAAATTGTATTGTAAAGTATAAATCTACTTTTATCTATTCAAATAATTATTAATATATATCATCTGTGATAAATACGAGAAAAGTTACGTTATTTGATAGGTAAACATATAAAAATTACGAATCACTTGACTGAAAAATACGAATCGAAATCGTAGATTCACTTTTGATTCAGGAAAATACCGATTCACCTAACATAGACATATTATTTAGACTTAAGTTGAATTGAATCGCATGACACAAGTCGAGGGTCCTAATAACAGAATGAATGTTTAGCAGATGGTGCACGATGATCGAAAGTTCGAAGGCAAATATCAATACTCGAAGTAGCTATTGCTGACATGACATATGAGATTACAAATCGTTATGATCAAGGACACAGCTTAACTTGAAACTAATGCCGATCAACACACTTTTTCTTGTCTATTTGGCAAAAGTAATGTGAGATTTTTTTATCGGTAAAAAGGCGGGGAAAGGCAACTCCCAAGCGTCCGTCGCGTTAATCATAAGAGTCATATATATGCTATGAAATGTTCGAATTGAGTCATGACTATTTTTCATGGTTCGTAATTTTGAAGGTCTGAAAGCAATTCCATGCTAGCGGGGGTGAAATCTTCACTACTCGAATCGAACCCCGTGGCCCGCTTTCGTCGCGGCCTGCGGAAAGCGGATCTCGGGTTTTAGGCGGGAATCGCCGTGAGCGGGAGGGAGCTACCGCAATCAGGTGGGCGGTTTCCGGGCCCCACGTCCCCCTCCCCATAATTTAAGCTTCTCCTCGATTCTCATTTTGTCCCTTTCCTTCTCTCTCCGCTCCAAAAGTCACGCGCTCTCGCAACGGCCAAGAAAGCGTCACCGGCGACACGTGGCGAAATGACGAAGGGGAGTGTACTGCACGGGGACGAATGGCGAGTGGAGCCGGGAGTTGATAGGATCACGAAACTCGAAGGAGCGGGGTCCCACCCAGAAGTCCAAAACGAGATAGAGAGAGAGTGGGACCCACGCGGTTTCCCTTTTCATTGTCTGCTTCTTTCTTGGTCTTGTCTGCTGTCTTCTTTTTTGGTGAACTCCTGTGTTTCTACCGTACACCTCACTTCCCAACCAAAAAAAAGAAAAAAAAAAAAATAATATCATTATATTATTATCTTTTTTGCAATCTAGCCATATATATATAAATTTTTTTTTTCCTTCCTTGATGCCCAAACATAATGAATCCGAATTTCTTCGTATAATCCAAAAACTTGTACCAACTTCTAATTTTATGACAAAAATACCCTTCATTAAGTTCTCTCACAATATAATAAGACTCAAAATCGGGGCCTTGGAACAACAATTTTCCATTTCGGTGAAAAGAAAACTCGAGGAAAAAATTCTAGATCAATTTGGTTGTGTTCATTTTTCCGGCTCTCTTTTCTAGTTAAACGAACCAGTCGTTGATTCCAAAAGATCAAAAAACGACGCCATGTTGTTGTTTCACCTTGCTTATCGTGACACGTCAATGCCATCGGCATCGTAAAATTTCATAACAGCTTGCATGTAATGGAAACTTAAATGTCGGTAACTTTTGTCACCCAAGTAAAAAAAAAGGGGGGTTTTTTTTTCGAAAATACGGTAAAAAAAATAAGGGAAAATTTCAAAAAAGGGCTTCAAGTCCCCACATTTTCTCAAATAAGGGCCTGAAGTTGACATTGTTTCAAATAAGGGTCCGAAGTGCTCTTGTTGTCTCAAAAAAGGGCCTGAAGTGACCATGCCTGTTTCAAATAAGGGCCTGACATCGCCAGTCGGCCAAATATTTCGGCCGATCAAGGATATTTTCGTCAAAATATAATTTAACCTAATTTTTAGTTAAATTATATTAAAAGTAAATAAAAGTAAATAAAATAAAATAAAAAATAAAAAAGAGATACAAGCGGGAGGGCAGCCCCCTCCCGCTTGTGTCTCTGTTTTTTTTTTAAATTTAATTTTTAATTTTTTTTTTTGAAAAACGGAGAAAGGAAAAAACAAATAAATAATAAAAATAATAACAAATATGAAATGACCAAAATGCCCTTACTAACTGGTGAATCCAGCCCTTTTTTGAAACTGTTAAGGTCACTTTAGACCCTTATTTGAAACAATATCCACTTCGGGCCCTTATTTGAGACAAAGAGAGCACTTCAGGCCCTTATTTGAAACAAGGTCAACTGCAGGCCCTTATTTGAGAAAATGAAAGGACTTGAGGTCCTTTTTTGAAATTTTCCCAAAAAATAAAAAAAAATTACCAATTTGCGTTATTTTTGAAAATTTTTACTGATTGGGGGCATGTGCGCCTGGAGAACAGGCGCATATGCTTGTGCGCCTGTTATGCAAGCGCACAAAGGCACCTGCGCTTGTACGGTTATAGCCGCACATCTCAATTTGTTTTTTTCCGAAAATATGATAAAAAAATTACGAATTTACATGATTTTTGAAAATATTCACGGATTTACGACATGTGCAGTTGTCGCCGCACATCTCAATTTTTTTTACTTTCCTTTTCTTTTTATACAGCCGCACATCTTATGTTCAATTTAATTTTTTGAAAATAATTTAGCTTATTTTTAAAAAATCAGTTCCCGTGGATTGAAGTTTTTAAAATTTTGCCACGTGGATTGACTTTATAAAAAAAATTTCCATGTAATATTAAAATATTAATAAAAAATGACAAGTGATCAGTTTGGCAGGAATCTCGTCGTTGATACTTAAGTGATTATTTTTTCTCTGATTTGGCACTCAAGTGAGCCGGCGAAAATTTTTAGCACCAAAGTGAGCGACATACACAAAATTTGGCACTTCTGGTGTCCTTCTGCCGTTAATTATCATGTCGGTTTCAAGTCTTAGTTTTATGAATCTCAGGTGCATTTGTTTGAGTGAAAGTGTTTTTCGAGAATTGGTTTTTCGAAACTTTCACCCATTTAGTTCACCGAAAATGATTTAATCAGCAAAAAGCACTTTCCAATCAATGAAAAATTCACTCATAAAATTAAGAAAGTGAATTCCCTAATTTGAAGAGGCGAAAAAACATTTCGGAATTTCTCCTCTTGAATTTTTAATATTTTAGATAAATTCAATAACGGGTCTGCAATGTAGCAAACCTAACTGTTGTTGAATTTATATACGAAAAGTTCTAGACAATCAAGTTTGACTGTCTCTTGAAAGAAGACATAAGATGTGCGGCTATATAAAAAGAAAAAGAAAGTAAAAAAAAATAAAAAATGAGATGTGCGGCGACAATTGCACATGCCGCAAATCCGTCAATATTTTCAAAATCACGTAAATTCGTAATTTTTTATATCATATTTTATATAAAAAAAAATTGAGATGACTACTCAGTCTCAAGTCTGAAGTTGAAATTCTGAACTCAAGCATGAAAAATCCCCAAACTCGATCCAAACCTTGCAAAAACCCGATTGGCATAACACAAATTTTGGACAATTTTCCCTCCTGTTCGGTACCTCAATAAATAACCAATTTTAGCTCGAATAATTGAGGAATCCTATCTCCTTCGATTTTATTCGACACTTGCAATTTCTTTTCCGCCTTGATTTCATTTTGTATCTGCCTGTTAGGTTAATTTGATAGGCCCCCTTTTCATTATTTTGCGAAATGAAATCCCAACCTTTTTGTGCAATACTTGTAAAATTCGTAACTACCCTTCTTCTTCTTCTTTTTTGGTCAGAAAAAAGACTTCATTAGCTACCTTCAAAGTTCGAGTACAAAAGACTAGATGTAAAATTCGTAACTACCCTTGTTCACATGGACGAATGATTTAAACAGGCAAGATGGTAGGGAGACACCGACGAAATAGAGAAACTACTCCCTCGAGAAACGCGTACCAGACAAACAAGTTCTCATATCAATTCTTTCTTCCCAACATTTCCCGACTATAAATAGCATGAAATGTAAGTTGTTTATGGAACGTAGGGGTGTGCAAACAGGACCGGATCGGCCGAGTTGGTCCGGTCCTTGAGAGGGTCGGTCCGGTCCCTAGTCCCAATAAATGGGATCGGTGGCCGGGCAGTCCAGTCCCTGGTTCCATTATGAATGGGACTGGACTAGACCACCCAGAAAATATATATATATATAGTAATCTTGATGTTTCTCAGCACTTCAAACTTGTCACAGTAATTTTCAAATTGCAGTTTAATTGTCTATTGGCTAGTTATTTTGAATTTCATCTATCGCTAATTACTGCAGACTGCTTCAGTGAAAGACGTTAATTTGGTGATGCTCTAGTTGCATGTACTTGAAGAGTTGCAGTTAGCTTTTATTTTTCCCTTTCATTTTTCTCTTCATTGCATTCCTCGGCGATTGCGAGTTGGAAATGCCGTCTCGCCATTGCATTCATGCAAAGCCATATATATATATGTGTGTGTGTGTGTGTGTGTGTGTGTGGGGGGGGGGGGGGGGGAGGGGGCCTATGCGAGCGAGCAATTAGAAAAAAAATTAAAAAAAATTTAAGAACTAGTGTTAGCGGTCCCATTGGGACCGGACCGGACCGGCGGTCTCGGGCCGGTCCGGTCTGGTCCCCGGTCCCGAAAATTTGGAGACCGGGACTATTAGTCCGGTCCCCGATTTCATATCGGGATCGGACCGACCCGGACCATGCACACCCCTAATGGAATGGAAGGTAGGGGTTAAAATCAATTTCGAACTCCATCATCGTTTTTAGCTCTATGAAGTCATCCAAGCAACCTCGTAAATATGGAAAAATTGAGGGGTAAATGGTACGACTAATCAAATTCGGATATAGGGTATTTGCTAAATGAATCCTCCTATATTGGCTTTTCCCGTGAGATCGACCTCTCCAAAATCAGGAAGTGAAGAAAATTCGGATACAGAATAAAAAAATTTAAAGCTTTTTCTGAAATTTAAGTGGACAAAAATTCGAACTTTCGAACATTTTCTTTCCAAATTTTCTTCGCTCCTCGCTTCTGAACATAGCCTTAAAGGTTGTCCGATGTTGATGACCTTAGACCTAAGGTGATTGACTGATCTAAGATTCGAGGTTGTGATTGGGGGAGATACGGACTAAGCTCGCTCTATGATTAATGTACTTTTTCGATAGCCATAATCGTGAAAATCTGCTATTTTAATCATTACACAAAAGCGTCGCTTTAATCACAAGAAAACAGAGGGGTTAGATTCAGGAGGATTATAAGTTTTTCATTTTAGCTCATAGTGTGAGATATATATTTTTTTACTAAAAAGAGTATTACGTCGAGTAATGGCTATTCGATGGGTCACCGAGTACTTTAGTGAGACGGGTTTAGGATTTAATCTCAAAATCTATAACGAGCTGGAGATGGATTTGGCAAATAACGAAAAGTTAGCCGGACGGATTTGATTGGGCGTCTCAAACCTGTTCCTTTTTCATCCGTAATATAGACTATGGTCACTCCGTGACTGAGTATGTTTTTTCAGTGAATCTCCGATAGATGAAACCGCGTCATATTCATACGTCGGTCAATTTTGCCGATATAACTTGATCGGAATATAGTTGTCACACCATACAGAAGCTATCTTCTTCAAATTATTTAATTTTTGTCCGAACTTCATAGGGGTACACCAATGACTAGACAGTGACATCTATTGACTTGTCGAATGGTTCATCATCATAGCAGCAGCTAATCGATTGGTGGAGTCCACTTTGTGCATGCTCGATTAAGGATTTTATCTTCTTTTTTTTTGGGACCCTCCATGCTTACTCTGGTCTGGGAGATAATTTATCTCTACTACCTTTTTTTATTATTATTGTTTTTGATTGGTGGTACCAAAAAAGGAAAAATAATATCCAAAAGACTTGTTTTTCATTTAAATTTAATAAAACAATTAAACAATAGTATAGTCAATCTCTAAAAGATTAATTTTTTTGGTGGTTCTGAGGATTATATTATGTTAAATAATATCCATATCCTAAATGGAACTCACCAAACAAATAAGTGCAGAATAAGTCATTAAAGTTTTGGTTGTTCGTTCATGGATTCCTTAATTTTCTTTTTTGATGAATTAGATTTTTAACTTTTTTTTTTATATAAAAAAGATGCATTTCATAAACTGCCCAGTAACAAATTTTTAACCCCGAAAATCCTAAGTGGCTCTTTGCCCGCGGTCGCGTGGCATGACAAAAAAAGTCATGTGGGAGACATGTAGGACTTTCTGCCTTCGAAACCTTTCGACGACGAGATTAGGGCGGAATTAAAATTCGATTAGAATTTTTATAATGATAAGGACATAATTTACGAAGATAAAACGTTAAGGATTCAATTGTCGATGGTAAAAACATTTTAAAAGACTTGCTCTGCATTATATCCTCGAAAAATTAGATGATTGTATTTATTGGACATTCCTTTGACATTATTCTAATGGTAATAAATTGACTTCACATTCGGTTTAAATCTGATTTGATATTCGTTAAATGAATATATACAATATAAAAGAAAAATTTTAAATAAGGACATGAAGTGCCATCGTTTTATCAAATAAGAGCATGAAGTTGATATTTTTTCAAATAACAGCCTGAAGTGCCTTCATTGTCTCAAATAAGGGCATACCCGAAGGCATTTTTATCCTTTATTTTTTCATATTTTTTCTTTTAGCTTTTTTCCCTTTTTCTATTTTTTTTGGCCATCGGCAATGCCCGGAGAGGGTTGGGCGAGGGCCACCCTCGTTGGCAGCGAGGGTCGCTGAGGGCCTGCGACCGTCGCTCACCGACATCACTTGAGGGCGACTCTTGCCCAGCCCTCTTTGGGCATCCCCGGCGGCCGGCCATGAATAGGAAAGACAAAACAGAAAAAGAAAAAAATCAAAAAAATCAAAAAGTGAAGCACGAAAATGCCCTTAACCAGGTCCTTTTTTTGAAATAATGTCTACTTCAAGTTCTTATTTGAGCAAATGAGGATAGTTCGTGTCCTTATTTAGAACACATGTGTACATGTGAGTACGTTAGAAGTTAGGTGGGTGGTCAGTCATATGGTTGACCAAAATGGACTTTGCTTTCAGGAAAATTTAGGCCCAACGGGATTTGTGGCATGAAACATGGAATCCAACATTTAATATGCGAAGTTGAATGATTGAGACAGGAAAATATTTTGAAAGTGTGTTTTTTTAGGGTTTTCAGATTTCTTTGGTTTTGAAAGGACTTGTCCCCATTTTATGCGAAAATCAGTACTTTTGTCAATGCGGACCATATTTATTTTATGTTAGTCGTTTGACTCGACTGAAATCTGAGCTTGGAAAGAATACTTACGAGCAGATTCTTATCAACTTCCCTATCATGACCAATTGAAAGAGAACCGATTGGATACTTTTTGCCAATGACAACTGCCAAAAGGCTTGACGAAGTTTTAATTGGTTTAATTGATCTTGAGATGTGAACCATCCAAAACGCGTTAGCATGGCGTTCTTCTCTCGTATCTTCCTAACCCGAGTCCCTACTTTTGAGTTTTTTTCTAAAATTGTGAAATTTACTTCCCGTGTTGTTTAATCTGTAGTCACCCAAGAATATATTTACAATTTTAGGCATATTATTGTGATTCGAGAGTGGAATTTTAAAAGATTTGCTGGGTTTAATTTGATTATAGCCTAGTAATATTCACAAGGTTAACATGTGGCTCTCTCTTTTAAATGGTTAATAATAGCTTCTTCTTTAGGAAAAAAATATCAAAGATAGTTGTCAAGGCAAAAATACTTTTCGAAAGGAAAAGAACCTACCCTCTTTTGTTGTTTTAGATTTGGAGATGATGTTTGATGAGATGCCTCCCTCAAGTTTCTGTCCTAATCATTATGTATTTTGTCGTAGAGCTGATCACACCTATCTTTTCAAGCCATCATCTTTTCAAATAGTCAATCAACCTTCTCTCTCTCCCTCCCTTCAAGATTAGGAATAGGAACAATGATTTTTGGGTTATAATGAACAAGATCATTAGCCAACTATGTATAATTTAGCCTGATGATCTTAGGATGTTAATTTGGATGGATACCGGAGACATGTAAATAAACTTTGGGCAATTAGGGAGCGATCCTTACTTATTTGGTATTGGATTGGAATCGCCATTCGATTCAATATGTGATGATGTACTAGCTTATAGACTAATTTTGAGGTTTCTTCTCAGTTGTCCTATTTTTCAAGATAATTCTAAATTTAGCGTAATCACGTAAAGAGCGGTAACTCGTGCCTATTAATATGCTAAGAAACAAAGCGGCGCTACAATCTTGTACACATGATCTATAGATTCTACCTCAGCTCTGTGAAGAAAGCGAATGTGAGAATCCTGACTATGCCAATTATCTTGATCCGTAGGGTTTCAGAGTACAATTTTATAATCGCCTAACTAGCTCGGTTAAAGCCGTTAAAGTTGGAATTTTCTTCTTATCGGTCCGCCAATATCATAAGAGTCAGTTTACCATGGGAAGAAGACAAAACCAGTCTTGCATTACCCTTCTCTGTAATTTTTTTTTTTTTTTGGTCGAAACCCTTCTCCGTCGAAATGAAGGAGACAAAGGGATTTGCCCAAGTCTTTCAAATTTACTCGAAACCCTCCTATCACACATTTCTAAGTAGCGAACACTTCAAGAACATTGTCATTCGATCCATGCACACATACAAGACATGATTTCACCATCTAGATAACAGCCTGTAGGACAGTACAAACGAACAATGATTTACAATCTCAGCATGTAGAAGCGATATCAATATATGATCAAGTGGTGGAAAGGATACAGCACTTGGAAAGTAGAAATCTGACTACTGCTGAACTAGATCCATGCTTCCCAAGGAGAAGAGGCAGTTGCTAGATTTCACAAGTTTCAATATCGGTATAAACATTCGTCGGGTTTGAAGTCATATTGTATTTAGATTATTTCTCTATCGACGACTTGGGTTTCTTTTGTAAGTGCTTACGCGGCTGCTCATAAAGTCAACGAGAGTGATGCAGCCTAAAACCCGCAGTTCGTCCTGCCGCGTTCATTCCAGCAATGTTCGAACAATTCCCAGTAAGCCACCGGCAAAGAATGACCTGCAAAACATTTAAGCAATTTGTAACATTTTGCTTATGGCCCCATAATTCCTCATAAGAGTGATCTCTCAGAGTAATTCCTCCGCCTTCCCAAGACGTAATTGATCATGAAGAAGAAGAAGAAAAGAACCACTTGTAGGCAGTAATCAAATTGCAGCATTGAAGTACACGAAACTTACATTCATCTTTTGGCTTTAAATAGTAAAGCACGTAGATGTTTAAACGTCAGTACTCATAGGTTCTAAATGGGTGTTAGATAAAAAAAGAACAATTAAAAGCCGACGGTACCATACATATTAGGCAAGACTAGTGGCCAAAAGCTAACAACAATTAGAATAATGATGACTTTAGCTTCTACACATAATTTGGTAATTCACCAAGTGGACTTTAAAATCACCTTTCTAATTGGTGATTTAGAAGAAGACATTTATATTGATCAATTGGATGGCTATATAGAATTTTGTCAAGAGGACAAAGTCTGTAAATTGGATGAATCTTTGTCTGGGCCTAAACAAGCACCTAGACAATGGTATAAAAAGCTCAAGGAGAATTAAAAAGGTTGGCTTTAAATTTAATAAAGCTGAATATTGTGTTAGAGCAAAGGTCAAAAATAATGATTGTCTCGTTATTACTCTTAAAGTTGATGAATTACTTTGGAAATTAAGGATAATTTGCATAATTTAGCTTGACATGCAATTTTTAAACAACCATGCTATATTTGTTATTTAAGAGAAAAAGACAACGGTATTATTATTTGTACCGATGTTCATTTCCTTTTTTGTTAACCCTGTTTATTCCTTCAACCAAAAAAAAAAAAAAAACCCTATCTTTATTTTGGATCACTTATGTATATGGAAAAAGTTATATCATTGGCTAATTTTATTATTAATTTTTTTTTTGGGATTGTAAGTGAGACTAGAAAATTAACTTTGTATAGACATATTCAAGCACGTGGTTGAATATGTTTATACAAAGTTGAATGAAGGTTGCTTAGACAAGTATCATTGTATGACATGAAAATTATTGGGTTGATATTAGCATTTCGAATTATTCATGTTCAATTAAGATATCTTAGAGAATTTTGATATAATGAGCCTAAAGGTTGGTTGGTTTGGGATCATTTGGCCTACCCTTAACTCTTTCTAGTGGCCATGATGTCGGCTTGTATCCTTAAAACATGTGTTAACTCACCACTGGCAAGTGTCCTCATAACAAGTAGCAAGCCATTATTGGCCTTTGTCCTCATGTCCAAGTGGTGACTTATCAACCGTTGATTTATTGAATTGCCACTTGGAGAAAATCTCATCCATTAGCCATAGTAACCTTCTCACTATAAATGCTAGTTGTTTCATTAAACTTCGGAGACTTCTTGTGTTGAATATCGGGTCGGAACCGCCCACAACCAACACCCAACCAAATTGTTTCATTGAACTTCGGCGGACTGAGCATTCGCCTCCAAGGTGGCCGCATGGAGCGCTGCGGCGGCCTCCAAGGTGGCCGCATGGAGCGCTGCGGCGGATTGAGTGGTCGCCTCCAGTGGCCGCACGGAGCGCTGTGGCGGACTGAGTGTTCGCCTCCAAGGTGTGCGGGTGAACGCTCAGTCCGCCGCAGCGTTCCATGCCGCCACAGGAGGTGACCACTCAATCCGCTATAGCGCTCCATGCGGCCACCTTGGAGTCCACCGTAGCGCTCCATGCGGCCATCTTGGAGGCGAACGCTCAGTCCGTCGTAGTGCTCACGCGACCACCTTGGAGGCGAATGCTCAGTCTACCGAAGTTCTGTTAGGAAATATGGTGTACGAATGGGAAGAAATGAAATCAGACTTTGAGGCGTAATAACACTCTCTTTAAGAATTATTTGCCCCACAAAGTTGCTAATGGTTATCGGCAAAGATCCTCCAGGACACAATAGAGTCTCAAGCGAGAATTTTAGATAGCAATTCTAATATTTGTCCAAGAACTCTCTCGTGAAACAATCAGAAAAGAAGGGTGTAACTCTTTTTAAAAGAAACGAAATTTTGGAAGTTGAAGTGAAGTAAACAACAAACAGAATTATAGTTTTTATATATATTAGAGAAAGGTATACAACTCTTCGTTCCGAAAGACTATAAATTCGGACACAACTTTTTGTGTCTGAATAACTGCGAGTTCGAGCACACCTCTTCATGTCCGAGTAACAGTAAGTTCGGACACACTTCTTCATGTCCGTGTAACAGCTTTGGACACACCTATTCGTGTCCGAATAACTGTAATTTTTGGACATTCCTTTTCAGAGGATGTAAGAGTCCTTCATAAGCATTCGTCATAAATAAAAAATAAAAAATCAAAATTAATAAAAACTAATTGCAACTCCTACGTGAACAATTGCATTGTTTCGGTAGGACTCAATAGTTAAATCATCGAAAACTATTGACGTGGACGCCGACGCCGACATGGCTATTTTTTTTTATTTATGATTTTTAAATAACTAAAATTATTATTATTTTTTCTTTTTCTTTTTCTTTTCCTTTCTTTTTTTTCCTTCCCCGTGTTCTTATTGTCGGTGGCAGACTGCGTGGTCAGCCTCGTAGGGCCGAGGGGGAGCACCGACGAGGCCCCCCTCCCCAGAATCTGGCGAGGCCGACCCTGGCCCAGGCAAGGGCGGTCTCGCCGGCGCTCCCCCTCGGCCTGGCGAGGCCGACCCCCGCCTGTGGACGGCGAGGGTGACCTTGCCCAGGTGAGGCCAGCCCTCGCCGGCTAGGGCCTGTGGCTGGTTGGCCACTAGCAATAAGAACAGGGGAAAGACAGAAAGGAGAAAAAAAACAAGTAAGGAATGAAAAAAAATAATAAAAAAGTTTCACGTAACGGTTTCCAGCTTAAATTGGCCGGATGAAGTGAATTTGTACAATTTCACTTTAGTTTGTATCATGTTAACTGGGGAGATCCTGACACTTGACTTCTGTCTTAAGACTTTTCATTTACTAAACTGGATTCAATTCTGGCCCAAATTAGGAACTTTACTTGATGAAACTATTGAATGGTTTTTGTTTCACGAGTTAAGATCAACAAGCAACCTTCCCTGCTAGTGCTTTCCAACCTTCACGATGGACGTGCGGCACAGGGGCGTGGTGGGCCCGCCTCGAACTCCTCTTGATGTTGATCGTCATCACGATGAAGTGCGTTGATGAACGATGACCAAGAGGAAGAGGGGTTAGCGTTTGCATAGATTTTCTTAGTTCTTTTGGGGGGTTTTTGTTTTTTTATGCCTATGTTCCTTTTTTTCATTTTGGTCAGATTTTATGCAAATGTTTCAAAAACAGATTTTGGTACTTCATTGTAGGTTTGGAAATTGCAGTTTTTTTTCCGTGTCTTCATCATCATCTTCTTTTCCGCACCTTGTTTGGTCTTTTGTATTCAAATTCAATTCACAGGGTTTTTCTCTTGATTTGTCGTTCCGATTCCCATTCTAATTTCAACACATATTTAAAGAAAGCATATTCAAAGAGACAGAGGAGAGGTTCCATGACTATATCCATATTTCCAGTACTCAGTAGAAACTTTAAAATTATGTTAAATGAGAAGGAATCCTCAGCTTCACTAAGGTCGCATGTCAGCAAGAATTAAAAGCTTGTGCTCTTCTCTGCTTTGACCTCTTTCATTTTCTTCGAGCATGGGGGATTCAGACTCAATTGCGTCCCCCACCTCTACACTTTCCGACCTGGAAACTTATTGTTGTTGCGGATAAAGGGGTCGAGCTAATCGGTAAAATAGTCGGAACGAAAGGAAGGAAATCGGACACCAGATTTAAGTGGTTCGGTCCAAACCTACGTCCATGGGAAGAGCAGCACGGAATTCCACTATAGAAACAAGCGATACAATGAATATTACAATCATTCGAACCCTTAAACACACACTCGGTGATTTTCAGCCCTCAATTACACCAAATAGCTCACTCAGTGTTTAGCCCATCATAATTTTTAGTGAAATCTCACTTGAGAAATTATATAAATTCTACTCACAAGAATCTAACGGACTAAATCACTATGATGTAATTACAACGAGAAAACCTCGCTCTGCCGAGAGCTCCTACGTTATGCTTCAGCAAAGCTCGCCCTTCCTCGCTTCCAAGAGCTTCATTTATACAAGTTCTGTCATCATTGCACTTCTTCTCTTTTCCGCCAAAAAGCTGTGGCATTTAATGAAGAAGACCCACGACCTTTGAAATTGTAAGGAGCTGCCTTCAATTTCCTTCGTGCGCAGCTATATCATTTAATGAAGAGAGGCTATATGAACAATAATGTGAACACCTTAAACGAATGAACCTCACGATGTTCTTTCCTTATCTTTTGAGAAGCAAGCCCATCCTCTCATTGTCTCTTTCTTGTATACGTGTCGGAGTCCAAAGACAAAGAGAACAACTCTCTGTCCATTTCACATGAAGTGGTCTCTTTGAAGAAATGCTTTGAGATTTTCTCCTTTTGCGGCAGCACGCTTTACTCGAGCTGCACTCTTCATCCTCGAGCGCGTGCGCAAAATAATTAATGCACGAACAAATAAAGTCAAAGATAAAACTTAGACATCCGCAAAAGTATTCGCTTTAACTTAGATCGTGGTTGTTCGACTGGCTCAAACTCGAGACATAATTTAACAATTGTAATGCAGTGCTTGATCCAATTTCCCATGCAGCGGCCTTAGAAGCCGAAATCTCCCAGTTGGGCGCTATTCCGAACCCACCCACTGAGACAAGCAGCTCATCATCTTCAATATCACACTTTCTTCTCTTTGATCTATTTTTCTATATTTGAGTACAGGAACTCATCGTTTAAAAGATCTGGGTACTTTGGTGTCATTGCTTCTTCCTATGGAACAATAGGTCGTGTGATAGGGCTTCATTGTTCTTCCCATGATTTTATTCTCAGATTGAAATCTTAAAGCGGTTGTAGAGGGAAGCATTTTCAGATATTATGAAATTGAGGGACAGTCAAGACAAAGTCGAGCGCATCCTATCTTTTCATAAGACTTCCAAGGACAGTCGCCGGAACCCATGTGAGAGGGAGGTTAGTTTTTTTTGGTCATAACAATACTTTTATTTATCTCATAAACTGGCTTAGCCAGCAGCGCCCAAAACGGGGCATCATTACAAAGAAGAGCCCAAAGAACCTGGGGTGGGGGAAATAAGCCAATTCTCCGGAAGTTTTTTTTCTTCTATGGCCCAATCTGCTACAGCATTTGCGCTTCTTGGACAGAAGGCCAGGCCCACACGAGGTAACCTTATAATCGAGTGGAGCATTAGGGATAAGCGCACTCATTTCCCAACTTAAGTGATCTACAATGAGGAGAGAATTTATTGGATCTAATCTATCTAATTCCGACATCTTTGCAGCTGCTTCACTCGACAAAAGAGATGGCTTCCAAGAGGGCTAGGGTTTCGACCATCGCCGGAGAAGAAGCTCGGACAGATTGGGAAAAACCATCAACAAGGCATCTGGTATGGTCCCGACATATGCAGTCAATTGCTCCTTCGGTCGACCATTCACCGAGAGACCCGTCAACATTTATCTTCAAGAGCCCTTCTGCCGGAGCAACCTAGATCTGGGGAGAGGTAGATTTCTTTTTCTAATGTTCCTTCTTGCCTTGAAAGCTCCATTTTTGGGTGTTTAGTTGCATGATTCGGGCTGAATCCACCGTATTTCTTGCATCTGGGATGGTACCCTAAAAATCCAATCGTTTCGGGTCTTCCAAATCTGCCACAGAATAGTTGACACCCCTTCTAAAGACGGTAAGTTGTGCGTGTTACCTGTGAAGTTCATTAACCACAACTCAAAACGAGTTACTCCCTGTGTTAAAGTTTGGATTTTTAGAGAGGGGTCTGACCAAACATGTTCTGTCCAGAGACATAACAGAAAGATATGCTCGGCTATTTTCACTTCGCCTTGACACAAGCTACATACAGGATCAGGTATAATGTTTCTCTTCCACAAGTTTTCCTTAGATGGGATGGCATTTTGGCATATGCTCCAGAGGAAAATTTTCACTTTTGTGCTTGTTTGCATATTCCATATAGCATTCCATAAAGATCTTGGAGTCTGGAAAGAGGTGGATAGCTGTTGTCACTGTGACTTTTCTGCCATTTCTTGTCGAAGGGTGTTACAGCCATTTTTTACCGTATGGCTGCCACATCTAGTGCCTGTCCATACAAGTTCATCCTTTGAGTTATGACGCTTGATTGGAATAGCAAGGATTTCCTCTGTGATCTTTTCGTCAAACAAATTGTCTAGGGGGAGGTTAGTTATGCGTCGGAATTCTGTTCCTTAGCATATGTGAGAGAGATCACAATGTTATCCACACGTTGATGCTTATGGCTAAAAATAAATGCCCTAAATGCCCCAACCGTCAGCTCTCAATATTTAGTGACTGAGATAAATTAGACTCATATAATCTAGATATAGATCTCGGTCAACCGAACAGACATGCGAGGGACTCGAGTGTCCGGGTCGGAACCTCTCAATCGGGCGGCCTGTAGGCCTTGGCTATCCTGATCTACAGACCAAGACCCATCACGTGCCGCTTTAGCAATTTCTATGAAGCCAAAATACATAGGAAACTTTTTGTTGTCTATAATTGCTCTTTGATAATCAGGCCACATTGCCTCCATAAAATCACTAGTATTAAATGTGTTTTGCATTTTGACGAACAAAAATATTAAGATTTTGCAGATTATTTATGAATGTATAATTTGGTAATTGTAAATAATCTCTTATTACCAATTTGCTTTGGTATTGGGTCATGGGCGGATCCAATCCAATATTCAACACAAGAAGTTTCCAAAGTTGAATGAAACAACTAGCATTTATAGTGAGAAGGTTATTATAGTTAATGGATGAGATTTTCTCTAAGTGGCAATCCAATTAACCAACGGTTGATAAGTCACCAATTGGACATGAGCACAAAGGTCAATAATACCTTGCCACGTGTTATGAGGACACATGCTAGTGGTAGGTTAACGCATACCGTAAGGATGCAAGCTGACATCAAGGCCACTAGAAAGAGTTAGGGGTAGGCTAAATCATCTCAAACGAGCCCTGTTTTATGCTCATTATATCAAATTCTCTAAGACATCTTAATTGAACATGAATAATTCAAAATGCTAATATCAACTCTTTAATTTTTTGCCATTTACCGATGCCTAAATCAATATCTTCACATTGACATCCAGAGCATCAGTCAAAAGTAAGGAGCGCCCACACTAGTTAGACAAAACAACGAGTGCAATTGAAGGGGTCTAAGCATAAATGCTGCTAACTCAATGACTTTATTTTCGTTAAACAATCGTTAAGACATAGTTAATGAGCGCTCTAGATAATCCAAAACAAAACACAGAGATGGGACATGGTTCGGGGCGTGCCTTATAGCAAGACATTGCCCCTTGCATATTGGTTTTGTACAATGCAGCATATACACTCTATTTAATAGAACAGAACAACCAACACCTTATGTTATCTTTTCGGGAACAAAAGGACATGAATCCTTTTGATTTAGTCACTTTAATTTCTCCAATCAGATCGATATCACATTACTCGATGAATAAACGGGCGATAGATATGCATTTTTCATAGGTTTTTTTTTGTTTTTGTTTGGTAACCGAGGTGTCCGGGCCAGCTTGCGCGCACCTCGACTATTCCTCGGGGGAGACTAGCACAGCAACCCACCGCCATGGTCCCCCACTTAAATCACAGGTGCTCAGCTGGGGAATCGAACTTGAGACCAGTGCGCCTAACCACACAATCCCAAATGCGCCTTAACTAACTGAGCCACCCATGGGTGGGTGCATTTTTCATAGGGTTAATACCACGAAAAACTGCAAATCGGTACACCTGTAACAAATTTATCTCAAACTGTTTTTTTTACTACTAAAAACTCCAAATTGGTACAAATACGATAAATTTACCTCAAATTAATTTCTTGACCACCAAGAACTTTAAATTGGTACATGTGTGACAAATTTAACATCAAATTAGTTTTCATTAAATTAGCTTAATACCACGAAAAATCTCAAACCGGTAAACTTGTGACAAATGGAGGATAAAAAATGGGCAATTTTTGAAAATGGGTAAATTTTTTTTTACAAAATTAGGGCTAAATTTTTTTTATTTACGGAAACAGGGCCTGTGCGGCAGTTGGTCCTTTTTTTTTTTTGTTTTTTTAAATTTCGTATTTTTTTACGTTTTTTTTTAATTATTTTATATTTATAACATTTATATTTATATAACTTTGTAAATATAATTTTTTTATTTTAAATATTATTTTTATAACATAATTATCAATAATTAATTGAAAAACTTATTAAGATATATAATTAATAAATAATCTAGTATTTTTGTAATTAATTTATTTAGTATGTAAATAATTAATAAAAAATATTCATAAAATAAAATTGGTAAGATATATGAAGATGACATATCTAGATTAAAAGAACCTGGATAATAATTCACGAGCTAAAAAAATCCAGCAAATCAAAATTGTAATAATAGATAACAATCCTCAACCCCAATTATATTCACTGATGATGTCGTCCTCCTACGTGGCCTCTTGTTCCGCAATCAGGTTGTCTCCGTTGTTCGGCAGGTCTAGTATTGTATTGAGAAGGAGGACGTGGTTCTGGATGAGTAGGATGTGTAGATGATGCAGGCATATCCTGTGATGGGAAGCGTGGCTGTGATGTGGATGCATCATCAAAGTGAGAAACTATCCCACGCTTAGACGGTACATATCATACTGTAGAAGGGCATGGGAAAAGAGGAGAGAAATCGGATCCATAAGAACTCGGAGAATTAGCTGGAATCTGGGACTGTTGATTGTCACGGAAGGCAAAATCGGATCCCTAATGAAATGGGCCGGTAAACTGGCTAAACCATGTATTGAAATCTGTCTGGCTGAATCCTAGAGTGAACCCCGGAGTGAAATCTATTGTATGATAGGCCAAGGGGTAGGGGACAGCATCATTAACTGGATGAGCTCGAGTGGTCCTCCGGGTCGACTGAACAGTCTCAGGTGGGTCATCCTCGTGCGGCCCAATGGGTGCTGCTGTAGGTGCTGGTTGGGGTGGTGGCATCATTGTCATCCACCTCTCCTCATTGTAGGCGTATAGCATTGCCCTATCTTCATCATCATCATCATCATCATCATCATCATCATCATCATCATCATCATCATCAGCCTTATCATCCTTATCATCCTTATCATCGTACTCCACGTACTGATTATCCACACCAACGTCATCTTCACCAACATTGGAACCTCCCCCAGTTGAATCATTTATCACTTAGCGTTCATCTACCGTTGCATAAAACTGTAAAAACCCCATAGAACCACACTGAAGTGCAAACTGCTGGATTATCTTAACTGCAGCATCATTATGCACCTCCACAATGTCATATATAACACAATCGGGTGTTAGAACCGGTTGTCTATACATCAGACTATGAATACACTGGTTTTCTATTATATTTAACGCGCGCTCAATCGTAGCACGTAACTCATCAAATGTTGATATGTTTCCAAACTCAAACATAGTAGATTGTCCACATTCGTAATCACGTCCATATTCATTTTGTACTATTCTACCTCCCTAGTGCACAGTCGCAAAAGATCTAGACGACATTCTGCTAAATAAAGAAATTACAAATTATTTTGCATCTAAAATTTAATAAATATTTTCCCATACACATTAACAAATTAATATTATAACTATCAATATAAAAAATGAAATAAATGCCATAAAAAAATAAATAATAATAATACATCAAATGCAAATAGGGTAAAAAAATATTTACGAATTTAGGTATTCTTTAAAAATATTTACGAATTTAGGGCATGTGTGGCTATTTCACAGCCAATTTTTTGGGTTTTTCTAAATTTTCCCATTTTCTTCATTTTTTTAATTGCCCTTTCTCGTTCCTAAATTAATAAATATTTTTAAAGAATACCTAAATTCGTAACTATTTTTTTTACCCTATTTTTCAAAAAAGCCCATAGCAACCCATAACGAACATAAAACACAAAAACATTATAACTATTACCAAAACATTAATAAAAAATTAAAACATATTAGTAACTTAAATTAAGAAATAAAAAAACTAAAAGTAAAAAAAAAAACAAAGAATACAGGTGGGAAGTTGCCCTCCCGCCTGTGGAAGCCGCCCCACCGCCGATGGGGCGGCGTTGGTGGCCGTCGGGGTCGCCAGCACCTCGGCGGGGGCCGGCGACCCAGCAGACCAGCGACGAGGGCCAGCAGGCCCTCGCCGGTGGGGCGGCTTCCATAGGGGGGAGGCTCCCCTCCCGCTTGTTGTTCTTTTTTATTTTTAGTTTTTTTTTATAATTTTTAAAAAATAGAAGGGGCAAAAAAACAAAGAAAAAGGAGAAAAAAAATAATAAAAAACAATAAATGACGAAAATATCCATAAACAACTAGTGAGAGGCCCTTTTTTTACACTGATATGGCTACTTCAAGCCCTTATTTGAAAAAATATCCACTTTAGGCCCTTATTTGAAATAATGAGCTCACTTCAGGCCCTTATTTGAAAAATAACTACACCAAAACTTACCTCAAACTGCCGAGAGAGAGCACGCGCCGAATGAGGAGCTCAAATTGCCAAGAGAAAGCATCGAGTGAAGAGGCCGGCTTTGCTTTTATCTCAAATTTTGCTACATAAAAAATTCACAAATTAATTTAAACATTACTAAAATATTAAAAATAAATAAAAAAATATTACTAATAACCTATACATAACATAAAATTACATAAAAAAAAATTAATACTTAATTAAAAAATATTTAATACCGATAAAGGCGCCTGAAGCGAGGGAGCATCTCCTTCAATAAGCGAGGGAGGATGACGAAGAGAAAGTACCGAGCGAGGGAGAACGAGGGCGAGGGAGAACGAACGAGGGAGAATGAATGAACGAGGGAGAATGAATGGGCGAGGGAGAACGACCGGCTTTGCTATAAATCATAGCTTTTTAGGCGCCTGTGAAGGAGCACGGCCCCGCATGGCCCGTGCGGTACTACGACTAGTGGTGGCCATGGGCCGGTTTGGGCCCGGAACTGGCCCGGGTCAAAATCGGAACCGGCCCGTGGCATACGGGCTCGGTTCCCGTTCTCCCAAATCATGAACCGGCCTAGAACCGCCGGTTTCGAACTGGCGAACAATGAAAAAAAGGGCATAAAAAAAAAATATACGAACCGGCCCAAACCGCCGGTTTCGAACCGTCAGTTCCGAACCGGAACCGCCAGTTGCGGTTCCGGTTCTGGTTCCTGGTTTTCTTCATATAATCCAAAAAACAGTACCAATTTCTAATTGTATGACAAAAATACCCTTCATTAAGTTTTGTCTCCACATAATAAGACTGACCAAGACACTAAAAATCGTCAGACTTGGAACACCAATTTCCATTTGGGTGAAAAAGAACTCGAGAAAAAAATTCTGGCTCAATTTGGTTCTATTCATTTCTTCGGCTCTCTTTTCTCGTTGAACAGACGAGTCATGATTCAAAAGATAGAGAAACCACGTGTTTTGTCGTTTCACCTTGCTTAACGTTACACGTCAGCTCCGTCGGCCTTGTAAAAATTCATATCAGCTTGCATGTAACGGAAACTTAAATGTTGGTATTTTTGTCACCCAAGTAAAATTCGGTATATATATATATATATATATTTTATCGTTCGAAAAGTAGAGATAATTTTTGCTGCGCAAGATAGTGCTTTATTATTATTATTATTATTATTATTATTATTAGGCATTTGGGCTTTTTTTCGTTTAATTTTGCTCTTCCATTCTTTCTTGACTATGGATAGCATGGAGTGTAAGGCGGGCTGAGTTGGGATTGAAGGAATCTGTTGCGGATTCCATCCTCGCGATGACCAGTCAATCTCAATTCTGAAGTTGAAATTTCTAAACTCATGCATGAGAAACTCTTCAAACTCGATCCAAACCTTGCAAGAACCCGATTGGCAGAACACAAATTTTGGACAGTTTTCCCTTCTGTTTTGTATCTAAATGAATAACCGATTGAGAAATGGTCATGTGACAACCCTTAATATGATGTGAGATTAACAATTTATTCTGGGCTAACAAAAAAAAAAAAAGATAAGAAATTTTTTGGGGTCCACTTGACGCAGAGGAAGAAATACTTAGAAAACGTTCCAAAGGACAAACGCTTATTCTTGAATGATTACAATGCCTTAGGTGCCTATTTATAGGGAGGTCGAGAACCGTTAAAACCAAATCACGAAATTAAGGAAAAGTGTTGATAAAGAGGAAAGTCTTCAAAATGCGTCCGAAATATTTGATCTCGCAATAATCAATGGAAACATGTGAATTTGAAGATCAAAGATTGCCAAAATCAGCTAAGCCAGTTTGCATCTTCTAAGATCTCGCAATCTTCTTTGATTTGATTTGTTGTCCGCTCTTACGACGCTAGAACGTTTCGACATACGCATTTGCCAATTGTTCTACATCACCACTCCTTCAAAAATTTATGGTGCACAACATGATGTTACTCTCACAGTCACCAATAGACTGTTATGCTTCCAAAACCCTAACTAATTTTAGCTCGAATGGTTTGTAGAGTAATCCTACCTCCTCTGATTCCATTCGACACATGCAATTTTTTTTTTTCCCGTTGATACCTGCGGTTCCTTTTGTATCTGCCTATTTGGTTAATTCGGTAGGCCTTTTTCAATGCTTTGCGAAATCAAATCCCAACCAATAATTACAAAATTCGCAACTACCCTCGTTTACATGGACGAATGGTTTAAATAGGAAAGATGGTATGGAGATATCGACTAGATAGAGAATATATTCCCCAAAGGAACGCATACCAAACAAACAAGTTAGATGGATCAAAATCAATTGAATATAATTCGGCCTCCATCCTCCTTTTTAGCTCAATGAGTCGAATAAGTACCTTATGTAAGAATTGGTCATCAAAGCAACCTCGCATATTTGGAAAAAATTGAAGGGTAAATGATACACTAATCAAATTCTAATATAGGGCATTTGCTACATGAATCCTCCTCTAGTGGCTTTTCATCTGAGATTGACGCCTCTTTAAAATTAGGAAGTGAAGAAAATTCGGATCGAAACCGAAAGAAATTCGATTTTTCGAAAATGGAAGTGGAGAAAAATTCGAATTTTTCGTACGTTTCACATCCCAAACTCCTTCGCTAGTCGTTCCCGAACATAGCCTTAAGGTTATCTGACGACGATGATTGCCGATGTCTTGGGATCTACAGTTGCCAACCTTAGACCTAAGGTGATTAATTGATCTAAGTTTCACGGTTGTGATTGAGGGAGATATATAGACTAAGCTCACTCTATGACTGATGTACTTTTTCAATAGATTGTGAAGATCCGCTATCTAATCAATATTCTCAAGGGTCCGTTTGATCACATGAAAATAGAGGGTTTAGATTTTTTTTTTTTGGTAAAATAGGAGATTGAGGCTTATAAGTTCTTCATTTTTGCTCATAGTGTGAGATATCTTTTACTAAAATAGTACTATGGCGGGTAATGCCCCTAATGGGTATTTGATGGGTTACCAACTACTTTAGCCATACGGACCTAGGGCTAATCACAGAATCTGTAGCATGCTAGAGATGGTTTAGGATATAACGACAAGTTATCAGGACGGATTTGAAGCGAGACTTAGTATGTTTTCTTAGTAGACATAGTTGTCGACTCGATCACCTCAAAATAGAGGGACTAGATTCAAGAATACCTAATCATTTTAGCTTGTAGAGAACTAGGCGAACTCCAAAATGCTTTTTCTCGATATCGTGACTTACGCATTGGTCAAACATTACTTTGTTGTCTAGTTGTATCTTTAAAACAATCCAGAGACATGACTGCGAAGCAAATCTTATAAACCGGTAAAGTTTAGATCTTTGATCTGCGCAAGTTGCCTTGACCCTCGACCCTTAATCCCAAAGCAATTTCTTAAGGTTGGTGAGATCTGAATATATGACCCAATCAACTGATGATCGTAAAATGGACGGCGGTGGTACATGATGATTTAGAATCGTTGGACCATAACAGCTTTGAAAGGGAGTCATTGGATCGGAATGTCGCACAAAATGCATAAACATAAGCATAAGTCACACCATATAGGAAGCTCTTTTATTCTCTTTTGCTATTGTTCAAATTATTAATTTTTCCCATAAACAGTGACAACTATTGGGTTGTTCGTTGATTGATAGGGAAAATTATAAAAAAAGTCCTAAATCTTTTGTATTTTTACTAATTTAGTCTTAAATCTTTTAAGTTTGTCTATCTAGTCCTAAACCTTTTGTACTCTTACTAATTCAGTCTTAAACCTTTGTATCTTTTACCAATTGAGTCCATCTGGCCAATTTTGACTGAAAATCGCCGATGTTGATACTGGTTGTCCTACGTGGCACGACTGACGTTGACGTGATTTTTTTTTTATAATAATAATAATTTATTTATTTATTTTTGCTTCGTTTTTTTCCTGTTTTCTTCTTTTCTTTGGTTTTCTTTTGTCAGCTGCTGGCGAGGGTAGCCGATAATGGATTTTCAACCTTGGAAATTTTCAGTAGCTTTTTTTGGCCCGTGGTCACGTGGCATGGCATAATGGTCATATGGGAGACAAGTAGGATTTTCGGCCTTCAAAACCCTTTGACGATGAGATTAGGGCGGAATTAAGATCTGATTGCACTTTGTTAATGATAAGATTTAATTTGCTAAAACAAAAAATTAAGGGTTTAGTTGAACAACGGTAAAAATGTTAAAAAGACTAGTTATGTATCATGTCCTTGAAAAATAAGATGATTATATCAATTAGACACTCTTTTGACATTATTCTGTATCTGCAGCCAAAACAATTGACCGACAGATTCTGATGGTAAATTGACTTCACATTCGTGTTAAGAGTTAGGTGGGTGGTCAGTTATATGGTTGACCAAAATGGACTTTGCTTTCAGGAAAATTTAGGCCCAACGGGGATTGTGGCATGAAACATGGAATCAAGATTTGATATGTGAAGTCGAATGATGGAAACATGGTTTTCAGATTTCTTTGATTTTGAAAATACTTGTCCCCATTTTACGCGAAAATCAATACTTTTGTCAATGTGGACCATATTTATTTTACGTTTAATTGTCTGAATCTAATAGAATGTTGGCTTAGAAAAAAATACCAACGAGCATATTCTTATCAACTTCTCTATGACTGATTGAAAGGGAATTGACAATGACATGACGAAGTGATCTTGAGATGTAAACAATCCGAGACGCGTTAGTATGGCTTTCTTCTCGTGTGTCTTCCTAACACAAGTCCCTACTTTTGAGTTTTTGCTCTTGTGAAATCTTCACATGCCGTTCAAATCTGTAGTAACTTGAGTGTAAATTTACAATTCAAATCTGTAGTAACTTGAGTGTAAATTTACAATTTTAGGCATATTATTGTGATTCAAGAGTGGAAATGTACAATATTTGCTGGGTTTAATTTGATGATAGCGTAGTAATTTTCACAAGGTTAAAATGTAGCTCTCTCTTAATAATAGCTTCTCGAGAAAAAGAACGAAAGAAAGATCATTGTCAAGGCAAAATTACTTTTCGGAAGGAACCTACCCTCTTTTGTTCTTTTCGATTTCAGATGATGTTTGATGAGATGCCTCCCTCAAGTCTCTGTCCTTATCATTATGTATTTTGTTATAGGGCTGATCACACCTATCTTTTCATCATCCTATGAACCACAAGAAAACTAGAAATCATCATGATCTCAAATAATAAATCGACCCACCCTCTCTCCCTCCCTCCAATATTAGGAACGATTATTTTTGGGTTATAATGAACAAGATTATTAGCCAACCATGTATAATTTGGCATGTGATTTTCGGAGAGTTAATTTGGATGGATACCAGAACTTAGTGCAATGCGGAAGCGATCCTTATTCATTTGGTATTACATTGGAATCGCCATTCGATTTAATAAGAAATGATGACGTACTTGCTCATGGTCTAATTTCGAGGTTTCTTCTCGGTCGTCCTATTTTTCAAGCAAACCTAAATTTAGCGTAATCACGTCGAGAACGGTAATTGGTGCCCATTAATATACTAAGAAACGAAGTGGTGAATTTCCTAGGAATCGGTTTTTTCTACTCAACCTGAAGTTCAAGGGTGCAATTGATGGGCTGACAATTTTCTGATAGTTGAGCTTCTCTCTAGTCAAATTCATGGACGATAATGTCAACTCAAACTAAGTTTGAGAGAGCATGCAGATCAATAATCGAGGTTGCACAAAACAACCATCGAAGCACCGCAACTTGGGATTCCTTCAAGGCTTAGTTTTAGCCCATGTTATCATCTACTACTAACTTGGACTTGCCTTGGGAATATGCAGGAACCATGTAGCCCAAACTAAACTTCTCCTAAAAAAGCTACAATCTTGTACAAATGATATTGAGATTCTACCTCAGCTCTGTGAAGAAAGCGAATTTGAGAATCCTGACTATGCCAATTATCGCAATCCGTCGAGTTTCAGAGTGCAATCTCATAACCGCCTAAGTCGCTCGATTAACCCCTTGGAGTTGGAATTTTCTTCTTATCGTCCGATAATATCGAAACCCTCCTCTCACATTTCTGAATAGTGAACACTTCACGCATGCGTCGATTATTCTCCATGAGCTTCAAGAACATTGACACTCGATCCATGCACACAAACAAGACAGGATTTCACCATCTAGATAACAGCCAGCAGGACAGAGAAGAAATTGAACAATGATTTACAATCTCAACATGCAGAAGCAATGTCAATTCATGATCAAGTGTTGGGAAAATTACAGAACTTGGAACATAGAAATCTAGCTACTGCTGGACTAGACCCATGCGTTCCAAGGAGAAAAGGCAGTTGCTAGCTTTCACAATTTTTCATATCAGTGTTAACATTTGTCATGTTTGTAGTCAGATCGTGTTTATATCATCTCTATTATCGACGACTCAAGTTCCTAGTGGGAGTGCTTAGTTGCCTGCTCATAAAGTCAACAAGAGTGCTGCGGCCTAAAATCTGCAGTTCGTCTTGCCGCATTCGTTCCAGCAATGTTCGAACAATTCCCAGTAAGCTACCAGCAAAGAATGACCTGCAAAACATTTAAACAATTCGTAACATTATGCTTATGGGCCCATAATTGCTCATAAGCGTGATCTGTCAGAGTGATTCCTCCGCCTTCTCAAGACATAATTGATGATGAAGAAGAAGAAGAAAAGAACCAATTGTAGGGAGTATGACCTCAGTTTAGAATGCCTCCTTCAATCATACAGTAATCAAATTGCAGCATTGAAGTACATGATGTTAGGTTTAGAGAAATAGATAATGGAATGGATACCTTTCACATTAGGCACAAGGCCAAAATAAATATACATACAATGAAGGGTATAAGTGTAAATACATACAATAAAGAGATATGTACAATATATCTAACACATGAAACTTACATTTGCTCCTTACACGAAGACAATAGTTTTCTGTAAATACACCAGTAAACTTTGACAGATCCATAATTCTCTCTTATAACAGACGCAAACTTGGATCAAAGGCCATTAATTTTATCTTTTGGCTTATGCTTTAAATAGTAAAGCACGTAGATGTTTAAACCTCAGTACTAATAGTAATACTATTCTCGGAAAAAAAAAGATACTGAAATTTTTGACCATCTTACAATAAAAGAGTTTAGTGGATGATCCAAAGACAATGGTATTATTATTTGTACCGATGTTCATTTCCTTTTTTGTTAAATCTGTTTATTCCTTCAACAACAACAACAAAAAAAAACCTATCTTTATTTTGGATCACTTATGTATATGGAAAAAGTTATATCATTGGCTAAATTTTCTTTTTGGGATTGTAAGTGAGACTAGAAAATTAACTTTGTATAAACATATTGAAGCACGTGGTTGAATATGTTAATACAAAGTTGAATGAAGGTTGCTTAGACAAGTCTCATTCTATGACATGAAAATTATAGGGTTGATATTAGCATTTTGAATTATTCATGTTCAATTAAGATATCTTAGAGAATTTTGATATAATGAGCCTAAAGGTTGGTTGGTTTGGGATCATTTGGCCTACCCTTAACTCTTTCTAGTGGCCATGATGTCAGCTTGTATCCTTACGACATGTGTTAACTCACCACTGGCATGTGTCCTCATAACAAGTGGCAAGCCATTATTGGCCTTTGTCCTCATGTCCAAGTGGTGACTTATCAACCATTGATTTATTGAATTTCCACTTGGAGAAAATCTCATCCATTAACCATAGTAACCTTCTCACTATAAATGCTAGTTGTTTCATTAAACTTCAGACACTTATTGGGTTGAATATCGGGTCGGATCCGCCCACGACCAACACCCAAACAAAAGTGTCGCTTTAATCACATGAAAATAGAGGGGTTAGATTCAAGAGGATTATAGGTTTTTCATTTAGCTCATAGTGTGAGATATTTTTTTACTAAAAAGAGTATTATGTCGAGTAATGGGTATTTGATTGGTCACCGAGTACTTTAGTGAGACGGGTTTAGGATTTAATCTCAAAATCTATAACAAGTATAAGATGGATTTTGGAAATAACGAAAATTTAACAGGACGGATTCGGCCATCTCATACCTGTTCAATTTTCATCTGCCATATATGTTGTGATAACAACGCGGAAATGCTAACGAGTCTTGCAAATAAGTCAATACGAAATCACCAGAGAAATAAATGAAGAACAATAAAGGATACCAAATATTTACGTGGTTCGGTCCGAATGTCGATACCTACATCCACGGGAGAGCCAGCAATAATAATCCACTATAATCGGAGAATCAGAGTTACAATCGCTTATACTCTCGAGTGTTTCCCAATCCTAAATTACACCCAAACCCACAATGTTTAGCCTCACGTAATTGCTCTCTACAATAAATCACGAGAATTACTCATAGCGGAAACACTCATGCCAACGAAGGTGGATGACATCAACATGCTCATCAAATCCATGAGCGTAATCACGGTGATCTACCTATCCAAGTCTCATCCTAAAAATGCCGTTCGCTGGATGGCATTTGCGTACGCGATAATGGTGAGTGTCGCGTTGCGTCCTTAATTGTGGGGGATTGGTTTAGGGTGCCAAAGATGTTCATCGTGGGGATGTTCGTCGCCCATGCTAGCATTATTATGATGATAGTGAGTGCTGATGTTTGTCATTTTCTTTGCCTGACTGTATTTAGTTTAGTTTTGCTTTGAAGGAATATGTTGTACGAAGCACGTGCTACGATGTTCTGTTCTCTCCTCGGAGCGTATGTGAAAATTTTTGTAATACATACCTGAAGATACTCTAAATGTTGACTAATCTGGGTAATATTGAACTTGATACTTGGACTATCCCAAAATCTCTCTTAATATTTTCCTTAGTTGTGTGTATAATTGAGATTTTTTGTGTGACTTACAACAAGCTTTGGAGCATTTTTTGGTACACGGAAGATAATTATGATTAAGCAAAAGTCATTTGAGTAAATAATAGTCCTCTTTTTGTTGTTGTTGCCATTTGGATTGGTCTATTCATCATCGACATAATCATTAATTTCCCCCGGCTATGATACCATGCAAACTCAATCCAAAAGCTTAAGCCTTAGATGGAGGGAGACAATATGTATATAAGGCCTATATAAACCCGTATACAAAAAAAGTGGGACACTTTAACAGTGTCTAGAATTATTAAGCCTGCATTTGGAAAATTAGCGAGGATGGGAAGAAGTAAATGTGATAAATTTCGTAAAAGCGGGACATGAAAATGAGAATGAAGAGGTTACACCAATCAATCTTTTTGTTCTCGCAACGACAAGCAATAACAAAAGCCTCTATTCAGTTCCATTTAGAAGCATAAGTTCGAAATGGCCAAAGCAATCAGGACCCAATCAACATTCCCTAAATGAATTAGTGTTGGTGTATTATATGTATTTAATGGACATTAAGCAAATTATACTAAGATATCTTAAATCAAGTAGATTAGTCGTGTTTTCTTTCAAACATCAGAAAGATGTATCATGGCAGAGAGATAAAACATAAGCAAACATCTGTTCAAGGCTTTAAGCAGCAATTAACGACTCTGTTATGGTGATGAAATTTCTTAATAAGATTTTAGCAAAGGATCTAATGGATTATTTGCAAAGAGAATATTTGGGCCTTCTCTTTTTATTTTTTATTTTTTTAGAGATGTTATCATAACATAACACATTGCAGGAACATTAGACATAGCAGGAATTTCATCAACAAGTTTCCTACAGGCAGATGAAATTTTCCCATCTGTAAACTCGACTAAGATAAACACCAACAGCTTTTATCCTCTCCTTCTCGACTCATTGTTGACGATTGCCCTCTCCATCTGCGGAAAAGGACAGGACGGTCGGATCAGTAATTGTAACTGGAGTAGCAAATGAGTCATGTTTAGCATCAAAATGAAATCTCAGGATGTTGTATACTCTATGAAGACGAAGCGCTGTAACTTAGCATTTGTTCATTCTAAATGGTATAGTGTTCTGATGAGTTCGGGATAAGGACACCACAAGTGCAATAACTTCCGTATGGTGCTCACTTGTGTGACATAACTTTTTTTTTTTCTATCACTCGAGTGTCATAACTTATGTACTGCGCTCACTTAAGTATCATAATTTTTTTTTCGATTACTTGAGTGCCATATAACTTTTCAATTGATCACTTGAGTGTCATAACTTTTTAAAAAAGTTTTCCACGTGTTATGCCACGTCGGATGTACGGCACTTGAGTGAACGTTTTAAAACACAAATTGGCATTTAAGTGATCGATTAAAAGTTATGGCACTCAAGTGAACGCTTTTTAGAAGTTATGGTACTTAAGTGGTCGAAAAAAAAGTTATGACACTCAAGTGAGTTCCGTACGCAAGTTATGGCACTTGTTTTATACTTATCTCGATGAGTTCAATTAGTTTCTACATCCATTACCACGAAGAGAAGATCCATCCTCAACTAGTTCAACCAAAATAAGGGCGCTACTAATGGAATACTGCTGCAACATGATAACGCATCTCGGCATGAGACTCTGATTAGAGCTTAACCATAGGCGAGAATCTCTGTTGCGAGTTCCACGCTTTGTTCCCAAGTAACGCTATATGACAACCTCGTTGGAAAAAGCAAAATGACTATATGACAGCCTCAAATTTGCTTCCCTAAGATGTGAAGCTCATCTCATATTCGATAGTGGTATTCTCTTCCTTGTTCATCTTCAAGAATTACTCGGTGGTCTCTTGTTTATGAGGAAATATTGAGTCCCAACAAACGTTTTAAGTACTTCTCCAGACTAATTGATGGCCTTTTTCGGCTTAACATTCTTTCTTTTAAAAATTTCAAAAAAAACCTGCGATATCCTAAACTCATAGTATAAAGAGTTCTTGGCAAAATCATGAACAATTGAGAAAACTATACGTCGTTCAGGAGAAGCATAAGTAGAGTTCATTTAACAGATACAGTACCTGATATAGGGTTTCGAGTTTGTCACGAAAGCGGCATAACTCATTCACCACCCATTCATGCGATATCTCGCAACTAGAAGAGAACCGTGGAGACAAAAGTGTCAAATACACCATCGATAAATACATAGGTAACCATATTTGAAAAATTGCAAAAACTAACGGAGAAGCTCATGTCGCATACATCCAGTGGTTGGCATATGTTGACATAGTCAGGGACTCAGTAAGAATCATAAGCATTGTTAGGTTAAATCACATGCACAGGTAAATAAGCTTTTCATGTTCAAAGTTAGATATTTGAACTTACAATAAAATCGCGCGGTAGTAGAATGACATTAGTGCGTAATAGTGCAATGAGAAACAGGTGCACATTTTTAAAATTTTAGTAAAAGCTTTTAAACTTTTCACGAACATCGGTTCAACTGCAGTTGATGCGAGGCATTGACTAAGCTATTGCTCTATGTTCTTGGAGAAGTCTGTGTGTGTTTCTAACCAAAATACCTTTCCATCAATCAAGGAGACAGTAAAGACAGTTCCTGCTAGTAAAAGATAATGCTTTTCAATGACTTATGATGTTAATCGCAAGGCATTAAAATGCACAAACTTAAAATAAGGAATGCAATCACTAAACTTTTAGCTTTTAGTAGGTTAATCTACCTTCGCTTGTCCTGATTAAGGCTAGCATTTATAAGAGCACGAGCTGCTGCAACAACCCGGCAACTGCCAAGGCTACAACACAAGCAATGAGTATAGGAATATAAGTCATTTCTTAGTAAATGAGGTGTCATTCAGAACAGACTTGTCATTATGTACGCGGAAGCATTAGATATCAAAATGAGTATTGACTGATTTCAGTCTGAAGTCTCCGACAAACAACTAATCATCATTGTATCATTGTTCAAACTATACCTTAGTAAATTTGGCTTCATGTGATCAAAATCAGAAAGTTCAAATCATCCAATTTCAAAGTTTTTTCCCTTTGTTCGGCCTTGGAATATCTCATATACATTACATGTCTGTATTTAGATGCTTCGGCCATGGCACGGAAGTAGCTGTCTAAGTATTGAGCATAGGAATGTGGATTCCAATTAATATGAAATTACGCCAATGTTATAATTCAAAAGCAGACAAAAGTTCGCGGCCTATTTATGTGATGACGTGTGCACACTTTATGCATTATAAAGGACTTGACAGTTTATCAACATCACAGATCATTCAAGATTTGCTTGATGTATACTATGTGCCGCATGCACCACTTAGTTGGAAGTTATCTCATTGGCTAATGTTTCCGAACAATAAGGCGGATCAAAATCATGTGGTTCAAAACGCTCGTGCTCAAAATCTTCACGCGCTCGTCCCGTTGGAATGTTATAGACAGTTGCCACACGCGCCATGGCCAAACAAAATCTAAATAACGCATATGGCAACCTACGCTATCCGATTTTTCCAATAAATGCGAACACAGGGCCATTGGTCGGCCTCCATGCAAGTTTATAATTCAAACGCGATTGATCTCGTGGTTAACTACAAGTATCTTAACTTCCCTAATGCAGCATGCTAAGAACATGACCAAAGGGGGAAACTTTCGGACACAAGTGCTTGGAAATGTTATACTCTTGAAGATGTTGAATGTCTAATGTCAAGAAAGGAACTTTATAGAAAATTTCATTGGAAATGAAAGTAAATTGTTTATCTACCTCTTGCCACCTCCTTTGATCAGATGAGCAGCTGTAGTGACTTTAGTAAAATCCACGTTTCTTTCAGTCCTGAAAACGATCAAATACACCCACGGATTATCAGCGACCAGAAGAGACAGAAAAAAAAAAAAAAAACTAAGAGCACAATGCCATCGAAGTCGAAAAAATTGAAGTTTACAGAAGGTCGGCTATTTCTCTCATGCTGTTGTCGCCATCGTGCAAGTAAGAGTTTATGAGATCCATCATGAAATGTGGAAGATTTGCTCCGATCTGTACTTTCCTGGTCTCCTCATACTCTCCATCCAGGACACCCTAGACAGATTGTAACGAAAAGGACGATTGGTTCTTTACGAGGCAAACGACGTCGAATCGAAAGGTGCAGCCGACTGATCTAGCGAAAAGAGAGATGCTATGTAGATGAAGATATGAGAGCTATCACCTCATTCTTCAAGGTGTCAATGTAGTTCTGGAGCCTTTGTTGAGCCATTTTCTTCTTCTTAGTTTTCTCACACAAAGAGAAGCAGAGAGATAGAGCAGGCAAAGAAATTTAGCAAGTAAGGCGGGGTGGTGAGAGATTCAAAGGTGGGGGTTATAGAGGGAAGCTTTACAATACCAGGCTTCCGGATTTGGCCCTAAACTGGAGAAGCGAGACAGGTTAAATCTGTGTCGAGAATATCGACAAAGTACTTAGTGAGGGTGATCAAGTGCTCAAACGCATCTATACCTTTGAATCACATGGAAACTCACACAAGATCCCGTTGTTTTTAATGGTCAGATGCATTTTAGTATATTGCCACGCCTGTCAGCACAAGAACCGAGATGGATTATGCCGATTCCTTGCGGAGTATCGGGAGAAAAAGAATAAAAAAGTATCTCGATATTTGATCTTTTCGTGGCTAACACCCTCAACCGAATTTGGCAGGATGTGCTGCATGTCGAGTGATACGTTATGGCTTCACTTGTGGGGGGAGGTTATGGAAGAGAGGTGCATGCTCTCCACACGCCACCTAACTAAGACTTTGAAGCGCATTTCCCGCCAGCTGACTACTTTTTTCCCCCCTTTTTGCCAGTTGGAATTAGTAACTCATGCACAGTTTGAACTTGATCGAGCAACGTCAGTTTGATCGAAGCTCCAATTGCTGTCTCATTAATCCCTTGATAAGGGGAGAAAATCATGTGTTAAGGAGGTGCAATTAACCTAGTAATCTGGGAAAAACCGAGCATTAATTAGGTTAACTGGTACTCAAACAAAAAAAAAAAACCACCTTTTGTGGTACCCAGTGGATTTTCTATTCATGTCATGGTCAATGAAAGTCGGAGTGAGGTCAAATGATTTAATAGCTTGCTATAAAAGCTTTCCTTCCTTCTTCTTTTTTTTTTTTTCAACATTTAGCTTAAAATCTAAATTATCTTTTACTATTTTCCAAGTCTTACCAAATTCTCTCTGGAAAATTACCAAAAAAGTCATAAACTTATTGCAATTGTGCCAATTCAATCCTAAATATTTTTTTCTTGCAAATTGAGTCATAAACCTTTTGAGTTTGTGCTAACTCAGTCTTTCTGGCCAACTTTGGCCGGCCGGCCCTAATTTGGCGCTGTCGGCGTCCGACCACGCCTGAGGAAGAAGGAGAAGAAAAAGAAAAAGAAAAAGTAAGGACTCAGTTGACAAGAATAAAAAGTTCAGGACTGAATTGTCACAATTGCAATATGTTTAGTACATTTTTGGTAATTTTCCCTATAAATCTTTATCTTTATCTTTGCAAATGGTCTCGACCCTCGACCCAAAGCAACTTGTTGCAGTAGGTGAGATTTGAACAATTGATATCTAGTAAAATTCCCTAAAGCTCCAACCAAATCTGCTGACTTGGGGTTTTTTAAGGTGATAAATTCATGTCCAATTAATGGCGACCGTGAATAGTTTTGCAGGAGTCATCGGAATCGGAATGTCCCGAATTAATGCATAAACATAAATGAAAGTCATACCATAAAGAAGCTCTTTCAGTCTCTTTTCCAATTTTTGCAATTATATGATGGTCATGATTGTGGAACATTAATTCATGTGTCGACAGCGTCCGTCCGAACTTTGATGATAGATTTGCAACTTGAATTAGGCATTTTTTTTTGTCCTAATAACATTTCTTATCATAGTAACCACATAGCTTGAAGGCGAATTTGAAAACCCTAACTATGCAAATGATCGCAATCCATCAAGTTTCAGAGTGCAAGCTTATGATCGCCTAACAAACTCGGTCAACCCCTTGAAGTTAATTTTCCTCTTATCCGTCCGATAATATCAAAAAAGTTTACCATGGGAAGAAGAAAAATCGAGTCTTGCATGATCCTTCTCTGATGGAAATCCTACAAACAAAGGAATTTGCCCAAAATCTTGAAATTTGCTCGAAATCCTCCTATCACACATTTCTGAATAGTGAACACCTTCACGCGCGAGTTGAACAATCTACATGAGGTCCAAGAACAATGTCACTAGATACATGCACACAAACAAGACGGGATTTCACCGTCTAGACAACAGCCTGCACTACAGAGAACAAATGAACAACGATCTATTACCCCAACATGTAGAAGCAATATCAATACATGATCGAGCTGTGTAAGAACTACAGCACTTGGAGAATAGAAATCTTGCTACTGCTGGACTAGACCCATGCTCTCCAAGAAGAAGAGGCAGTTGCCAGCTTTTACAAAGTTTCATATCGCTATTAACATTCCGCATGTCTGGAGTCATATTGTGTTTAGATTATCTTTCTTATGGAAGACTTAAGTCCATGGCTGCAAACTAAAATCCGCAGTTCGTCCTGCCGCATTCGTTCCGGCAATATGTTCGAGTAATTCCCTGTGAACTACCAGCAAACAATGACATGCAAAACGTTTAAACAATTTGCAACAGTCTGCTTTTGAGCCCATAATTGCTCATAAGCGTGATCTATCAGAGTGATTCCTCCGTCTTCCCAAGACTTAATTGATGATGAAGAAGAAGAAGAAAACCACTTGTAAGCAGTATGACCTCAGTTTAGAATGCCTCCTTCAATCATACAGTAATCAAATTGCAGCATTCAAGTACATGAAACTTACATTTGCTCCTTACATGAAGACAACAGTTTTCCGTAAATGCACCAGACAACTTTGACAGATCCATAATTCTCTCTCATAAAAGACCCAAACTTGGATCAAAGGCGATTAATTTTATCTTTTGGCTTATGCATTATGTGACCGCCAAAATTTTTGACAAATGAATTTTCGAGCGAATTAGTTACGGGCGTGGAGTATTAAAGATTATGAATTTGGGGATCTTCTTTTATTATTTTTGGCACGGTGGATTATGAAGTCGATACTACTTTTTGGGCGCGATGATTCCTGCCGGATCGTTAGTGGAACTCTAGTTGAACTTTGAAGCACAAGATCGACCGGGCATGAATTTGATTCGCATTTTTAGCGCGAACCTTGCTCTTGAGAACCCACCAGCCATTTACCCTCTTTAGCCTATAAATCCCTCAAACCCACTCTCTCTCCCCTCATTTTTGTTGGATCTAGCAATATCACCTAGAGGGGGGTGAATAGGTGATTCTGAACACTTTTTGATGATTTAATGCGGAAATTTAGAAAGGGTTCAGAACGTAGACTGAAAATGATCAGTAAGAGGACGTGCAGATAAACTAAACACAGCAAGATGAGTTTAGGGAAAGAGAAATTGCACGCAATGATTATAGTGGTTCGGCTTTAGCAAGCCTACGTCCACTCTCCCACGATGACAGCCAACCGGCCGGATTCCACTATGAGTCGTTGAAAGATTACAGGCGTTGTTACTCCAATCGCTCTTACAAATGAACCTCTCAAGACAATGAATTTTAAGCTCACAAGAACAAGAGAATGTGTTTTTGAACAACTCAGCACTTTGGAATTTTTTGTTCTCGATTTCTCGAAACAGTCACTATTGATCTTCTTTATACTCCTTCAGCCTTGAACTAGCCGTTACCAAGGCCCTTCAAAGGATCGCTCCTCAATCTTTGATTGGACGTTATCAATCCTGATTGACGGAGACTGTATATGGAAAGATCCAGTGGCCGTTGAAAGTGAATCTGAACCCTTCAGATTTAATCGCCCATACAACCAAATCTTCAGTTTCCATAAATAGAGTTCATCCAAATCTCCAAGATATCTTGTTCACGGAAGGTAATATCCAATCGCGGATATTCTCCTGATTTGATTGGAAAATAATCATGTCAATCAAATCTTACAAACTTCCATAACAAGGCGCGGTCAGATCGGAAACCTGCCAAACGTGGGTCTTCAGAATCTAGTAGCGAGATATTGCAGAATCTGAACGTTGTTCAGAAGCAGTCTTCTGAGCCAGAGAGACTCTCTGAATCTGAACAGATTGGAACAGTGACTCTGAGCTTCTGTAAGATCCTTGCTGACGTGTCACATAAATCTCCTAGAGACGAGTCTTCAGAGGCAGCATAGACCTCCTTTTGAAGGCTTTAGATGCAACATAGACTTCCTTCTGAAATCTTCAGAGGCAGCACCGACTTCCTTCTGAAGTCTACTGAGGCACCACGATTCTCCATCTGAATGTAGGACTTTGACTATCTCAGAAGCAAGTGTGCGACGACTACTCCCTGAGTCTGAACGCCAGTCATGGAGCATTATAAGCTTTTGTTCACATGCTCATACCTGCAATAATAAATTATTTGTATTAACCAGATTCTCTTACAAGAAGGATAGTTTTGTCAGAATCAAAATACTCAGAGGGAAGGTTTTCTCAACAATCTCCCCCTTTTTGATGATGACAAAACATTCCTTAATAAAAGTTGGTATATATAAAAAGATTGTATGAAAGTTAAGCTCGGAAAAGATTTCAATAAAATATGAATATAATTCAATTGAATCTTTTCAAAAAGGTGTGCATCTGAATATATAAGATATGCATTCTGAGTGATAGAAGGATATCACCATATGTTGTATACGACGCTGAATTCGTTTGAGCGCATAGGTATAATTCGCGTGTATGCATCCTGCAATATGATGAGGTATTTTCTCCCCCTTTTTGTCATCAGCAAGATAAAATGTCAATTTACACATACATGAACGGAGATTCAACCATATATTGTAAGAATAGCGTAACATTCAAAGCGCACATAAAAAGAACATCCGACAGATAAAAACAAATACGGACAATTTGAAAAATAATTTCAAGATGACGGAGGTGGGTTTTGTTTTGTAGATGAGGAGGGAACATCAATATGCTCTTCATCATCTTTCTGAGCAGCTTCAGCAGATTTGCCCATATCAGCAATGTAGGTAGCAAATTCTTTGAGTTCCTGCATCTCTGGAACTTCTTTGCTGATCCTTTCATCTCTGATCAAGGTATAAGTACCAATGCTGGCCATCTCAGAGCAGAAAAGGCGACAGTATTTATGAAGTATTTCCTCAAATCTGTGCAACTTCTTTTCAATGTTCATTTCCATCCTGTCCATCCTCTGCATAACTTCTACTCGAAGTTTTTCAACTTCCGTCTGAACAAGACTTTGTGAAGCATTCAGTGTCCCTGCAGAAGTCTGTTGGTTTTGTTCTTCCACCATCTGAGCTTTACCCTTTGAAGCTGAATCCAGAATTCTCTGCGAGTTTATCTCCCCCTGAATCTGATCAGGTGTTGAATCTGGAATGATTCTAACAGGTTCAGCCGTAGTTGATTCAATTTCTGTGGGTTGCTCTTCAGGTATTTTCTCTGGAATTTGTTCCTTCTGAACAGCACTTTCCTCAACAGCTTTTTCTTTCTGAACAGCAGGTTCGACACTAGCTTTCTCCTTCTGAACAGCAGTCAGAACTTCTTCAGTCTGAACAACATTTGATTCCTCATGTTGTTCTTTTCTGCTGGACTCCTCCTTTTCAGTATCGGCCTTGTCCTTCTGAACAACTTCAGTCTGAACAGCAGATTCTATGGGTTGCTCCCCCTGAATCTGAGCTGTTACAACAGGAGTGACTTCTGTTGATCCTATAGCTGTGACAACAAAGTCATCAGATTTATCAACCTCCATGTCTTCAGGTGGTGATGAGGACCTCTTCTTTTGTTCTCGAGCAACCAGAACATCAATAGTCGTTCTGTCATCTAGTTGCTCCTCCATTATCTCCACATATGCACTTGTAGCAAGCTGAGCTTCTTTTTCTGCTTTTTCACCAGTAGTTTCAACAGCTTCTACATTTTCACTCTCATGAGTCTTATGGGGATCCTTTTCTTTGTCCATAGGATCCTCCAGCTCATTTGCTATTTCACCAGTTTCTTCAGCTTCTGAACTGATGTTTCCTTCTGATAGCACAGTAGGAGTCCTCTCATCATCTCTTGATGATACACTTTCCTCTTCTTCTGCTTCCTCTTCTTCTGCTTCCTCTTCTTCTGAAGACTCACTCTGAACAGTGGTCTGTTTTCCTTTTGTGGCCTCTGTCTTCCTTCTTTTTGCAGATCTCTCACTCTCTGCATTCTGTTCTGCAAACTCAACCAAGACAGCCTTTTTGTTCTTGTTGATCCAACCACCAGCAGACTGTCTAAAACCCATCTTCTGAATCATAGACTCCCCAGCTACCATTAACTGAATTTCATCTTGAAGGAGCTTTCCAGGAATGTTGATATTTTGGAAGGACATGATCCGATAGATCAACCCTGCATAGGGTAATTGTCCTTTGGTCTTTTGGACAGTTCTGTACATGTGGAGGAGAACAGTATGTGCTAGCGAGATCTTGCAGCCATTCAACAGACCCCACATCAGCTTGGCTTCATATTTCGAAATATCAGTTTTTGAAGCAGCCTTGGGTCTCAAGCTTTCAATGACAACCTTGTGCATTACAATGTGCTTCAGGGGAAAGTCATTGTAAGCAATGTGTGCCTTGGAGTCTCTGGAGTAATTCTCTTTTCCAGTCAGAGAACTGTAGGCATCATCAGGTTGCACATTAATGGGCATAAAATCCATTTCCTCAACTCCCATTAATTTTGCCAGCTCCTTAACATGCAGATGGTACACCACTCCTTGAACCGTATAAAATAAGGAATCAAAATTGGTGAAACATAAGCTAGAATAAAAGTAAGCTGCCAAATCAGGAAAAGTTGGCCTCCTTGCAGTTGCAAAGTCCCTCAACTTCATTTCCTCTAGATGCTTCCTAATAGGGATACCAGCCCTATCAAAATACTTAAGATCAAATACCCTGTGGGGTATAACTCCTCTTTGCTTCATCATCTCGAATTTGTTAGAGTGCAACTGACTTGAAAATAGTTTGCTTTCAAAATTCTTGTCCTTGATGACCCCTCTGATTTTCTTAAAATCTTTAAACAGCACATCATCGTCGTCATCAGGCCTCCCCTTGGTTTCACTCTCTTCAGTTACAGCCTCCCTGATAACAATGCTCTTAGATGGAGACTTTTTAGGTTTAGAGACTCCAGTTTCTACAACCTTTTCCTTGCCCTTCCGAGATACATTCTCAGGAACAATAGTGGCAATGGGTGTCACAGTTTGCAGAGGGAGTTCTAATATGGCAAGAAAGTCTTTCTCGCTTGCAAACTTATGAATATTCAACAGCAACTTGACGTTTTCGTCACTAGAGCCAGTGTTCTTGAAAGAATCATACAGAGGTTTTATAGAGAGAGCCGGGGCGACTCTTTCATCGAACTCAGACTGAGACAAACCTGATTCCTTCTGAGCAATGTGTCTTTCTTCTTCATGATCAGACCCAGAGATATCAATGGATTCGGAGAGACGAGCTTTTCTGCCCTTTGTCAGCCTCGACGATTTTCTTCTCAGACTAGCACCTTCTTTTGCTGCTTTCTTCATGGTAGATGATGATTTCGGAGCCATAGATGAGAAGGTTGGAGTTTTTAGAAGAAGGATTTGGAGAGAGCGAGAAGGAGTGTAAACAGAGAGAAAGAAATCAGTTTTTAGGGTTTGAGAGAAAATTTGCGATATTTGATGGAGGTGCCGGTTTAGAGCTTTATGAAGGTTTTGAAAAACCGTAAAGCGGTTATTTTAGGAAATAAAATCAATTTAAAATAAAATCCAGCGATCAATACAAAGAAACATAATTATTCCAATCAATCAAAGAGGCAAATGTATAGAAATTTGAGAACGTAAGATTTAGAGAACGTACCTTGAATTTTTGCCTTATCGAGAATTTCTAAATATAAAGAGGTGTAAGATGAACTAACCTTGCTTCTGAAGTACTTAAAAATATGCTTTTGAACAAAGGTTATGCAAATTTGCTTCTAAGCAGTTTTGGTTTTGAGCTCTGCTTCTGAGCAGTTTTGTTTCTGAGCTCTGCTTCTGAACAGTTTTGCTTCTGAGTTCTGCTTCTGAGCAGTTTTGCTTCTGAGTTCTGTCAATTTACCTGTACTCAATATATCTTAAGAAAAAGGATTAGTAATAGCTAATTCGTTTCGGATAAAATTGAAGGACTCTTTCTCAAGAGGTTTAGTAAATATATCTGCGAGTTGATTCTTTGTATCAACATACTGAATGTGAACATTTTCATTCTGAACATGATCATGAATAAAGTGATGTTTGATCTCGATGTGCTTCGCTCTTGAGTGAAGAATAGGATTCTTGGTTAGATTAATGGCACTTGTATTGTCGCATCTGATCTCCACATTTGAATCCTTAACTCCATAATCTCTTAGCTGTTGTTTTAACCATAGAATCTGAGCACAACAACTTCCAAGAGAGACGTATTCTGCTTCTGCTGTACTAAGAGCAACTGTGCTCTGCTTTTTGGAATACCAGGAGATAAGCATATTTCCCATAAGTTGACAGGTTCCTGAAGTGCTTTTCCTGTCAATTTTACATCCGGCGAGATCTGCATCTGAATATCCCTTCAGAATGAAATCAGAATCCTTTGAGTACCAAAGACCATAAGCTGGATATGTTCCAATATATTTGATAATTCTTTCGATTGCTGTAAGATGCGATTCTTTTGGACATGACTGAAATCTTGCACATAGGCAGACGCTATAAAGAATATCTGGCCTTGATGCAGTGAGATATAGAAGCGATCCAATCATACTGCGATAAAGCTTTTGATCAACATCTTTTCCTTGTTCATCTTTATCAAGCTTAGACGAATGAGACATTGGTGTTTCCGTCTTCTTGCAATTTTCTAGGCCGAATTTCTTGATAATTTCAAGAGCATATTTCTCTTGATGAATGAATATTCCTTTCTTGGTTTGTTGAATCTGAAGTCCAAGAAAGAATCTTAATTCTCCCATCATGCTCATTTCGAATTCATCCTGCATTGCTTTAGAGAAGTTCTTGCATAGATATTCATTAGAAGAGCCAAAAATAATATCATCCACATAAATCTGAACAATAAGAATATCCTTACCCTGCTTCTGAATAAAGAGAGTAGTGTCAACATTACCTTTAGTGAACTTCTGTTCAGATAGAAAGCTGCTTAACCTTTCATACCAAGCACAAGGTGCTTGCTTTAATCCATATAAGGCTTTCTTCAGGGAATATACGAGATCCTTTCTTCTTGGTTCCTCGAAGCCAGGAGGTTGCTCGACATAAACTTCTGGCAACTGGTGCGTAAGTTTCATCGTAATCTATTCCTTCTTCTTGAGAATATCCCTTTGCCACAAGTCTTGCTTTGTTTCTAACCACTTTTCCTCTGTCGCCCATTTTGTTTCTGAACACCCATTTTGTTCCTATTACAGGACGATTTTTGGGTCTTGAAACGAGCTCCCAAACATTATTGATCTTGAATTGATGAAGTTCTTCTTGCATGGCATTGATCCAATTTTCATCAGTAAGAGCTTCTTCAATCCCTTTAGGTTCGATTTCAGAGACTAATGCTATATTGCTCATTGCTTCCTTGAATTTCGATCTGGTTCTGATTCCTTCATCTAAGCTCCCCATTATTAGTTCCTTGGGGTGACTGGATTTATGTTTCCAGTTTCTGTTGAATTTCCCGTCTTGAGCATCATTTGGATCATTAGAATCAGACGGTGTCACCTCCGTTTCTTCTGCGATTTGTTGGCTTGTTTCTTGATTCTGAACTTCTTCAGAAGCATGATTCTCTTCTGAATTTTCTTCTGGTTCTGAACCTTGATGAAGAGACGAAACTTGAACATATTCAGATTGATCATTCTGAGTCTGAATATTTTCATCAAACTTGACATTCATTGATTCTTCAACACATCGAGAGTTTTTGTTGTAAACTCTGTATGCTTTGCTCGTTGTAGAATATCCCAGAAATATTCCTTCATCTGACTTCTCATCAAACTTACCAGCTCGATCATTTGCATTTTTCAGAATGAAGCATTTACAACCAAACACACGGAAGTATGCTAAATCTGGTTTTCTCTCTTTAAAAAGTTCATAGGGAGTTTTCTCAACAATTGATCTTAAGGAGACATGGTTTAAAATGTAACATGCTATTGACACAGCCTCTGCCTAGAAATGAGATGCAATTTTACTTTCGATCAAAAGAGTCCTCGCCATTTCTTGTAGAGAACGATTTTTCCTCTCAACAACCCCATTTTGTTGAGGTGTGTAAGGAGATGAAAAGTTATGCTGAATCCCAAACTCATCACAAAAATTAGAAAATCTTTGGTTTTCAAATTCTCCCCCATGATCAGTTTTGATGCAGGAAATAGAGTAACCTTTTTCATTTTGAATCTTTTAAGAAAATTTTGAGAAAGATGAGAAGGCATCATTTTTGTGTGCAAGAAATAAAACCCATGTAAATCTTGAGTAATCATCAACTATGACAAGGCAGTATTTCTTACCTCCAAGACTTAGTGTTCTGTTAGGACCAAAGATATCCATGTGAAGCAACTGCAGAACACGTTCAGATGATACATGATTAATAGATTTAAAAGAGCTTTTTACCTGTTTCCCAAGTGTGCAGGCTGAGCAAAGCTCTGATTTCTCAAACTTTGATTGTGGTAAGCCTCGAACTAGTTTCTTGGATGATAGCTTCGAGATGTGTTTGATACTGATGTGTCCTAGCTTTCTGTGCCATAGTTCAGATTCATCCTCGATAGAGATGAGACACTTGATGTCTTCAGAATCAACATTCAGAAGGTAGATATTTCCATGACGTCGACCTGTGAAGGTTTGCTTCTTGTCTTTGCTAACACCTGAGCATTCTGAGTCTTGAAAACAAATTTGATAACCAGAGTCACATAGTTGACTAACTGAAATTAAATTGTATTTGAGTCCTTTGACAAGAGAGACATTGTTGATCGTGAGATTTCCGATTTTTACAGTGCCTTGGCCAATCACTTTGCCTTTATTCTTTCCACCAAATGACACACTTCTACCATTGTAATCTGAAAGTTGTATGAAGTTTTCTGGATCACCAGTCATGTGACTTGAGCAACCACTATCCAGAAACCATTTGTCTTTTCTCTTCCTTGGTACCTGCAAGTGGGAAGTAACTTACTATTTCTTTGGTACCCAGTTTTTCTTCGGTCCATCTGAGTTAGTCACAATAGATTTCTTTCTATTAACAGGTCTCCATACCATCATGCAATTATTTCTAACGTGATTTCTAGCACCGTAGTTTTCACAATGCATTGGATAAAAGAATTTTGTAAAATGCTTTTGAAAATGCCGTTGATATGCAAATTTTGAAGGTTTACGGGAAATCCTGTCATTTGTTTCAGGAAAATTATTTTTGAAACTATTTTCCTTTTTGAAACCAAGACCATATTTGTTACCATACGGAATTTGTCTGGAAATAATGTTTTCCAAATTTTTTGAGCTTTGGGAAAATTTCTTTGAAGTATTTTCAATTTTGATTTTCAAGGAATCATTTTCTTTCAAGATCAAATCACGATTCTCCTTGATTTGCTGAAATTCCCTTTGCAAAAATTCAATCTTGTTTTTTTGAGAATCATTTTGTTGTTTTAAGGATGAAACTTCATTTTTCAAAATGGAAACCTTTTTGAGAGCTTCTTTATAATTTAAGCACAACTCATCAATGTATTCAGAGACTTCATCTGGCAGTTCAGAAGAATGTACCTCAACATCTGAATCTGAATCTGAATCTGACTTTGCCATAAGACATATGTTAGCATAGTCATCCTCGCTGTCTTCAGAGTCACTTAGAGTTTCTACTTTCAATGCCTTTTTGTATTTCTCATACTTGAACTTGTCTTTCTTCAGAAGCGGACAATTTGGTTTGATGTGTCCTGCCTTCTTACAATGAAAACAGATTACATCTTTGTCTTCCTGTTTGTCATTGTTTGATTGTCTCTGATCATTCTTTTTGAATAATTTCTTCCCTTTGAAGTTTCTTCCTCTACGAGCCATTTTTCTGAACTTCTTCACCACGAGAGCAAGTTCTTCGTCGTCTTCATCTTCATCATCTGAATCTGGCATTTCAAAATCAATTTCAGATTTTAAAGCAATAGACTTCTTACCTTTTGAATCTCTTGTTCTGTTAGTACGCTCAGTCTCATATGACTGTAAGGTTCCGACTAGCTCATCAATAGATAGAGGTCTAATTGTTTGACATTCCTGTATTGATGGCTTGATGTAATTCCAGTCATCTGTAAGTCCTCGAAGGATCTTTCTGACTTGCATCGGTTCTGCTACAGGAGCGCCTTGTCTTGCAAGACCACTTGCTAGAATTTGAAACCTGTCAATCATTTCAGCAATTGATTCATCGTGCTTCATTTTGAAAGCTTCGTAATCACTCAGCAGAATGCTGAGTTTTGTTTCTTTCACTCTGTCAGTTCCCTGATATGTGACATGAAGTCTGTCCCATATAGCTTTGGCTGAATCTTCTTCTGCAACTCGATTATATAGAGGAATGGATAATGCGCAGAAAAGTGCATGCACAGCTTTCGAATCGAGTCCTTGTCTTTTGGCTCTTTCAGAATCTGACAGTGTTGCAGTAACATTTGTATTGTTGTTTCCTTCATTTCCAGTGGAAGGGGTTGCTGTTACATTAGGAACTACTCCATTTACGACAACATCCCACATCAGATCATCTGATGCCTTGAAGAACCACTTCATTTTGTTGCACCACATATTGTAGTCTTTCCCATCAAAATAGGGTGGTTTGTTGCTGAAATGTGCATCACTGGTTCCTGTGAAATTGTTGCTAGACATGATAGATCGTTAGCTCTGAAGTAAAACACTTCGAAATAATGAGCAACCACGCTCTGATACCAATTGTTGGATCTAGCAATATCACCTAGAGGGGGGTGAATAGGTGATTCTGAACACTTTTTGATGATTTAATGCGGAAATTTATAAAGGGTTCAGAACGTAGACTGAAAATGATCAGTAAGAGGACGTGCAGATAAACTAAACACAGCAAGATGAGTTTAGGGAAAGAGAAATTGCACGCAATGATTATAGTGGTTCGGCTTTAGCAAGCCTACGTCCACTCTCCCACGATGACAGCCAATCGGCCGGATTCCACTATGAGTCGTTGAAAGATTACAGGCGTTGTTACTCCAATCGCTCTTACAAATGAACCTCTCAAGACAATGAATTTTAAGCTCACAAGAACAAGAGAATGTGTTTTTGAACAACTCAGCACTTTGGAATTTTTTGTTCTTGATTTCTCGAAACAGTCACTATTGATCTTCTTTATACTCCTTCAGCCTTGAACTAGCCGTTACCAAGGCCCTTCAAAGGATCGCTCCTCAATCTTTGATTGGACGTTATCAATCCTGATTGACGGAGACTGTATATGGAAAGATCCAGTGGCCATTGAAAGTGAATCTGAACCCTTCAGATTCAATCGCCCATACAACCAAATCTTCAGTTTCCATAAATAGAGTTCATCCAAATCTCCAAGATATCTTGTTCACGGAAGGTAATATCCAATCGCGGATATTCTCCTGATTTGATTGGAAAATAATCATGTCAATCAAATCTTACAAACTTCCATAACAAGGCGCGGTCAGATCGGAAACCTGCCAAACGTGGGTCTTCAGAATCTAGTAGCGAGATATTGCAGAATCTGAACGTTGTTCAGAAGCAGTCTTCTGAGCCAGAGAGACTCTCTGAATCTGAACAGATTGGAACAGTGACTCTGAGCTTCTGTAAGATCCTTGCTGACGTGTCACATAAATCTCCTAGAGACGAGTCTTCAGAGGCAGCATAGACCTCCTTCTGAAGGCTTCAGATGCAACATAGACTTCCTTATGAAATCTTCAGAGGCAGCACCGACTTCCTTCTGAAGTCTACTGAGGCACCACGATTCTCCATCTGAATGTAGGACTTCGACTATCTCAGAAGCAAGTGTGCGACGATTACTCCCTGAGTCTGAACGCCAGTCATGGAGCATTATAAGCTTTTGTTCACATGCTCATACCTGCAATAATAAATTATTTGTATTAACTAGATTCTCTTACAAGAAGGATAGTTTTGTCAGAATCAAAATACTCAGAGGGAAGGTTTTCTCAACAATTTTCTCCCTTTTCCTTCGTGCGAGCACCCCTCCCACCGAGGTCTCTCTCTCTCTCTCTCTATCGTTTTTCCCCTCGGTGACTCTGCCCGAGCGCTCTCAAGCTCGGCCGAGCATCGGCGACATCATCGCGCGACTCCGGCAACCGATCTCACACCCACAGCTCCCTGGCTGCTAATCCTTTATCGCTGTCGCTGCCCGACTCGCCATTTTCCTCAGACCCACGCGACGCCAACGAGGGAGGAAAGGACCGGCAATTCGTCCGACGTGATTCAAGCTTCATTCGTCTTGGTACTTCGACTCGAGGCAAGTAGATTACTAACCTTTACTACTAAATTCTTTATTGTAGCCAAATTGAATGTGATGATGCTGTATGAACTAAGGTGGCACCGAAACGGAGGTGTTTGTGCACGGTGAGCTGATAGTAATGCATGTCAAGTCTGTTGAGTGATTTGGATTCACGTTGGCATGGGTAGTTACGACCCGAAGACCGATCGTCTTAGTTGACGACGAGATAAGGTGAATTGGGCTCGGCCTTGTAGTAGGATGGGCGGTCGCGAGGTCTTGAGGAGGTTATGGAGTGAGATTATGACTTGTTATTGAAATTACTGATTGGTTCTATAACGATGAGACTCGAGAGACTAGAAGCTGCGAACAATCTGCCCCAAAGGTGGCCGAGGTGAGCCAAGTGGTGGTTAGAACCGAAAATGATTGCTCGGCCGAGAGGGGTAGGGGTCTAATTGTGGAGATACAAGGTTCGTAGATTGAACTAGTTGTTTGATTCAGTGGTGGGGAGATATGGGTTACAAGTCATTGCCGGTTATTTGGGCTAGGAGTGACCGACGGTGACAAGTGGTAATTCAGGCTAGGTGGATATACGGCTATGGAACTCTAGGACAGCTTAACTATATGTTTTTGAGACATGCCGTGGTGATTGAGTGGTAGGGTCATTGAAAGCATCCTTGCTTCGTACCCTGAGCACTTCAGCATAGGTGAGTTTGTAATTGGTCGATTTGTCATGCGGCTGAATAGATTATTTAATCATTTAGTTTAGTACTTTACTTGCCGAGCTTTAAGCTTACTCTTGCTGTTGAACACCTTTTCAGTCGCCAGTATGCCTATTGCACTTGTGGCTCCTTCCACTCGATATGGCACCCCTTTGAGTTACTCGGTCTTTTGGAAGGAGCGCGAGTTACCTGACTATCCCTCGATCCTTTTCCTCAAGCGCATGATGGTGATGCTAGTGGACGTGGGGCTATACAACGAGGTGATTCCCATCCGTTTTGTGTCGGTCTATGCAGTGTTATTGGGCTAGCTCTTTGGCCCTTTACCCTTTTCGTCGTTTGGAGCTGATAAGAGTGGCAGTAGTGATGGTGGCGAGGAGTAGTCGGTGGGAGTAGCTAGAGGAGCCATTGTACAGGTAGGCTTTTGAGCAGGAACAACACGGCAGCGACTTTTTGATGTAGCCGTGAGACGACGTTAGGATGTCGGCGGAGCACACCATAGGGAGCCTGTACCTTTTTGATCGTCTCTCAGTAGCTAACTTTCTTTTGATGTAAAAAGAATGTATTAAGTGCTATATATATAAGTAAATGTTTCTTAAATCTGAATGAGTCTTCTGAGAATCTATTATCAATTTTAAGCCGTACCAAATCTCAAAGGCCGTGACCCTGTAGGCGTGACTACCATTTTCCTTTATGTATGCACTTGTCTTTCTTTCTTTCTGGGTGGCCCACTGCTTGTTTTCAGATGGATTAGCTTCCGAATGCACTCTCTGTTATCTATAATATGAGATTAAAGCAGATAACGCGATTAGACTCAAAAGGCGGTGGCACTGGGACCCCGCTGTGACACATTAAATAGTAAAGCACGTAGATGTTTAAACCTCGGTACTAATAGTAATACTATTCTTGAAAAAAATAAATAGATACTGAAATTTTTTACCAGCTAACAATAAAAGAGTTTAGTGGATGATCTAAAGAGTTATAATGAGTTATGTCTAGACCGGATGCACATATGTGGAAAATGGCAATGGATGATGAGAGAAAATCTACTAAAAAAAATAAAAATAAAATACATGGTCATTGACTAATCTTGCTCCTATAAGTAGAACTATGACAATGTTTTAAATAGGGGTGAGCAAACTGGACCTGACTGACCTGGAACGGACCGGACTGGGATCGGATCGGACAAACCGGGTTGGTCCGGTCCTTGAGGGAGGCGGTCCGGTCCCCGGTTTCATGGTGGATGGGATCGGACCGGACTGCCCAGAATATGCGCGCGCGCGCACGCACGCACACAATTATATATATATATTTTTTTGAAAAACTAGTTAACCTAATTTCCCCATCTTCTGCTCTACACTCACTCACTCCTCTCCTCTCGCTCGACTCTCGCATCTCGCTTTTGACTTCTTAATTCTTCGGTAGTTAAGTGGGTTTTTATCGATATGCAGTTTCCGATTATGTTTTGTCTTGACTCAATCTATGTTTTGTCTTGACTATATTATGCAAACCCATTGTTTTGTTCGTACTTGGATTCAATGATGTACAAGTGTAATCCCACTTTGGGCTTGATTCTTTCCAACTCGAGAAGTATGATGTAGGAGCATAATCCTGTTTCAATTGTTTTAAGTGTTTTTCTTCCTAATTTAGTCTTTTCTCATTATTTTAGGATTATAAAAACTCATGTGATAGTTGTACGATGGTCAAGTGTATGTTTTATTAGGATGGTTGAGATTGGAGGTTGTTAGTTTAGATCCAAGGGTTAGATTTCTATAAGCAGTTGCTGTTAGCGGTCCCGTTGGGACCGGACTGGCCTGGTCCGGTCCCCGGTCCCGAAAATTTGGCCACCGAGACTACTGGTCCAGTCCCTGGTTCCATACCAGGATTGGACCGGCTCGGACCATGCACACCCCTAATTCTCAATGGGTGTTATATATATATACTAAAAGCGGACGGTACCATACATATAAGGCAAGACTAGTGGCCAAAAGCTAACAACAATGAGAATAATGATGACTTTAGCTTCTTCACATAATTTGGTAATTCACCAAATTGACTTTAGAATCACCTTTCTAATTGGTGATTCAGAAGAAGACATATCTATTAATCAGTTGGAAGGCTATATAGAATTTGGTCAAGAAGACAAAGTGTGTAGATTGGATAAATCTTTGTATGGGCCTAAACAAGCACCTAGACAATGGCATAAAGAGCTCAAGGAGAATTAAAAAGGTTGGCTTTAAAAGTAAGAAAGCTGAAAATTGTGTTTGTGCAAAAGTCACAAATAGTGGTCGTCTCGTTATTACTCTTAAAGTTGATGAATTACTTAGGAAATTAAGGACAATTTGCATAATTTAGGTGGACATGCAATTTTTAAACAACCATACTATATTCGTTATTTAAGAGAAAACGACAATGGTATTATTATTATTGGTATCGATGTTCATTTCCTTTTTTGTTAACTCTGTCCGTTCCTTCGAAAAAAAAAAAAAGACTCTTTATTTTGGATCACTTGTATATATGGAAAGAGTTATATCATTGGCTAAATTTTCTTTGTGGGATTTTAAGTGAGACTAGAAAATTAACATAATTTTTCTTCTTTAGTTACAAAGTAGCACGTAGTCGAATATGTTTTACAAAGTTGAACGTAGGTTGCTTAGACAAGTACAATTCTATGACATGAAAATTGAAGGGTTGATATTAGCACTTTGAATTATTTATGTTCAATTAAGATGTCCCAGGAATTTGATAAAATGAGCATAAAGCTTGGCTGGTTTGGAAACATTTGGCCTACCCTTACCCTTAACTCTTTCTAGTGGCCTTGACGTTAGCTTGTATCCTTACGACATGTGTTAACTCACCACTAGCATGTGTCCTCGTAACACGTGGCAAGCTATTATTGGCGTCTGTCCTCATGTCCAAGTGGTGACTTATCAACCGTTGGTTTATTGAATTGCCACTTGGAGAAAATCCCATCCATTAACCATAATTACCTTCCCACTATAAATGCTAGTTGTTTCATTGAACTTCGGTGGGCTGAGCGGTCGCCTCCAAGGTGGCCGCATGGAGCACTGCGGTGGTGTTGTAGACTAGATGAATATTACTTTAATATTGACTATTAATATTGAATATTACTTTCAATATTACTTTAAAAAAAAGTTAAAAACATTACATCACGACTTTTGGTTTAAATAAAGAAAAAAGATTCAAGAATCCCAAGAATCCAAAGAAAGAAAGAAGAGGATATATAGAGAGTCTGTGGCAGTTCACGACACGACCCGTCCGACCTCAACCGAAACAAATGAAGCCTACACTGAGGCCGAGCTTCACCCGCGCATGGCCATGCATCGCCTCCAATTTCTCGACCTTCTTCTTTCCACTCCCTCCTCCTCCTCCTCCTCTTACTCATGCCCACAACATCACTCAAATTCGCCACCGTCACATTCACTCTTCCATATCTCCTCCTCCTCAGCCGCCGCCGCTACTGGCTTCTTCTCCCCTTCTCTGCACCCACTGTTTCTAGGGCCACCCAAGTACACGGCCATCGTCTCGGACCTCCTAGAATGGCACTCCTGGACCAAATCTCTCGCCGCCCCTCTATCGGGTCCTCCTTCGAGGACTCCGACAACGGCCTGGACTCCACTCTCCTCTGCAGGGAGCTCAACTGGCTGATGGAAGACGTCCTCGACGGGTTCGACCCTTCATTGATGCACAATGCCTTGGCTCGCGACGACCCGGACACCATCATTAGCTTGAATTCTTTGCTGCTTCTCCGTCGGAGCCTGTAAAAGCATAACCCATTTCATTCCAGCGCATTCTATTCTCTGTTTCTTGAAGCGGGACCTGTAACTTTCGAACCAGACAAAGAACAAAACCCAAAAAAAAAACCCAACAAGGCAGTACGATAGTGAGTTGGAACCTCTATTCCGGTGAAACTACGACAAAAAAGGAAGTCCTTTTATGTATGAAAGAAGATCTAAGAAGAAAATGTCAGTCAAGCACAACAACACAAAAAAGGAAGTCCTTTTACTGGTGGAATGCGAAGCGATTTTGAGCCCAGAGCATCTCCCGAGTTTTGAGTGCGTTCATCACCAGATTCGCAACCACCACCTTTCTCGGCCATTTTCATGGAAAGACCTTTCTCTAGAGAGAGAGCTGCGAGAGAGCTGCGCCAAAAAAAGGAGAAACCTTTCTCCATAGAGAGAGCTGCGAGAAACCTTTCTCCGGTGTCACTGTCTGGGATCGACAACACTCAGGAGCAAGTGACCCAGCCAATGAGCGCTAGTTATTCTCTCTCTTTTATCTACTCATTACAAGTCGGTTCACGATATTTGCCATTTGATGGTGATTCTGACGGATTGGTGTAGTCATGGCCATGGTTCCGGAACCGGCGGTTCCGGTTCATAAACCGGCGGTTCCGATTCATGACCTTAAGTGGCGGTTTCGGTTTTGAACCGAGGGTTCCGGTTCAAAATCGGAAATGGAACCGCCGGTTTCGGTTCCGATTTTTTAGTTTAAAAATTAAAAAAAGAAAGAAATGTGACCGTTGCCGGCAAAGGGGGGACGACCGAAGACAAAGGAAAAAGAGGGAGAGGGAGAGGGGAAAGGGCTTGGGTCGGGGGGTCTCGGGCTCGCGGGGGAGGAGGCGACCGGTGGTGGCGGGCGGAGGAACAGGCGGTGCGGGCAACGGGGGCTGGTGGACGGGCGACGGCTGGCTGGTGGTGGTGGTGGAGCTCGGCGAAGAGGGAGGAGAGGAGGGGGACGAGTGGTCGGCCAAGGGGAGGAGAGGGAAGAGAGGAGAGAGAGGGAGGGAGAGAGAAGAGAAAGGGGGGAAAAAGGGAGAGAGAGAGATTGATGGGATGGGTAGATGGTGAAGTTACTAGGTTTGTGGGGGGCATTAATGGGGGTGGGAAGGAAGGAAAGAGAAGAGCCGTTGCCTTGCAAGTTGAAACGGCTTCTTTTTTTTTTTTTTCAATTCATAATTCGGAACCGGCCCGAACTGTCGTTTTCGGGCCCGGTTTACTGTTTGAAGAAACCGGAACCGGGCCCGATCAACGGGCCGGTTCCAGTTTTGACCCGAGCCGGTTCTGGGCCCAAACCGGCTTGTGGCCATTGTCGCGACCTAAAATTAAGCTAACGGATTATCAGGTTAATTAACTAACCTAATTCGGACCCTCCCAAGTCCTACCGAATCGCAACTTAGGTATGATTTCATGCAAAATTAATTCAATTGGAGCCGCCACTAATCTTTGTTTGGTAGGTAGATTAGAACCTAAATAAATTAACGGGAGAATTAATTTATTTCCACGAACCAGAGAAAATGGGTCCGGAGACTTGATTACATTAATTTAGAAAAAATTAATGCCCTTTTGATACCAGATTTCATGAAAAATCCCTTTAGATTGATGAAGTGAACTGACTGTTTTTATTTTTTCTTTGAGAAAATGTGAATGCAAACTATACTATATGACATGGCAAAGTATGATCTAAAACTATATGACATGCAAATGATTTTTTTATTTTTTTTATTTTTCGAAAATTAGTAAGCAAAAATAAGCAAACAAAAGGATGAACAAAAATAAACAAAAATGCCCATAATGTACCTTTAATTTCTGAATTTTTCCGAAAAATTTACTCATTCCCAAAGATTAGGGCTAGAGTAGAACTTTATTCGCAACGTACTCTTAGATTCGAGTCAGTAAGCGAATTGGGGGTATGGAATAACATCGTCCCTTTTGACAAAGGGCAGAACGCGAAATTCTATACAAATTACCTTCCCATTCCACAAGATCGTGGCTAAGGCATGCAATTTTATTTATTTTACCGAAGGCACAAGACACATGGGAGCATACATTATGGGCATGTTTGTTTATAAATGTGCAAACTTTATAATAATCAAACAAACATGATCAGACGAGAAATAAAATGAACCAGGCGAGAAGCAGAGTCAACCACCCTTATTTATAATTTTTGAAAAAATAACAAGGGGTGGTCGAAAATTGAATGTAGGACCACTTTCCCTATCCGCCGAAGATCACATCTTTTAAATATTTGCAAATTATCATTCGAGATAAACACAATATTTAAAAGATATGCTTGAGATTTAGATATTTTAAATTGAGCAACAAAAGATATCGAATATTCTAGAGATAGGCATAATATCCTCCAGATTTGCTCAAAATTCGAATTGAGCAATTATCACATAGATATCCGAAAATCAATCCATATTCACTTGACATTTAAATTAAGCAAGCAATTCTCAAAATATTTCAAGACAAAGATCATTACCTGATTCCGAGATAATGTTGCCAAAATTGAATGGATCCCGTGTATCGGCTCGCCAATTCTCGGACTCGTCTTGCGGGATCAGCTTCAACGGTTTTGGGTGGTCAACTTGTGTGGAAAATTCTGTGGGAGAACAATCAAGTAAAATAGTAGTGGAGGATGAAAACAAAGATTGAGACTCCCTGTTATCTCCTTATACCCTTCACCACGTAAGCCTCCCACGAAGTCAAAACGATGGAAAAAATTAGGACCGAGTCCACCTTGCCAATTCAGCCATGATTTCTTAGTGCGGGCTCGGCAACAAGTTGCAACTAATCCACTTCCAACTTCAGCAAGTGAATGCTCCAGAATCAGGAACGTAATCTTAAAAAGATCTTAAAGTTTCAGAAGCTTTGACATATGATTTAGCGAATGAATCTGCAATAACACAATAAAAAGAAAACGAAAAAAAAAAAAAAAAAACAAAATCCAACCAAAGAAAAGAATGGACTCCACCGCATTAGTCCATCATTCTTCAGACTTTTATTGTCTTTAGCATGGTAACGCACAGGGTCGAATGTCACCGGATTCTGTGTACGACCTCCTCTGCAGTGTTGGCCGAACGTGGTCTTTCATTCAACCCATAATACCCCAGTGGATTCTTGCATGAGTTTGGAGTACGCCTCTCGGACTGAACAAGGTGAATGCGCAATTTGGTGATGGACTCAGCGTGCCATGCGGCGTCGTCGTGGGGCTGTGTGGCATCACGTCTGAGCAAAGGGCGACCGGCGATTTGTCAACAGTGAAGCCTCTCGGGTTTCAGCAATGGTCGTTCAAGGATCGGTGGCGCTTTGAACAGGCACTAGAACCTGTAGAAACAAAACCATGAGCATTCATCGAGGCTAGCAATATTGTGATGGAGGACAACGTCGATCAACTCAGCCAAGAGGAATCGTCATGGTTTCGGGGCAGTAGTGGGCTCATCAATGTAGGGGGCTTGAGCGACTGTTGGTACGACAGTTTTGGTGCTCGTGGATGTGCAAGTAGTTGCCACAACGTCTTCACGGAAAGTCTACTAAGCAAGCCAAAGGAAGTCTTCTTTAATCACAAATTCGTGGTAATTAAGGACTCGCCGCGGTGGTCGTCGATGACGTGACGAAGGCAGCGGCGGACGGCAGGCTCTGGGGAAGGTCTCGATTGGTGTCGGGTCTGCTGGCTCGCTGGTTTGGATGTTCGCCTTCGTACGCGTATCGTTGAGCTCGATGAGAGAGTTCCCAGTGAAAGTCCTCTCCTTTTCAAAATCTTCCTGTACTCACGCGTCACCTAAAAAAAAAACCGTGGCTTCTTAGTGGGACTCAACAATCATGAAAATATACCAACAGAGAAAGAAAATTAGAGGCCAAGATACTCCCTTTTGAACATGATGGATGCCTCCTGGCGATCACGATGGGACTGTTTCGTAACAGATTCAGCTCGACTTGACTTGGCAAGGGGTTTGCGCATGCAAGGAGTGGTAGCACCGAAGCTTTCCACACATATGATCTTCTGCCAATGTTAGGGACTCCTTGTTGATGAATTCCTTTGGCCTGTAGTGCAATGGATTCTCTCTCTTTCACGAATTCTCCTCTTGTGTGGCCATGTTCTGTAGCGTTCTCTCTCCAGACCCTTCTCTCCAAAAACTGCCGCGTATTTCAATTGTGTGTCCTCCCCTGATCGTGAGGACTTAAAGCATATATATAGAGCAAAACTAGGTCTAACTTGACTAATAAGGCCAACTTTCGGTCGTATTGGCTTCCTGGGCTTAGAGTCTCTTTAATTAAAGCCCAAATTAACCCCACGAGCTTAATTAATTAAATTCCAGACCTGTCATATGAATTCAATCTGGCTCATTAATACCAAAAAGTCGCTCGTGCTTTAGCTGAATTTATCTGATGAATTGTGGTCCACCGTGCGTCAATTTCAATCCATTTTCCACCGTCGGCCCGATTAAATGATGCTAAAAAAAATATGAAAAAATGATCTGATTATTTTTTGTAGGAATTAAAAATTAATTCCTAATTTTTATGCAAAATAAATGACTAAAGAAAAATCAAAATTTAGGTGTCAACAGCCATGACTAGATTGGTGAGTAAAAAAAAGCCTATTATTCTCTCTCTCTTTTTTCTATATTTATTTAGTTCTCTCCCGTGAGTTCCGTAATTTCTTTTGAGCATGGAATGATGGAATTAGTGATCTTAAGACCGGTACAAAGATAAACATTGTGAGTAGGGATCCCTTTCGGTTGATTATGAAAAGTAAGATCTTAACAGTCCTTGCGCAAAATAATTTTCTTATTTTGTTTAGAATTTCTTTCTTGGGTGAATTATTATTTGAAGCGTCAAATTTTGAAGCGGGTTAGACTCGCTTATTACAAGATCAGGATTAATTTACGGAAATCACGAAACTGCTCCATCTCTCAACAGTTAGCACTGCTAGGTTAAACATAATTATCATTATATTGATTTACTAAGTGATGTAATAGGTTCCGATTAGAGAGTTCAATGCAGCTTACTAACTTGACCATTCTCTTGCGATCTGCCACAAAACTTGATTTGCCAATTTTGATGCACGGCCTGGCCTGAGAATAGCGAGCGTTGCTCAAGAGGGAACTCTCTTAATATGTGTGTCATTGGTTTCCTTGTGATGGGCACGTCTGCTTGCTTGATAAAAAGCAATAAAGAAAAAGAAAAATGAACTTCTACTATTTCCCGCCTTATAATATCGCTCGAATTTTTAGAAATTTTTTGGAAATTTTTTTAGGAGAATCCACGTGTCTATTTATGGGATTTTGTTTTTTTTATTTATCAACCCGTCCCAAGGAAGGAAAAAGCGGCACAGATGCGAATCATCATATAACGCTGGAAGTTCTGTCCCCATCCTCAAAATTTAAAAAGAAAAACTTGATTCCCATAATTATGGCAAATCCTCACGAATCTGCATGGTTGTGGTGCCCACCCTATGGAAGCAGGAAGCAGCACTAGTAGACTCTCGCAAACCGCACTCTCATCACCCCCTACAGACTCAAGAAATGGAATATTATATTTAAAATCGAAACACACCTGATCTCTTTCATGTTGAAGAGTAGTTAACATCCATAAACGCGCCGACTACACTGATTTACTAATATAAACACATTGACATTCATAAACAACAAAAGGAAACCCTAGTCATGAACTTAGATGTCTCCTAAGTGTTGAGGAACTTATGTTTGATTTTGAAGGAAAGAAAACTATACTTTGATTGAAAAGATTTTGATTCACACTTCGGGAAATTACCATAAATATATCTTTATGTCTTTACCCTTAGCGTTTTTAATATCTCTATTTTGATAGAAGCAGGACCCATGGCAGAGGCAGACGGATACAAAAGAGATATATTTTCGATTTTCAGATTTAATCCTCGTTAATTATTCTACAATTATTCTTGTTTAATTTAGCAAGATGAATATCCCATACTAACGGTTAATTACCTGGTTTGGATTCCGTTTCTTAGTTAAAGTTTATTGATTGACAATCACAAAGATATTCTCTTATGAGAATTCTTAATTGGCAATCATTTGTAGATAATTTTCCTTTAATAGAAGCTTGTGATAAGGAGTCTAGGATTTGATTGTATAGGCGAACAAATCCTCTTAAACTCAAACTTCTCTCACCTCAACGGCTCGTGATCCTTAATTGGCAATCAACCAACGGCTAGTTATTGGTGATTGTTTCTCGATGTGGTTCTGTCCAACGGGAAGAATGGAAGAACGAAGAGTATTTAAGGAGCACCAAGTTCGAAGATCAAAGAGAAGTTTAGAGAATTCAACATCCTTATTTAAGAGAGCTTTACCTGTTCAAACTAGTCTACTTGAGCGAATCTTTGAAAATCTTGTGAGAGGTGTAAGCAGAGTCAAGTGTATAGAGTGGAATAGCCTTGATAAAGGCAGCACTCGCTTTTGTTGGAAGTGCTTGTGATCAAGCTAGCATATCTTTCTGTAATCTCTCATTCGATTACTTAGTGGAATTCAGCAAGCAAGCTGTTAGTGTGGGAGAGTGGACGTAGGCTTTTAAAAGCCGAACCACTATAATCTCTTGTGCATCGTCTTCTACTCTCTACTCGCATCTATTAACTATTTGGTAGAAGTACTGCACGGTTCTGTTTACATTATCTGCTCCTATCAAACTTGAAGTTTTACAATTCCGCATTATTATATCAAGTTTGATTAAATACACCTCTTCACCCCCTCTAGGTGTTATTGTTAGCTAAACAACGATTGGTATAAGAGCCTAAGGCTTGTTATTTGAAGTGTATACTTATTTGCTAACGATTCCTTATGGCTAGCATTATTGGAGCAGGAATTGTGGAAGGTCAAAGCAACACCAGACCTCCATACTTTGATGGAAAAGACTACAACATATGGAAAAACAAAATGAGAGCCTTCATCAAATCAACCGATCCTTTAATGTGGGATGTTGTGCAAAATGGAGCAAATCCTACAGCCTCTTCATCAAAGAAAGAAATTTCAGAAGAACATAAAAAACTTAGTACTTCTGAAATCGCGAAAAGAGAAGCTTTAGATTCAAAAGCACTCTATTCATTTCATTATGCCTTGTCTCCAGCTCAATATAATCATGTTTGTTCTTGTGAAACAGCAAAGGAGATATGAGATAGTCTTCAAGTTACTCATGAAGGAACCGATAGAGTCAGAGAGACAAAGACAAATATTCTTCTTGGAAAATATGAGTCTTTCAAAATGAAACCTGATGAGTCTATTTCTGATATGATCAACCGGTTCACAAATATTGTCAATGGCTTAACCTACTATGGTAAGCAGATTTCTCAAATTGAAAGGGTCAACAAAATTCTGAGGGGTCTCACAAATGAATGGAACAACGTCAAAACCACTATTCGAGAAACCTCAAGAATATCGCCTCTATCAGCTGATGAGCTAGTCAGGACTCTCACATCCTATGAGTCTGAACGACTAAATGAAGAAGATGATTCTAAAGGCAGAAAGGAAATTGCCTTGAAATCAAAGGTGTATGATCAGAGCGATATAGACTCTGAGGGAGATGAAGATGACGAAGAACTAGCCCTGATGATCAGAAAATTCAAGAAAATGGCTAGAAGAGGAAGAAATTTCAAAGGAAGACGTCAATTTAAGCAATCAGAAAAACTTTCTACAGCAAAGGAAGAAGGTAAAGAAATCATTTGTTTTGAGTGCAGGAAACGTGGACACATCAAACCCAATTGAAGAAAAACAAAGGAAAATACGAGAAGAAAAAGAAAGCTTTGAAAGCTGAGACGTGGAGTGACACAGAGTGTGAAGAAAGTGACAATGAAGATTACGCCAATATATGCTTAATGGCCAAATCAGACTCCGAGAATGATAAAGAGGTAAGTTTACCCGAAATCCCTAATGAAGTATATGATTACATTGATGAATTGTGTTTGGATTATAAGAAAGCTCTTTAGAAAATCTCTAAGTTGAAGAAAGAGAATTTGAAATTAAGGCAACAGGATCTTTCCAAAAAGGAAAAGATTGATTTTCTTCAAAAGGAATATTCCGCTTTGAAAGAAAATCATGATTTACTCAAAAGAAAATTTGGAAACTCAAGAGAAACAAGATCTTCTCAAAAAGGAATTGTTCGAAATTCAAGAAAATCGAGATTCACTACTAAATGAAAATGAATCTTGCAAAAAGGAAATTTTAGCTATTCTCAAATTTTTTTCACTTGGTTCAAAGACTTTGGAACATATTCTCTCAATTCAAATTCCCTATTGCAACATAAATGGTCTTGGTCTTGAGAAAGGGACTGTCTTACAAAATGATTTTCCAAATTACAATGAAAGACGAAAACAAAGACCTTCAAAAGTTTCTTATAAAAATCATTTTCAAAAACAATTTGTAAAACCTGTTGGCCGCAAATTCTTCAAGTGTTCAAACTGTGGTGACACAAATCATTTTAAGAATGATTGTCCCAAAGTTTGGAAACCAACCAGAGGGATTATCTCAAGAATGGCAGAGTCAACTAACGTTAAAGGACCCAAGAAAGTCTGGGTATCAAAGAAAGCGTGAATCTACTCATTTTATGTAGGTACCAAAGAAAAAGAAGAACAAGTGGTACCTAGATAGTGGCTGCTCTAGACATATGACAGGAGATACAAGCAAATTCTCAGAACTCACAAAAGTCAATGGTAGAAGTGTCTTTTAGAGGCAACAACAAAGGCAAAATTGTTGGCAGATGCACTGTCAAGATCGAAAAACTTATCATTAATGATGTTTCACTCATCGAATGGCTCAATTACAATTTATTAAGTGTTAGTCAACTGTGTGACATTGGTTTTAAGATTTTTTTTTAGGAAAATAAATGTACAGGTGAGAGTAGTGACAAGACTCAAACTTTCACCGGAAGAAGACATGGGAACATCTACCTACTCAATATAGATTCAGAGGAAGTCAAGTGCCTTGTCTCTATTAAAGAAGATATTGATTTATGGCATAGAAAGATGGGACGCCTTAGTCTCAAACAAATAGCCAAGCTTTCTTCTAAAAAGCTAGTGCGAGGCTTACCCAAAGTGAAAATTGAAAAGATAGAACTGTGTACTGCATGCACACTTGGAAAGCAAGTAAGAAGCTCTTTTAAGTCAATAAATTTTGTCTCTACTAACCGAGCCTTACAGGTTCTAAATATGGACATATTTGGACCAACTCGCAGTCAAAGCCTTGGTGGTAAGAGATACTGTTTGGTAATTGTTGATGATTTTACTCAATTTACATGGGTCTATTTTCTTGCACACAAAAATGAAGCTTTTACATATTTTGCAAAATTTGCAAAACTCGTTCAAAATGAAAAAGGTTACCCAATCTCTTGCATTAAAATAGATCATGGGGGAGAGTTTGAAAATCAAAGTTTTTTTGACTTCTGCACTGAAAATGGCTTACAACATAATTTTTCAACTCCCTATACTCTAGAACAAAACGGAGTTGTAGAGAGGAAAAATTGCTCTCTGCAAGAAATGGCTAGAACCTTGTTAATTGAAAGCAAGATTCCTTCATATTTCTGGGCAAAGGCTGTTTCAACTGCCTGTTATCTTACTAATCGTGTTTTTCTAAGACCCATCCTAGATAAAACTCCCTATGAACTTTTTAAAGGAAGAAAGCCAAATATTTCATATTTCAAAAATTTTGGATGCAAATGTTTCATGCTAAAAAATGCCAATGATCGACTTGGTAAGTTCAATGAGAAATCAGGCGAAGCCATATTCCTTGGATACTCAACTACAAGCAAAGCCTACAGGATCTTCAATAAAAAATCACACACTGTGGAAGAGTTAATGACCGTGAAATTTGATGAAAATAGTGTTCTATACAATGTTGAAGAAGAAGGAGAACCAGGATAATGCCCAAGTTTGATGACGTTCAAGGGCTGGAAACTTCAGAACATCCTGAATCTACTCGAGCTGATGACTCCGCTCAACATGACTCTATCAAAGATCCATCTGGTTCTACAGACTCAAAAGATGATCAAGGAGAAAAGTTTAATCACAATTGGAAGCACAAATCCAGCCATCCAATGGAGAACGTTCTTGGAAATGTCAAAGAAGGAATAAAGACTCGCTCATCCTTTAAGGAAATGATGGGTACTTTAGCTCTTATTTCTGAGATAGAACCAAAAGATGTTTCAGAGGCACTCTCCATCGAAAGCTGGATAGAGGCAATGCAAGAGGAATTATATCAATTCGGGGTAAATCATGTTTGGGAACTCGTACCAAGGCCAAGAGATCGTCCTATCATAGGCGCAAAGTGGGTCTTCAGATATAAACTTGATGATAAAGGAAGAGTCACAAGAAATAAAGCAAGACTGGTCACCAAAGGCTACTCACTAGAAGAAGGAATCAACTATGATGAGACTTATGCACCGGTAGCCAGGATAGAAGCCATAAGATTGTTACTTGCTTATGCCTGTTATTATGGTTTTAAACTTTTTCAGATGGATGTCAAAAGTGCCTTCCTAAATGGTTACATCAAAGAGGAAGTGTACGTTGAGCAACCTCCTAATTTTGAAGATCCAAAGCAGTCTGTCCATGTCTATAGATTGAACAAAGCCTTGTATGGACTAAAACAAGCACCACGTGCTTGGTATGAAAGACTAAGTACTTTTTTGATTGAGAATGGTTTTGAGAAAGGTAAGGTATACACCACTCCGTTCATTCAAAGGAAAGGTAAAAATATTCTTCTTGTACAAATTTATATTGATGATATAATTTTTGGATCCACTAATGAATCTTTATGCAAGGAGTTCTCAAAAATCATGAAAAGTGAATTTGAGATGAGTATGATGGGAGAGTAAAATTTCTTCCTTGGTCTACAAGTAAAGCAAGACAGGAAGGGTACTTTCATAAACCAAGAAAAGTACGCAAAATAACTTGTCAAGAAGTTTGGACTTGAAAATTACAAGAAGACAGAGACACCAATGTCTCACTCCTCAAAGCTTGACAAAGACGACAATGGAAAACAAGTTGATCAGAAGCTCTATAGGAGTATGATAGGTTCACTACTCTATCTTACTGCCTCTAGACCTGATATTCTCTTTAGTGTTTGTATGTGTGCTCGTTTTCAATCTAATCCAAAAGAGTCACATCTTACAGCTGTGAAGAGAATTATCAAATACATTAGCACTTATCCTTCACCTGGATTATGATATTCGAAAGGATCAAACTTTATTCTTATTGGATATTCTGATGCTAACTTTGCTGGTTGTCGTGTTGATAGAAAAGCATTTCAGGTACATGCCAATTAATGGGCAATATGTTAGTTTCATGGTTTTCTAAGAAACAGAGTACAGTGGCTCTATCAACAGCAAAGGCAAAATACATAGCACTTGGCAATTGTTGTGCACAAATTCTATGGATGAAGCAACAGCTCAGTGACTTTGGATTTGAAGAATCAAGTGTGGAAATAAAATGTGACAATACCAACGCCATTAATTTAACGAAGAATCCTATTCTTCACTCAAGAGCCAAGCACATAGAGATCAAGCATCACTTTATACGAGATCATGTGCAAAATAATGATGTTCATATTCTGTTTATTGATTCTAAAAATCAATTGGCTGATATCTTTACAAAACCTCTTGAGAAGGGTTCATTTGAATTTATTCGAAGTGAACTTGGTATTACTAATCCTTTTCTAAGAAAATAAACAGATGCGTACAGATAACTCTACCAGTGCTCTATCAAAGGCAAGTGAATCCACGAGAATCAAGACGAATCAAGTAAGTTGTTCTTTAATTTATTTCTGGCAACAAAAGGTATATATCCAGATCCTTGTTTGATTGATTATTTCATTGTCTGAATAATATTTTCTCTGATTGATTTAATTGGATATTTGATCGGTTTTTATCTTTTCCAAAAATGACTGCCCGTTGCAGTTTTTCTTTTTCAAAATCCCTAATTTTTCGGCCCTTTTTGAAACTTGTTCCAAAACTACCTTCTCTGGAAACTGTTTCATCTCTTTAAAACCTGAACTGTCTCTTCATTTTCCTCTCCATCTCTTCACTTCAAAACCCTATGTTTCACGAAACCCTCTTTCGCGCCCTCATAAAGATTCAAACTTTTTCTCGAAAACCTTCACATTCCTCACAATGCCTCATAAACCAACCCCTCACAAAACTCAGAAAGTCTCCAAAATAGTTCGCCGATCACAAAGAGCCTCAGTAATGGCTGCTAGGTTTTCGAAGAAGGGACCGTCCCAGATAAATCTCGTGGACAAAGAAGGTCTGTCCGAGTCTTCTGAAGAGTTTGGGTCGAGCGGGTCAGCAAACTTGCCTCCAGAAGAATCACCAACTCAGGTTTTTCAAACACCCAAATCTCATTTGGGATCAGGTTTGCAAAGAACTACTCCTATTTCTTTAGACACGCTAAAAGGGATCTGGAAATCGATTGCTCTAATGCATGAATCAGGATTAAATGATAGTGCTGTTGAACTGTTTGTGAAAAATTTTGGGTTCAATACTGAGTCAGAAGTAGAGGATGAGTTTAAGAAGTTGAATTTGCTAGCTGGTTCTACCGAGATGGTTGAGAGGAGAACTGCTACTCCTAAAGGGAAAGAAAAAGTTGTTGAGTCTTCAAAAGGGTTAGATGAGAACTCTGGAAGTTCTAAGTCTGAGGAAGAAATTACGGAAGAAACAGAGTCACAGATCAAGATAAGTGACGATGACGATCAGGTGTTCGAAAACTTTCGACACTTTGGTGGTTTTGCAAAAGACACTAAGTTTAGACCAAAGATCTGTAAGTGTCAGGACCACCTTGATTCGTTTAATGGTTTCTTGGAAAGAAGGGTCATGCCACACAAGACCGTTGATTTTGAATATCTTAGTGACCATGGAATTATAATAAAAGAAATGTTTGAGAAGTTAGATTTGATTAATTTCTACACAGAGTCAGAAACTGTGTATCCGGAGTTGTGGCCTTGTTTTATTCAAATCTACACTTTTCAAATGACCCCAACAGAATGACTTTCACAGTTGGTGGCTTTTGGTATGTGGTCACAACTGATGTGTTGGTATCTCTTGTGGGAGTGAAAGCATCAAACTTTGTGAAGATTGAGGCACAGCCAGAAGAGGCATACAAGATGATCATAGAGAATGATAAGTTCACTAGAAGCATTGGAACTTATATCAAGTATGCATCTATGCCTCTGATGTACAGGATAGTACACAAGATACTCATTAGCTGCATAAGACCAAAAGCATCATCTACTACTGATGTATCACGCTATGAAGCTAGGATGATTGCTGCTATTGTGAAGGGATTGCCCTTCCCTCTTGCACATACGATTATGTTTCATATGTGCAGGACAGTAACGAAGAAGATAGGGCAGTTATCGTATGGTGCGCTAATCACAAAGATCTTTCGGGCTATGGAAGTGAAGCTACCCCCAAGGATGAGGAATGAGATACTCCCAGGTATGATTATTGGATCAGATACCTTGTTTAAGATGCATTTCACTGTGACCCCAGATGGATGGATGGACAAAGGCGAAAACCTCACTAAGATTGGATGCAATCTTGATGAAAAAGAAAAAGAGATCATCGCTATTACTCTCAGAAAGAGCAAGTCCAAGAGAAAGGCTTTGCTTAATGCTGCTGCAGATTCTCGACAAGAGAAGAAGGGAAAGAAGGCGAAGAAGACTACTACTTCTGGTAAGTCTTCTGATTCAGATATCACCATGTCTGGTGATGTATCTCCCTTAAGCATAAAGGTATCACAAGCCGTGATTGAAGAAAGGCTGGAAGAGTCACTAAACAAGGGTGAGTCCACACTCTTAGAAAAGAGATAGTTACTAGATGAGAGTGAGATAAATCTGGTAGAAAATCAGGAGAATGCAATTGGGATGTATGAAGACAGGATAAGGGAATTTGATGCTGAAAATAGTGAAAAATCTAAAGTTGAAGCTAAAGCAAAAGCAACAGCAGAAGCAGAAGCACAAACCAAAGCATTAACAGAAGCCAAAGCTCAAGTAGAGGCATTAGCAAAAGAAAAAGCAAATGCTGAAGCTCTTTCTGAAAAGGAAAGGATTGCCAAAGCTGAGGAAGAGGCTATTGCTGCAGTTGAATGAGTGATTGAGGAAGAAAAGCAAAGAAAGGCTGCTGAACTGAAAGCTGCTGAAGAACAGAGGCAGAAAAAGGAAGCAGAAGAAAGAAAGCATCAGGAAGAGTATTTTGCTTTCTTAAGGGAAGAACGTGTAGGAAGTTCAAGGCGGAATGTTTTAATTGGAGAAGAAGTAAATCTAACCGACCTTGCTACAGGATCATCTGTTCAGGGGGAGACTCTTGTTAAAGTCTTGAGCACATTTATAAAGATCATGGAAAATCTCCAAGCTAGACAAGACAGAGTCAAGAAGCAGATATATATACTTCGGGCTGAGCTTTTTCGAGAAGTAGAGACTTTGAAGGAAAGGATTCATAATCATGAGGCATTTCTCCGAGAAGAAGTCAAAAAGGCACAGGATCAAGTTTTGGGGGACTTAGTTCAGTTTGGCAAGAATCAGGTTCTGTTGGCTTAGGAAATGAAGAACTTGACAGAGGTTTTTGATATGAGACTCAATGAGCTATCCACATTCAACCTAGTCTGAGCATCTTTTAACATCACCACCTTTCAGCCCTCAACATCAGCACCACCACCTTGAAAAACTTCCAAAGAACTTTATTTCATCTAAGTTGTTTTGAACTCTTTCTTTCGTGTTGTTTGCTTGACAAAATGCAGTGTACCTTGGTACTATAAACTGCATCCCTAAATAATATTGCGAGTGCTTTCGTTATTATATTGCTGTTATCTTATGCCTATTTGTGATGTTGACAAATAAGGGGAGAAAGCACATGAAGTTCTAAGCTCAGTTCCATGGTAATTTTCTTTCGTGATAAAGAAAAGCAAAAGGTAATATGTATACAATGAATTGTCACTATCATATTTTTTTTTGCTTTTGCAGAAGTACTTGCATTTCTTCAACTAAAAATTTATTATGCAAGAAATGATTTATCAAAACCTTTTCAAAAAGTTAGAATGCTTGAAAGGTTTTGTCTCCATCAAAATAGGAGGAGATTGTTGAGGAACTTATGTTTGATTTTGAAGGAAACAAAACTATACTTTGATTGAAAAGACTTTGATTCACACTTCGGGGAATTACCATAAATATATCTCTATGCCTTCACACTTAATGTTTCTGATATCTCTATTCTGATAGAAGCAGGACCCGTGGCAGAGGTAGACGGATACAAAAGAGATATATTTTCGATTTTCAGATTTAATCCTCGTTAATTATTCTACAATTATTCTTGTTTAATTTAGCAGGATGAATATCCCATACTAACGGTTAATTACCTGGTTTGGATTCCGTTTCTAAGTTAAAGTTTATTGATTGACAATCACAAAGATATTCTCTTATGAGAATTCTTAATTGGCAACCATTTGTAGATAATTTTCCTTTAATAGAAGCTTGTGATAAGGAGTCCAGGATTGATTGTATGGGCGAACAAATCCTCTTAAACTCAAACTTCTCTCACCTCAACGGCATGTGATCCTTAATTGGCAATCAACCAACAGCTAGTTATTGGTGATTGTTTCTCGATGTGGTTCTGTCCAACGGGAAGAATGGAAGAACAAAGAGTATTTAAGTAGCACCAAGTTCGAAGACTGAAGAGAAGTTTAGAGAATTCAACATCCTTATTCAAAAGAGCTTTACCTGTTCAAACTTGTCTACTTGAGCGAATCTTTGAAAATCTTGTGAGAGGTGTAAGCAGAGTCAAGTGTGTAGAGTGGGATAGCCTTGATAAAGGTAGCACTCGCTTCTGTTGGAAGTGCTTGTGATCAAGCTAGCATATCTTTCTGTAATCTCTCATTTGATTACTTAGCGTGGGAGAGTGGACGTAGGCTTTTAAAAGCCGAACCACTATAATCTCTTGGGCATCGTCTTCTACTCTCCACTCGCATCTATTAATTATTTGGTAGAAGCACTGCACAATTCTGTTTACATTATCTGCTCCTATCGAACTTGAAGTTTTACAATTCCGCATTATTATATCAAGTTTGATTATATACAACTATTCACCCCCTCTAGGTGTTTTTGTTAGCTAAACAACACTAAGAACACGCAGACTCACAAACAACTAAATAGATAATCCCTAAGAGGACGCAGACTCACTAAAACTAAATAGATGGTGGTGCCTCCCCCTCTTGAGTCCAGAGCTCCGACGATGGGGATGGTGGTGCCTAAGGCCTAAGCTCACCATGGATAGGTGATGATGGAGACAATGGTGGTGGTGATGGTGGTGTGACGTCCTGAAATTCCAACGCTTGTAAATATGAATGATATTGGATTTTCGGAAATTGAGTGATAATTATTGAACGCGGGATTGTTTGTCCTATTTGGCTATGAGCAGCCCCGAAAGCGTAGATTAATAGAATTCATTTAGTTTCGTCATGCCGTAGATATTAGCACCGAATTCCTTCGAGCCCGAGTTTAACCCTGAACCAAAATGTCCAACCAGTCCTGAATTACTAAATTACCATTTTACCCTCAGATATTATTCATATAAGCCAAACGCCATAAATACCGATTGACCCGTGGGACCCACACCATAAATGCATAGTAAATATTTCAAATCACTATTCACCTTATTTACTTTTGGCAATTTACCAAAATGCCCCTCAAGAGCTTCATCTTCTCTCTCTCTCTCTCTAATTTCTCTCTCTCTCTCCCTCTCTCTCTCTCTCTCTCTCTCTCTCTCTCTCTAACGGGTTTTGAGCATAATCGTGAATGTGACTGCATTGGGCTAATGTGAAGTAAGAATTGGCTTGTTTGCCCGGTGTGTTGTGTGGTCACACGATAGTTATTCGTCACCCCAACGTAACTGGGGGGCATGGGGCGGTAGTCTTGATGGGTTCGTCGCCTAATATGTTCGTGCCGGCGACGTACAGTCCGGAATCTCTCGACCTATCGGTTGCACGACAGTTCGTGCCGGTGACGTACTGTCCGGAACTACACGACTGATCGGATGCCGGTCACAGCTTGTGATGGGTCGAAGTTCCTTGCAGGAAATCCTGGTATGTCCATCTCGGGGGTCTTGAGAAGGCTATCGGTTGCCGTCGCCGGAATGGTGTGGGACGACGCCCAGTCCTGCCGGAAGAGTACTAGCAGTGAGGCTGTACTGTGGCGAGAGTGGAGTATCTCTTGCATGAATAACCGAAACACGCATGTTGCATAGTGCCTGAGTGCCTGAGTGATTGACGTGTGTTCTGGTTGTATGCCTCGATCTATTATGATTTATTGCCATGAAATATCTGTTGTGTGGCTTAAGGCAATGTGAGTTGCGTGTGGTTGTTTATTGGCAGTTGGGTCGTGCCTCTGTTTGGTAGCTAGAGCGTGGCGTGCATCGCACGCTATTGATCTGACATCGCTTGCTGTTGCATGTTTAAGCCGCTTGAGTGAATCAACGTCCTAATCGGACTTAGGCGTTGACTCATTGAGATTTATATTTCATTCGTTGTAGTTAACTGTGTTTACAGGTCCTTAGCTATGGTGGAGAGATGTCACGTCCCGCGTCCTACGAGCGCACGACACCCCTCTGCTCCGGTCGATAGAGATGCGACAACCCAGGACAAGTCGCCGACTCAGATCGAATGCTTAAGATCTTAAAGCGAACGCTAGCGGAAACGAAACTCAACACCCAGACAATAACAAGAGAGAGATAGATAGGGAAGAGAGAGAATGCAAGGCACAATATTCACTTCATAAAACATAACAGTTGCTTACACAAAAGAACAAGTCCACCCAAAAGCAACCATGCGCTACAAAAAGGGATCGGTGGTCTACCAGCCTATATCTACTACAGGGATATACCAAAAGGGAAAGAGGAACCTAGCTATGTCTTCAGTCCCCACCATCAGACGACAACTCAGGCTCAGGGTCTAACTCCATCGGTTCCTCCTTCGGATTCCAAAACGTGGCGGTTGAACCATGCTTTCTCAGGGTCGGGGGTCTGAAAAGGTGGTTGGATACAATAATGAGATAAATCTCAATAAGCTACACCCTAAACCCCGCTTAGGATAACACGTACCCCAGGCCAACCTAACATGCATTTCTAACCCAACCAGACTAGCAGATCAACAACACTTAGAGTCTGAAATCGCCAAAACGCACCTGCCCTCTCACAGCTCAAGCACACATCAGTGCAAATAAGGTACAACGAGAGCTAACAATCCAACCTATTCAGACTACGCTCTCCACCACATAGCATTCAACAATGCACCTCATATATATACATACCAGTCTGTATAAAACTCGACCCGCGTTTAATGCATCAGGTCAGCGCCACCACCCACGTTTAACGCATCAGGTTCATGGGCGATACAATGCCTCGTCAGGAGCCACATCCCGCGTAATTACGCCTCAGGATTGGTTCAACACCCCGCGTAATAACACCTCAGGGTTCCCAGCGTAATAACGCCTCAGGGTTTAATAATCACATTCCCCGCGTCATATAGGCGCCTCAGGGTTTAAGACTTTCACATTCCCCGCGTCATAACGCCTCAGGGTTTAAGCAGACATTCACATATGCATAATATCAAATAACGAGCCCTGCGTCATAACGCCTCAGGGTCTCAAGCACATGAACATCATAGACATTAATTCCAAGCATACCTCGTGTAAACACGCATCAAGGCTAAGCTACACAGTCGAACCACCACGTCCACTCAATGGATCACATGACAACCAAGCTAAGGCATCAAGCCATGCACATGCCACGTACTTCGATCTAAAAGCGACGGTTTACTCTACGGTCGCGCACGACGCACAATCAAGCAAATCAAGCCACACATGGCGCACCGGGCCCTCTTGGCCGAGCACATTATCACATGTGCACATCAAGCGTTTGTTGACACCTAAATTTTGATTTTCCTTTTTATTATTTACTTTGCATAAAAGATCAGGAATTACTTTAGTTCCTACAAAAAATAATTAAATCATTATTTATTTATTTATTTTTTCACATTCATGCATTACATTCGACCTGCGGTGGAAAATGGAGCTGAAATTGACGAACGGACGGGCTCAAACCCATTAAGAATTCGGCCACGACATGGACTTGAGTATACCGAATTTTTCATTATGATTTTGGACTCAAATCGGCCCGTTTTAGCTCTTATAATTATGAAAGGCCCTCAGTTAATCACCCATTTGATTAATTAAGGTCCAATTAGGCCCGGAATCGCAAAATAAGCCCACAAGAGCCTAAGAATTTCGGTCAATTCATATGGACCACCATTTGGACGAAAATTCTTAGTATTTTAATTGATTAAGACTTTTTAAAGATCAAAATTCCAAATTCATTAAAAGAGTCTTATCTTAACTAGAGATTAGAGTTTTAAGAAACTGAAACTCTATCCTTGTTTGGCTGAAAATAACAGAGAGTTCTAGTGGATTCGGACTCGCGAAATCTAACGGCTCACAAGTGGTCCTACTCTAACTAGGATCGACAATCCAACGGTCCCTAAAGACTCATATTGCTACTAGGATTAGTCTGCAAGAGTCTATATAAGGAACGCATCACATCAAGTTAAAGGGGGCGATTATTTTAGAAAAGAGCTGAAATTTGAGAGAGAGAACGGAAGGCCAGATAATTGTGGTACGCGGCTACGAGACAAAGGAGAAGAGAGATTCTCTCTCTGGAGCAAAATTCCCAAGAAGCCATGATGTCAACGTTTTGAGTGGGGGTGACCACGTTCTGCAGGATCAGAGAACCTTTCTCTCTCTGAATTTTGTCCATACTCCAAAGCAAAAGGAAAGAAAGTTCCAAAAGGAAGACGTCGACGTCGAGGAGCACTTCATATCTCCTGTACGCACGAAGTGGTTCCGCAGCCACATAGACGAATCCCCACCACCTCCGTGTGGCTACCGTCCACCAGCCGCCGCTTCCTCCCTCCTCCATCCAGCAGCTCCTCCGACCATCGTAGAGGCCCGCCGGCGTCACCTACTCATCCACCAGTGCCCCTGCTCAGTCGCTCCGGCCGCTCTTGAGGCCCGCCGGTGTATTCTGTCCAGCCGTCGACCGTAGCTCAGGTCGCCTCACGCCCAGTGCAGCCCGCGATCAGCTTGGAACAGCCGAAGCTTCACCTCTGTTCAGCCGCGAAAACCACCTCTGTCCAGCCTTGGTTTGTGGGTTGATTGGCTTCGGTTCATTATTATTTTAAGGTCTAACGTGATTACATATTGTGTTAGAACTTTCCTCGAAGATCCAAGCTTGAGTGGTGAATTTGTGCGAAAAGGAGTGGATTTGCTTCGAGCGTGCAAGTGCTGGAATTTTTGCTAAGAAAGGTAATTTTCTTGATCTTTCGCTTGCAAATCCATGCTGGTTTGGGTGATAACATGCCTACATGTCTATGAATTTTGATGAATGTATATCGATTCGTGATCAAGGTTGAAAAATTAAGCCTTTTCTGTTCATCTTATGCAAGAACCGAAAGTTGACTTGTTTTGGGTGAAATTCTGATTTTTTTTTTATTAACTCAATTAGATCATCAAACCGGTGGAACCATATGGGTAATTTGAGAATTGATTGGTTTTAATTGGAAAATATCTTTTTCTCAAAATAAAAGTTGTTCATGGTTTCTTAGATTAAATTGGTTGAATCAAAGAAAAAGGACAAGAATTTTGGTGGAGCAAAACTGGATTTCCAACACCCTCCTCTTTGTGCCGAATTCAATGTGCTATAGGGTGAGCTTCGGTTTGAATTTTATCCTTGGTTGGTTGAGCAACATTATCTTTAGTCATTCAATCTTATCTCATGAAAATTGGATAATGTTTGATTTGTTGTGGATAGCTTTCGATCTCAACGATTACCTTTGGCATATGAGTTGGTTGGGATATCTATCCGGTGTCTTATCTTATCTCTTATGAATTTTCTGAATTTATTTGACTTGAGAATAAGATTTGATTGAATTAGATAAGTTATCTGATTTCCCTGAGGATTATCTAAATTAATTTTTCCAATCTCAAAGATAATTTTCTCAAATCAAAACTGGATCAAATTTTGATGAGGAAAGGTGGATCCCCAATCTCAAACTTTTGGCCATCCCTCTTGGAGTTTTCGATAATTCAAGATTAATTAGACTTTATTTTTTTATTTTTGTCATGTTTGTTTGTTTTTGATTGTTATAAAGTTTGCACATTTATAAACAAACATGCTCATAATGTATGCTCCCTTGTGTCTTGTGCCTTCGATAAAATAAATCACTTGCCTTAGCCACAATCTTGTGGAATGGGATAGTGATTTGTATGGAATTTCGCGTTCTGCCCTTTGTCAAAAGAGGTGATGTTATTCCATACCCCCCCAATTCGCTTACTGACTCGAATCTAAGAGTACGTTGCGAATAAAGTTCTACTCTAGCCCTAATCTTTGGGAATGAGTGAATTTTTCGGAAAATTCGGAAATTAAAGGTACATTATGGCATTTTTGTTTATTTTTGTTCATCCTTTTGTTTGCTTATGTTTGCTTACTAATTTTCGAAAATAAAAATCATTTGCATGTCATATAGTATAGTTTGCATTCACATTTTCTCGAAGAAAAAATAAAAAACAGTCAGTTCACTTCATCAATCTAAAGGGATTTTTCATGAAATCTGGTACCGAAATGGCATTAATTTTTTCTAAATTAATGTAATCAAGTCTCCGGACCCATTTTCTCTGGTTCGTGGAAATAAATTAATTCTCCCGTTAATTTATTTAGGTTCTAATCTACCTACCAAACAAAGATTAGTGGCGGCTCCAATTGAATTAATTTTGCATGAAATCATACCTAAGTTGCGATTCGGTAGGACTTGGGAGGGTCCGAATTAGGTTAGTTAATTAACCTGATAATCCGTTAGCCTAATTTTAGGTCGCGACAGCTTGGCGACTCCGCTGGGGACTGAAATTTGTAATTTCTTCGAAAAATTAAGAGAGCACAGAATTTTTGATTTTCGAAAGATTAAATTTAATTTTTCGAAAAAACAAACCCCTTGGAAATTTTCGAGAAAATAGAAATTTGCTTGCGGACTTAGGCCATTTGATTTTCATGATTTATCCTTGATTGTGGATTCTTGATTGTGGTTGGTTCTTGGGTTTTTGGATTGGTTGTTCTAGATTATATCTTAATGACCGCAAATCATTTAATGGTGAATTGCTCTTCAATTTCTGGTGATTTTTGCAGGTTTATGTGATTTTTAGCTTTGCCTTAAATTGCTTTACTTTATGCAAATTTTCCATGATTGAGTGTTTATACCTGTTGTGCATGATTCATGACATTGCATCAGACCTTAAAATGTTAGATGAGCCTAGGATGGTGTCTGGGCAAGACTCTTCCTGGCCTCAGGATGGAGGAGTGGATGACCTTGCCTTCGACCCCGACTATGTCAAGGTTCCCCGCACTCGCCTGAATCTAATGGCACGAGAGGAATTCTTGATATCCCATAAGCTTAAAGGTGCTAAATAAGGACCCGAATCAACGGGTACGATTTTCCCTTTAATGCTCTAAAAACTCGGCTAATAATCCATGCATTGAACATCATGCCGCTTGTCTCTGAATCCACGATTCTTGCATGTCTACTTGCTTGTATTGATTTGAGTTCGTCCATGGTTTAGGTGTGTTGTCCGTATTGGTCTATCACTTCATGGGGCACAATAACATCCGTACCGTCATTATGTCCAAGGCCGACCTGGCCGACTGGTTGGCACAGCTCAATCAGATAGCTCGTGCATATGTGGAGCATCGATTAGGAAAGCTGCTGTTATTGCTGGACATTAAGGTTCGGGTCGGTATCATTCATGCGTTGGCACATTGCTGGGTCCCTGAGACGGCCACGTTCTTATTTGGTAAGCATGAGCTTACACCAACATTAGAGGAATATAGTGTGCTTATTGGTAAGTCCTTGGACTCTGATCTGATCCGTCCATATTTGGGAGAAGACGCCTCTATGATTCTAGCCGAGTTCTTGAAAGTCGAGATTTCCGCCGTCCAGAGGGCTCTGAAATCGAATTATGGGAATTGCTCGTTCACTTTTCTGATCGATTGTTTTAATAAGGCAGACGCCTTGCAGAAGGGAAAGATTTTTATTCTCGCCTTCTTTGGGTTGATAGTGTTCCCACATCATAAGAACTCTATCAATCCGAGTATGGCTCATCTGGCTCAGCAAGTTTGTGAGGAAAAGAATTTTATTGTGACCTTGCTTGCTGAAACGTTCATCTCGCTGAATAAGTATAAGCGGGGCAAGGCCAAGGTCTTGCGAGCACCGGCCGAGCTCCTACAGGTTTGGTTCCTCTCTCATATAAAGGAATGTCAGCATCTGGTGTCAACTGATGAGCTTAGGAACTATGCTCATCCAATGGTTATCTTCGAGAGTAAGCAACCGAAATGTCCTGATTATCATTTTTCTGAGTGGCTGAAGCTTATAAGGAATCCGGCCGCCAAGACCCTTCAGTGGCGTGCTAGCTGGTTCCAAGGTGGGGTGGCTCGCCTTGTTTCAGGGCAAGCCGGATCAGTTCCGCTATTGGGTTTCACCGAAACAGCTGAGTATTATCCGCCTCGAGTTATACGGCAATTTGGATGTGTTCAGAGGATGCCTCCACCTCTCCCGGCCGATCAAGTCCACCTGAATTACGAGAACCTGATACCGGAGCACGAGCAGACAGTTATCACCACATGTTGTCTATGGGCAGCTTGTCACCCCACGAAGCTGAGTTTCCCGACGAAGCCGTTGGAGCCCGCGGACGAGGCGTATCGATCCACGAAAGAGTACCGTCTAAAGCACTCTATCCCCGAGGCCTGGCGTCCGAAGCTCCCTGATATCACCCCGGCACAGTACACAAACAACGAGCTTAGGCGGTTGCTGGCCGAAGCATATGATGAGATCAAGATGGCAAGGAAGGCACTCAAGCGAGCACAGGATGGGGCCGGACCATCGAAGCGCCCTCGAAAGTAATCTAACACGGATACCCCGCGTACTTATTGTTGACACCTAAATTTTGATTTTCCTTAAATCATTTCGTTTACATAAAAAATGAAAATTAATTTTAGTTCTCACCAAAAATAAATTAGTTTTCATGCATAGCATAATTAATTTGGTTTAGCATGCATTGCATTTTGCACATTTGCATATTATCCGGACCGGCGGTGGATGGACTTAATTCAAGGTTTTGAACTTGATTGAATTATCTGAATTGAGCTTGTGCCGATATTTTTAAGAAATATGGGATGTTAATTTAGTGTGATTAAGTCCTTAGGGGGGCTTAATTAAAAGGTCTTGCAATACGGGGTCTATTTCATAAAAAGTCATAAGTTAGAGCCCCTAACTTGACCTAATGTTCCCTATATAAGCACACGTAGGTCATTGAATCAAGGAGGCCACACAATTTATCACAGGGCCACAAAAATTTGATACACGGCAGAGAGAGAAAACATGAGGGAGAGAGTGCAGAAAGTGATTTGGAAAAGAGTCGGAAGACTCTCTTTCGTGGATTACGAGTGGCGTGTACTGTTGCTTCCATCAATGAACCACCATTGGAGCAGCTTGCTTGAACCAACGACCCAGCATAACGAGTTGAGCCGTTCGACGTCCTGAGTTGCTTCAATCCGAGAATCAACAGTCCCTGCTAGCCCGTATCACCGAGCGCCCTCTCGCCGTGCCTCTAGCCGCGGCGTCCAAGCTCATTTGACTTATCGTAAGGTGCTGTCCAGCGGAATTCTCATCGCAAATCACCCCGAGTTCACGCTACGGATCAAGGTAATCCTCATATACTTGTCAAGGTTGATTTAAGGTCGATTCTTGATGATTTGCACGCTGTTTTGACATATTATCAGTGCTGTTTTCATGCTGTTTCTGCACTGTTTATATGATGTTTGGTCCGATTCAAGGCTGTTTTTGCATAGTCATGATCATTAACATGTGCAGATTTTTGCGGGAGCGCTAAGGTAAGTTTCTACCATGTTTTTGATGCTGATTTGTGTGAATTAAGTGCTGTTTGGGCTGCTGGTGTTGGGCGGAGATCACTGATTTTTTGCAGAAAAAAATTCATAAAATTTTGTGCATTAAAACCCTAATTTTCACATGATTTTCGAAATTTTGAGGATTAATTGGACATATTTTCAGAATATCTTAAAAAAGGACTAAATCTAAATTAAGAAAATATTTTCCTAATAGGCAACGAATTTTTTTTAAACTTGGATGATTCTTCCCGTTGCCATTCGGGAACGATCCTCCGGTTTAGAAAAATCGGGAAAGATAACCGATTCGATCTATTGCCATTTAGATCCGGTTCACTATCTTTCAAAAAGCCGACTTTAGATTTTGTCCTATCTTTTTTTTGAAAATTATAAGAGGATGAGGTTTGATTTGTTTCAATTTATCTAGATTGCCATCTTGGATTGCCTGATTGGATTGATATTCTGTGATTGATTGATATCTTGTCTGATTTAAGTTTTCTGAACTTAAAATTCCTAAAATGTTTAGTAAGATATGATTTCCTAGAAAATCATGTCTAATTAAATCTTTAGGAAGATAAAGTTTCCTAGAAACTCTATCTCATTAAGTTCAATTTGGAATTGAAAGACAAGAGAATCAAATCAAGCTTATCTTCATCTGGCCGAAAATCACATCTAAATAAGGATAAAAAATCTCAAGCATATTCGGCATATCCCCAAACACATTTCAAATGTTTTGTTTGCATATCATGCATATTCACACCATGATTTTCAAATGTCACCTCTTGCATTCCATATTTTCAAAATATCATGCATATCATTTATCTCATTGCATCATTTATATCGCCGAAAATATGAGAAAATAAACAAAAAATCTGCTCATTATCTTTTGTTCGTCATGCATAATTTTCGAGTATCATCTTGAGTCCTTCATCCAATTTTTCGAAAATCATGCATATTATATCATAACATTCGCATGTCTCATAATTTGTATGTCCATGTTGCATTAAATTTTGAAGTATCATAAGTCATGTCCTTCCATGTTTTAAAAATAAAAATTGCATGCTAGGTGTTCTTATGCCATGTCATTTTCGCATACCATGTCTTGCATGTTCATATTTTATCCTTCCATGTCATTATATATATAAATATATATATCATTAGTACCATGATTAGGATACTCATGTTAGGTTAGTTTAATTGCATGATAGCTTGCATGTTTAGTTAACCGATTGCATGACTATTTGCTTTTCACCTATAATTTTCGCATATTTAAAATAGTGGTCTCGCATTATGTTTTGATAGTATGTCATATTGCATGTTTTAATTAATTAGTTAATTGCTGCATATAGGGAAATATTGACTTAACTTTTGCATGTTATAACCTCAGCATATTTATTTTATTGCATGATTGTTTGCACGTCATCTTGCATTTTTCTTTGATTTGATTTTTGCATGTTTAGCATAGTCATATGAATTCGGCATTTAGCATAGATTTTGCATGCCATGCATTTCATTCATTCTAATAAAGTGAAAACAAAAAAAAACACTTCACTTGAACATAAAAAAAACACTTCATTTGAATTCAATCAAGAGTTGCCGACTTAGGACGTCACATGGAATTAAGGTACCGAAAGGGCATTAGCTAAGGTTAGTTAATGTAACCAAGTCCCCGAATCCTCAATCTCTGGTTCGTAGGAATAAAGATAGTCCTCTCGCTATTTTTATTTAGGTTTCTAACCAACCTACCAAAAAATGGTTAGTGGCGGCTCCAAAGTTAAAATCACTTCATTAACCCTAAGTTGCGATTTGGTAGGGCTTGGGAGAGTCTATATTAGGTTAGTTTCTAATTAGCCTGATAATCCATTAGCCTAAAAATTTGATCATTTTTTTTAGGTCGCGACAGCTTGGCGACTCCGCTGGGGACTTGCTTTAATTTCTTCGAAAAATAAGCCTTAATTGGATTACTTGAATTTTTTGAGAAAATTAAAAGCTTTAGCGGACTTAGGCCTAAAGAAAATTCCATGGATGTTTCGCTTTTGGCGATCTTGATTGAATCTCATTTTAAAGGTGTTATATGTTCTTGCAGGTTGGAGTGATAAGGGGTGGAGTTGATTGTTAACCATTTGTTTTGCAGGGGGAAGTTGGAATGAATGTCCTAGTTATTTTGAAGTGTTGAGTGCCATGAACTGTTTCGCATGCCTTTATTCTTTTAAGCACGACACTTAGCACACACAACCCGCCACTGAACCCGAGTGGCTAGGCTTAGGATGGTGTTTGATTAGGGGCACACCGGCCATCGCCATTTGGCCCGAGTCTCCCTTTTCAAGTCCCGAAACTTTTCAAATCGGTGCCAAGAGTTACCACCCCCGTCATTAGCCATGTGATGCGGGTTGTTACTTGGCTGAGCCGGATGTCTACGGGGATCCCCAACTCAATCACAAGCTAAGGTGGTTCAGTCCGGACATCCTTGGGGCTCCACCTTTGTCAAGCCATGTTAGATAGAAATCGAACCTCACGAGCATTTCATGTGCATGTCTATGTGGTTGGCATTTTCTTTTTCTTCTAAAAGGCGGTACTTCCTTAATCTTTACTCTTGTCTTTACTTATTTATTTGAGTCGGTCCATAGCATTCATTAGGTAAGTTTGTAAGTATCTCGAGCTATATACGATGGGGGAGGTTCGAGTCATTACTCCAGCTAAAAACCAACTGAAGGAATGGTGGAGCGAGCTGCACGAGGATGGCCGTGAGATTATCAGATTCCGTATTGGCTACATGCTCCCTTTGCTTGATATTCAGCTCAGGTTTGGTCTCATCCATGCACTGGCGCATTTCTGGAGCCCCAAGACCACCACCTTTATATTCGGTAAGCACGAGCTAACTCCAACTTTAGAAGAGTATAGCGTTCTCGTGGGAAAGTCACTCGACTTTGGATTAGTGAGCCCGCCTATTGGAGAGGATCCGGTCTTGATTTTATCTGATTACTTAAATGTTAGTCGAGATGAAGTGGCTAAAGTTTTGAAAGCAAATCGAGGGAGCTGTCATATTGCATTTTTAGACTTGTGTTTTGCTAAAGCTCCCTTTAATTTCGATAAGGCTAAGATCTTTATTTTGCTTTTCTTTGGCTCAATCATTTTTCCGCATAAACAAAATGCAATCGACCCCTTGATTGCATCTTTTGCTCAACAAGTAATCAATGGAAAAAATTTCGTTAATGCCATTCTGGCCGAGACCTTCATTTCGCTTTCAAAGTTTAAGATGGAATATGATAAAACTTTTCGTGTTTCACCCGAGATCCTTTAAGTGTGGTTCCTTTCCCACTTTGCTAAATTTGGGAACCTACTTGAGATCTCGAAAATCACTGAGCGTGAGTATCCTCTTTTAAAGTTTAAGGAAAAACAAGACCGGGTTCCTGAGTACCATTATTCCCAATGGTTATTTTTTTTAGCAAACCCGAGTCCTGTGACTTTCCTATGGAGTGCTTCTTGGTTTAAAGTTGAGGAGGCTAGACTTACGGGTCGAGATGGAGCACCTGTCCCACTGTTGGGGATTTCTGGCATCACAGAGTATTATCCGATGAGGGTGACCCGGCAATATGGAGTGATACAGTTCATTCCTCCGAGCCCGAAGAATGAAGAAGTCCACATTGACTTTGATATGAGGAACCGGAGATTTGAGGAGCATGTTACTCTTGCTCATACGACGAGGGAGCGATGCAGGCCGGCAAAGTTGCTTTTGCCCAAGGGGATCCTCATAGGGAAGGTCAAGACTTACCATGCCTCAGTGAGCTACATTCAAGAGCATGTCATTCCCAAGGATTGGCTTCCGGTGATACCTCGAGTGGCCGTTCAAGATACCAAACGATTAGAGATCAATCGTCTCAAGAGGAAGCTTGCCGGAGCCCAAGAGAAGGCCAGGAAGAGTGAGGGCAAGTACAAGAAGCTCAAGGCTCGTGCTATCCCCCAGAAGTCTATAGCTCGAGCTAGTTAGAGTCGTTTTTCATATTTGATTTGTTTTTCGTTTGGGATTTGTGTTTCGGATTGTGCTGTTTCTGGATTGCCTTTTCTGTCTTGCATGAATTTTTAGACCCCTTTTGAGTTATTTCTGGAATCCCACCTTTGAATGAGAAATGCTCGAGACATATTTTTCTATCATGAGTAAAATTTTGAGATTAATCCGGACTTTTTTCCATTTATTACAGAATTATTCTTAGATACGAAACAGTCTGGAATTTCAGAAATTCACCGACATCAGTCTTGTATCATCAAGTACTACATGAAAACGAATTTTTTCACAAGGTACTAAAACATGAAAGTTGTAGAATGTTTTTTGAACAAGCAATCTGCAAATTTTCGGATATCAATTCCCATTTTTGATGGCCCATTTATCGTCAAAACAGAAACCGGACAAATCAGTTTTCTGAACAGAATTTTTGGAAAGGACTATTAAACTGTATTGATCCAGGGGAAATATACCCAACCTTTAAACATGAAAGTCGTTTATCTACCTCCTTACCATGTCCTCATAAAATTTCACATCATTTTGATCACTCTGCGAATTAATGTGATTTGTTTTGTAAAAGTCGACGAAACTGGAAAGTGCTCTGGGTCAGTCCTTTGGTTGTGTCTTTAGTTCCTTTTGAGTCTAGAGGACGTCATGGACCGGCTCACTATTCTCAATGGTTGTACTAACCTCGATCCTTGTCTTTTGAAGGTAATTTACCACAGTTCCCCACAAGATCCTTACCTACTCAAGAAGATGACTGACAAAGCTGAGGTTGTAACCACCATAAAAGAAAAGCTTGAAGAGCTTCATGACAGGATGCTAGCCTTCACTACTATCATGGATGGAATGATTGATATCATGAAACGTGCTGTTCGGCTTCACGAGTACCAGCTTGAACATGACATAGTCGAAAACTTTGGCAGACAGGACCAACTTCCCTGTGACAAACCCCCAGTACTGAAGGGAAGAGAATTTACTCTACTTCCCGCGGCGATGCCTGTCATATGGCCAATACTCCTAAAGAAGGGGCTGATCCAGCGAGAACAAGCCTTTCCATGGCTCGAGAATACCTGCAATTTCGAATTGGGCAAGTTTTGTGATTTCCATTGCGGTCGAGAGGGTCACTCCCTCGAAGAATGCGTCACTCTGAGATTCCGGGTCCAGGATATGATCGATACTACCGATCTCATGTTTCGTGCATGGAAATATTGCGGTGGAGACCGAGATATGCTGGTGGTCCCGAGCATGCGATTAGAGTATCCTCACATGTTCAGAAATGAAGTACTTCCGCAACGCCGCCCCGTCCCTCGTGGCATTACCTGGAACACCTGGGACGCTTAGCCAAATCAAAAGACAAGAGAGTTTATCACTGAAGAAGCAGGCATAGACCCACATCAGTAGCTCATTTAATTTTATCCCATGCATGATATATTTCCCTTTTTCTTCTAGGCGTCTAGGTTGCATTTTTTATTGCTTTCTAGGATTTCTCATTACGACTCATGTCGCACTTTAGGATTTCCCTTTTCAATAAAATGTAATTCGATTGATTCATTATCAATGAAATTACAGTTTTTTCATCATATTTTGGAATCTTGTTGAAGTACCCCAAACCAAACCGATGACGATAACTAACGATTGAAAAATTTGTCATCTATGGTAAGCACTGAGGGTTGGGCTTCTCAAGATTTCTCGTCCCAAAGTTTTTGAAAATAAAAAGCTTTTCAAGGAAATTTTTTTTTATAAAAAAAACGCATGCAGTTTAACCTGTTTGTCTTACTGACTCATCTACCATATGTCTTGGCATTAATCCGAGGGCAAGGAACAGATTCATAACTCGAACAGTGAGCTAGTTCGACCGATCCTTAGACAATCCTACGCAATCCCTGCATATGTTTCGAGCCTCGTAGCTCACGGTCAAGCCAGAAGTCCCTGACCGATCCCAGTACATCGACTAGTTAAGGCAGATCCAGGCTTCGCCAATGATCATTTCCCGTGCCAGGCGATTGAGCTATTGGTCAACCCGAGTCTGATTGGCATTAGGCCTGATCAAGTCGAAATGCGAGAAATGAACGGATGTAGTCATCCTTGGCTGGAGGAGATCTCAAGGATGGGCCAAGAAGAGATTGCCTTGTGACTTTGCCGCATCAACCACTATGACACTGCAATCTTAACTAACAGCGGACCGTCTAGAGAATTCAGGACTGAGGCAACCTTAAGTATTGCAAGAGATCACGTCGGTCTTATCAGTCAAGTTATTCAGGGGCAACATCCCGACCGCCAATCCAACACGGTCCCATCGGATGATGCTAGACAGACGAACCAAGAGGTAAGTTTTCTTTTTTCCGAACTTGACTGACTCAAATGACATTTCCTCCTCTTTGCCTTGCAGGTAACAAAACTAGGGCATGTCAGCTGTTGATGACATTAGCAAATCAACTAACTCAATTGAGTTATGGTGAAACCTTGATCGGAGTTCACTGGCGATATGGCTATAACCATGTTCATTCGCGGCTTACCGTCTCTACTGTGCCCCTAGCGACGCTCTTACTCACGACCACCAATCATGCCATTCCTGGTGACCATGAATCATTGACCGTTAGCCATCCGTACATGGCCGAAAACTAAGAGGCTGGCCCGGTTGATCCTGAGACAGTCCATGCATGAGTAGTGAGCCTTATCGAGCTAGAGACCCTGGTCGATCCCATACTGGCCCATACATCAAGCTATCAGTCAGTCAAAGCAAATCTATACTTCAGCTGAAGGAAAACGGGGCAAATCCGAGGCCGTCCGATTTCAAAAGGAAACATCTCTACTTAAGTTTGATCGGTCTTGAAAACGACATTTTGTTTTCCTTCTTGCAGGTGCCAAGATAGGAAGCATGACCCTAATTTGCTTTCACCAAAGCAAATGAATGATCGGGATATCATGGGTCTTCGCCTGCTTTTTAGAACTCCATTCACGCACCCTTTTCTTGTGCAGGATCAAGCATAGGAATGATATGCCTATCAAAGCTGGAAATAAAACTTCCAACTCGGGGCATACCTAGAGGCAATCTCGGATTATGCTACCCGACATAGCCTATTCTGATAGACAGAAAGCGAGACAAATCCAAGACAGCCTGACCTCAAGAGAGAGTATATCTTGCATGGCCTGATCATTTTTTGAAATAATGACCCTCTATTTTTCCTCCTTGCAGGGTCAAGTGGTGAAACGCATCATTTGCCAAGCCCGGAATCAAATTCTAAACATCGGTCATATCTGGGGGGAATTGCAGATTTTTGCAAAGCTACAATCATCTGACATGATCCATTCTGACAAAAATGGGGCAAATCGATGGCGAACCCTCACTTGGATAAAGGGAGTTGTGTTTTCTCTGTCTCATGATATTTTCAAGATAACACTCATACTTTCCTTCTTGCAGGAGTACACGACCGACATGATGGTCAACACCAATGAACAACTAGAGCATCTCGGGTCTTTACTCGACTTATTATTCGTTCATGTGTCTCCTTGTGCAGGGGAAAAGTCAAGGGTAATTCATTCCTCGACACGAGGACTAAGCTCCCCAACTTGTTTGATCCATTCACGCATTCTGGGGCAACTCAATTTCTCTCGTTCCCAAGAATTCTTTTTCATACTTGCACGGTCTGATCCTTAAGCAGAAGAATAAGATTTTCATGAAATATGATTGATGCTTGAGATGGCTCACACATTGCATGATTTATTCATGACTATTCTTCATGTTTAATTTACCAACTCTGAATAGGGAGCACGAATTGCATATGATGCATCGAATGTACAAAATGGGGCATGACAGGATGACGAAAGGCAAGCCATTTCCACACACGTCTTGCATTTTTAATCCCCAGTGAGTTGAGAGGTAGCTAGATTTTGCATTCTCAAGGTAAAGGGTTTTCTCGCGAAAGGTACGATAGCCGAAGTGACGGAGGCATTCAGTTCTCTATCCAAACACTACAGGTTATCCATTGCAAACCCCTTGAGCGGCGGTTTCATTTCTTTACCCCTGTCAAGAACCACCCTACATCGGGGTCCAGACGAGGCAATTCCGGCAGAACATGAGGTAAATGGTTAGAAATTCTCTTGCTCAGACTAACATCAATCTTTCGAGTTTTTCTTTGCATTATACTCAAACTTTAATTCAAGTGTCTTAGGATGACGAAGAGCATTCATTTCTCTATCCTATACACTTTATCCTTTGTATAGCCCACTTGAGCCAACGAATTCATTTCTTAAACCCTTGTTGGTGATCATTGCTCATTCAAGGCAAAGATGGCATTTTCCCTAAGAAGGAGAACTGAAGAAGGCCGAGTCAACAGAGAATTCCCGAGTGAACTCATCTTGTATGCTAGATTTTTCATGTAATGTCTGGCATAATTTTTGTTTGTAAATGCTCGTGTTGTTGTAATTCCTTAAAGAAAAAAAAAGGGAACTCAAAATCACGAGATTGTCAAAAAAGAAGCAAGTGCAGCCCGAAAGAAAAGGGCCCGCTCCCGAAAAAACAAGCAAAAAACGAGACGTCAAAAAAAGAGAGAAAAAAAAAATCGAGACGTCGAGACAAAAAAGAAAGAAAACGGGAGTTGGGAGTAAGAAAAGCAAAGGCTGATCCTACAGAAAATCCCGGGCGAAAAAGCAAAATGCCTATCAAAAGCAAGGCCAATACCCATTCAATCCTTGTTCATTTGTAAAGTACTTCTGAACTTTAAATGCATATATTTGCATGCTCTTTCTTGTAAATCCCGAAAGGGTTCGAGATGTAAAGGAAAATTTCTAGAGAAGCCGGATTGCAAAATGCAATTTCCAGCGAGAGTCCATACCATTCTCAAGAAATGATGGTATCCTTTGAAGACTATTCTAGAAAGGTCGAGATTGGTGACAAGACAGCTATGATCACCAATATCAAACCCTTCTCATATATTTTCTGAGCCAAAACTAACATTTTCGTTTCTCAGTCCCCAAACCTAACCTACGTTACAACCCTTCAAAGTCTCTTCTGATTATGGCACTTGAGTTAACGTAGAGTTAAATGATTTTAAGCATCGCTCGAAGAAGTTCGAGCAAGATTATTTCTCTCTCATTTTGCAGGGTTCTTGACTTGTAAACCCAGAACAGATGATAAAGACTTCTTTCAACAGCCTTGACTCGACAGAGAGTCTCCTTTGATGAACCTTTGACCCAGCCTACATTACGGTCCTAATCAAGACCTCCAGATCGGCTCGGTCGTACCAATTATGAGATTACTCAAACCCTTATCGAATGCGATGATGGTAAGATTGAGCGATTTCCCTTGAATCCTGCAGTCATGATAAATAGCTTTTCTCGAGAGTGAGAGAAAGCCCTTTCGGACTAAAGTTCCCCATTCAGATTACATTTGAGGTATTCACGATGTGATAACCTTCCTGAACAGAATTGGTAATGCAAACTTGACAGAATAGTTATGCAAGAACCGCATTATGAGTCATACACATTTTTGCTCCTAATCATTAGTAATACAAACTCAGCTGAGTAGTTTTGCATGAACCCATTGACGAATTCTAGCATGTATGCTTGCACATGTTACCCTTGACACTGTCTGACAGGTAATACATTCTTGATGTTCGAGTTGCCTTCCAAGGTCTCGAAATTCATCCAAGGATTATTGAATAAACAAGCCCTCAGGTAAGTATATCTTCAACCTGAACCTTTCAAAAGAATGAATTTTGATGATTGTCAAGGTATTCGAATCCATTGCGGCATATTCGATCATTCAGGTATCCACCTTCTTCAGTGAAGCATGATTTTTATGAAATACATGTCGCATTAGCATTGGTTTGTCTATGCGCATGATTATACTTCGAGTGAAAAGACAGGTATGACCCAGTCAGCGTGTCCTTCCCTTAGCCGTTTGCTCAAAGAATCCAGGTAAGTTTTCTAAATCCTTTTCAAATTGACAGCTCTACTAACTTTAGTTGTCATTTTGATCCCTTCAGTTCACGATCGACCTGCTCTCGTGTTCTTGATCTTTATCTTTACCCAATTCACGATCGACCTGCTCTCGTGTTCTTGATCTTTACCCGATTCACGATCGACATGCTCTCGTGATACCTTTACCCAAGTCACAATCGACATGCTCTTGTGGTCTTGGTCTTATCTTTATCCAACTCATGATCGACCTGCTCTCATGAGGTTTTTACCCGGTTCACGATCGACCTGCTCTCGTGATACCTTTACCCAAATCACAATCGACATGCTCTTGTGATCTTGGCACTACATTTCCAGCTCATGGCGACCCGCTAAAACGATGGTGGTCCCAAGAGAAATTTTACCGACTCACGAAGACCCGCTAAAACGATGGTGGTCTCGAGAGACATTTCCAGCTCATGGCGACCCGCTAAAACAATGGTGGTCCCAAGAGAAATTTTACCGACTCACGAAGACCCGCTAAAACGATGGTGGTCTCGAGAGACATTTCCAGCTCATGGCGACCCGCTAAAACGATGGTGGTCCCAAGAGAAATTTTACCGACTCACGAAGACCCGCTAAAACGATGGTGGTCTCGAGAGACATTTCCAGCTCATGGCAACCCATTAAAACGATGGTGGTCCCAAGAGACAAAATGGTGCAGCTTGAACCATAACTCAAGCACATTTCATAATCAACATATCTTGCGCTGTCTCGCATCAGAATGAGATTTCTGGTAACAGATAGGCCCAGTATCTTGAGATCCTCGCGTCCACAAGAAGAGGCTTGGAAATCGAGGGAATCGACAGCATCATGAACGTCTAGTAAAGCTTAGATATTTCATATGCGATCCATGTGTAGGTCTTCCTATTCTGTTACATGGAAGAAAGAAGTCTTGGCATGTGTTAATTACAGTCTTGCATTTCATACATCATCTTTATCTGCATAGAAAATGGGACTAAAAGTCTTGCAAAATTCATCATTCATCATTTGCATAGTCAAAATTTAGGCTCAATTTTATCTTTGAGCGAAACCTCTGCGAGCCTCCACTCAAAGAGGGGCAGCTGTTGACACCTAAATTTTGATTTTCCTTAAATCATTTCGTTTACATAAAAAATGAAAATTAATTTTAGTTCTCACCAAAAATAAATTAGTTTTCATGCATAGCATAATTAATTTGGTTTAGCATGCATTGCATTTTGCACATTTGCATATTATCCGGACCGGCGGTGGATGGACTTAATTCAAGGTTTTGAACTTGATTGAATTATCTGAATTGAGCTTGTGCCGATATTTTTAAGAAATATGGGCTGTTAATTAAGTGTGATTAAGTCCTTAGGGGGGCTTAATTAAAAGGTCTTGCAATACGAGGTCTATTTCATAAAAAGTCATAAGTTAGAGCCCCTAACTTGACCTAATGTTCCCTATATAAGCACACGTAGGTCATTGAATCAAGGAGGCCACACAATTTATCACAGGGCCACAAAAATTTGATACACGGCAGAGAGAGAAAACGTGAGGGAGAGAGTGCAGAAAGTGGTTTGGAAAAGAGTCGGAAGACTCTCTTTCGTGGATTACGAGTGGCGTGTACTGTTGCTTCCATCAATGAACCACCATTGGAGCAGCTTGCTTGAACCAACGACCCAGCATAACGAGTTGAGCCGTTCGACGTCCTGAGTTGCTTCAATCCGAGAATCAACAGTCCCTGCTAGCCCGTATCACCGAGCGCCCTCTCGCCGTGCCTCTAGCCGCGGCGTCCAAGCTCATTTGACTTATCGTAAGGTGCTGTCCAGCGGAATTCTCATCGCAAATCACCCCGAGTTCACGCTACGGATCAAGGTAATCCTCATATACTTGTCAAGGTTGATTTAAGGTCGATTCTTGATGATTTGCACGCTGTTTTGACATATTATCAGTGCTGTTTTCATGCTGTTTCTGCACTGTTTATATGATGTTTGGTCCGATTCAAGGCTGTTTTTGCATAGTCATGATCATTAACATGTGCAGATTTTTGCGGGAGCGCTAAGGTAAGTTTCTACCATGTTTTTGATGCTGATTTGTGTGAATTAAGTGCTGTTTGGGCTGCTGGTGTTGGGCGGAGATCACTGATTTTTTGCAGAAAAAAATTCATAAAATTTTGTGCATTAAAACCCTAATTTTCACATGATTTTCGAAATTTTGAGGATTAATTGGACATATTTTCAGAATATCTTAAAAAAGGACTAAATCTAAATTAAGAAAATATTTTCCTAATAGGCAACGAATTTTTTTTAAACTTGGATGATTCTTCCCGTTGCCATTCGAGAACGATCCTCCGGTTTAGAAAAATCGGGAAAGATAACCGATTCGATCTATTGCCATTTAGATCCGGTTCACTATCTTTCAAAAAGCCGACTTTAGATTTTGTCCTATCTTTTTTTTGAAAATTATAAGAGGATGAGGTTTGATTTGTTTCAATTTATCTAGATTGCCATCTTGGATTGCCTGATTGGATTGATATTCTGTGATTGATTGATATCTTGTCTGATTTAATTTTTCTGAACTTAAAATTCCTAAAATGTTTAGTAAGATATGATTTCCTAGAAAATCATGTCTAATTAAATCTTTAGGAAGATAAAGTTTCCTAGAAACTCTATCTCATTAAGTTCAATTTGGAATTGAAAGACAAGAGAATCAAATCAAGCTTATCTTCATCTGGCCGAAAATCACATCTAAATAAGGATAAAAAATCTCAAGCATATTCGGCATATCCCCAAACACATTTCAAATGTTTTGTTTGCATATCATGCATATTCACACCATGATTTTCAAATGTCACCTCTTGCATTCCATATTTTCAAAATATCATGCATATCATTTATCTCATTGCATCATTTATATCGCCGAAAATATGAGAAAATAAACAAAAAATCTGCTCATTATCTTTTGTTCGTCATGCATAATTTTCGAGTATCATCTTGAGTCCTTCATCCAATTTTTCGAAAATCATGCATATTATATCATAACATTTGCATGTCTCATAATTTGTATGTCCATGTTGCATTAAATTTTGAAGTATCATAAGTCATGTCCTTCCATGTTTTAAAAATAAAAATTGCATGCTAGGTGTTCTTATGCCATGTCATTTTCGCATACCATGTCTTGCATGTTCATATTTTATCCTTCCATGTCATTATATATATAAATATATATATCATTAGTACCATGATTAGGATACTCATGTTAGGTTAGTTTAATTGCATGATAGCTTGCATGTTTAGTTAACCGATTGCATGACTATTTGCTTTTCACCTATAATTTTCGCATATTTAAAATAGTGGTCTCGCATTATGTTTTGATAGTATGTCATATTGCATGTTTTAATTAATTAGTTAATTGCTGCATATAGGGAAATATTGACTTAACTTTTGCATGTTATAACCTCAGCATATTTATTTTATTGCATGATTGTTTGCACGTCATCTTGCATTTTTCTTTGATTTGATTTTTGCATGTTTAGCATAGTCATATGAATTCGGCATTTAGCATAGATTTTGCATGCCATGCATTTCATTCATTCTAATAAAGTGAAAACAAAAAAAAAACACTTCACTTGAACATAAAAAAAACACTTCATTTGAATTCAATCAAGAGTTGCCGACTTAGGACGTCACATGGAATTAAGGTACCGAAAGGGCATTAGCTAAGGTTAGTTAATGTAACCAAGTCCCCGAATCCTCAATCTCTGGTTCGTAGGAATAAAGATAGTCCTCTCGCTATTTTTATTTAGGTTTCTAACCAACCTACCCAAAAATGGTTAGTGGCGGCTCCAAAGTTAAAATCACTTCATTAACCCTAAGTTGCGATTTGGTAGGGCTTGGGAGAGTCTATATTAGGTTAGTTTCTAATTAGCCTGATAATCCATTAGCCTAAAAATTTGATCATTTTTTTAGGTCGCGACACTTATATTACTCGGTCAGTGGCAAGAAGGATGGCCGACAAAGCCGAGATTAATGCAGCAGTTCAAGAGGCTTTGAAGGGGCATATAGAGGAAATGAACAACCGTTTTGAAGGGATTTTATCCCAAGCCATGGAGAGGATGATGGCAGGCTTTGCAGCCATGCAGCAACCGTCTAGCTCGGTTCCTCCGCCGGTAGCGCCTCCTCCACTGCCTCCAGCAGACAAACCAGACAAGGGCATTGACCATGGCCCTACGCCCACCTTACCATTGGAGGATGTTATCTTTGCTGGTGCCAGTTCGGGCACGTCACCTATAGTCGCTACTCCCCAAGCCAGTCCTGTGATCGGGGGAATGAGCGAAGAAGCCACCAAAGTGATAGCTCAGATGGAGCAAAGGCTGCGCGAAGTCGAGGGATCACACAACGTTGTTCCGGTCGACCTATCCATCTACTCGAGGGTCCAGGTGCCCGATAAGTTTAAAACCCCTGATTTTGAGAAGTATGACGGTACCTCCAACCCGGTTCAGCATGTCCAGATGTACCAGGCCAGGATGAATAAGTATGTGGCTAACGGCCCCCTGATGGTTCAGACTTTCCAGGCTAGTCTGAAGGATGCGGCCATGAGGTGGTACACAGACTATGAGGTTTACCGAATGGACGATTGGGAGAAGGCGGCCAATGCTTTTATCAAACATTTCAGCTTTAACCTGGATGTCGTCACCACCCGAGAAGATCTAGAGCAGTCAGAGATGAAGAAAGGTGAATCGATCAAGCAATATGCTACCCGGTGGAGGAATATTGCATCTCAGCTCAAGCCGGTGCCGCCTGAGCGAGAGCTCATGAGATTGTTCGTCTCAACCTTACCCCAGATAATGCGATCACGCATCCTTGGGACGGCGGCCACGTCATTTAGTCACCTTATTGCGATAGGTGAGGAGGTAGAGATCGGCCTGAAGAAAGGGTGGTATGGGGATACCAGTGCGAGTGCTAAGCGGTTCGTAGCAAAGAAGGACAAGGAGCCCGCCCCTCAGATTAATATGACGTATGCCCAGAAACCTTCAGCTCAAGCTCCGGTCGCCCGATTTCCAAATCAGCAGCAAACTAACTTCCGTTCGCAAGGACCAAGGGGGAACCCACGCGGTAACCGGCAATATACCCCTCTCCCAGGGACCTTGTCACAGGTATTAGCCGTCCTACGCAAGAAACAGCTTCTGACTTCGGAACCTCTGAGGCCGAGTAATACAAATTCGCCTAAGTATGATCCGTCGAAAAAATGCGATTATCACCGGGGAGAAGTCGGCCATGACACGGACGATTGCTTTGTGCTTAAGAATCGGATTCAGGACTTGCTCGATTCTAAAGCATTTTCGTTTCAGGATAATCGTCAGCCCAATGTCCAGAACAACCCCCTGCCTAATCATGAGGATAAGATCAATGCTGTCTTTACGTCCGAGACAGGCCCGGTTAAGAGTGTTAGAGTTCGGGTTGCTGACATTTTTGATGCTTTGGTTCGAGCGGGTTACTACCAGAGCGGGGAATTCGTGCCACTGGAACAATTAAAACGGAAGGTCCTTAGTTTGGTGAAGGACGGAGTGATTGTATACACGAACCAGGCAGGAACGGTGGCTACCATTTCCCAGATTATCATCGACTGGAATGAGGAGATAACTGCTTTGACCACCCAGGTGGAGTCGAGGAACGAGCTTGTGGAAGACGAGGTGGCCAACCAGATCAAGACAGACCCAGAGTTAGCTGACATGCCCGCTCTAGAGGATGCTTCTGACGATGAACTAGGAATTGTCGTCCCTGATGCCTTGGTAATCACATCGCCTCAACCATTCCCGTATCAGGACGACAAAGCGGTGCCATGGTCTTATGACCTAGAATTGGCCTTGGTGACAAGGTCAGGGCGTATTTATAGTGATGATCCGCCGGCCAAACAAGCTACAGACAAGGAAGCGAAGGAATTCCTAGCAGTCATAAAGTCGAGTGAATATTGCATAGTGGATCAGTTGCGCAAGCTGCCAGCCCAGGTATCTCTGTTAGAGCTCCTCCAATCCTCTGAGAAACATCGGGATTCTTTGTTTAAGGTGTTGGGACAGGTCCATGTGCCCGAAGATATTGAGGGGGACAAGCTAGAGAATTTTGTTGGAACAATCCTTCTGAAAGACCAGGTAGCATTCGCTGATGACGAGATCCCCGTCGAAGGGAGGGGACATAATAAAGCCTTGCACATCTCGGTCAAGTATAAGCAGACCCACGTAGCCCGAGTCCTGGTTGATAATGGGTCAGCCTTGAATTTGTGTCCTTTGGCCACACTGAACCGCCTGGGCATCGACCCAACCAAAATGCATGCGGCTAGGATGTCAATCAGGGCATTCGATGGAGTAAGAAAGAATGTCATGGGGCAGATTAATCTAGAAATACAGATTGGTTTTTCTGTGTTTGAAGTCTTGTTCCAGGTACTGGATATACCCTCAGCCTTCAATCTTTTACTAGGACGTCCATGGATCCATAATGCTGGGGCTGTTCCGTCCAGTCTGCATCAGAAGGTCAAGTTCGCGGTCGAGCAGAAGCTAGTTATAATTCACGGAGATGAGGATTTTCCTGTTTTCAATCAGACGGCCATTCCCTACATCGAACCGGAGATTACTGAAGAAGACTCTTACCATTCCTTTGAGCTGGTGCATACAATTCATGCTTCACCAGATAGTCCTTTACCGATCCCGGAGTTGTCTTACACCTCTGTCATGGTGGCTAAGGTAATGGTAAACAACGGATTTGAGCCTGGCTCCGGATTAGGCAAGCATGGTCAGGGAATTCGCGTCCCAATTGAAGTTAAAACACAGTTCCACAAGGCTGGTTTAGGTTATCACGAGACAGAATACCATAGACGAGGCCGAGCTGGTCAAGGCCGAGGCCGTGTTAGGATGGAATGTAGTCCGATACCGCCCCCTCTTTATGAGACATTCCGCTCAGCTGGAGTGGTAGGTGGATATGATGACCTGAATAAGTTCGAGGATGACCTTGGGATAGTTTTCCCCAACTCATCTGAACCGATGGTTATTGATACTAAAGACACCGATGAAGATGGCATACCCTGCCTAGCTGATTGGTTTGGGGACTTAACCATTGCTGCCGTATTCGAAGATCCGATGCAGGTGGATGGAGCTGGTAATACTAGTAATTCGATTGAGACAGATCACGAGGAACCTTACATGGTCCCCAGACCTCGAAGGCTGCCTGTCATCGCTACAGTTGATGATCCGATGGAGGGATTGGACTCAGAGTAACATTTTATGTTCTTGCACTCCCTGCGGGAAAATTTTATTGCTTTCCTAGAATTTCCCTTTTATGTCGTACTTTAGGATTTCTTTCCATTTCTATGTTGCATTTTAGCATTTCCCTTCCAATAAGATGTAATTCGTTGATTTAATATCAATAAAATTACAGTTTTTTTTCATCATATTTTGGAATCTTGTTAAAGTACCCCAAACCAATCCGATGACGATAGCCAACGATTGAAAATTTGTCATCTATGGTAAGCACTGAGGATTGGGCTTCTTCAAGAATTCTCGTCCCCCGGTCTTCAAAAATCAAAGAAACCTTCGAAAACACGAAAATTCGATGCTTGTGAAATGCATCTGGTTTGAACCCTGTTTGTCCTTTTGATTCCCTCTACTCTATCTTTCAGGGGCAAAGACGAGGAGGGAGAGCCAGCAGATCCATATGATATCCATAAGTCAGACGGGCCTGATTATGATGATGAAGAAATACGCCAGAACTTGGAGTGTCATGAGAAGTCTAAATCTTTGACGGGAGAAGAAACTGTGGCGATCAATCTAGGTGACACAGAAAACCCCAGAGAAGTAAAAATTGGGGCAAACCTTCCCGACAATTTGGCTATACGCCTAACAAAGCTCCTGAGAGACTACCAGGATATTTTCGCATGGTCATATGCAGACATGCCAGGGCTCGATCGATCGATCGTTGAACACTGTTTACCCACTGACCCTTTGGTGGAGCCGATGAAACAAAGACAACGTAGGGCGAAACCCGAGCTGGCAGGGAAAATCAAAGAAGAAGTCATGAAGCTCCTTGACGTAGGATTTATCGAGGCTACCCAGTACTCTGATTGGGTCGCCAACGTGGTCCCAGTGATGAAAAAGGATGGCCGAGTTCGGGTGTGCATAGACTACCGTGATTTGAACAAAGCCAGTCCAAAAGATGACTTCCCCCTTCCTCACATTGATGTGCTCGTGGACAGTACGGCCGGTTTTGAACTATTTTCATTCATGGACGGTTTCTCGGGTTACAATCAGATTATGATGAACGAAGCCGACAAGTTGAAAAATGCATTCACTACCCCGTGGGGCGTGTTCCACTATAAAGTCATGCCTTTCGGTCTCAAGAACGCTGGAGCGACATACCAACGGGCGATGGTTACCTTGTTCCATGACATGATGCATAAAGAGATTGAAGTTTATGTCGATGATATGATTGCAAAAACCCGACACGGAGAGGATCACGTTGAGACCTTGACGAAGTTGTTCGACAGGCTCCGGAAGTTCAAGCTACGGCTCAACCCGGCCAAATGTGTTTTTGGTGCTAGTTCGGGCAAATTGCTCGGATTCATTGTCAGTAGTAAAGGCATCGAGATTGACCCGTCCAAGGTGAAAGCTATTTGTGAGCTCAAGGCCCCTACCTCAGTCAAGGAAGTCCGAAGTCTCATAGGCAGATTGAATTACATTGCTCGATTCATTTCCCAGTTGTCTGAAACCGCCAAGCCATTCCTCAAGCTATTAAGAAAGAATGCGCTAGTCAAATGGGATAGCGAATGTGAAGGGGCTTTTGAGGAGTTGAAACAGCACCTCATGAATCCACCTGTGCTTGTTCCACCAACACCAGGGCAACCTCTAGTCTTATACCTCACAATTCATAGTGAATCTCTGGGTGCCATGCTAGCTCAAGTAAGCAGAGAAGATGGAAAAGAGCGAGCTATTTATTATCTGAGTAAGAAATTCACAGCTTCCGAGATGAACTATTCTGAAGTGGAGAAGACATGTGCGGCGTTAGTCTGGGTGTTACACAGGCTAAGACAATACACCCTGCATTATCAGGTGCTCTTGGTGACAGAGTGTGATCCTATCAAATACTTGCTCAACCAACCGGCCTTGGTTGGAAAGCTTGCCAAATGGCAGATTCTTATTTCCGAGTTTGACTTTGAGTACTTATCACAGAAATCAGTTAAAGGGCGGGTTATTGCTGATGTCCTGAAAGAAAATCCAGGCCAAAATGAAGATATCGATCATCCTGAAGACAGAGTCATGTCGGTAGATGATTATGCCTGGACCATGTATTTCGATGGAGCCGTAAATTTATCTGGGTCAGGCACTGGAGCGGTTCTGATATCTCCAGGTGGTCAACATTATCCGGTAGCAGCAAAGTTGGTATTCCCTTGCACCAACAATATAGCTGAGTATGAGGCATGTATTCTCGGTCTGCAAGCCGCGATTGAGATAGGAGTAACCCGGCTCAAGGTGTTTGGAGATTCAGCTTTGATTATCCTTCAAACCGTCGGGGAATGGAAGACGCGAGATGCTAAGTTGCTACCTTATCATGAGTATCTGGATGAGTTAGTAGAAGAATTCGATGATATTTCTTTCGAGTATCTATCTAGGACACACAATCGGTTTGCCGATGCGTTAGCTACATTATCATCGATGTTACAAGTCACTGTTGGGCTTGAAATTGAACCGCTAAAGATAGAGATATTGAAGAAGCCGGCCTATTGTATGGCTATGACTGAAGAGCCTGATGGCAAGCCATGGTACCATGATATCAAGACTTACATTCAAAAACAGGAATTTCCTGAGAAGAGTATCGCAGCTGATCAACAGTACATAAAGAAAATGGCCTCGAAGTTCTTCTTGAGCGGAGAGAGTTTGTACAAGCGATCTTACGACTCAATCCTTCTAAGGTGCGTCGATTCCGCTGAAGCGGTTCATCTGATGATGGAAGTACATGAAGGAATCTGTGGCCCACACATGAATGGTCACATGTTGGCTAAGAAGATCATGAGGTTGGGTTATTACTGGCTCACCTTAGAAGCGGACTGTATTCAGCATGTTCGAAGTTGTCACAAGTGCCAGATTCATGGGGACAAAATCAATGTTCCTCCAAACAAACTCCATCAGTTATCAGAGCCATGGCCATTCTCTATGTGGGGCATTGACGTGATCGGTCCAATCAACCCCAAAGCATCTAACGGGCATCGATTTATCCTAGTTGCCATCGATTATTTCTCCAAATGGATCGAAGCCGCATCGTATCTTGCAGTCACCGCGCGAAATGTGGTGAAGTTCATTCGTCGGGATATCATTGCTCGATATGGTTCACCAGAAGCCATAATTACTGACAATGGCTCCAATTTGAATAATAAGCAGGTTGACGACTTGTTCAAGGAATTCAAGATTAAACATTTGAACTCTTCTCCGTATCGTCCTCAGATGAACGGAGCGGTGGAAGCAGCCAATAAGAACATTAAGAAGATCTTGGCTAAGACAGCCGAAAATTATCGTGATTGGCACGAGAGGTTGCCGTTCGCACTCATGGCATATCGAACTTCGATCCGAACATCGACTGGGGCAACCCCATATTCTCTTGTGTACGGAATGGAAGCGGTACTACCAGTTGAAGTGGAGGTTCCTTCCTTGCGTATACTATCTCAAGTCAAGTTAACTGAAGCTGATTGGGTCCAACAAAGGATGGACCAACTGAACCTGATTGATGAGAAGAGGCTCAAGGCAGTATGCCATGGCCAGTGCTATCAGCAGAGGGTTGCTAAATCCTTTAACAAGAAAGTCCGGCCTCGACATTTTCAGGTAGGAGACCTTGTTTTACGGAAGCTGTTGCCAATAGTTCCACTTCCAGAGGGGAAGTTTGCTCCAAATTATGGTGGACCGTATGTTGTGAAGAAGGTACTTCCAGGTGGTGCTTTAATTCTAGCAGAAATGGATGGTCGTGTTTTCACCAATCCTGTCAATTCTGATGCTGTAAAGAAATATTATGCTTGATTTGTTTTGACATTTTCGTAATCAAGTTATAATATTTACCTGTTCGATGTTCATTCATGAGTTTTTCATATGATTAGTTGCTTTCTGTTTGCATTACTAATCTTCATTGAGAGATAGTTTCAATCAGGAAAATTGTTTGATCCAATTGGATTGATCATTTTGAATGAGGAACTCAGGATGACGAAAGGCAAGCCATTTCCTATACACGTCCTATATTTCTAATCTCCAGTGAGGCGTGCAAAATTTCCATGCTCACATGGTGAAGGATTATCTCGCGAAAAGTATGTGGACCAAAGTGATGAGAGGCATTCATTTCCTCCACCCAAACACTACAGGTTATCCTTTGCTAGCCCTTTGAACGGAGATTTCACTTCTTACCCCTGTCAGAAACAACCCCACACTGGGGCAATTACCAGAAAATTCAAATGGTTAAAATTTTCTTGCTCTCACTTGCATCAATCTTCGAGTGTCTTTATTACATGCGAATTCTGTATTAGCTCAAGTGCCTTAGACATGACGAAGAGCATTTCTTTCTATATCCCTACACGCCATACCCTTTGCTTACCCAGTTTGAGCGGTGGATTCATTTCAAACCAATTGGTGATCTTTCCCATGATGAATTAAAGGGACCGTCTCAAAGCGTCGGGACGAATGAAGTATGAAGTGACTATGGGGCAAATGGAGGGTCATAAAGAAATCCATCAAAGAAAGTGTGCAAAAGGATTTCATCAAGCGGTGTCCTGTTTCCCTCTCAAATATCTCTCGAAAGAAGAAAGAAAAAGGGACGGAAAAGGAGCATTAAAGCCTCTCTCGAAAGAGCAAAGTCTCTCTTGAAAAAAAAAAAAAAAAAGAGAAGAGAAAGGAGAGCCCTAGCCGAGATCACAAAAATCCTTCTCAAGAAAGATCATTCATGAAGAAAATTTGCCGAACATTCGCCAGAGTAGGAATCAGTGGCAAAAGCATTGAGAATGGGTGATCACCAATTCCCTCACAATCAATCCCTCTAGATTGAAAATAGGCCTTTCATTTCAAGCCTACCTGCACCTACGTTACAACCCATACCCGAAGCCTCTTCAGATTAGGGCACTTGAGTTGACGTAGGATTGCAAATGTTTATAAATGTTGCTCAGAGAAGTGCGAGCAAGATCATTTTATCTCATTTTGCAGGTTTCCTGACTTGTAAACTTGATAAGGCTGATAATATTATTCAAAGTCAAATGACTCACGTGAGTCCCCTTTGTTAAACCTTTGACCGAGCCTGAATTGCAGTCCTTGCAAAGACCTCTTAGATTGGTCTGGTCATACTAATTGCGAGAATACCCAGACCCTTGTCAAGCATGATGATCGCAGTTCTGAGTGATTCCTATACCCGTATCAATAGTCGGGTCCCAAAAGCCTTTTTATGAATGTGAGTGAAAGTCCTTTTTGACTGAAGGTTCCTCATTCGATGTGATCAAAATTATCAAAAGGATTAGTAGGTTTCCTTATTGATGAAAATCCCCAATGAAGCTTTATAATGCAAGCAAAAGCTCACCAAGATTTGTTGGCATATAATGTTGCATTGGTTTTATGCACGGATTTGCTTCAATCTCTATTTCAAGTGAAAAGACAGGTATGACACAGTTAGCTTGTCCATTCCTTGGCCGTTCGCCCAGAAAATCCAGGTAAGTTTCCTAAACCCTTTTTCGAATTGACAGCTTTACACATTTAGGTTGTCATTTTGACATCTTGTGTTTGCGTTGATTAGGTTCAAGCGACACATCCTTTTTGTATTCATCGATTCAATTCGGTAATACATCCCTCATATTTGTGCTATTTAGCCTTGATAGTATCGATTCATGATGTATACGCTCTCATGATCTTTACCTTTGTCAAATCGCAATGATGCGCTCTTGCGATCTTGATCCCCTTGCCGAATCATGATGATGTGCTCTCATGATTTTGGTCCCTTTTACCTAATCATAATGATACGCTCTTATGGTTTTGGTACTTTTGTCAAATCGCAATGATGCGCTCTTGCGATCTTGATCCCCTTGCCAAATCATAATGATACGCTCTTGTGATCTTGGTCCTTCTTCCGATTCGCAATGTATACGCTCTTGTGATATCGGAAAATCCATTACAGATCTTGCGCTGTCTCGCATCAGAATGAGAGTTCTGGTAACAGATGGGCCCCAGTACCTTAATATCCTTGTATCCCCAGAAGAGCTTGGAAATTAAGGGAATCATTAGCATTATGAGGTGTCTGGTAACTCTGATATTTCATGTGCGATCCATGTGCAGGTTTCTCTAATTCATTTCTTTGGAGCAGAGAGATCTTAACACATGTTATTTACAGTCCTGCATATCATGCATCATTTTCCTCATGCATAGAAAATGGGATTGGAAGTCCCACAAAAATCATCATTCATTTCATTTGCATTTCAAAATTTAGGATTCAATTTTGTCTTTGAACGAAACCTCTACGAGTCTCCACTCAAAGAGGGGCAGCTGTTGACACCTAAATTTTGATTTTCCTTTTTTTTATTTACTTTGCATAAAAGATCAGGAATTACTTTAGTTCCTACAAAAAATAATTAAATCATTTTTTTATTTATTTATTTTTTCACATTCATGCATTACATTCGACCTGCGGTGGAAAATGGAGCTGAAATTGACGAACGGACGGGCTCAAACCCATTAAGAATTCGGCCACGACATGGACTTGAGTATACCGAATTTTTCATTATGATTTTGGACTCAAATCGGCCCGTTTTAGCTCTTATAATTATGAAAGGCCCTCAGTTAATCACCCATTTGATTAATTAAGGTCCAATTAGGCCCGGAATCGCAAAATAAGCCCACAAGAGCCTAAGAATTTCGGTCAATTCATATGGACCACCATTTGGACGAAAATTCTTAGTATTTTAATTGATTAAGACTCTTTAAAGATCAAAATTCCAAATTCATTAAAAGAGTCTTATCTTAACTAGAGATTAGAGTTTTAAGAAACTGAAACTCTATCCTTGTTTGGCTGAAAATAACAGAGAGTTCTAGTGGATTCGGACTCGCGAAATCTAACGGCTCACAAGTGGTCCTACTCTAACTAGGATCGACAATCCAACGATCCCTAAAGACTCATATTGCTACTAGGATTAGTCTGCAAGAGTCTATATAAGGAACGCATCACATCAAGTTAAAGGGGGCGATTATTTTAGAAAAGAGCTGAAATTTGAGAGAGAGAACGGAAGGCCAGATAATTGTGGTATGCGGCTACGAGACAAAGGAGAAGAGAGATTCTCTCTCTGGAGCAAAATTCCCAAGAAGCCATGATGTCAACGTTTTGAGTGGGGGTGACCACGTTCTGCAGGATCAGAGAACCTTTCTCTCTCTGAATTTTGTCCATACTCCAAAGAAAAAGGAAAGAAAGTTCCAAAAGGAAGACGTCGACGTCGAGGAGCACTTCATATCTCCTGTACGCACGAAGTGGTTCCGCAGCCACATAGACGAATCCCCACCACCTCCGTGCGGCTATCGTCCACCAGCCGCCGCTTCCTCCCTCCTCCATCCAGCAGCTCCTCTGACCATCGTAGAGGCCCGCCGGCGTCACCTACTCATCCACCGGTGCCCCTGCTCAGCCGCTCCGGCCGCCCTTGAGGCCCGCCGGTGTATTCTGTCCAGCCGTCGACCGTAGCTCAGGTCGCCTCACGCCCAGTGCAGCCCGCGATCAGCTTGGAACAGCCGAAGCTTCACCTCTGTTCAGCCGCGAAAACCACCTCTGTCCAGCCTTGGTTTGGGGGTTGATTGGCTTCGGTTCATTATTATTTTAAGGTCTAACGTGATTACATATTGTGTTAGAACTTTCCTCGAAGATCCAAGCTTAAGTGGTGAATTTGTGCGAAAAGGAGTGGATTTGCTTCGAGCGTGCAAGTGCTGGAATTTTTGCTAAGAAAGGTAATTTTCTTGATCTTTCGCTTGCAAATCCATGCTGGTTTGGGTGATAACATGCCTACATGTCTATGATTTTTGATGAATGTATATCGATTCGTGATCAAGGTTGAAAAATTAAGCCTTTTCTGTTCATCTTATGCAAGAACCGAAAGTTGACTTGTTTTGGGTGAAATACTGATTTTTTTTATTAACTCAATTAGATCATCAAACCGGTGGAACCATATGGGTAATTTGAGAATTGATTGGTTTTAATTGGAAAATATCTTTTTCTCAAAATAAAAGTTGTTCATGGTTTCTTAGATTAAATTGGTTGAATCAAAGAAAAAGGACAAGAATTTTGGTGGAGCAAAACTGGATTTCCAACACCCTCCTCTTTGTGCCGAATTCAATGTGCTATAGGGTGAGCTTCGGTTTGAATTTTATCCTTGGTTGGTTGAGCAACATTATCTTTAGTCATTCAATCTTATCTCATGAAAATTGGATAATGTTTGATTTGTTGTGGATAGCTTTCGATCTCAACGATTACCTTTGGCATATGAGTTGGTTGGGATATCTATCCGGTGTCTTATCTTATCTCTTATGAATTTTCTGAATTTATTTGACTTGAGAATAAGATTTGATTGAATTAGATAAGTTATCTGATTTCCCTGAGGATTATCTAAATTAATTTTTCCAATCTCAAAGATAATTTTCTCAAATCAAAACTGGATCAAATTTTGATGAGGAAAGGTGGATCCCCAATCTCAAACTTTCGGCCATCCCTCTTGGAGTTTTCGATAATTCAAGATTAATTAGACTTTATTTTTTTATTTTTGTCATGTTTGTTTGTTTTTGATTGTTATAAAGTTTGCACATTTATAAACAAACATGCTCATAATGTATGCTCCCTTGTGTCTTGTGCCTTCGATAAAATAAATCACTTGCCTTAGCCACAATCTTGTGGAATGGGATAGTGATTTGTATGGAATTTCGCGTTCTGCCCTTTGTCAAAAGAGGTGATGTTATTCCATACCCCCCCAATTCGCTTACTGACTCGAATCTAAGAGTACGTTGCGAATAAAGTTCTACTCTAGCCCTAATCTTTGGGAATGAGTGAATTTTTCGGAAAATTCAGAAACTAAAGGTACATTATGGGCATTTTTGTTTATTTTTGTTCATCCTTTTGTTTGCTTATGTTTGCTTACTAATTTTCGAAAATAAAAATCATTTGCATGTCATATAGTATAGTTTGCATTCACATTTTCTCGAAGAAAAAATAAAAAACAGTCAGTTCACTTCATCAATCTAAAGGGATTTTTCATGAAATCTGGTACCGAAATGGCATTAATTTTTTCTAAATTAATGTAATCAAGTCTCCGGACCCATTTTCTCTAGTTCGTGGAAATAAATTAATTCTCCCGTTAATTTATTTAGGTTCTAATCTACCTACCAAACAAAGATTAGTGGCGGCTCCAATTGAATTAATTTTGCATGAAATCATACCTAAGTTGCGATTCGGTAGGACTTGGGAGGGTCCGAATTAGGTTAGTTAATTAACCTGATAATCCGTTAGCCTAATTTTAGGTCGCGACAGCGTTCAACAAACATGCCACGCAGAACAAGGCACGATCAACTCAGCCTCTAACTTGCACACGCGCACATAATCTCATTTCTAGGCATAATCTCATTTTCCCAAACACGAGTGTCGTTCTCCCACGATCCACTCCATCTAACACCTCAATAACACTCATCAAGCCTCAAGATACCACATAGCAAGCTCCTATGATCATCCTAAGCTGTTTCTAATTTTCGGATCTTCAATGAATAGTGATTTCCTTCGATGAACAGTACCATGGCAGCCCCTAAAATCCACTAAATCATCTCCTAATCAAGCCTAGTAGTTACCCTTTAGCCTACTCAAGGTTTAGGATGTCGCTTACTTGAGATCGAGCTTGAAAACCGACGAAACCGAACCCAAAACGACTCCTCCAAGTGCCCGGCGGTTCACGGCTGTCCACGGCGGCTCCTGACAGCTGTAAGGCTGGTTGGAGGAGGCTGGATGGTTCGGCGGCGGTCCAAGCGGCGGCTTAGCGGGTGATGGACGACGGGTCTCCACCGACCAGTCTCTATGCAGCTCAGATCCACGAAAATCCAATGGTTTCTTCGATGATCAGCCTTCAGTTCCTCGGACCCCTCGATCTTATGGTCGCGTAGGCAAAAACGGAGCTCGATTCGCCTTCCGGACGAGCTCAAACGAGAGATTTCAAGTCAGACGCGCGCTGAAATCCGAGATGGCGGGCGAGCAAGGGAAAGAGAGAGAGAGAGAGATTCGGTCTTAGCAAGAGAGAGAGAGAGAGAGAGAGAGAGAGAGAGAGAGAGAGAGTTCTTTCTTTCCAAAGGAAGAGAGAGAGAAAGCAAGTGAGGAGAGAGAGAGGGAAGCTTGTCCAAGAAGCTTAGGACTATTCATCGATGGAACATAAAGTAATGATTTGACAAAAATGTGAGGGATGTGACTCTTGGTAGGTGGGGGTGGTTAGGAGCATTTGTGGAGATGGGACAAAAGCATAAATATCCCACTAATGCTTTTGGATTCTTGCTAATAAATATCCGGGGGTAGTTCTGTAATCTGCCCACTTTGACTGATCTGTTAACACTGAAACCTCTGTAATCTGGCGGACCGATGAACACTGAACCAACTGAGGCGACGTCCTAAATATTAGTCATGTTACTCCTGAATATTCGATGCCCAAATTCGGAGTCCGATTCGCTGCCAAACTCAATCGACTGTGACTTCAAAAAATCTCAAACTAACTGGTGGCTTTTAGGAGTTACGCGTATCGACCCGTAATTTATTCAAATTTAGGTCCACGTACTTAAATTCCTAGTTAGCCTTTCCCTTACGATTAGTCTCCTCAAGAGTGATCAGTTCTGAGTAAGATTACTCTAAAGTACATCAACGAGACATCTATTCATTTCATAAATCTTGAAAGTGGGTCGAATTTCAGAATGTCACAAGAGACATGTGAGGTTCGGTGTGCCCACAGACCAGTCCACTCGTATCGTTCGTCGTCCGGGTTCAGATTCGGATCGGGTATGGGAACAACATGTGACGACTGTCTGGATCGATAAAGGGTTGCCTCACTTAGTGGCTCACCTCTTCAAGGCCTGGTTCATGCGTCACGGTGATGATCTCTACGGGCCGATCCGGGGGTTTGAAGGACCCCCGTGTTCGACCCCGATCGTCCGAGCATAGGACCCGCTGGACTTCGATACACCGGACAGGTAGGTGGAGGATCCCGAGTCTAACCTAGAGTCTGATCCAGAGGAGTACCCTTTTGGGCCTGGTGATGGTGACCAGTGATCGTGGACGTGGAGGTCCTTCTTGGAGTTAGTTTTTTGTGGTAGTTAGCCCTAGACTGGACCTAGTATCTTTTTGTGGGTTTTAGGAAACGACCCTAGAGATGAGCTTGTAGATCGGTTGTTTTCCCTAAGCTAACTGGTATATAAATAAAATGGTGATTTTATTGTTATATTTCCTGCTATCTGTCCCTGCTTATTTATTGTCGAGGGTTCTTTGTTGCTTCCGCATGTGCTTAATCGAAGATAAAAGAAATGGGTCGATGACATACTTGGGATGTTATCCTTTTGACCTGACGTTTGGGGAGGGTTGTCGCGTCCCGGAAGATCGGGGCGTGACAGGTGATGATGGTGGTGCCTGAGGCCTAGGTGATGATGGAGATGGTGGTGGAGGAGGTGTGGTGATGGTGGTGGTGGGGGTGGAGGAGGTGGTGGTGGTGGTGGTGGTGGCGGAGGAGGTGCTGGTGGAAAACAATGACGGAGACAATTAAAAAACGCTTCATATCGATTTTCGAAAGGAATAGAGGAAGAATAAGAAGGGGGAGGTCTGAAGAAGAGGAAGGAAGAAGAAGGTTTGAAAAGGGAAAAATGGGAAGAAGTGGAAGAAGGAAAAGAAGGGTTGAGGGGAAAAAAGGGCAAAACTTGCGGAACCCTACGGTTTGTGAGCAGGGATACGAAAGTTCCACATTAAGGACCTGCATGGCAACCATTCTGATCCAAAAAATTGATTTTGATTAGAATGATTTTTTCTAATTCTGTTCCCTGGATGAGTTTTAGAGAATCAGAACGTATTTGATAATTGCACAAAATTTCTGTTCTTGGAACAGAAACGTGTTTGGTAACTGCACAAAATTTTTGTTCCCGAAAATAATTTATTTTCCCAATTTGTGTCATTTAAGGGTGTGTTTGTTTCACGAAAAATCAAAGATTTGGAAAATAGTTTTCAAGAAATAAACGATTGTATCACTCATAAAAATGAATGAATGCAAAATATTTTCATCGCCGTGAAAATAGTTAGGCATAAAGTGTTATCGATAATGAAAATATTTTTCGTTGACTAATTTTTCTAAAAGATACAATCGTTTATTTTTTGGAAAATATTTTTCAAATCTTTGATTTTCCGTGAAACAAACACACCCTAAGTCAAATAATTACGTAGTTACTTTATGAAATTTCATCCTATATTTCGAATTAATTGAAGATTAATTCATATTGATTCTCTTATATAACATATTGCATATAACATTTTTTTTGTGCTATTCCATCTAATTGCAATGTCATAACTAGTCATTTTAAGCTTAAAAAAAGAGAAACCATGTTGGGTTAGTGTGTGATTTCAGAGTAGCTCGGGCCCTCCCAGGCTTATACCAAATCGCAACCAGGGAATATCAAATTCGATCTTAGTGTGATCGGTGGCATGTGTATGCGTACATGCAAATGGAGTCGCCGCTAGTCTTTGAGGAAGGTAGATCGAAAACCTTATCGAACGGTCGGGAGAAACCATTCGATTCTAAGCAACCAGAGAAATTTAGGGTCCGGGGACTTGGTTACGTCGGTATTTCCACGGAAGCCTTTTCGGTACCGAAGTTGAGTGTTTTCTAAACGTGTTTCATGTGAATTTTCAATTCATTGTTAAACCTATGAAGTAAGCCAATGCTAAGTGTTCACGCAGGTTGTTTTGGTATTTTTTTCAAATTTTCGAAAACTAGACTAAGTCTAAAGTACCTAAACCTAGGCAAATCACAATCAATGAAGTCAAGTACGCAATCAAGGAATCATGGCAGTCACCATCCCTGTCCATGGTAGAGAGAGAAGGTGGGTTTTTTGTTTGGGTTCAGAGTATTCCTATCTGAGAAACTACATGGAGGAGTAGGAACTTAGGAAGAGAGCAAAATATTCCACCAAAGAGAACGCTTTTTTTGATATGTGTCGATATCTTTGTCATATTTGTCAAGCGTATCAAAAGATTCTCCTATTCTTCCTCTGTAAATTGTAGAAGATCAACCTAATCTTCGCTCAAACTTTGACAAAACTTTCCTCCGGGAAAAGAAAAGAAAACTTCCATAACTAGTGACCCTTTGTGTTATATAACTATACCATTTTGCTTAGTGAGGTCAAGAAGAGGGTGACAAAACAGCTATCCCCAGTTTTGAGCCTGCAGTGGCCTAAAAGTCTTATTAATGGGAAATGAGTGAAAATAGAATAGAAGGATCACACTAGTGTCGATATGCCATGCTAAATTGAAATTGAATATTCGCGTGACCAATTGTGATTTTGAGCATGAAATTGGTCGTGGGCTAGGTTTGAGCATGAAATTGATCGTGGGCTAGGTTTGAGCATGAAAATGGCCGTGGGCCAGATTTGAGCATGATGTGAGTGTGGTTGCATCAAAATGGTATTTGGCTTGAGAACCGGTGTTAAGCGCGAGGTCACGCAGTAGTTTCACCGTGTCACCCTAACGTAACTAGGGGCACAAACGATACCCTTGTTGGCATGGGTCGCTGCGTGGTAAGTCTGTGTGCCGACGACGTACCGTCCAGGATTCCACGGCTTATTGGTTGTCTGTCAGTCCGTGCCGGCGACGGACAGTCCAGATAACACGGCTGATGAGATGCCGGTCGCAACTTGTGTTGGGCTGTAGTCCCTCCTGGAATTATTCCTGATGTGTTCGCCTTAGGAAATTTGAGGGAGCCATCGGATGCCGGTACCGTTAACGTTGTGGGACGACGCCCGGTTAATCCGGAAGAGTACTAGCAGTGAGGCTGTACTATGGCGAGAGTGGGGCATCTCTTAGCCGTGCTGACCGGAACTCGTTTGTTGCATTATACATGATTTTTGGCTGAATGCTGACCGGAATGCGTTTGTTGCATTGTACATGATTTTGGCTGAATGTTGACCGGAACACGTGTGTTGCATAGTGCATGATTATTTCTGAGTGTTCTGATTGAGTGGCTGATGGTTGTTCATTTATTGGCATGATATATCTGTCGCATGGCTCAAGACGAGATACGTTGCATGTGGTTATTTTCTGAATGTTGGGATTAGTTCGCTAGACTGGTTAGGCTGTGAATCAACGTCCTAATCGGTCTTAGGCGTTGACCCGCTGAGATTCATATCTCATGCGCTTGGCTGATCGCCTTTCAGGTATTCGTGATGGCCGTGCGCCATGTTAGGCCCGGGATGCGGGTGGAGCTGTGGAGGAGTTTTTGGAGGCCGTCTTGTGTATAGCTGGTAGTGTAGGAGTAGCGTATCGGCTGTAGTGCGCCCCGACCCGACCCGGTATCTTTTTGTGGGTCTAAGGGGATCGGTCCAAGAGGGACTTGTGTAAATTTATGTTTATATTGTGAACTAATCAAGCATATAAATAAAAGGGTTGTTGTTGTTGTTTGTTGTATCTCCTATCTTTCTATCCATGTTGTTTGTTGTCCGGGGTTGTATTCGCTTCCGCATGTGCTTAATTATAAGATAAAAAGAATGGGTCGATGATCTGCCTGTGACATCATCTTTTGACTTGACGATAGGAAGGGGTGTCGCATGCCCGGGGTTCGGGGCGTTACACTGAAGCCCGAGATTAAGAGTGTACTGGTGCCGCTGAATCTAAAGGACTACAATGAGTTGTACGAGAGGGCACAGATGGTAGAGCGAGACTCAGCTGAAAGGGCAGCCGCATCTGGATCGCGGTTTGCTCCTGCAGTAAGGGATAACCGCCGATTTGGTAAGGGACCGATGATGGGTAGTAGGTTCTCTGTCCCGCCCAACCGGAGGAATACTGTCGGGAAGCCAGTGTATTGCCCCAATGGTGTGTGCCAGCTCTGTAAGCAGAGGCATGGATCAGCTCCGTGTCCTGGGAGGGCAGGTGTTTGTTTTGGGTGTGGTCAGCATGGCCACCAGGTTAGAGACTGCCCGCAGAGACAGATGGGAAGGCCGATGCCGATGCAGCAAGGAGTTCCGAAGCCTTTTTGGCACCGAAGTTGAGTATTTTCTAAACGTGTTTCATGTAAATTTTCAATTCATTGTTAAACCTATGAGGTAAGCCAATGCTAAGTGTTCACACAGGTTATTTTTGTATTTTTTTCAAATTTCTAAAACTAGACTAAGTCTAAAGTACCTAAACCTAGGCAAATCACAACCAATGAAGTCAAGTGCACAATCAAGGAATCATGGCAGTCACCATCCCTGTCCATGGTAGAGAGAGAGAAGGTGGGTTTTTTGTCTGGGTTCAGAGTATTCCTATCTGAGAAACTACATGGAGGAGTAGGAACTTAGGAAGAGAGCAAAATATTCCACCAAAGAGAACGCTTTTTTTGATTATGTGTCGATATCTTTGCCATATTTGTCAAGCGTATCAAAAGATTCTCCTATTCTTCCTCTGTAAATTGCAGAAGATCAACCTAATCTTAGCTCAAACTTTGACAAAACTTTCCTCCGGGAAAAGAAAAGAAAACTTCCATAACTAGTGACCCTCTGTGTTATATAACTATACCATTTTGCTTAGTGAGGTCAAGAAGAGGGTGACAAAACAGCCATGGCTGTCCCTAGTTTTGAGCCTGCAGTGGCCTAAAAGTCTTATTAATGGGAAATGAGTGAAAATAGAACAGAAAGATATACTTTTTGGCAAGGTGTGCATCGAAAGGAAATGTCGTGGAGAAAATTTAAAGCGATATGAAGCTTACTTAATTGGTCCACCCTAGGAATATTTAAGTCATTAGTGTTCCCTCTCCCTCGCATTTAAGTCCTCCCTCTCGCGGACGTCTTGTCATGTGTCCCCTCACCAAAATTAAAAATTAAAAGATCGAAAATATATTATACTATTACTAAAAATTGTCCACGTCAACGCAAGTAGCGTCACGTCAGCGGTTTCAGGCCAAAATTGGGCAAAAAGGACTGAATTTGCTCAAACATAAAAAGTTTATGACTGAATTTGCAAAAAAAAAAATATGTAGGACTGAATTGACATAATTATAATAGATTTAGGACTTTTTGGTAATTTTTCTCATGTATATGTATTTAATCCTTTAATCCATTTATTGTTTTGTGTTTATTGTTCAACGTGTCAATCATAATTGCGACGTGATTCTGAACAAAAAAAACATTGGGCAGTAAAGAGAACTTCGTAACCTGTGGAATGGATAGTTCATTGTGCAGAGTAGTTCTATGAGCTTACAAGTGTTAGTTGTATGCCCTAAAGCAAGCATGTAATGGTTACATGTTAGGGATTTTAGTTGTACTTTCAATTATATACGGCAAAGATATGTTCATTCATCTGTCCCATTATATAGATGAATGATTCCATAAGATCAGTTGTGACTAAACCTATTCTTAAGACGTTAAGAATATGTGTGACAGGTTCACAGTTAGATTGAATCTATAAACTGTTCCCAGTCAATGGATCATTGAGTGGATATCAATAATCCTATTGAGACCGGTGTGTTCGTAACTTCGCCACTAAGTATTGGATATTTAAGGGAATGACGAGTCACAAGTCATTGCGGTATTGTGATACCCGAGTTAGAACACGTGCTTGTATCGGACAAGTGCACTGAACGTGACACGCATGAACGATTAGCAAACATGGAAGCTTTGAGCGTGGTCAATGTCTAAATCGTTCATACTTTGGTCTTGTGTAAATAGTCCTTAGACCTGAGGCACAATGTTAACTTGTGTGTTGGACGGTTGTGGTTCACAAGTGCGCATATTGCCGATTTGTTGATCCGTCTCTGTACTTGATGGTCACAGTTTGTTCACATACGAAATCACACGTGTGCGCAACAGATGGAATCTGTCTCCTTGTTACGTATGAGGTTGATGTCCTATGCGATCTAATTGTGACATTGCATTGAAATCTTTGGCCGGGGTTGTAACCGAGAATGAATTGTTCATGTCTCGGATAAATGCATGTCAATTAGGTTTGTACATATGATCGAATTAGTGGCTTGACAAATATTCCATGGCCTTTGTTCGATCGGGGACATAGTAAGACAGAAGGATTGAATTACACTGTAGCCAAAGCTGACAGGTTCATTATGTTCTTGAAACATTCACACTGTCTAGGTAGCCGTGACATATTGCTAGATGTCACTCATGGCTTGTGAGACCTGGAAGCAGATAGGGACAATCAGTTCTCTTGGAAGCACTAATGTGTTAGTGCATGTCTTACTGCCAGCTCAGTGATGAACCTAGGAATGTCACACACCATAACCAATACATGACGATGTTGAACGAGGAAGTCGGTATTGCAAATATGTTTGCAATCCACTTGAACAAGATCCCAATTGAGCCATATGCTTGAGCAATTGGGACCGGACGAGGAAGAGGACAAGAAAAAGGGTAGAACGGAAAATCCCCGAGGGACACGTGTTGGACACGTGTGATGGGCACGTCTGCTTGCAATTTTCTGCTGATTGTTGTTCTCGCCATTACCTGTTCAGCTATGACATTCATGAACGGTGTTTGCATCTGGTGGTGTGGATTATTTAGAATTAGTGAGTGAAGAGCCTCCATCATATATTCCTAAGTGTGGCACTATGCTGATAAATAGATATTCGTCTGCATCATCTTAGGTGTCTACTTCAATACCAGACAAGTAAATTTCTTTCCTCTGTACTCTTCTTGAGGTGTGTTTGTCTACAGTGATCACATTGGGGCGATCTGAAAGCCGAAGCTCTCCCCCTAGCTAATCTTGTGTAAATTGTAATAGTCGCTCGCATCCAAGTTACTGGGTACAAAAGACCACCAACATAAGCAGATGCAATTAGAAGTTCTTATAGGGTTGATTGACAGATGATTAGCAGAGAAAGAATCAATGACTTCCGCCGCAATTACGCGGCCGTATTGTGTTTGCATAACTGTTTCGTTGTGTGTAGATTCAGTGATTGATACCAGTGAAATAACCTCTTCTGTGCCCCCTTCTGTAGAATTTATACTTCTTGTGGAGCCAAAAACATTTTTAGCAGCCTTTACCACAAAAAAAAAAAAACATTTTTAGCAGCTGTAAGGTAATTATTTAGGAGAATCAATGTAGTCTCGTCATGATCATGGAGTTCCCCTTCCACCACCATACCAGATGACTTTCACCATTTGCTCTGAAGCATTACTTTTTCCAGTCGTCAAGCCTCGTTAAGCATACTTTCTTTAGTATGTCGGTACAAGTTATCATCCTACTTATTGCCAAAATCCTCGTACTTCTTAGCTTATTACATATTTTGTGAAGCCGTGTGCCTTGGCATTGTACCCTCATAAAGTGGGAATTCTCTGTGGCATGAGTGCACGAGGTTCCTCATATTCCAATCCGAAATCGTGGTATGTTACTATTAATATAAAACGACATCTCACTGGAACTTGTAATGTATCCCCTCAAAGTCTCAACCAACCCCTCCTTTCTACATATCTAACATCCAACATGGGCATCTAAATTATTTCTCACATTGGTGTCGGATGAAACAGAGTTGAAAGAAAAATGGGAGAACCCTCTTTTATCAGAGAGTAAAGATCTTCTGTCAGACTCCGCTCCACGCTGAAGGAGCCTGCAATGGCATGCCCTGTTCGTTCGGCATTTCACAGGGTAAGAGCTGATGTGAACTACCTATTGCCACAATCCATCTCTGCATCATCTTGAAAGGGTTGATCTTTGCTCCTGAAAGTTCCTTGTGGTTAAGGCGTTTTAGAAGATTCCCATGTCTTGATTCGAGGAACTCATCTGATTCTGGCTTATGCTCAGTCCATGTCGACCCTTTCATGAATCGAGACATGGGAATCTTCTGAAAATCGCCATAACCACAAGGAACTTTCATGGGCAAAGATCAACCCTTTGAAGATGATGCAGAGATGGATGCGGAACAAGCTGAACATTCTTAACTCACGATGGTACAGTGTAAAGTCATGCGCATTTGCAAATCGTCGGGCCACGGCCATATGAAAATTAATGTAGGAGAATTTTGGGTTTAAGTATGACTAAATGTCATACACTTTTGTAAAATTTCGTACAAAATATCAAGAAAGGCATACAAGATTGGCCGTAACTTATAACATTTTGGTAAGATTGTCGTATAATATGAAAAGGAGGCGTACGGCGATTAGCCTTCAGGTGCGATAGAATGTTCATACGCCTAGAATGTTCACGTTTTTGGTAAGATATCTCATCATATTAGGAGATCATGTACAAGGTTTTTGGCCTTAAATACGATGGAATGTCATACGCCTAGGCAAAACTGTCGTAATTAAGAAAACAAATTTTGACAATTGGCCTTAAGTGCGACACAACGTTGTATGTTCTAGTAAGACCTGACCAATTGTACTAAATACGAGGAACCGTCGTACAATTGTACGAAATAGAATTGTCACTTCATGTTGGTACGATGTTGGTAAGTACGATGAAAAGTTATACCAACATACTAAACGAAATCCAAATTCACTTCGCTACGGTTAGTCCTGCCGTTAACTCTGTCAGTGCTAAGTAAATGAAAAATATCTCATGGCATTCTTTCTTCTTTTAATGCTTTGTGTATCTACGACCTTAGACAGCTTTTATCTAATTGCAAGGCATAAAATGAAAATGAAACAGCAATCACTCTTTCATAAAAACAGAGGAAAGAACCTGTGAACTGGTCTCTTCCATTCAAAAACAGAGTATGTTTATCACAATGAATGGATTCGCTGAGCTGACGCTTACAAGAACTCCTAAAACGCAACAACAGCACAAGGGGGTCGAACTCTTGGCGGCAATCTTTCATCATTCACCTACTGTTTTAAACCAACACTAATCTAACTTTGAGAAGCCCTTTGGCAAAAAATCGAAGTCCATGTGAAAGCCAACAAGCGAGCACAAGCAAGTGAAGTACTAAAACTAGCAAACATGTTTCGATACTGGTGGGGGAGAGAATGGATTGCACACGGATTGCATATGTTCGTAAAAACTCGACAATATAAGGAACAGGCACATTGTTCATGACTGCTGAAGAAATGAAAAATTCACGATATAACAGTCACAACACAAGTACTCCTCAGGGATGAAAGGAAGTCGATCTCCAAAAGTATATAGTGCACTTTAGATGCTGCAAGTTGGATAACATGTACTGTACATGAAGAATACGAGGTAATCTGATGCTCATCAAACTTCTGACTACCATAATGATACAGGATAGTAATGTAACTTACCTACCTATAGATTATAGAGTGAAGTTCCGACTCGATCTGTTTCACGAGTTAAGATGATTCAATGAAAAGATGATGTCCACGAAATCAAACGGTTTGCAGTTCAAGAGTAGAGCCTTAAACAGGTGAAAAGGGGACCATGGATTTCAACATTGTAAGAGACCAAACACGTCCCGGACTGCCTGCGCATAAGCATGGGGATGAGCAAAATGTCGCCGCTACGCATAATGCTAATGCTTAACAATTTACGATGCCCTATGCCCTCTTTCCAACTTTGGCGCAGCACCATTCTTAGCTCCTTCCAAGCCTGACTCCCGAAATCATCCAGAACATACATCGTTATCGCGTCGTCGTCCCAAAGGCATTGATACTCTAACAAGGCGAGATGCTCCCTAAATAGCTTCAACTCAACCTTACTCAAGCGGGCTATGGCACCTCCAGGAGGCAATAACATCCTGAACTTCTCACTCGCAACATCGAATGTCAGAACAATGTTCTCCTCCATCAAGTTATATGTCAGAACATGTATAGCTCCTGCTGCACAGATACAATCGTCCCAGGGAAACTTGATAGGGCAATCATCCACTGTCCTCCATGAATTAGTACCTATGGTCAGAACCTTATGAGCAGCAAATACACCACCATACTTGACGAACAGAATCCACGTTTATGGAGGACAGTGGATGATTGCCCTATCAAGTTTCCTCCTGAATCAACTGCAGAATCCGTCGCCCTCTTCTAAACTCTCAATAAAAATCAAAACAGAAGACGAAACTCAAGTGTACTACTCTAACCGATGAAGCCCAAAAAGTTCAAGAAATCTCCTCCTGAATCAACTGCAGAATCAATGTACAGAATCGCCCTCTTCTAAACTCTCAATAAAAATCAAAACAGATGACGAAACTCAAGTGTACTACTCTAACCGATGAAGCCCAAAATGTTCAAGAAGTGGGCTTGGAGCGCTTCTCAATCTCCTCCTGAATCAACCGCAGAATCAGTGCCGTGTTCTCTTCTTCAGCCAACTTATTTTCCCGATTCTCTCGCTTCTTCTCGCGGTTGGCCTTCCTCCTCTCCTCCTTTTTCTTCTTCCTTTTCTCCTTCCTCTCGCGCACCTCCCGTTGTTTGGGCGTGAGATGCTCTGGGCTACTTTTGCCCTTCTCGATGAATCTGTTAAAGCAGAATTGATCAGTAGAGTGATTGTCAACGAGAAGAACAGTATAGACAGAATATTACCTATACCGAAAGTCGAATGGATGCCCAGTGGATATTTGCCGGCCAACTGACTTGGAGTTGGCCAGCGACGATGCTGCAAAGTAAGAACCACTAACGATGAGAAACTACAGAGAGACAATATGTAACTTACCCGCCGCCGGCGGATGGAGGAGAAGATGGCAGCAATGATCTTCATCGTCAAAAAAAGAGAGTGATAGAGAGAAAATGAGAAGGAAATGGGAGGGTGTCGGAAAGAGAGAGTGACAGAGAAAATGAGAGGGAAATGGGAGGGAGCGAAGGAGAAACAAGGGTAGGGCTGGCGTGTGATGTGGTGGTCCCACAGGTAACAAACTTTGATATTCTGTATTAAGCTAATGATATACCTACCCCTACCCTACGTATGCAGTATTTTGTGTGCAGTCATTTTGGTCATTTTATTTTTAAAAAATTCATAAAAAAAATTCATAAAAATTTAAAAAATTGCAAAATTAACTTTGAAAGCCTTGCCCAAGCCTAAGGGTCCATTTGTGAACAATTTTTTTTTTCATATTTTTCCCATTTTAAATATTTTCGAAAAATAGGAAAATACTTTTAAAAAATATATATCATTTGAGGCCGCAAAAATACACAAAAATAGCCAATATTTTTATTTTAATTTCCTTTTCACTTTTACCCTTTAAAATTTTGAAAATTTGATTCGGGATTATATGCTCCTTCATTGAGCACAATCTTGAATTAATTCAAAAAAATTTCCATTTTAGCCCTTTAATTTCCCATTTTCACTTTTGCAAGTCGTGACATTTGCCTCAGGTCCCTTGCATGTTATTTTAGTCCAATTGTTTAATGAATTGCGCGATTTAGGTAAAAAGGACCAAATTGCACAGTTTATTTTCAATTTAGTCCCTAGATCTTAATCAAAATGAAATTAAACATTTTCCAGGGACAACCTTGAAAATATAAGTCCACTACCCTATAGTTTTTTCTCATTTTGAATCTATTGGTGGTGGTGGTTTAGTCCAATTTGACCATTTAGGGCTTAGAGGTCCGCCAATGGCGGACTCTTCATTCCTTCACCTATCTCTATAATTTTTAGTTCTGAATCTTCCTTAGCTCTTGCTAACTGCATCCATGCCTTTATTTTTCATTTTAATCACACGAATCCTCCCGAGTCACCTCCCAAACATCTGAGCTTAGGTTGATCTCGTGAAGCTATTTCGCGACCAACGATTAGGTAAGTTTCTTCTGTCCTTTGTGATGCTCTCTGTTAGTTTAGTTTGATTAGATCGCGTTAGAATCGACTAGGATGATTTTTCGCCGGAAGAGTAGTTCGGCCGGCTCTGGTTAGGGCGTTTTTAGACTAGGTCGAGCTTTAGTTTTCACATATTTTGATGTTGAGATGGTGAGGAATCGTCTGGTGACAAGATTGGGCAATTTTGGCATAGTTTAGGCTAGTTTCGTGAGCGCCGGCGAGCCTCCGGCAGGTCTGTCGAAGACTAGGGATGCTCTGGTCGTCCCTTTCATAGAGACGTTGATCGGGCAACAAAAGTTGACCAGGTCAACGCCTATGTGGTGCTGATGTGGCCGTCACGTCAGCGCCCGAGTTTTTATAATAGGTTTTCTAATATATATAAATACGCAGTAGGTCGGGATTGAATCGAGCGAAGGAGACGGGTTGACCAGTTCGGGTCGGGTCGTTGACTCCGACCCGCCACGTGTCAATCCGTCGGTCAATCGGGTGAAAATCGATCCGGCGGTTCTCAGGGTGCCACGTGTCGCTATGGGATTAAATCAGAATAAAGTGAATCGGACGGTCTCTAGATAGCCACGTGGCCCATTTGTAGCTCTTAGATTTGAAATTGGCGGCAATTTTAGAAATTCAATATAAAAAAATTCAGAAAATTCAAAAATTCAAATAAAAAGGACTAAACTACGTTGTTTTAGTGCCGGTTTGGACCCGTTCGATCCGGGCCCGGCGCTCGCGAGGCGTGAGCCGGGTCGACTTGATTTGGTCCGAAAAATTTAAAAAAATTATAAAAAATTTAATTTAAAAAAATCAAAAAAATTAGAAAATACCCAAAAATTCATTAAAAAAATTAGAAAAATTCATAAAAAAAAATCTAAAAAAATTAGAAAAATTCTCAAAAATTCTCAAAAATCATGAAAAATGGGAAATGACCACATTCATCTGGTTTGACCCATTTTCATTGATTTTGGGTTCCCAAGCCTTCAAAAATGACCGTTTTGACCCTCTGGACACTTTGTCCCAAACTTTCCAAAACTACTCCCGAACTTCAATGATGCATTCTCTAAGTCATTAGGGCTTTACTAGGCATGCCCTGATTTGATTGAGATGCGTTTTACCTGCACGTTTCTGATTGCCTTGATTTGTGCACCTTCGATTACTGATTGTAATTGATAGGCTAGAAAATTCTCATCTGCATGATGCCCTAGACATTAGGGCCTACCTCACCTCTCGAGATATCTGCAAGAAATCTTAGGTTAGAAAATCGATCAACTTAGGTACTGAAAGGGCGTCGATGACAATCTCGATGTAACTAAGTCCTCGAACCCTCTTATCTGGTTTTCGCAAAACCGAACGATCTCTCCCAACCGCTCGGTAGGGTTTCCAATCTACCCTCCAAAAAAGATTGGTGACGAATCCGATGGCATGTACACTTATCACATGTCACCCGACCGTACTAAGGTCAACCTCGTTTAAAAATTCCTCCCTAACGCGATTTGGTATGGGCTTGGGAGGGCCCGCGCCTCGATCCCTTCCATCATATCGAGGGGACGAGATCTGGGCAATCCATTAACCCTCGAATCGGACAAACTTTCGAGAGGGTCGCGACACCCAGAAGGCCATCATTTGCCAATTTTACCCCTGGACGCGTGCATTACTCTTTTGCCCCATGATTTACGCCAGAATTTACAGTTTTCAGCGAGTTTTTGGCCGATTCCGGCCAAATTGCGATAAATCACGCCCTGCCTTCGGAACGGTAGGGTCGTCTCGCCATGGGGAACAAAAGCCCTATGATTTCTCGGCATTTGATTATTCGCCGGAGACGAATTTCGCTAGATATACCGGTGGTGGCACAAAGTAAGAACCACTAACGGTGAGAAACTACAGCAGCATTAGACTTAGATTGAGAGGGGGCGAGGGAGAGAGAGAGAAGATATGTAACTTACCCGTCGCCGGCGGATGGAGGAGAAGATGGCAGCAATGATCTTCATCGTCAAAAAAAGAGAGTGATAGAGAGAAAATGAGAAGGAAATGGGAGGGCGTCGGAAAGAGAGAGTGACAGAGAGAAAATGAGAGGGAAATGGGAGGGAGCGAAGGAGAAACAAGGGTAGGGCTGGCGTGGGATGTGGTGGTCCCACAGCTAACAAACTTTGATATTCTGTATTAAGCTAATGATATACCCTACCCCTACCCCTACCCCTACCCCTACGTATGTAGTATTTTGTGTGCAATCTTTTTGGTCATTTTATTTTTAGAAAATTCATAGAAAATTCATAAAAATTCAAAAAATTACAAAATTAACTTTGGAAGCCTTTCCCAAGCCTAAGGATCCATTTGTGAACAAATTTTTTTTTTCATATTTTTAGCATTTTTTAATATTTTCAAAAAATAGGAAAATACTTGAAAAATCAAGAAGAATATCATTTGAGGCCGCAAAAATACACTAAAATAGAAAATATTTTTATTTTTATTTCCTTTTCATGTTTACCCTTTAAAATTTTGAAAATTTGATTCGGGATTATATGCTCCTTCATTGAGCATATTCTCAAATTAATTCAAAAAAAATCCATTTTAGCCCTTTAATTTCCCATTTTCACTTTTGCAAGTCGTGACATTTGCCTCAGGTCCCTTGCATTTTATTTTGGTCCAATTGTTTAATGAATTGCGCGATTTAGGTAAAAAGGACCAAATTGCACAGTTTATTTTCAATTTAGTCCCTAGATCTTAATCAAAATGAAATTAAACATTTTCCAGGGACAACCTTGAAAATATAAGTCCACTACCCTATAGTTTTCATCATTTTGAATCTATTGGTGGTGGTGGTTTGGTCCAATTTGACCATTTAGGGCTTGGAGGTCCGCCAATGGCGGACTTTTCATTCCTTCACTAATCTCTATAATTTTTAGTTCTGAATATTCATTAGCTCTTGCTAACTGCATCCATGCCTTTATTTTTCATTTTAATCGCATGAATCCTCCCGAGTCACCTCCCAAACATCTGAGCCTAGGTTGATCTCGCGAAGCTATTTCACGACGTCGTGGAGCGACACCAACGATCAGGTAAGTTTCTTCGGTCCTTTGTGATGCTCTCTATTAGTTTAGTTTGATTAGATCGCGTTAGAATCGACTAGGATAATTTTTCACCGGAAGAGTAGTTCAGCCGGCTCTGGTTAGGGCGTTTTTAGATTAGGTAGTTCTCACATATTTTGATGTCGAGATGGTGAGGAATCGTCTAGTGACAAGATTTGGCAATTTTGGTATAGTTTAGGCTAATTTCGTGAGCGCCGGCAAGCCTCCGGCGGGCCTACCGGAGATCGGGATGCTCCGGTTGTCCCTTTCATAGAGACGTTGACCGAGCAACGAAAGTTGACCAGGTCAACGCCTATGTGGCGCTGACGTGGCCGTCACGTGGCAGCCACGTCAGCACCCGAGTTTTTATGATAGGTTTTCTAATATATATACCCAAAAATTCAGAAAATAAAAAATTCAGAAAATACCCAAAAATTCATATAAAACAAATTAGAAAAATTCATTAAAAAAATTCTAAAACAATTAGAAAAATCAGGAAAAATTCAAAAAAATTCTCAAAAATCATGAAAAATGGGAAATTACCACATTCAACTGGTTTGACCCATTTTCATTGATTTTGGATTCCCGAGCATTCAAAAATGACCGTTTTGACCATTTGGACACTTTGTCCCAAACTTTCCCAAACTACCCATGAACTTCAATGATGCATTCTCTAAGCCATTAGGGCCCTGATTTGATTGAGATGCATTTTACCCGCACGTTTCTAATTGCCTTGATTTGCGCACCTTCATTACTGATTGTGATTGATAGGCTAGAAAATTCTCATCTGCATGATTCCCTAGACATTAGGGCCTACCTTACCTCTCGAGACATCCGCATAAAATCTTAGGTTAGAAAATCGATCAACTTAGGTACCGAAAGGGCGTCGATGACAATCTCGATGTAACTAAGTCCCCGAACCCTCTTCTCTGGTTTTTGCAAAACCGAACGGTCTCTCCCAACCGCTCGGTAGGGTTTCCAATCTACCCTCCAAAAAAGATTGGTGACGAATCCGATGGCATGTACACTTATCACATGTCACCCGACCGTACTAAGGTCAACCTCGTTTAAAAATTCCTCCCTAACGCGATTTGGTATGGGCTTGGGAGGGCCCGCGCCTCGATCCCTTCCATCATATCGAGCGGACGAGATCTGGGCAATCCATTAACCCTCGAATCGGACAAACTTTCGAGAGGGTCGCGACACCTAGAAGGCCATCATTTGCCAATTTTACCCATGGACGCGTGCATTACTCTTTTGCCCCCTGATTTACTCCAAAATTTACAGTTTTCGGCGGGTTTTTGGCCGATTCCGGCCAAATTGCGATAAATCACGCCCTGCCTTCGGAACGGTAGGGTCATCTCGCCATGGGGAACAAAATTCCTATGATTTCTTTGCATTTGATTATTCGCCGAAGTCGAATTTCGCTAGATATACCTGTGGCAGCACTAAGTTTTGGGGTTTCGGCTATTATAAACCGGTATAATTTTCTTCCTTTGCCCGTTTCTGGGCAGTTGACATGCTTCTCTTGGGGGTGCGCCTTTATGTAGAGATCGGGGAAAGGCTCGGGCCGGTTCGGCGATGGTCGACAGGTGTGTATGGGTGGTGGAGGTGTGTGTATGACGCTCGGGAATGGTTGAAGGATCTCGGTATCCTCTCACGAACTCTCTCTCCTCTCTCTTGGTTTTCTCTCTATTTTTTGTTGTTTTTGATCCTCGAGAGGCTCTGTCGAAACGTGTTTTTTCCCTTCAATGTTCTCTCAAAGCTCTGTGTTTTTGCTCTCCCATTCTCGCTCGCTCATTTTTATTTTATTTTCTGCTCGCCTCCTCTCTCTTTTTCTCTCGGCGGAACCTACTGCTCTCTCTCTCCCTCTCGGTTTGTTGCCAAAAAACCATTAGTCCCCCACCCTCAGCTGGCCTGGACAGCTAGTTAAGAATGTTCTAGAATGGCGTCACACAAAGGGACAAAATTGCTGAGCAACCGAAGGTGAGGTCACGTGGCTTACGTAGGCCAAAAAACTACATTCTGTTTCTTTGAATGCTGCAGACCCAGTTCGGCCGAGTCGGGTCGAGTCCGACTCAGCCGACCCAATTCCACTCTCTCGCTCAAATTCGGCCCCAATTTGACCATTTTTTTTTTTGTTGCAAAATTGGGTTCCCGGCTTGTTTTTCATGTAAACAAGGTGTTTTTTTTTTTGGATTAAATAACTTGATTTTCAATAAAAACCACAAATTCGAAGTTTGACCCTGAAACGAATTTCGAATAATTCAAAGCCTAAACGATTGAATCGATCCAAACCGAGGCCACCGATAGGTTTGGAATGTTGAAAAATATAGGGTAGTGGTCTTGGTTTGGCTTGAACATCTCTAGAAAAAAATTAATTTCATTTTGAGTGAAACCGGAGACTAAATTGAAAATAAAAAGTGCAAATATGTCCCTCTTGCCAAAATTGATCAAATTCTCGAACAATTGGACCAAATTGCAATTCAAGGAAGCAGAGGCAAATGTCATAGCTTAGAAAAAGTGAAAATTGAAGATAAAAAGACTCAAAATGTAATTTTTTGGCTCGATTCGGATTTATGTTTATGAAGAAACTTGGTGACCCAAACTGAATTTTTGAGATTTAAAGTGTCCAAAGTGAAAAGGGAATTAAAATAAAAATATTAAATATTTTTTTATATTTTTTCGGACACGAATACTGTTTTTCTTGATTTTTTGGCTATTTTCCTAATTAAAAGAAATATAAAAAATGTCAAAAAATTCAAAAAATACTTTTTGTTCAAAATTGGTTCCTAAGGCTAGGCCAAGGCTTCCAAAGTTGATTTTACAACTTTATGAAATTTTTTTCTATTTTTAATTAATTTTTTAAAATAAAATGACCAAAAATCAGGTGTCGACACTTTGCAACACATAATTCTGCGTCTTCTTCAAATCGAGTCCCTCGGAGTGTCTCTCCCCGTGCTATGCTCCAATTGAAGACAACCACATTGGGGTCTGATTCTGCGCCTTGTTTAAGAATCTACCTTCTTTATAATTTTGGGATTTCTATTTCTGGTTCTGGTTATATTTGTTAGCCACAGCGTTTGGGAATTTTTTTCCTCTCTTTTTCTTATGTTATTCCTCATAATTGTTTATATCATTTTTTTTTTCTGATCTCTTTTTCTTCATTTCATTGATCGCAACATTCTGAATTTTTGGGACCTAATGGAATTGGGTGTTTTATGTTGATGCGGGCCATTTTCTTTTCATGAATTTGTTAACTGACTGCATGAGAAATTCAGTAACTTAAACGTTTGGTTCAGTAATTAAGGGACGATGTCTACCAAGTCAAGGATTCATACAGTTCGCAAACATGAATAACCTCAAAAACCAAAGCCGATTCATCCAAGAAGACTGGTCTTAATTCTGACTGAAAATCGTTATGTCTAACCACAAGTCCTGGAAAAAACACCTTTGAATTATTATCAAGCCGAAACCTATGATACAACCCATCAAATAAATCATTTCTTTCTAACAAGACAAATAATCCCCTAAACGAACTCAATCAATTTCGTGATACATCATCTGTAATTGCACAAGGCCGAAATTGCACAAGGCCGAAAGAACATTACAAGCTTTTCTAACCCGACAAGATCTGTATAATGTGGATAACAACCGAAGGCCCGCTTTTAGATCCTCCAAGGTGATTCTTCTTAGTTCATTTCGCCCAGGCAGCATGTCTACAAAGTCAAAATCAAGCCGAAGATCCAAGTTCTCCTTGGCGTTTATCAGCATGGTTGCGGCTAAACCTGCATTAAGTTTTAGAAAGACGCCTCTCGAATATATATATGCGATCTCACCCGGTCATTTTCACGAACACTTGGTGATCCATTCAAACAAAGAGCACAGAAGCATCATCGAACAACTAATTCCAACCCAGACGATTTCAGGGACATTAAGGTATGCTCAAACAACTGTTTTATCCTAATCAGTACTCGATTTTTTCTCAAGCTTCAAACACAACTTTCGGACTCAGCTTACTAAAACAGATCAATGATGTACATAACTTCAGCGACATTAAAATATGCTGAGTTTTGGGAGAGGCCAGTCGGCGATTTTTGGATCCGGAAAGGCGACGATGGCTACAAGGACGAAGGCGAAGAAGAAGGAGGGGAGGGCTTGAGGTGAGTGAGGGAGAGGAAGAGAGGGTGAAAACATTATTGCAGAAGACACAGGTGGAAACGTAAGAGAGGAGAGAGGGACGGAGAAACGAGAGTTCTCTATTTTAGTTTCTCATTTTTCATCTTTTGGACATGTGTCACTTTTTTAGTGGAGCACGCACACCACATCGGCTGATGACGTGGTGAATACTTTCTAGCCCACGTGGGAGAGTATTCTTTTTAAAAAAAAAAAAAAAAGCACAACTATAAGAAATATGATTTGAACCCACGCCCTCTTGAGTCAAGGGCCTTATACCACTCGGCCATCCTGGCTTTTACTGGTTAAAGTCAATACGTAATTATTCTTGTCAAAGAAGGGGCTGATCGTGCAGATAAGGGCACGTGAGTGGCACGCGCTTGATGGTGAGATACTCGTTTTGCCCCTCCGCGCCATAAATTCTGGTTTTGCCCCCTTCCGCACGGTGATTTGCCATTTTTGCCCCTGGACGCGTGCATTACTCTTTTGGCCCCTGATTTGCGCCAGAAATTACAGTTTTACCCCTAGCCGGTCGCCGGTCGCCGATCGGAGATAGGCAGCGGCGATCCGCGACCAATGGTCGGAGGTGACCGACGGACGGCGACGGCGGCGAGATTCCACGAACATTTTTTATATTTCTTATTTTTATTTTTTGATTTCTTTCATTTACTTATAAAAATAAAAATAATCAAGTTGAGCCTTTGAGGCCCATTTGTGGGAGCTGCAGGCCAAGTCCATTCCTCTTGAAAATGGGTTTGAGTGTGTGACCTATTTTTGACCCATCTGATTCAACTTTAACTTATTAGACCCATTTTCATTCAACCCTTTAAAAATTAGAACCCATATACAATTCATTTGTAAAAAATATGGGTCGAAAATGGGTCTTTGACCCGTATTGATGGCTCTAGCTAGAACTGATGTTAAAATCGGGTTGGGTATCCATAAAGTTGTACTTGTAATCCTTGATACTGTTTTATATATTAACGCGGCCGTCGTTTTGTGAGTAATTTTTCAATACCGCAGCCAATGGATCTGTGTCGTGTGGACTATCTCCTTTCATTAAGTTTCCCAACAATCCACCAAACACCAAGCCTATGAAAAATGTTTATATCATCGATATCAATTTACATTTAAATATTTTTGTGGATAATAAAAATATTTTTCGTTCATTCATATTTGTAAGTAATATCCGAAAACAATTAGCCGTTTATTACACGACCCAAATAAGCCTCACTCACCGATATCTGAGCAATTCTTCATGTTGCTTTTACAGAACTTCCCTCTTGTATCATCAAACCATCACCCATTAAAAAATATTTTCCAAATCATTTATTTTCTGTTAAACAAAGGCACCTTAGCTATATTCCGATATAAATGCTACAGAGAAAATTGTCAAAAAAAGTCTTAAACCTTTCACATTTTTGTCAATTCAGCCCTAAACCTTTTAAGTTTGCAGATTCAGTTCTATTGGCCGGAAATTGCTGACGTGGACGCCGATCGTCCTATGCGGCCCTCACCTGATGCCCTAGGGGAAAAAAAGAAAAAAGAAAAAAGAAAAAATTATTAAAATATTATTAAAATGTGTCCATGTCAGCAACAGTAGTGCCACGTAGGACGACCGGTATCCACGTCAGATATTTCTGGTCAATAGGACTGAATCGACAGATTTAAAAGGTTTAGGACTGAATTGGCAAAAGTGTGAAAGGTTTAAGACTTTTTTGACAATTTTCTCAAATGCTACATGTAGTAGCATCGCGTGAAAAATCATGTGCCAATTCGTGCCATTGGCAAATTACTAGTCCTGTGATTCCAATATTGCACAAACGAGAAAGAAAAGAAGGAATCAGACATAACCAAATAACTTACATTTATCTTGCCTCTGTCGTGAACAAAATATGCAAACCTCTCAGCAAAAATATGTAGACTTAATCCCCAACCACACAAGATTTCCAGAAATGGCAAGAGATGGATATCAGAACAAAGAATACAACCAACAACGTAGGTGAAGAAAAACAAATTCTAGCTGCCGTTTCGAACGAGATGATCATAGCACCACAAAAAATTGTTATTAATCCGCTAATCAAATCACGCTCGTCAAAGCATTTGGAAAGGTGGCTTTGAACCCCTCTTGCCCATGTTCTCAGTTCATTCTTATTCACAGATATGCCCTGAGAAGATTAGTAAATAAGCAACTCCATGTAGAGAATATAATCAGTAATTTTGAAAAGAGTGGGTGACAGGTATACCTATACCTATTCTATCCGATAAAGCCAATTTTCATAGTACGAGAGAAGTAACAAGGACACAGTTCAGGGAGATCCAAATTTGGTGCGCAACCCGCAAAAAGATATATAATGTTGTCGATTTTAATTTATATCTCATATTTTCATTCACAAAAAATTCTATTTATGACAGCTTATGAACACACAATCAATTGCTATTTATAATTTTAGACGTGCTGTTACACGATTTTTATTTTTATTTTTTATTTTTGTCGGAAAAAGATTTATTTCATTAACTACCCAGGATAAAAGGGTCCCAACAAGGGAGCATCCAAACAAAGCAGAGCCCAAAGGGCTTGGGGAGGGGAACATAGCCAATTTTGTGAAAGACTATTTAACCTCTGAGATTTCGCAACCCAATCCGCAGCTGCGTTAGAGGCCCTAAGACAATGGGCTAGACTAATTTTCGGATGGGCTGATAAGAGCTTGAGGCATTCCATGATAAGTAACCTATCTTCCCAATTGAACTGATCTGTCCTTCCACTTACCAACGCTTGCACCAGATCACTTCTATCAGACTCGATGATAAGTAACCTATCTTCCCAATTATATGATTCGAGAGTGAGAAATTCACAATAGTTCTTGGGTGTAGTTCAATTTTAGCGTAGTAATTTTCACAACATCCACGTCAGCGCCAGCCGGCCAAAATTTCGCCGGATGGACTGAAATGGCACAATTACAAAAGGTTTAGGACAGAATCAGCAAAAAAAAAAAAAATAGGACTGAATTGGCATAATTGCAATAGGTTTATGACTTTTTTGGTCATTTTCCCCTTTAAGCTTAACTCCCTAAGAAAACCGCATCTTTAGGTCAAGTTCCAAATTTGCTCCGAACGGTTTTTTTTTAGTCCCTAATTTCCCTAATTTTCATATCAAATAATGGTTTCATTTTCCACATTACCTTGCGAATGTGAATTTATTACCCACATGAAAATGCCACCTCATTCAACTAATGGCAGTTTTTTGGACTGTTTTTTTATTTTATTTTATGTATGGACAGATTTGAGACTAGATTGAAAGGCAGTGATTTTTTCTTTATAGACAAAAAACAAAACTTCGAGGTAAATTTGAAACTAAAGTTAAAGTAAGGTGATTTTTTAGATTCGGAACAGATTTAAGACCAGACCTGAATTTCAGAATTTTTTATGAAACCAAAAAAAAAAAAAAAAAAAAATTCGGTAGCAGAAAGCAGGACCTAAAATTAAAAATAAATAAATAAAAGTTCGAAGCAAAATTAGATAGGCCATCATTAATTTTATGTGCGCAGCTTCTTGTTTTGCCAGAAAATCACGATGAGCGGACTTCACCGCAATCACTTCAACCTACACTCGTAAGTCTTCGCGATTGGCGGTATCGCCTAACTATTGTATCCTAAACTAGGTCAGTGTCACTTCCAAGCTAAAAGTATGGAGAAATTTTTATCGAAATCCAGGTACATGTGGTCGGAATAAAGGACAAACATTCTTTAGGAGGACACCTTAGACCACAAAAGGATGGTCCTATAGTTTTTTCCATGTCCATAAAGGTCGATTCATTAATGTGGAAATTATTTACACTTTTCATTCCATTCTTAAATATCAAAGTCCACACTGAGATCACTAGCCGTACAAAGGCCGATACAGGACAACCACAACCGTCGATTTTCTCGATCAATTAAACTTACAGAAAATAAAAATAAAAACCATCAACACGCATTTACATCAATTTTTCCTCTCATATTCCCCCGACATTACATTATCACTCAATTTCTCTCCTTTCCCATTTCATTTCTTTGACTTGTACTAGTCTTTTTTCCTTCCAATTTTATGTTTTTTTTTTTTTTCTATTTTTTGCCGAGGTCAGAGTAAGAGTGGAAAGACTACAACTACACCTTCAGTTGAAATGCAGTTCCCCACATCAAGTACTCCGCAAAGTCAGATCCATAAGCAGCACACCCTCTTCAGGTACAACGTACAAGTAGACAACCAGCTATCCATGATTTTGCCAAAATAGTTTCACTTAAACCTGGAAGAAATACATCAGAATAGAATGGAACAGAATCAGCTTAGGTGGTGCAAGAAACTCTAAATTAGGAAAATCTCCTGATGATTGACATATTAAGACAAATACAAACTATATATTTCGGACTTCACAACTATTTCTCGCCAATATTTTACATGTATCATGATACTGAGTTAACACAAGACAACCCAACAAATTCCATGACTTTGTATATTCTTGAACTTTATTACCTTTTAAGAACATCAAAAAGATTCGACCAAACCAATCTTCCTCACAAAACCAGCATCAGGGAAAAAAGAACTAAAAGTGGCGGTAAACTGAACTAATTTAGAAGAAAGGAAGTCATCGAGTCTTCCTGTACACATCTTCTTATCTAGACACAAAGAACCCTCTTTAGTAATCTGTCAAAATGTAAGGTTAATTGGGAATTCTCCCCAACCTTTGAGGTACATAGGAAACACCCCCCGTCCTCTAAACCTTGACAAGTACCCCCAACCTTTAGGATAGGTAAAGACTTCCCACTACCATATTCAATAGTATTTTCCCTCTGCCTAGATTGACATTTAAAAAGTCAGATAGTTTAAAGAATGCCATTTAAAACATGTCAATATGTGCATTTTATGTTAGTTTTCAATTTTGTAGAAGTTACTGATTGATTGAATCATTGTTTATTCATTTTATGTTTTATTTTGTCTTGATAAGTAGATTTCCTGTTTTTAGCTTGATGAATGCAGAGTTATTACCAATCTACATTTTGAATACATAAATTACTAAACGATTCTCAGATAGACCTAACTGTGAAACTGGGTATTTTGTTTCAAAATTTCAAACTTTTTGAAATACGGCATATTAATGCATTACAGAATGTAAATAATCCCGCGACTATCATTTCAAGCTACCAAAAAATATTTGTAACTTTACATATTTAAGAATTCAAAGATATTAGAGCTAAAATCAATCAATTAAACAGAAAATGCAAATCTTTCTCTTCAAATAAGTTCTAAATGGCATTTTTAACTTTTCAAGATTTTTGGCACTTTCCTTCTTACTGACAGGTAAAAAGACAAAACACAAAGGCAACAGGGTCTTTCGTTTCGAAAGGTTGGGAAGGTTTTTAAAAGATTTAAAAGACAAGGGCCTATTTGCAAAAATACAAATAAAAATAAAAAAGAATCCCATAGGCTGGGGGAATGTTTGCAAAGATATAAAGGATTGGGAGCTCTTTGCAACTGCAAGAGACACCTACAGTTAGGGAAATTTGCAATTAACTCAAAAGTGTATTTTCTCTTTCCTTCTTTTGTTTACCCCAACACATGAGTGTCTTTGAGCAATCCCGTGACGTATTATCAACTCTCTTCTTATCAGTTGCGATGCAACATTATTTATTCCTGGTATACATAAGGTGACATAAAGAAACCACATCTTCCGTTCATCATCAAGTCATCTATAATGCTCTCATCTTCAAATTAATTGTTCAGTCAAGTGAAACTGAATGGTGTACCTGTCTCCTACGGCTTTGTAGGTACCAAGATCTGGCCATTACGTAGCATGGCAAGAGAAAACCAGCAAACTGAAGAACTGATACCTGAAACTGAATTTCCAACATTACAATTACTTTGCATGCTGTAAAAACCAATCAATAGAGATTATTATCACTGAAAAGTTCCATGCACTTAGCACGTTCACATTTTTTCATTGATTTAAAAGCTAAAAGCCTACAACATGAACTTATGAGCTTGGCTGACCAGACTATGATCAAAATTAATAGATTAGCATCCAGAACTTTCATAATCAAATTGTCTCACCAAATTAGAGCACATATTCATGCACTCTTTTGTAAGTGGTAACAACTTCAATAAACCAGAATCAATCTTGGATTGGAAACGGTAACTACAAATGTTGCCGTACTTGCATTTGTTCCCAAAACGTTTCAATTTTCAATCCTATAAGTGCTATTCTAAACACCTCAACCTAATAGGGACCTATAAGTGAAGGCAGGGTACACATCTATCATTTCAAAATCGCAGGAAGTAATTACAGTCTGCCAACTGCTCAGTTCACTCACCTCCGCAGCTTCACTCATGTAATGACAGCAGAAAAGGGAATGCAAAATAACTTATGTAAGGATATCGAAATATTCGAAGGTCTGAAATACATCTGCCGCCCCACACACCACGAATTTTTCCCGCAATCATGTACGCTATTGGTTGAGAAAATGATTCTGAAGAAAAAGTATATCGTGCTGCTATATTCAAGTTGCAGGCACACTCGTGCATTCTAAAGCATTGTTGGTATTGGACGCTTACATCGAAAAACATTGATGATTCTTGCACCATTCCAGTTTCACGTGTAATCATGAGAGCTTGGCGTAGAAGTAGAATTATCAACAACTGCCAAATATTGATCCACGTTTACTTCCTGATAGAGGCAATAATCGATAGAAGAATAGCAACACCAAATCCTTGTTCCGGTCACTTACAACAAGAGCCACGGATCGGAGGCAGGCAATGCTGCTGCTACTTTCAACAGCATACTCTTCGTAGTCAGATCGCAGAAATTGCCTTTCAGCAGCAGCTAGCGCTATAAGATGAGAGTCACGGAGATTGATATGTGGGCCCCATGCTCGCCTAATCGACAGAAGCACACGATATCTTAGGCTACAAATGCTCAGCTAGGACACAGAATGGTGAATCATAGATGTTACAGGCATATCCAAAGTTAAACATTAAGACCTTAGCATGCAGAGATGCGACAAGCAAAGGCATCGCACCATCAGCTAAGATGAGCAGGATGCTATGAATCTATATCTACTTTGTAACTGAAATTTCAGGTTGGTAATTCAGTGAAATGAAACAAGGTTGGACATAAGCATGGAGAAACTAGGTGAATTTTGACTTGACAACTTGGAACATGAGAGATTAAAGCTGGAATCAGAAGGTATGATCGATTCATAACCAGCACACCCGTGGTCATAGCATCCAAAATACTCTGCAGAAGAGTAGGCTACAACCCTGGGATCTCACTTCAAGCTAAAGTACAGTGTGGTATTATTAAGAAGGAAGAAATGTGTGAATCTGCCAGATCAGACAACCTAACAAGAGTACAAGCAACAATATCAATAGAATCTGGAAGGATATATCCGCCGTACACTTGTAAATGATCGATCATTGGGAGACCAACAGATTTTATTAATCTTTTTGGGGAAAATGCCTGAAAATATGTAAAATGACACACCATATTAGCATATGCAACTTCTTCCCTTCCTAATACACCTTAACAAGAATAACATAGCTTGGAAGTAGGTGCTATTGGAAAGCGACTTTAAATAAAAGAAAAAGTTTCAGACAAACAAGTTGAAGATAAAAGTACTTGGTTCAGATAACATGTATTCGGCATGTTTAGAACTGAATACATTGAAAGACACAAAGAGATTGAGTAAATGAGAATGCACAAAAGAAAGTGATATTCTTGTGGATTACTAGCGGCTGTCGATGCCTTAGTCATTTCCAAGTAAGGGGGCATCCACTAAGAAGATTGAGCTTTGGAGTAAGACCAACAATTGTCAGGTGACTATGAATGTGATTTCTCTACCCATTATATATAAAAAGAGAAATGAGACAAAAATGAGAGACAATAATGAGGTAGAGGAATGATACAAGGAAAAGGGCAATTGTCCTGATCATCAATAACCATGCAAAATATCTCCCTCATACATAAACAAAAAAAACCAACAGTGGAAGTAAATAAAAAGTTTTAAACCAAAAGCTAAATGAAAAGTAAGTAAAATCCTTAAAACATGCAAAGGAGCATGTCTCCCTACAATTAATTGCTTTCTCTGAGATGGTAGAAGATGTTGATTGTAGATTGTTAAAATAAAGCATATCTAGACATTGGTGGTCAACTAAAGTCGAAAGTATGCTCCATATAGGGATTTTATGTTCTTTATGAAGCTTACAAGTTACCTGACATCAATGGCCACAAGATCTGGACTGATAGTGGCAGGTGGCGAAGAATAATTTGGAGAAAAAACCTATCACATAGAAAACCAGACCTTTTATATGTGAATTTGCATATTCATTATATATAGATTAAGAAGCTAAGATGCAGTCCCACCTGGTTGCAAATCTCACAGTTAATGTCACCTTTTTTGTTGCACCACCTCTGAATGCACTTCCTGTGGGCAAACTACAAGAAAGATGAGAGCTGATATCATCAGACAAACCAGAAACTCCAAAGCTCAGAGCAAATCCTACTGATCTCAACTTAGGGATCAATGACAAAGCAAAGCGTGACTCGATCATAATCTCAACCAATTTAAGCGCAGAAGTACAACTCCTTGATGAGAAGTCAGGCAAGTAATAACAAAATTATGATCCCAGTATTTGTGGGTATATGAAGTGAAAGAGGTAGCTGCCACCACTCTTCTTCATGTATACATTAAAAATCTAATGCATCATGCTACTAATTAAGGCATCTAAGAGACTTGTTTCACATTATAACCCAGAAATCACACAGCATGAATCTTTGAACAGTCATTACCATACATGGTCGTGTACCACAAAATACCTCTGTTTTACCATGTTCAAGTCATTCCTCTATGTTAAACTAACAAAATCTCCCTTTCCTGTCAATATTGCCGTGTCCATTTTCTTACTCGTGGTTTTGTTGGGTATTAGATAAGGAAGATAGTAATCTTGCTAACTAACCCATCCATGTGAGTCATGAACTAGATGGGGAGGCACTTGGGTACTACAAAGGAGTCGTGGTTAAATATTCCGCCATTTACCAATGCTTGTTTAAATCGCTTCACATTGCATTCTGAGCATTGGTCAAAATTATGGTGTGTGCATTCGCGGTATAGCGGATGCGTTGTTTTAACTCAATAGCCAAAAATCTATACCAGTAATGAATCAACTGTTTGGCACATAGAGAGAACGCCCTATGAGACCCTTTGTTCCCCAAATCCGTCCCACGCGGGCATGAATTCTCCATAACAAGTATCAGAAAGTCTCTTCCCACTCTCCTACTCATCCACTTAATTTTAAGTCTTCAGTTCATCATGGAACAAGTTCTTTGGTGTCATTGACATAATGATTTGTCAAACAAAGCCAGTGATCGTCATTGACATACTACTTCTTTCCCATTTCATCTGTCATTTCCCCTCGAAGAAGAAATCAGAGTAAATATGCAACAGTATACCAAACCCCAACAAAGTCGTAAATGCAAAAAATTACTGCAACACACAACCACTAAATTAAAAGCCGTCACGCGGCTGAGACCAGCTCCAGAAAAAGAAAAATTGCAATTTCCACGAAACTCCACCTTTACCAAAGGGGAAAAAAATGATGTTTTCCCTTGACCTTCTTCAACTAAGAGTGATCACACTGGAGTTTGAAAATCGAGACCCTTGATCAGAGAGAGAGACAGACAGACAGACAGAGAGAGGTTTCATCTAATTCACAGAATTCGCGAATGTCAACCCATGAAAACATCTGCCTTTCAACAGCCAACTTGAACCACAAGAAGGAAAGAAGAAAACGAAACAAGCTCGAACAGAGAGAGAGCGAGAGAGTGACCTTGAGAGTACCGCTACAGGCACAAGGAGACTCCATGGCCTGGACTTCGTCCTCCTCCTGGCATATCCTGCACTCCACCACCACTCTCTCCCTCGCCTTCTTCTTCGCCGCCGCCGAGCACCCTTCCCCTCCGTCGACCACCACCACCACGACACCCGCCATCGCTTGCATTTGCTTCTCTCTCTCCGGCGCTCTGCCGTCGCCATCCACCGCCGAATCGGAGCGCGCCACCGCCGGCTTCGCGGTGGCCCCGTCCACGAGCACCATAATGTCGTCCACCATCCCTCGCTCTCAAGTGATGCCGAGTCAATGGCAGTTTCTCTCTCTACGGAGGACGAAGAAGAAGAGGAATACTGGGGAGCGTGCGTTTTAAAAAAAAGCAGACACGAGTTTTCTCTGGTGACGTAATTGTGGTTAAATTGGGGCCCTCCTTGTTTTACTTTTCCGTGAATGGTCCAAATTGCCCCCGCTGTGTGACTTGAATTTCGTTCATGTCCAAGCAAAATATCTCCCTACTAGTAATATATATATATATTAGATAAGTATACTGAAAGTACTAAAACTTGTCACGAAAGTGCGATTGATTAAGTACTAAAACTTATCATGAAAGTGCAATCAATTACTAAAAATTATCACGAAAATGCGATTGAGTCCTAAAATTCTAAATAATTACAGTCAACGGAAGGATTTAATTTCACCGATTTGACAATTGTTAGGACTCGATTGCATTTTTTGAAAGTTTTAAGACTCAATTGCATTTTTTTTTTAAGTTTTAGGACTTCCAAAGCACTTATCGCTTCATTTTTAATTTCTCTGTTTTCATAAAATGTAAAATAATACTATAAAAATCAAATGTTTTCTCGTTAAGGCTCAGATCGCTTTGCGGAATTCTTTAAAAAGAAAATAATAATAATAATAAATGAAATATTTAAATGGAGTACATGGAGAAAAATCAAATCATATTTTTCATACCAAATGAAAAATATTTTATAGTTTATTTTGAAATTTCAGTCAAATGTCGGAAAAAAATTCGTTTCTCCTGAAAAATGACTTCTTGAAAAATATTTTTCAGAAATATCACATATTCCGCGAAACAAACGGAGCTTAAATATACTTAGCAGATAATATATCCCTTAATAAGACATCTTATAAATATTATCTTTAAAGCCGTCGCCCCTAATAAGTGCTCCTACAACATTTGAAACCAAAGATCAGTAATTCGTAATATTGTATTGTCACGCCCCGACTCTCGAGCACGCGACAACCCTACCAACTCGCCTCAGGTCATAAAGGTTAACGTCCCAGGCACGCTAACGACCTATCGAAAAATAATGCGCATGCGGAAACGTGCTAAACTCCCGGACAAAAACGTAAACAGGGATAGCAAAGCAGGAGAAATAACAACGATCAATCAACTAAGGAACATATCCATTAAAACACTAAAAGTAGATGATCGCTAACCCTACAGAGCTATACAGAGATAAATACAACCCCATTCTTCGGGGCGGCTCTCTAAGACCAAACAAAAGGGTATATGGGTCAGGAAGGGTTAACTTCTCATCTACTCCAAAAGAGGGGCTACACCACCCTCGTCCTCAACTTCACCTTGGACCTGAAAAAGGGGTTAACCACGACGGGGTGAGAAATAAATCTCAGTGAGCTAGCGCCTAAGCCCGGCTAGGGCGTTGACTCGCTCAGGCGACCTACACACAGTACAATACAATAGTATAACGTCAATCACATGCAAGCTTACCACGCCTTGGATCATACATATGCAAGACTCGACTTGACATGACAGCCAACCAATCAAGGCAACAACCAGAACACCACAACAGCTTGCAAGCACAAATCCCCACACGTATTCCGGTTATTAACGGCCACAAGGCCCGGCGCACACGACTGGTGTGGCTCAACACTACGACTGGCAGTGTCTACTGGCATGACCAGGCATCGTCCCTTACTTCCGGCGACGGCGTCCAATAGTCCGTAAGATTCGTACGACTGGCACGACACGGAACTACCGGGAATCCCTGAAGGGGCTTCGGTCCATCCATACTGCGACCGGCGTCCGATAAATCGTGTGGCTCCGTACGACTGGCACGGCACGAATTTACCAGGAAAAAAACCGTACGACTGGCACGGACCGTACGACTGGCACGGATTTATCTCATCATATGACCACACAAGCAGATCATCCAACCAATCGATTCTTATCTTGGCATTTAGTCAAATGCTCACACGATCAAGCTCAAAGACTCGGCCACTGGCCATTTTTATGCTCAAATATGCAATTTAACCTCACACGTGGTCACATGAATATGCACATTATCCACCAGACTTTGCATCTAAATACGGGTGATCAACCCTCAAGCAGTCAATCACAAACCAATCAGATCATTCAGCAGTCAGACATTGATCACCACGTCAAACAGTCGACAACAATTATAACAACACGCTCGATTAATTGAACTAACCACCGACGGCTACTCCGCCTACCAACCAACCAGTCAAACAATTTATCGTTCACTCGGCTCTGGCTAATCGCTCGCTCGCAATTAAATAATTGCAGCCAATCAATCAATCTAATCACCAATTAGCCTCAGACAACCTAGCTAACCAGTCTAATTCGTCTAATTGCGGTCATTTAACTTAAACCCAGTCTCTAGCTAAACCGACCACAATTAATCTACTTGAACGCCTAATTAAGCTAATTAAGCTAATCCCGAACGTAATTAGCGACCTAACCGAGAGTTAGGGGCTAACTCACTACTACACAGCCCGGCTACGACGACGGCGACGGGACAACGACGACGGCAACGAACGGCGGCGGCGGCCGGCTCCGGCGAGCGGCGGCTACTGTTCACGGGCTGAGGTCAGCGGCACGGAGCGAACGGTTCGGATCTCGGGTCACGGGCGGTACTCCGGCGATTCTGGACAGCGGCAGCAGCCCGGGCGGAGGAGTGGGTGGCGGTTCGGCGGTTCGAGGAGCTCGGGTCGGTGAGGCGAGGCCGGCGCGACGAGGGGTGGCGGGGCTGCGGCTAGACGACGGAGCTGGAGGCTGGGGTGGTCGGAGGTCTCGGGCGTCGCGGGTTGAGGAGGAGGAGGCGCGGATCCACGAGCCTCGGCTGCTCACGGGTCGGCTCGCGGGGCGACGACGGCTGGGCGGGCGACGACTGGAGTCGGCTGAGCTGCGACGGGCGGAGGCTGGAGGTGGGTCGCGGATCTCGGGTGGAGGCTCGGGCCGACGGGGTGGAGGTCCTCCGGGGGTTGCTCGGCCGACGCGACGAGGCTGAGCCCGGGGAGTGGGTCTCAGATCAGCTGGAGCTCGGTTCGACGGCCCGGCGAGCTCGACGGGGCTTGGGGGTCGCGGGTCCACGGCGCACGGGGCTCGGCCGAGCGACAACGGAAGGCGGCGAGGCGACTGGTGGCGACTGCGGCGACGAGCTCAGTCCGACTGGGTCTCGGGTCGGCAGGCTCGCGGAGCAGCTCGGGCGACGGGGCTCGAGCGAGACGACGGGCTGCAGCGAGGAGGAGGGAGGCGCAGGTCGGCGGGCTCGCGGCTGAGGGGCGACCTGCGACGGCTGCAGCTTGGCGGAAGAGGCAACAAGAAGAAGATGAAGCAGATGGAAGGGGGGGCAGCGTGCGCAGAGGGTGGGGGAGGGGCACGGCTGAGAGAGAGAGAGAGAGAGAAAGGATGTGATTGGTGGGTGGGGAAGTGATGGGTAGGTGGCTGCTGATAGGACAAGGGGGCCCACGGGGAATTTGAATTTCTTGTCTTCTAGCATATAAAGGGTTTCAGGCGCGAAGGGTCTCCGACCGGCGCTTCGGGACTTATTAAATCCATCTTCAGATTAAAATAAATCGCGTCCAATAATTGTCTCTTAGACCACGAAAATTCCAATTTTATTTATTTTATGAACCTTAAAATTTCGGGACGTCACATGTATGGTAACCGTGTTCTCAAATTAATAGGTATAGCAAAACGATTAAATTACGATGATAAAGTATTAATTCTTGTTGGTAAACAAGTTAGCATGTCAAATTGTGGCGTTTTATTTGGGTTTTTTTCCCGTATTTCTTACTTTTATTATGCATCGTGAACATAGATCGAGTCACATATGGTTCGTCTTACCTAATGATATAGTCCCCTACTTATGTGAGTATGGGGGGAAATGAGAAGCTTGAGACCGATATAAAGACTGTTTGATAAACTGTAATTGAAAAATGCATTGGAATGCAGCTTTGGGAAAATCCTATTTGGTAAACATAAATTTGAAAAGTCTTTTGAAGTGATCAATTTTAGTTTTTAAATGCAATTTGTCTAAAATTAAAAAATAATAATTGTTACATATGGACAAATTTATAATTAAAAAATCACATCAAAGTGGATTTTTCAACTAAAAAGATAGCAATTGCACTATAATAAATATAGTCACATATGTCTCGAGGAAAGAAATAGGGAAAATTATCAAAAAAGTCTTAAACCTATTCAATTTTAGTCCTAAACCTTTTTTTTGTCAATTCAGTCATAAACCTTTTGCAATTATGCCATTTCAGTCCCGAATTATGCCATTTCAGTCCCGAATTTTGACTGGCCAGTGACAGAATATTTTAATATTTTTTGAATTTTTAATGATTTTTTATATAATTTTTATTCTTTTCTTTTCTTTTTTCTTTCTTTTTATTTTTCTTTTTTTTCCTTCCCCAACCCCTCCCCTACCTCCAGCCGGTTCGGCGACCGGCCAGAGGTGCGGCTGGCGAGGTCGAGGCTTGCCCGGCCATGGCCGGGCTCGACCTCGTCGTTACCGGGCGAGGCAGCAACGGCAAGGTCGAGCCTTGCTAGGGTCTGGGCGAGGGTTGACCTCGCATGCCTAGATTTGGGCTAGCGAGGTCGACCCTCGCTAGCCACGCCTCTAGCCGATGAGGGCGGAGGTGGAGTCGGGGAGGCGGGGCGCATTGGGATCGCGGGGAGGGGGGTAGTTGTCACGGCAGCGCTTACGGTGGCGGCGTTTGGCAACAGCCTCGGCGGCGCTTGCGGCGGCGGCGTAGCTGAAGGTAAAGGGAGCGGGAGCTAAAAAGGGAAGGAGAAGACAGTGAGGGTAAATTTGACATTATGAAGATTGAGTGAGGGCAAGATTGGGAATAAAAAATAGTCATTTAACTCGGCACCGTTGCTTGCCGAAAATGCTGAAAGCTAACTTTGAGCCAAAGATGTTTTTAAAAAATTTGCCAAACACCTCATTTTTGGCCCAAGGGTGGTTCCCAAACGCAACCATATTATAGGATGATTGCTGACCCCGATTAATATGAGAACATTTAAGCACAATATACCCAAATGAAACAAAAAATTAAAAAGAGAAAATGCCACCCTCCTCGTGTAAATTCTCGAAAAAATTTCTACTTATATATTCCCTATGAAAATTTTCCAAAAAGTCATAAACCTATTGTATTTTTACCAATTCGATCTTAAACTTTTTTAATTTTACCAATTGAGTCCTAAACATTACAATTGAGTCAATCTGACCAATTTTGATTGGAAGTCGCTGACGTGGACCCCGGTCATCCTAATGGCAAGATCGGCATTGACGTGGATAATTTTTAATAATTTTTTATTTTATTTTCTTCTGTGTTATTTCTTTACCTTTTTCCCTTTTCTTTATTCTTTTTCTCTTGGCCGGTCATCACCGGATTAAGGGCGGCTTTCGCCAGCCCAGGGCTAGGCATCCCTTGCCTAAGGCCGGCGATGGACGGCAAAGGGAAAAAGAAAAAAAAAAGGTAAAGAAAGAAAACAGAAGAAAATAAAAAATTCAAAAATATTAAAAATATCATTAAAATTTACCTACGTCAGCACTGGCCGAGTCATGTAAGATGACCCACATCCACGTCAACGATTTGCAACTAAAATTGATCAGATAGACACAATTGACAAGACATAAAAAGGTTTAGGACTCAATTAATAAAATTAGAAGGTTGAAGACCGAATTGATAAAAGTGCAATAAACTTAGGACTTTTTGACAATTTTTCTTGTGTTTCCTTGACAAACTACTTTTGCTTATTTATTTATTTATCGGGTGTATGGCCTCTACGCGAGCCTCTATGTCATCTACAAATCCCATGTTATGGCTAGTGGTGCCCTTTGTCCTGGTTTCACTCAAAATGTTTAGGTATAGGGGAATCAAAAGTAGCATCTAAATAGGAAACAAGGTGCCTTAGCAAACCGTGTCTAATTAATCTATGTTTTTTTTTGTTTTTGGAAATCAAGGAATTTATATATTAAAAAAAACGGGGTCTTGTCTCTTGTTTGGTACATGGAGAAATGGGACAATACCCACAGCATCAAAACCAAGAAAAGTTTGCTTCAATAATAGTGAAATCCCACGTTTCTTTTTCTTGTTATCTCCAACGTAGTGTCCGCTCTTTGCCATGATGACCAAAGACGAAGAAAACTACAGAGTCTTACATGTAAAGAGGCAAAGAAGTTTAGTCATTTGCAACTCATTCTTGTTTCTTGCATGCTTGCATTGATCACATGTTGATGCATGAGGAACTTGATTACATCTCTCGTGAAGAGTATCGTTGTGTTTAACTAAGGCATATTCTTTTCACTATATGGGAAATTCATCTTACTTTGAAGGGTTCTTTTAAGAGGATGATGCCTGCGCGAAAATTTATGTGCATCCCATATATTTGGGTCGTTTAGCTCGACCCCTCAAACTTTTTGGCGCTAAATAGAATCTCGTCGGCGATTTTCACATCAACGTTGGTCGTTTTACGCCAGCCATACCACGCAGAACAACCAGCATCAATGTTAGTAATTTCTGGTCAAAATTGACCAAATAGACTTAATTGGTAAAACGTGAAAAAAATTTAGGACTCAATTGACAAAATTAAAAGGTTTGGGACTAATGGCAAAAATGCAATAGGTTTCGGACTTTTTGGACAAATTTCTTGAATGAATACTGCCCACTTGATTTATTGGCTTTAGGGTTTTGCCCTTTTAGACGAATCTCCATTGGTGAAATGTAGGTTGTTGCATTCGACTTTAGAGAAAGTTGGTAGTCGAATCAAGTTGGATTGGCATAATTTAGTGCTTGAGCTTCTTTTAAGTAGATCATGCTAAATCAAATACTCGACTTAAGCTCGACCAAGTCGAATCTCACATCTTAGAATCTTCGAAGGTAAACGGTTTCCTCACATGCCATAAAAGGGGGATGAAGTAACGATTACTTGACAATTACGGAATTGGTGCGTCGAGTACATGGTGGTTGTTGAATGAAGTAGAGATCATATTGGATAATTTAAAAGTTCAGGGAGATAACTCTTCCACACGAAGAGATGGTGTTGGAGTGAAATTATAGCACATTTGGTCGTAGTTGTTTGATTATTACACTACATGTTGATTGCCAATTATAGTGTTTGATTGCAATAATAGCTATTTCATCGACCCCCATCTAATCCCCCTTACAGCCCGACTATAGAATGACATATATGGGGTATTACGGGGAAATTGTCAAAAAAAGTCCAAACTCTTTCACACTTTTACCAATTTAGCTAAATGGCAATTGGTCTGGTTGCTTCTCGTGAATTTTCATGGCCTTGCTGTGCAAAAATGGGACTTGAATTATCGATTATACCGTGTAGATGGATATATGCCTTGGAAAGTTCAATCCACGCACTCTTATGTTGTCCTAGTCACTGGCTTGAGAAAACATCGGGGTTGACTATTGAAATGATAATAACTGTATAAATTTTGTTTTAATATAATCATGTGATGTGTGTTTAATATTTAGCTGTAATCATAAATAAACTACTGATTTAAATAAGTATTTGATACTATAGATTGTATATTTAATAATTTATATGAAATATTAAACTACTCCTAAATCACAATTGACTATTAAAGCGATAATCACGACATTCTTTTTAATTTAGATTTTAGGGGTATTTTGGAAATTCTAAGGCTACTTTCCTTTTAATATATACGTCATTCATGAAATCAGACGGGCTATTGTTTAATTTTTTTGCTAGAAGTTTGGACCGGAGTTGATGTTGCGGCGAAGCTAGAGGCGAGCTTGGACTTAGGCAAACTTTTCGATTCGTGACGATGATTTTGATTTAGCAACATGTGGGAGAGGCTTTCCCTAGGTCGAAGCGTGGGGTGTAAAAGGATAGGACAATCAACAAGTTGGGCGAGGAGACTTGGATGTGTTCTCTTGGACTTACTATGGAAGGAATCATAATAATTTCCCTACGCCGGAGAAATTCGTGTAAATGTTCAATCAAGTTTCCTCTATCGACAGTTTTACTGTATTATCGCACATGTCAGCGCATGATTTTCACCGAACATGACCGGCGAGATCAACCCAAAAAGACTCAATCGAATTACTGACTCAAAATTCCGACCCGCTTGACTGCATGAATAAATTTCATTTCGCCCGCGACCTTTTTTATATATATATATATATATATCTATTTTTACTCGTGATGCAATTATTTCCGAGTAGAACTGATCATTGAGCGAGTCCCGATCGTGACGTGCGGTCCGATCTGGCGTAGTTCGTTGCTCAAACGCCCGTCAGGTGAAATAGGGATGGATGGATGGATCGGGCGTTATAGCTAAATACTCATGGTCTACACGGGCCGAACAAACCAAATTTTGGACCCATTTTACCCGGGCCGACGTGGGCGGCCCGTAATCGGGTCCCCGACCCGAGCGCCTACGCGGCTAGGGTTTACATACAGCAGCTTCGCTGCGCCATCTATTTAACTCTCCTCTTTGGCTCACATCTCCCACCCCAAAAGCCCTAAAAATCTTCATCTTCGTCGTCGTCTTCTTCTCTCGCAGAGAGGTCTCAGATCTTCCATCTTCGAGCTCAGATCGCTGTGTGTTCGTTCGCTCAGCTCTCAATTGCTTGATTTTTCCCCCTTCCTGTAGATAGCTGGTAGTTGCTTGGCTCGGGTGGCGTGGCCTGTGATGCGAAAAATTGTCCGTACCATCTGAGACGACCGTCTCTGATCGACACATCATCATCTCTAGCTTTCTGAGGCCTTCGTCGCTCTCGCGCGACTGCGCTCTGCTCTTGCTTCTCGTTCGTTTTCTTTTTTTATCTAACTTTTTTAGGGTTTCTTCGCCACTGTTTTCTTGTCTTTCGGAGGCAGTGATGATCCGAAAACATATACCATCAAACTCTGAAGCCCGATTAGGGCTTGTTGATGCGATCGAAAATCGAGATTCTCTGAGCCTTTTTCTTTTGATTTGGGTTTCGTTCTTCTTCTTTCTCTTTTCGGCAACAAATTAGAGTCACTGCTACGCCTTTGCTTCCATGGCGTATTCAGCGCTGTACGTTGCCGAGATCGACGGGAGCCGAGATTCTGGCATTTCGCCCCCTCAACCAGGGCGCTTTAGTGCATTCAGACGCTCCTACAAATCTCCAAATTATTGCGAAATTCAAATGAGAAAAAGCATGAATTTTGAGTATTCTATTAAAAAAATGAATTTTTAATTAAATAATTTTCATAAAAATCTGAAGATATTTAGCAGAAAATACAATTTGGGTATGCTCACCTTAGGACGGGCCATGAAGTATGCACTCCATTTAGAAAATTGGTTCGTTATATGGGTAGAATAGGATTTTAAAGAAAATCATACAATCATTATTGGAATAAACAATTTCATACCTAGGCTAATTGTATGCATCTCATTTCAACTGATCTCCTTGATTCTATTAATCGATCCATCCATAAACGTCGACCCCGCTAACTTTTAAGCGTCTTAGAAACTATGAACAGATCGTGGTATGAGCATATTGTGGCCAATATTGCCTGCTCTATCGTGATCAGTGGTGGCCACGGGTCGGTTTGGGCTTAGAATCCGCTCGGAATTGGCTCGGGTCAAAATCGAAACCGGCCCGTTGACCGAGCCGGTGGTTCCAAATCGGAATCGGCCCGTGGCATATGGGCCCGGTTCCGATTCGCCCAAATCTTGAACTGGCTCGGAACCGCTGGTTCCGAACCGACGAACCATGAAAAAAAAAAAATACGAACCGCTAGTTGCGGTTGCAGTTTCGGTTTCGGTTCTCGTTTTTCATGAATCGGGGTTCCGATTTCGGTTCTCGTTTTTCATGAATTGGAACCGGCAATTCTGAAACCGTGGCCATCACTAACCGTGACCCAAGAAATGAAGCTTGGAGCGGGTACATGGAGAACTCTAGAAAAAACCTTTTCAATGTGGAAGTGCGAAACCCTCAAAAAAGCTCTTTCCAATGATATTTATGGAGTTTTTTTTAATTATAAAAAATGATACTTATGGAGTTGGATTTGCAATTGCATTGACACAAAAACAAAATTTGGTATGAAAATGAAAGAATACAATGAATGAAGTTGCTTTTGCAAATAAGAATAGGATAATCATGGCAGTATTTTGGGTTAATATTACGAAAAATCCTAAACTCGTACACCTGTAACAAATTTACTTTAAATTATTTTTTTGACCACTAAAAATCCTAAATTGATATACCTGGGACAAATTTATCATAAATTAATTTTTTTGCCCACAAAAACTCTAAACTGGTGCATGTGACAAATTTACGTTTTGTTAAATTGGATTAATACCACGAAAAAATTTAAAGTGATACATCTCTGGTACACTCGTCAATTACCACGTCTCATCCAACTCAGCAATTTGACAGTTAGATTGAACGAAAACTAAATGAAGGTAAATTTGTCACAGATGTGCCAGTTTGAGGTGAATTTATTACAAGTGTACCAGTTTTGGGTTTTTTGTGATCAAAAAAATAATTTAGGGTAAATTTGTTATAAATGTATTAGTATGAGATTTTTTCGTAATATTAACCCTAGTATGTTTTTTTCTTCTAATGACCAATTTTGATAATTGCAGGAAACTGTTGGACTAAATGGCAACATGTTCAAGTCAGTCACTCAGACCCAAAATAAAATAAAAAAGTCAATCACGTGCATGTAGAAGCCAACCAAATTTAATTTTTTTTTTTGGCCTTTTTTCTTTTCCAAGGATGTACCTTTGCAGATTCAGCGGGTTCTTCGTGACAGATTGCTTCTTAGATCATTGCAGAATGAAGAAACTGCTGTGTAATCTTGTCTTAGAAACATCTTCGATTCACCAAACTTCCATCAGTAAAATCTGTTAATTCTGATATATATTTCTTTTTGTTTTTTTTTTCAATACGGATGATAAAGTTTATTTCATACTTTTCTTACAAAAATTTAGCATTCCGAGAGATTATTGCAAACAAGTCCTTCGGAATAAGTTTAATAGAAGAAAGGGGCTTACAATACATGGCAAATTATATGTAGCTTATATAGAGTTAAGAGAATGTTTGCTCGGGATCGAGATTTAGATAATGTTACAAAACATGCTTAAATGATGTTTCCATATATTTACAGCCAAAGTAGTTCTCTATTAAATGATACAATTTATTCAATTTTAAAAAAAAATTACTTAAAATGAAGTAAAGGAATTTGCAATTTTAAATGAGGATAAATTTTGGAACCAAGTTCATTCAAATTTCTAATGCGATTTTCGCAAAGGGTTATTGGTTCAATCAAATAAAATATGTTCACTTCACTCCTTCAAAATGTTTGTTTTTTGAATTTTTCTATTGTAGCATGTCGTAATGGAGAATAAAATCGACCATCACGGAGGTTGCCAAAAGCAGGCATAATTGTTGATTGACGTACATTCTTGAGCGAGGGATTATCATATTAATAACGACTAAAAATGAAACGAACGATGAAAAGAGTCGTAGTAAAATTTAATTTTTCGCATTTATTATGTTGTTCTATTTTGCATCTTTAGCTAACTTAATATGCTATGAGATGAGATGAGATGAGATGTTTGGCTAAAGGAAAAAAAGGGGTTAATAATTCAATTTATAAATTTGCCCCAAAATTGCTTATATGCAAACTATGGAAAATGGCATAAATAGTCTTTAAACTTTGGTCCAATGTGTAATGTGGTATCTAAACTTTTAAGTTGTTCAATGAAATCCATAAACTTTAGCTCAATGTGCAATCTCGTCCTGGAACTTTTAATTTATTCAATGAAGTCTCTTAGCTATCGATACATATCCAATTTAGCTCATGTACTCTAAGAAAATGTCCAACACTATCCTTTAATTAATTTAAGTTCAGAGATTAGATTGAACATAAATTAAAATTTTAAGGATTATATCGAATAAATTAAAAATTTAGGGACGACATTATACGTTGGAATAAAGTTAAAGACACTGACCAAATTAAAATTTAGAAATAACGTTGCATATAAGGCTGAAGTACGGAACCATTTGTGTCATTATACTTGCAAATTGTCCCGATCGTTGACTAAAGATCTACTTTGAGTGGACAAAAATGCCCTCCATGTGGGGTGCTAACCGTGCTATATCCATGGCTAAAATCGCCAATCCACCTTAAAGCCCGACTGTTACGACTGCTTCAATTCATCATCATCTTTTTGACCCCCCAAAAAAAAAAAATAAAAAAATCGTCACCTTCATTTCGTAGATCTCAATCCAAGTCCAAAAACCCAAGAGAAACTCCTCCTCCTCCTCCTCCTCCTCCTCCTCCTGATCATAAATAACATATTCAGATTCTCGCTGTTCGTTGCCAATTGGGCTCGCGAGCTGGAATGAACAGCAGTCTTCGAAGCAAATTGTGTTCTTGACGGTCCGGGTAATCATCAGTTCAATCGGAGGAGCTGAGATTTTCTTTCAATTGAAAAGTGTTCGTTCACGCGCTCTTGGTTTTTCAATTTCCACCGGCGGGATCTATTTGCCTTTTGTTTATGCTAAATTTGTCGGATTGTTGGGGGATTTCGATGATTGGGCGCGTTTTCGTGGTTTTGGGATTGATTTTTGCGAGATTTATAGTCAATTTTCCTCGGCGTAGTAGCTCGGTGGAGCTAAAAGCTGCTTGTGATTTGATTAACATGGAGTAGCATGTTGTCTGTTACCTATTGGTTTAGTAATTTGGGTGGTGAAGAACTGTTGGAGTTATCACTGAGGCGCGTTTCATTGCGGATTCTTTGATTGTACCATTATAATAAGATGCATGACACGCGATAAACTGTTAGCTCGTGTTAAGTGCAAGAGTTCTGTGCAGACGGACTGACTGGAAAACTTGGATGTTGTATGGATGCTCATTTCATATACCCAATATAGTTTGCAAGGGCGTGCTGAATTTCGATGATTTGTGCAGGTTTAGTTGCCGCGGTAGAGTTCTTGTGCGCTGAAAGGTTGCCATGGCTGCGTCGGAGGAGAATAGCGCGCTGTTTCCTATTTTCATTTTGACTATAATGGCGCTGCCTTTAGTGCCTTATACTGTTATGAAGTTATGCCATACTGCTACCAAAAAATCAAAGATCGCGCACTGCCAGTGTTCGGAATGCTTGCGATCAGGGAAGTATCGCAGGTCAATATTCAAGAGGGTGAGTTGCCTGGTTAACTTCTTGAAAGCATTCGATGTTTTTGAATGGTGTTGGGGTTGAGTTTATGACTGCATGTTCTCTTTTATCTTAATTGTTGCAGATTTCCACATTTTCAACGTGCAGCAACCTGACGTTAGTTCTGCTCTGGGTCGTGATGATATTTCTAGTCTACTACATCAAAAATACGAGTGGGGAGGTAAAATCTATGTTGAGAACTTTATGAGTAATCTATCTATTATGCTATTGATGGTGCCCGTGCTAGTTACTTATGAGCTTTTTTTCTTGGCAAATGTATATGTCATCTCTTATTGCCATCATTGCCTATGAATGTAAGTTTCCTGAATGTTGCTTTTCACTGAGTTGTCTTTTTTCTGGCTTACGTAGATTCAAGTTTTTGAGCCATTTAGCATTCTTGGGTTAGAACCTGGAGCTTCCGATTCAGAAATAAAGAAGGCGTATAGAAGACTTTCAATTCAATACCATCCTGATAAGAATCCTGATCCAGGTTGATGGTTTTACAAATATCTTCTAGGATGATCTAGTTAAATGATTCATGTATCCTAAGAGTTGACTTTGTATATATCTGTTATCAGAGGCACACAACTTTTTCGTGGAGTACATTTCCAAGGCTTATCAAGCTCTCACTGATCCTATATCTAAGGAAAATTTTGAAAAATATGGTCATCCGGATGGGAAGCAGGTAACTTGTTGTTTGAAGCTGTCTACTAATCTGATTAATATTCTTTGAGAAAGCTTACAATTATCCTGGTTTCGTGCAGGGATTTCAAATGGGTGTTGCTCTCCCTCAGTTCCTGCTGGACATCGATGGTGCTTATGGTGGAATTCTTCTACTTTGGATTGTGGGCGTCTGTATTCTTTTGCCACTAGTTATTGCTGTGATATACCTCTCAAGGTCATCAAAGTATACTGGAAACTATGTCATGCACCATACACTGTCCAATTACTATCACTTAATGAAACCTTCTTTGGCCCCGAGGTATGTGGTCCGTTCTGAGTATGTGTCCCATTCATTTTGTTGCTGTATGCATCAAGAGCTATGTTTATGCTGTTGGATGTTAGTGAAGACCTAACATTTATTTTTGCTATATATGAAGGAGGAAATTGATATTTTAAGTTGTAACTATTGTTCTGATGGTAGGATGCTGCCATCGTTCATGAATTTAACATGTCCTTTTTTTAACCTTTACTACTCCCTTTTAAGCATCTTCTGATGTTGTAATATGTTTCTGGAACTCTTAGACCCATAAAGTTGTATAACGCTCCATTTCTCTCGTCTACCATTGCTTGCAGCAAAGTTATGGAGGTCTTTATCAAGGCTGCTGAATTCATGGAAATTCCAGTCCGAAGGACTGATGAGGAACCCCTTCAAAAGCTGTTTTTATTGGTCAGGAGTGAGTTGAATCTGGATCTCAAGAACATCAAGCAAGAACAAGCTAAGTTTTGGAAGCAACATCCCCCATTTGTTAAGGTGATATGCAGCAAGATTGTCATAAGTAGCTTTCTGTCGAATATTTTTTTCAAGTAATTCGGCACTTAATAAAGATGTGCTTGGTGCTTTGATTTCTTTCAAGACAGAATTGTTGATTCAGGCTCAGTTAACAAGGGAATCAGATTCCTTATCTCCAGCTTTGGTCGGTGATTTCAGACGTGTTTTGGAACTTGCACCTCGGCTACTTGAAGAATTAATGAAGGTGCTGTTTAGTTTCTTAATGATAATTGGTGGGGGGAAGGGTTTATTCTATATAATAATTTCCATGCTTACTATACAGAAACCACATCTCTTGCATCTTTCTTCATTCTTGTTCTTTTTGTATTGGTCCGTATCTTGCCAGTTATTTTTCATGCAGTTCCAGGCAGAAATGATGTTGAATCCGTATATAGCTCTTTGCTTGACATGTGTGTTTCATACTGCTCAATTAGCGGCACAAGAACTGAAACACTAGTATTTATGGTATATGAAAACCATTTGGTTGTCTTGGTGTTCTTTGTTGACATGTTGTGAAATCATTCAGCTGGCTTCATTATCCTATTCCTCTCAGTAATGTTTTAACTTTTCATTCAGATGGCTGTCATTCCACGCACTGCCCAAGGACATGGTTGGCTGAGGCCTGCAATTGGGGTTGTGGAGCTTTCTCAATGCATTATTCAGGTGCTGAAGCTGAGAACTTGAACTGTATTAATTGTCGTTGTTGACTAATTCCATAGATTTGGGTTGTCAAGGAAAGACACTTTTTCCATTTATGCTTTAATAGTTCTGATGCATGACTAAGCGATTAGGAGTCAAGGAGATTGATTTTCAATCTACTGAACAGATACTCTCTCTCTCTCTACATATATGTGTGTTGTTTGTCGCACTGAGGTTTTTTGTTACTTGGGCACTGAGGTTTTTTGTTACTTGGATGTTCTGCCGTGATCTCATAATGTTAACATTGTGGAGAACGGAACTCAAAATATGTAGCTACACTAGTTCATCCAAACTTGAGTATTAGCTAGTAGCAGAGAGTTGTATGAAGTACAGATGGATACATTGATGGTATGCAAGCAAAATGACAAATAGTTGATGATCCGTGTTAGAGTAATTAAATATTGTACCACGCCTTCATCTAACAGCTTAAGCTTTTAGAACAGTTGGCAGTGGTCTCACAAAATCTCATATGGTGTCAGAGCAGGAGGTCCTGAGTTCAAACATTTCCAGGCCCCTATTTGCCTCTCCAATGAAATATTTCCACGCTTAGTATTAGGCAAAAAGACCAGACTAAGCGTGATGGGGATTGTTAGAGTAATTAAATATTATACCACGCCTTCATCCAACAGCTTAAGCTTTTAGAACAGTTGGCAGTAGCCTCACAAAATCTCACATGATATCAGAGCAAGAGGTCCTGAGTTTAAACATTGCCAGGCCCCTATTTGCCTCCCCAATGAAATATTTCCACGCTTAGTATTAGGCAAAAAGACCAGACTAAGCGTGAGGGGGAATGTTAGAGTAATTAAATATTATACCACGCCTTCATCTAACAGCTTAAGCTTTTAGAACAGTTGGCAGTGGTCTCATAAAATCTCACAATCTGAAAAGTGATACTACAAGCTTGTTTGGTAGAACTTAAAAATAAGTTCTGCAATTTAAGCTGCGAAGTTTATGTGTTGACCATTTCAAGTGCTGAAAAAATAAAATATAAAAAGCTGTTTGATATTAACTGAAAATTGGTTGCTGAAATATTATGAATTTCTTACCAAATACGAAATTATGATTAGTATTGGCGATTTTGAACAATATAGTTGGCCAGATTCTAATAACAATTGATCATTTCCTATGAAGGAATTTAGAAACCCTTGCTTATCAGATTAAGTGAATTCTGACTGTAAATGCTAATTCATCAGCTTATGAAACCAACTTAATCTCACTGAGTGCTGAATTTTTAGCTTTCAGCACTTTATTGGGGTCATCAAACAGGCTGTAAGCCAATATTCACGGTGTTAAAGGTCTGATGTGCACTCTTCTCTAATTGGAGGCTCATTTGTCATTTACCTTTTTTTATTTTATTTTAATGCTCACTCGCCTTTGTCTTCTTTTCGCATTTTATCTGAGATGTGGAGGGATGTAAATTTGCACCAAATTCCAATTTACATTATTACTACTAGATACAAGACTATAACTAATCCAGGGGAGCTTGTGGTTGTTTTATGAATGTACTGTAGGCTGTTCCTCTCAGTGCAAAGAAGACAACTGGAGGACCTAGTGAAGGCATTGCACCTTTGCTGCAGCTACCGCATATCAGCGAATCTGTTATTAAGAGGATTGCTCGGAAGGTGAGTATATGATTGCTACATGCGTTGTCTCTGGTCAGAGATCTTTTCTCTACTATTCTCAAGGGTTGACGTGATATGCCCGATGGTTTGAGCATAAGGCTATCCTTTTGTCTGTTAATTAAAATCAAATGTTGACCAATTGTTGCACCTAGTGGAGTGACTGTGAACCCCATCGCTGAATCTTTTGCACTCCTGGGATTTTTCGTATGGTTTTCAGTGAAAATTGGCACTTCGTGATGCATTACACTGTGCTAGTGGATAGTACTTCATCAGCCCTGCAATGAGCAATGGGAACCATGGCATTGCAGATTTTCACTTCCTCCTAAGCTCCCTTTTTCTAAGATCTTCACTCATTATCTTTTGCAGAAAGTGAGAACATTTCAGGAGCTCCAGGACATGTCTCTTGAGGACCGCGCCGAACTGCTCCAGGCAGCAGGCCTCTCCAGCACAGATGTACAAGACATAGAGAGAGTTCTAGAGATGATGCCTTCTCTATCAATAGACGTAACATGCGAGACTGAAGGTGAAGAAGGCATACAAGAGGGTGATGTGGTCACGATTCAGGCTTGGGTTACACTCAAAAGAGATAATGGACTTGTCGGCGCCCTACCTCACGCGCCGCGGTATCCTTTTCACAAAGAAGAAAGTTTCTGGTTTCTTCTGGCAGACCCCAACTCCAATGACGTTTGGTTTTCTCAGAAGTTAAGTTTCATGGATGAAGTGGCCGCTGTAAGTGCTGCCTCTAAGGCGATCGAGGAGACTACAGAGGGATTGGGAGCAGATGCAAAGGAAAAAAGTAAGGCCATCAGAGAAGCAGTGGAGAAGGTGAGGGGTGGCTCGAGGCTGGTTATGGGCAAGTTTTTGGCCCCAGCAGAAGGGAACTACAATTTGACGTGTTACTGCTTGTGTGATTCGTGGATTGGCTGCGACAAAAAACTGAACTTGAAGGTGAAAGTTCTCAAAAGGACTCGTGCGGGCACTAGGGGCGGTGCTGCATTGGAAGAGGCCATCGGGGAGGACGGGGTTGAAGAGGAAGAGGAGACTGATGAAGAGGAGTATGATTACGAGAGCGAGTACAGTGAAGATGAGGCTGATGAGCAGGACTCGAAAAAGAAGGGCAAGACTGCCAATGGCACGGTGCCTAAGAAGGGCTCGAGTTCGGAAGGTTCGGGGACAGACGAGGACTGACTGACCACAGTGGAATGGAAAAGATAATGTGGAACTTCATTGTGTACTTTCTCGACCCCTTCTAGTTACGGCAAGAGTTTCCGATAGATCATGATTGATAGTTTTTTATACCGTGGATCTTGGTTCGAGCCAAATGATGATCACAAAGAATTTTGTTATATTTCTGTGAGGCGTCTTTCTCATTCGATAGCAGTGTTGCACCAGGTTTGAGTTCCAAGCATTGGACATGACCGCATGGTAACTTAGAGAAAGTACGAGGATGGAGATTTCATTCTCGTTCCATTTTTGTTACGTCAATCAGGAGGGGAATGACAATTTCGATCTCATCTCATCTCATTGTCCCTAGGCCTTGCGGCTAAACAAGATCTAGGTCGTAAACATGGGTGGATAGTATTTTCCTCTACGCATATTAGTAACTTGTTTTCCTAAACACGCAGAAATTTACTTTTTCCCTATTTTAAGCTTTTCTTGCAACCATTTAAATAGACATGTCAACATTTATAAATTTCGGGTAAGCTTGGGAAGGTTGCAAGGTTTTAGAAATTTAAAATTTCAAAATTGCAAGCTTACTATTTTTTGTAACTGATAAATTTTTACGCCGATCATATAATGGCAACATCAGAACCGATGCCTTACCTGTAAATCTCAGTTCCTCATAATCAAGACGAGATTTCAAATTTTTGTTGTTGTTGTTGCTACTGCAGTGAGGCCGATTCTGAAAGTTCGCTTACCCCTGAATTAACCTTACCATGAACTTCTTGCATGCAAGTAGCACCTAGTTGTGCTCAATTCAGTACAGGACATTCTCCGATTGAACTGTTGTGCATTATAGAACCGCATCATCCAAACTAGATTCACTTCTCCACAAGTTAATATCCGCCACAGATGAATTGAGGAAGCCTCGATTGGCCACATGTAGAGCAGAGCCTAACGCCAGTGCTACGTACGTGGTCTTAGATACACCATTCATATTTCGAAAGTGGTCAGAATCCATCTTTGCTTGCAACTTCTTTTCCGCATTCTGGAAGGAGACTCAAGAGAAAGATGTACAAGCTTGATCGGCGCTGGGCATCGTCGCTTTCTCTGTTATCCGTAGTTTTCCATTCTCTATGGCTGAAATGATCATCTCTTGTTTCCATAAAAGAAGGGAATTCTCGGTGTTTACGACGATTCCAAGGTACATGTCCAAGAATCCCTTTATTAATAAGCTATGGATCTTCATCTTCAACGAGGTGAGACGTAAATCGGAAGGCGTGTGTAATCCGACAGAGGCGGGGAAGATATTGGATGCTAGAGGCAATCTGTTTCTCCAGGGTAGACCAGGGGGGGAATCGATTGCGGCAATCTTTTAGAGGATGTCATTCTAAGTATTTTGTTTTTATCAACAACTAGATTCATGGATTTTTATCAGACAACCATTTTATTTTGATTATTCATTCTTCTCTTCCATGAGAAGAATATGCTCCTACTTTTCCTTTTTAGACGAATTAAAGCGCCTTCTAATCTCACGGTTTTATGATTCGCGAAACATAGTGTGACCAAGTTTTTCCTGTAACATCGATCGGCTCATGGGCGATATAGACCATACCATTGTTGAAATGGAGATATTCCTAGAACCAAAACAACGGCTCCGTTTGTCTCGCGAAAAATGAGTCGTTTGAAAAATATTTTCCAAAAGATGGTTGCTTATGTTGCTTACAAAAATGAACTAACTGAAAATATTTTTATCGTCTACGCAAATGTTTAAACACAAATTGCTGTCGATAATGATAATATCTTTCATTGGCTAATTTTCCCGAGCGATACATGCAATTATTGTTGGGAAAATATTTTTCAAATCATTCATTTTTCGGGAAACAAATGGAGCGCAAGTTAGAATTTTTCTCCAATTAAATCTCAATCCATAGATCAACAAGTTGAACTTTTCCGTAGGTGTTGGTCTTCTCGGTTCATACAATAGAATCAGTGTTTCTGAAACATCTTGCATGGGAAAAAAAGGGCAAAAGAACACCGAAATGTCAAAATTTGTGTATGGTGCTCGGTACCAAAGTTTTTCACCAGCTCACTTAAGTGCCATATCGGAGAAAAAACGATCACTTAAGTGCCATATCAGAGAAAAAACGATCCACTTAAGTGCCAAATCGAAAAAATTTCGGCCAAATTGATTACGTGACATTTATTATTAAATTTGTAATATGACGTGGATTTTTTTTAAAAAATAGTTCACGTGGCCTTCTAAACTTAAAAATAAGCCAAAAAACTAAAAAAGAAGAAGAAAGAATTAGGGCTTGTAGGGCCTTGCCGCCGCCGCCCCACCATCACCGGCAATGATTGGCGAGGGTCGCCGAGCCCTAGCTAGTGGCTGCTGACCCCCGCTGAACTCAGGCGAGGGTCGCGGCCCTCATCCAAATTGGGCAAGGGGCCACTAGCAATCGACCCCGCCAGTGGTGGCCCTCAGCCAGATCTGGACGAGGGCTAGCGACCCTCGCCCGATCTAGGTGAGGGCCGCAACCCTCGCTTGCGGTCGGCAGGGGTCGCCGGCGATTGGTCGGGGCTCGTCGACCCTGTCGACCATTGTCAGAGATGGTGGGGCCTTGTTGCTGCAAGCACTTTCATTTTTTTAAAAATATTTTTTTAGCTTTTTTTTTTAATCTTTTAGCTTTTTTAATTGATGACTAGATCCTTCGGCGAGCCACGTAGGTTTAAGTTAATAAAAAAATGCCACGTAAAATTTCCTACCAAGCAGATCGGAGTTGGCACTTAAGTGAGCCAAAAAAAAACTTTGCCACTAAAGTGAGCGCCATACATAAATTTTGACATTTCTGGTGTTCTTTTGCCGAAAAAGGAACAACCAAATTGTCCTTGATAAAAATATTGTTGGTAGATCTTTCACATCTTATAAGTTAATTTTCTTCTTGTAAATCAATATTTTTTTTTTAAAACCCGCAATTTTGAAAATTTCACTTGCTCTATATATATTGACACGTGAATATGTATATGATTTTTTCATTGTTTTGATATTTTGATACTAGTTTAATTTTCTACCGGAAAACAGAAGAATACTTTTTACTTGTTCTGGATCAGTGGAATGCATACAAACAAGCCCTAACTCACTCCATTTTTGCTAAAATGATTAATTTAGTAGATAATTTTAAATTTGAAAAAAAGAAGAAAGTACGCTAACGTGTTATCACCGTAGAGCTCTGCTTCACGACTTTCTTACTTTTCGTTTTCAGCGAATCTGCTATTTGGTTCTTTAAAAAGTAAGAGTTCTCACCATGGATAAAAATTAGGAAAACACGTTTCATTGCGTGGTTTTCAAAGTTAAAAAAAAAAGGTGTTTCAATTGAAATAAAATTTTACAATTTTCTATTTTCATTCCGAATCATTTTTCTTATGCCGACAAATCAAAGCTTGTCTTTCAGACGAATGTTTCAATAAGAATACATTCTTTTAACTTTGAAAACAACATATCCAAATATATTTTCCCAGTCTATGTTTATGTTAAGACTAAAGGTAAGGCAATTTTTCACCAATCATTGCAAGGATTAATCAGCTTCTAACAAAAACATGTTGAACGAGCACGGATCCGACACCGTAGCTGCTCTGAACACCGGACTAGCCACTCTAGATCAACCATGTCCAAAAAGTGCATCATATTACCTGGACATTCACCTAATCAGTTGTTAGTTTCAACAAAAAATCTATTTCCACAGGTTGTGCAAAACACATTGCCATGTCTATACATAATTGCATCATATACAATCTAAAGTTCCGAATACCAAATAAATGGTTCTCTTTACACTCGTCCCAGATTTTATAACTTGTCTCGACGACTCATCATTGGTAAAAGTAATTGCCGACACACAAACATCTGCTCGTCATGCGTACATTTCGAACCAAGCGGGGATCCGATTACCTTCGAATTGACCTTATCGTACTTCTCGCGCCAAGAAAGCGCCTAGCTGTGCTCACTTCAGAGCGTTCTCATTGCAGCTCTCCTTACAAGAGGAATGTTGGAATTTTCCCAGGATCAATAGTGATCCTCAAATGAGTCCAACATTAGTTGCTTTCCACAAATTAGCCAATGTTGGACGCTCTGCTACAATTCACAAAGCGTTCTCTCTCTCTTCTCTCTCTCCCTCTGAATTTTTAATTATTAAAGTATGTTTAGAAAAAAAAAAAAAATTTCAATGTCCGCAATGAGAGATCTCTATTGTGAAAATGCTGCAATGTTCTTTTTCCCACTGTCAAATGCTAAATTGTTTTTCTCCTCTCGAAATTGTTTTTCAGCTCAATTCTTCAAAGGAGTCACTGGTCAACACGAAAAGGAAAAAGAAGGAGAATATCAATTTGGAAATTTCTTCTTTCGTAAGAAGAGTATGCTTTGTCTTTCGAATTCTTTGATGCCAAATTTCAAAGACAAGATGCGAATGTGCTTTCCTCTTCTCCCACCTCCTTTGCTCTGTCCCTTTGTGTAGTTTTGAGACGCCATGAATGCCTTCATCCATGCATTCTATGAAACCATCTCCTCTTTGTACCACACATCATTTGACCCATTAATCATGCCAATGAAGATGGTTTTCATGGTAATATGTGCATATGTTTATTAGGAGATGACCCGATACTTTCCTACTCAAATACACTCGTATGACTTGTTAAATAGCATCCAATTCATTAATGATATCAACAGTCTTGTTAGGTGTGATATCACCAAATATTTCACTAACCTAATCAATTAGGTAATTTTTTCAGCCATTTAATGCATGATACCTTGCTTGTGTTCACTCGGTTGGTTCACGATTATCTTACCTTCTTAGGTTTTTGAATAGATTTTTTCTTCTTACAAACAAAAAAACCATGTCAATATGTATACATATACATTCCCCCCACCGTTCCTCTTCTACAAACCAAAATCATATAGAGATGAGTGATAAAGTCCAAACAAAGCAAAAACATGACATGTAGCTCCATTTCGGATCCATGGAACAAATGAAACGTTCGAGATTTCATCATATTAAATTAATTATGGATGAGATACTTTTCTTCAGCCATTTAATGCATGAAATACCTTACTCGTGTTCATTCCCAGAATGGTTGGTTTGTGATTATTTTACCTTCTTGGGTTTTTGAATAGATTTTTTCTTCGGACAAGTAAACAAGGAACCACCGCAAATGTATACATATAAATTCCTCACTATTCCTCCTATACGAACAATAGTTATATACAAATTGTTGCATAGCTCCTTCACATCCGTGTTCGCATTATACTCGGACGGGTTGTCCAATATATCGACCACCGTCTGTGTTGAGGTCATTTGGGCAACGTCCGCCACGATGGACACAACGTTATGCTGATTAAGTAAAAGATACACCATGTAGTCGGAGAGGATCTTTGTGATTTCCATTTCCTCATCTCTGACAAACTCTTTGTTGTACCATATCTCAATAGCAACATGCCAACTTATAATACTGGCGTCGTAATTTAGTCTCGGTGACATGAGCTAAAAAATCGCCAGAAATGTCCTCGGTTTGTGTACTCTGGAGAAACAGATCGCCTCTCGCCTCAAATATCTTCGTCACTTCTGGTGGAGTTCTCGCATTCACGGATTTACGTCTAACCTCCTCAAAGATAAAGATCCATAGCTTCTTCATGAAGGGATTCTTGGACACGTGGTTCGTATCCGCAATCATTAAAATTCTCCGACCACAGATTATGACACTAGCATGATAGGAATAATAGTTAATCTTCTTAGCCATACGAAACAGAAAATCCAAGATGTTAGATAAACCGTAGATGCCCCACCTCTGACCGTGCTTATACATCTTTCTCGGACTCTCATGCAATGACTCGGACAAAAGGTTGCAAGCAGAGATGGTTTCTGACCACCTCCAAAATATTAATGGTGTATCTAAGGCCGCATACATACCATTGGCATTAAGCTCTGCTTCGCATGTGATGGATCGGGGCTTCCTCAGGTCATCCGTGGCAGCTATCAATTTGTGGAGATATGAATCTAGCTTGGACGATCCTGTGTTGTACCACTTGATTTTGGCAAGAGTCCAATCGGAGAAAACAAGCATGAATAGAGCTATCGCATCAAGAGCCATCCCCCCGAATAGAAGGGAATAAGTAATTTCTACATCGAGTTCGGGGAGCCGGTGCTTCTTCAAGCGATTAAACAGGATGAAAGCAGTGCAAGGTCAGCGAAGGCTACGAAGCGGAAAATGTAGCTCCAATTGGAATGTATTGCCAACGCTTTCATGTGGAGCACCTCGTACATAAAATGGAATTCAACTGATATCACCCTCAACGCGTCTATAGTAGAAACACTCCGGAAATATGTGCGACTCCTTACACGTTCTAAACTATAGAGATCTCCGATGAAGACTTCAAATATTTTAAAGAAGTAGTAAGCATGTTTTACCACAATGCTCTCTTCAAGCTTTGCTTCTTCTTCATCAGAATATCCTTCCCCTTGAGCACTGAGTTCTTTAAAGAGCTCCATTAATTCATCATCATGAACAGTAGGCGAGGACAATGACATCATCGATTTCCTTAGCCTCGGGAGGCTTGAGAGATTAAGTGCCAGTGTTAGTGATGGCCACGGGCCGGTTTAGGCCCGGAACCGGCCTGGGTCAAACCCAGAACCGGCCCGTTGACCGGGCCCGCCGGTTCCGGGCCGGTTCCCAACCGCTCGGAGAAACCGCCGGTTCGGTCGATTCCGAACCGGCAACGGCCATTTGGCCAATTTTTTTTTTAAAAATAAATCTATCCTAAATTCTATAAATATCCCTTTTCATCTTTCATTTTTTTCTCACAAATTCTCTCAAATTCTCTTAAATCTGTGACTCTGTCAATTTTCTGAATTCGCTTTCCGTTCAATTCTCTCAAAAAATGGCAAGTAGAAGCAGAGGTAGTGGCAGAGGAAAGACCCAAATGGGGGAATCCGATCATCCTCATGATCCTCGTGATTTTGCATATTGGGGAGACGATGTTGATAATATCAACATTATTCCCAACGTCAAGCACGTCCCGAAGCAAGAAAGTCTGCATCCTCCTCTTATCAGTGTCGAAGAAATGTCAACAACAAAGGAGTTAGAACGGGAAGGTACATCCGACATATGGGAACACTTCACGAAGGAACATTTAGGCGGAAACAAGTATGAGGTAAAATGTAAATATTGTGGGACAACATACAAATTTACAGGTGGAGGCGGCTATGTAATATTTAAACGGCATCTGAGGTCGAAACATCCAACGCAAGCAGGGATCGACACCAGCCAACAACAAATTTTCGGGTACGCCAATTCTAACGCTTCTCCTTTATTTCATTACAATAAAAAAGTTTATAAAGAAGAATTAGCTAGATTTGCTGCCGTTGAACGTTTATCGTTTAATTTTGGTGAAAAAGTTGGTTTTAATCATTTTATACAAACTGCATGTACTCCACAAGCAAAACCTATTTCGAGAAATACGCTTAAATGCCAACTTTTTGATATTTATAAAAGAGAAAAAAAAGATTTGAATTTTTTTTTTTATGAATTTCAATGGACGTGTGCATATAGGTAGCGACATTTGGAGTGATCCTTAGCAAACTCATTCTTATATGGGTATTACATGTCATTGGATAGGCGATGAATGGAACATTCAAAAAAGAGTTATTGCATTTCGAGTTTTTGAGACATACGATAATTAACATTTATAGAATAATTATGCAAGTTTTAGAAGAATATTTTTTGGTTAATAAAATTTTTTCAGTTGGTTTTGATAATGCCGCGGCAAATACCGCTTCCATTCCCGAGTTAGAAAAGATTTGTACACCCGCTTTTGTTGGACAATTTTTTCACGTTAGATGTGCTTGCCATGTTTTAAATTTATGTGTACAAGATGGTTTACAAACTCTTAATGTTTTTCTCAACCCAATAAAGACAGCAATTCAATTTTTATGGAGACATCCTCAAATTATGAAAGAATGGGGAAAATTTTGTAAAGCAAATAGAAGAAGACCAAAAAAATTTCCAATAGATGTTCCAACTCGTTCGAATTCTAAGTACGAGTTGCTTAATCAATCTTTTGCATATAAAGATTTATTATGTACGTTTATTTCGAATAATATTTCTCAAATTAATTTATTCCCACAAGAGTGGGATATTTGAAAAAAAAAATTAAATCTTTTAAAAGTTTTTAATGATGCAACTTACACTTTATCCGGTGTTTATTATCCTACTACGCATTTATTTTTAATAGAGTGTGTTAATATTGCTGGTATTTTTGAAGAAAATGAAAAAGATGATCAATTAGGTCCGACTATTATGGCAATGCGAACGAAATGGCTGCATTATTATAGAGAAATTTCTCTTATTTATTTGGTTGCTTGTGTTTTCGATCCACGTACCAAATTAGAAGGTTTATATGATGATTTGAATACGTATTATGACTGTTTACATTTGATTGAATTTATAGATATTAGAACTATACAAATAGTAGTTAAAAACACAATAGTTGAAATGTATAATGAATTTTCTAATAGATATAATGTAGGTGATAGTGGATCTTCCCAACCTAGTGACGTACAAAGCGGGGACCTATGTAGAATTAGTAGATGGTACAAAATGCTGATGAATAGGCAAAAAAGGCAAAAGGGAGCAACATGAAATATTTCCGAAATAGAGACCTATTTAACCACTTTTTTTGAGTTTAGTGAATCCGAAGGCGGCACAGATTTCAAAATTCTAGAGTGATGGAAGAGGCATTCAACCCAATTCCCAATTCTTGTTCTCATCGCAAGACGGGTTTTTGCAACCCCTTGTTCAACAGTTGCGGTTGAACAAGCATTTAGCGCTGGAGGTAACATTTTGGACGACCGACGTTTAAGATTAACTCCGGAATCGGTGGAGGCTCAAGCTTGTGTGGATGATTGAACAAAGGCTCAACATCGACAACAAGAGATGGATCGCAGCAATGAAGCAGAATTCTTCGATGATGGAGATACCACCGCCACGGGTACCGGTACCGGAACCGGCAAAACGGGTAGTGACGATTGACAATGAGGTAAGTATGGGATTATCAAAGGTAAAAGAACTACATGGGCTTTGATTCTTCGATCCCAAGAAGATATGTAGGCGCTTAATGATAATTCATTAAGTTCAAGCCCCTTCCTCTTCCATTTTTTCCCCTCCAAATTTAATTACAATTTGTATTTGATAATTTATTATTTCATAATTTTTTTATTTCATAATTAATTATTTAAAAATTAAATTAGAAAATCGGGACCGGAACTGGAACTGGCCGGTTCCATTCAAATTTTGAACCGGAATAGGCCCTTAAGGTTCCGATTCCGGTTCATAGTGGCCACGAACCGGAACCGGCCGGTTCCGAACCGTGGCCACCACTAGCCAGTGTCCTCTCCACATTTTTTATGACTCCGGCAAAGAACACAAGCATCGTTGGGATCACCCACGAGTTGTCGCTAGGAAATATTCTAGAAAAGCCAAACGTGTAGTGATTTTTACTGAAAGACATAGACGACGGCACCGACTTGGAAGATAAGACTGAGCAGGTGCCGCCACCAAAGCGAGCTGTCCTCCAGAGAGAAGGCAGTGATGGTATTCAGACCGCCAAGATGTAACAAGAGAAATGAAGCCCAAAATGCCTGAACTGCTCCATTTGCTTCAGCTCCACGATAGCACGAACTGCGGGAAAAGTACCAAAAAAGTTCTACATCTATTGCATTGATACTAATTTAGTCTTAAACTTTTCAATTGGACTAATTTAATCATAAACCTTTTGCATTGATATCAATTCAGTCCATCCAGCCAAAATTAATCGAAAAAATCTTACGTGGATTTCAAGTCAGCACTTGTCCGCGTTGCCGGCGCTGACATGGACCCAAGGGGAACGACGCGTTTGCCTTCAAAAAAAGAAAGAATCGCTTACTGGAAAATTTCCGAAGTCACTCCCTCGGTCCCTTCCTCTCAATCGCTCCCTCAGCTTCCTCAAGATCGATCCCTCAGACTCCATTTTCCCCAAATCGATCTTCAACAAAATCAATCTTCGCCCAAAATGGCTCGTGCAAATCGATTTCCCTCAAACCCTAGCTTGATCTTCTCACAAATCGTCAGTCGCTTTCTTAATCGATCTTCGACGCCTTCGCCCGTCGCCCTTCGCCAAATGCCCGATGTCTTCGTGCTGCTTCAATTTCCTTCAAGAGAGATCAGTTTGTCTCTCTCTCTACTGAATTTGTTGGTGATGTTGGAAGGAAACGTCGGTTCATGAAGCCTGGTTACTGAATTTGTCGGTGGTGTAAGAAATGGGTTCAGTGAGACTGCGATGAATAGATGGACTGTTTATGCAGTCATAGTTGTCTTGCTTTGGCTGAATTTGTTGATTTTAACAGCACGAGAGTAAGGGGAAAGCCTCTGAATGGAATCTTTGTCAGTTGGAAGGTTGAATCGAGAAGAGATTCAACTGAGAGCAGGTTTAGAAGGCAACACTGTTGTTATCTACTTAGCTGTGGAACAATATGAGTATGTATTATTCTACATAATACGCTTGTGTCCAACTCATAAATTTCTGCGTCGCAGTTGGAAGAATATGTTTTTATTCTCAAAATTCTGTTGATATAGCCAATTGCTGTCGATACAATGCATAGGACATGAGTGTTTATCTCATCATGTCTATTGCAGGAGCTGATCCCCATGACAGAGTACCTTAAATTTTAAGGGTCATTCTGAAGCCGGAGATCTCTGGTTCTCTGAATCTCACTAATCTAAGTTATTGTCTAAATTATTTAATGTCATCGTCTTTCGTCATTTTGTTGTCCTTTAATGGTGTCGCTTCATTCACAACTGGAATGTGAATTTACTTTGGATATGAACTTGATGTGGCAGAATCAAATTGAACTCATTCGCCTTTGTGGTTCAGTGCAGGATTTATCTAAGGATGACTGTTTGTGGATGATTCTATCAGGTTTGTTTCTAATTGTCTTTATTATGATGTAGTGCTTTTAGACTTGACTGCTCATATGAGGTGCATTATGCCAGGCAATGTAAATATATGCTGAGTTGCTGCTGAACTTCTTTACAGGTTAGGAATGCTCCATCATCACAATCGATGAAGACATCAATGAATTCGTCACAATCTCTGACATCGGTCCCTTTAATCAATGAGATACACATATGTTTTGTTATTGTGGCCAAAAAACAGAAACAAGATTCCCAAATTACCAACTCAGGAAAAAACAGAAACAACCTTAGAAGGACTAGAGATTGCTAAAAACAGAAACAAGATTTCATTACCTAGAACGGAGGCAAGACCTTGAAAAAGAAAATAAGCCTCTAAGACAGATCAAAAAGTTACGTCAACACAACTTCTGTAAACCCATCACCCGGAAAAAAAAAAACAGCCACAACATGTCAACACTAAACCCACCCCCACATCCTGTCACTTCTGTTTCTTCAAGCAACTTTTGGCACTTGCACCTTTGACTGTAGGATTCACACAGCCACCCCCATTCTCGATGTCTCTGACAAAGCTTTCATAGCTCAGTGAACTAATATCCACTTTGACTAAATCAAACTTTCCCCCAACATATTCAAGCATTGGGCGAAGCGAAAAATTTTCACCATGAAAAAGGAAAATCCATGCTGACTTGTCGCTCATCTCGACCCTACACAAAAAAAGCAAGGATCATTGTATAATCAAGCTCGTTTATTATATAATTTAAGGTACATGACAATACTTCACAATTTCATGATATGCGAGAATAGTTCGATTAAGATATACGCAGTGACCAACTCAGTCCATGCTTTTCCTTCCCACATAAATGATCAGATTAAGATATGCGTATACATTAGTAGATTCTATAGCAAAGGGCCGGATCAATGGATTGCTCCAGGAACTAACGTTTCCTTCCAACATCACCAACAAATTCAGCAGAGAGAGAGAGAGAGAGAGAGAGACGAACTAACCTATCTCGAAGGAAATTGAAGCAGCACGAAGACGAGGGCGAAAGCGTTGGGCGACGGACGAATGCGAAGGCGTGGGGCGACGGACGAAGGCGTGGGGGGATGGACGAAGGCAAAGGCGTCGGGCAACGGGCGAAGGAGTCGAAGATCGATTTGGCGTCGGGCGACGGGCGTAGGCGTCGAAGATCGATTAAGGAAAGCGACTGACGATTTGTGAGAAGATGAAGCTAGGGTTTGGGGTAAATCGATTTGCACGAGCCATTTTGGGCGAAGATTGATTTTGTGGAAGATCGATTTGGGAAAAATGGAGTTTGAGGGATCGATCATGAGGAAGCTGAAGGAGCGATTGAGAGGAAGGGACTGAGGGAGTGACTTTGGAAATTTTCCCAGTAAGCGATTCTTTCTTCTTCTTCTTTTTTTAAGGCAAACGACGTCATTTCCCTCACCGACGTCCATGTCTGCGCCAGCACGCCGGCCAGTGCTGACTTGGAATCCACGTTAGATTTTTCCGGTCAATTTTGGCTGGATGGACTGAATTAGTACAAATGCAAAAGATTTAGGATTAAATTGGTCCAATTAAAATGTTTAGGACTGAATTGGTACAAATGAAAGAGGTTTAGGACTTTTTTGGTACTTTTCCCCACGAATTGCCTTGGTTGTGAGAGATGAGCCCAATAGCAAATGTAGCTACCTAGCCAGCCATCAAGTAGGCCAACCACGAGAGGAAAATGTTGCAGTTGTTGGCTATTTTTTTCCTAAGGAGTGCAAATAGAGCAAGAAAGACTTGAAGCAAGAGGCTCAATATGACGAAGCCCCGGATGTTCCATGTGTTCCAAAGATCCGAAATGGAGATATATGCCATGATTTTGCTTTATTTGAATTTTATGGCTCATCTTTAGTATAATTTTAGTTAGGACAAAATATATAGGATGTTGAGATGGTTCCTTACTTGTTTGTGTGAAGACGGTATCCATTCAAAACTCAAGAATGGACATAAGCAAGGTATTCTATACCTTAAAAGAATCTATTCAAAAATCCAAGAAGGTAAAAGAATCGTGAGCCAACCATTCCGCAAATGAACACAAGTAAGGTATCTCATCCCATATTTTTGCTTAAATTTTAACTTTATCGTGCCTCTATATAATTTCCGTTCATATAGGAGGAGCAGTTGGGAATGTATATGTATACATGTTGAAATGGTTCCTCGTTTTTTTGTCAGAAGAAATAATCTATTCAAAAACCCAATAAGGTAAAAAAAAAATCGTGAATCAACCATTCCGTGAATGAACACAAGTAAGGTATCTTATGCATTAAATGGTTGAAGTAAAGCATCTTATCCATGGTTAGTTCAATATAACAGAACCTCGGACGTTCCATTTGTTCCACAAATCCGAAATGGAGCTAAATGCAATGTTTTTTCTTAGTTTGAACTTTATCGTTCCTCGCTATATAATTTCGGTTCATATAGGAGTAACATTGGGGAATGTATCTTTATACATGTTGAGATGCTTCCTTGTTTATTTGTCAGAAGGAAGAATCTATTCAAAAACTCAATAAGGTAAAAGAATCGTGAACCAATCATTTCGCGAATGAACACAAGTAAGGTATCTCATGCATTAAATGGCTGAAGAAAACTATCTCATCTTGATTAGTTCAATATGACGGAACCTTGGACGTTCCATATGTTCCACCAATCCGAAATACAGATAAATGACATGTTTTTGCTTAGTTTGAACTTTTATCACTCCTCTCTATATAATTTCGGTTTGTATTAGGGGTGAGCATGGTTCTAGGGTAGTCTGAAACCTGAAACCTGGAACCGAGAACCATTGGGAATAGATCCGGTTCCAGGCTCCAAGGTATGCGGGATAGGTTACAGGTTCCAGGTTCCAACTTGGAACTTGGAACTTGTAACCTGTAACAAGTTTTTGTATTTTTCTTGATATATGTCTTCATGCGATGCTGTAGTAATCTATGTCATCTGATGATGAGTGTGTAATCTGAAACCACTAATCTGAGCTTCCATTTCCAGCGATATTTATGATCGAGATTTTTACTTTGTCGATGTTTTATATTTATTCATGTGGCTAAATATGAATTGTGGTCAGTGAATTGTAGCAACAAATGGTGGCATTTAAAATTGATAATTCACCATAATCGTTCAATTAAGAATACATGTGGAATCTAGGTAAAACCTAGAATCGACCCTGGAACCTGTGACAGGGTAGGTTCCAGGTTCTAAGGTATGAAAGGTAAGTTTTATGTTCCAAAAAATAAGGAACCTGTTCCGATGGGTAGGTTCCAGGTTCCAAGTGGAACCTGTATAGAACTTGGAACTACTTGCCCCTAGTTTGTATAGGAGGAATGGTGGGGAATGTTTAATGTTTATATATGTGTGTGTTGAGATGATTCCTTGTTTGTTAGTCGGAAGAAAGAATCTATTCAAAAACCTAAAAAGGTAAAAGAATCGTGAACCAACCATTCCGCAAATGAAAACAAAAAAGGTATCTCATGCATTAAATGGCTGAAAGAAAACTATCTCATCCATGATTAGTTCAATACGATGGAACCACGAACGATTTATTTGTTCCATACATCCGAAATGGAGCTAATTGACATGTTTTTGCTTAGTTTCAACTTTAGAGAAAAGTACCAAAAAAAAGTCTTAAACCTATTGTACTTATGCGAATTTAGTCCTAAACCTTTCAATTGTGGTGATTTAGTCCTAAACCTTTTGACAATTTGCCAATGTAGTTCATCCCGCCAATTTTGGTCTCAAATCGCTGACGTGGACTTCAGGCGTCCTACGTGGCACGACCGACGCAAACAGAAAAAAAAAATTAATAGATTTTTGAATTTATATTTTTTTCTCTTTTTTTTCTTTTTTTTCCTTTCATTTTGGTCTGTGTGGGTCAGCAAACCCTTGTCGACAACTAGTGAGGGTCACGGCCCTCACCCAAGCCCTCGCTGATCTAGGAGAGGGCCGCCTCGCTCACGGCCGCGAAGGCTTTAAGCAAGGGCCTTCGAGCTGTCGCTCGCGGCCGACGAGACTGTAATGGCCCTCAGCGAGGCCATAGCGACCTCGCCTATCATGGGAAATGCCTTTGTGGCCAGCGAGGGTCGCCGGCCCTAGCCAGCCAAAAAGAAAGGGATTTCAAACCAAAATTGGCCAGAATGACTCAATTGGCAAATTGTGAAAATGTTTAGGACTCAATTGGTACAACCGAAAGGTTTAGGACTAAATTGGCAATTACAATTGGTTTAGAACCTTTTTGGGATTTGCCCTTGAGCTTTATTGCTACTCTCTATATAATGTCGGTTCGTACAGGAGGAACAATGGGGAATTTATATGTATATATGTTAAGATGGTTCCTTGTTTGTTTGTCAGAAGAAAGAATCTATTCAAAAAACTCAAGAAGGTAAAAGAATCGTGAACCAACTATTTCGAGAATGAACACAAGCAATGTATCTCATGCATTAAATGGTTGAAAAAACTATCTCATCCATGATTAATTGAATATGACGGAACCTCATACGTTCCATCTGTTCCACAAATCTGAAATGGATCTAAATGTCATGTTTTTGCTTAGTCTGAACTTTGTCGCTCCTAGTTACTTTAAGCCAAAACATTCTGGGGTTTGAGCAGTTGAGAAACTGTTATGCTGAAGATGAGGATTTTGGGAAGATTTAGGAGTCATATGCTTCTAATCACCATGTGCAGGAGTTTTATGTGCATGATGGATATTTAATGCGTAGTAATCAGCTTTGTCTCCCTCGGACATCATTACGAGAGAAGGTCATTCGTGACTTACATGAAGGTGGATTAGCTGCACATCTGGGACGTGACAAAACAATTGCTGCAGTTAGAGAGCGATTTTACTGGCCCCAGTTGCGTAGAGACGTCAGCAGGTATGTGCAAAAGTGTTATGTTTTCCAGACTACTAAGGGGCAATCTAAAAATACAGGTTTGTATATGCCTTTACCTAGTCCTGAAAATATATGGGAAGATCTGTCCATGGATTTCGTGCTTGGATTGCCACGAACCCAAAGAGGCGTGGATTCTGTTTTTATGGTGGTTGACAGATTTTCCGAGATGTCACACTTCATTCATTGTCGGAAAACTTCTGATGCAGTAAGTGTGGCCAGATTATTCTTTAAGGAGGTTGTTCATTTGCATGATGTGCCTAAATCCATTACCTCTGGTAGAGATAGCAAATTCCTAGGATACTTTTGGCAGACTTTGTGGAAGCTGTTTGATTCTTCTTTGAATTTTAGTCGCACAGCACACCCGCCAATTGATGGACAGACAAAGGTGGTTAATAGAACGCTCGGCTATTTGATTCGAAGCATCTGTGGAGACAAGCCGAAATAGTGGGACGTTGCTTTATCTCAAGCGGAGTTTGCTTATAATAATGCTATCCATAGTTCTATTGGCAGGTCACCTTTTTTCTATTGTGTATACGAAGGTGCCTTAACATACTCTGGACTTAGTACAGTTGCCTAAGCAAGTATACAAGAGTATAACAACAGATCATATGGCTAAACAGATTGTAAAGGTCCATCATGAAGTTAAACAGAAGCTGGAGGAAGCTAATAAGAAGTATAAGGCAGCCGCGGATAAACACCGACGAAAGCAGGTGTTTGAAGTTGGTGATCAGGTGATGGTATTTCTTCGTAAGGAGCGGTTACCAGCTGGATCTTACAATAAATTGCAGCAGAAGAAGTATGGGCCTTACAATGTCAGCAGGAAGATTAATGACAATGCTTATGTGATCGACCTTCCACATAGCATGGGTATATCCAACACTTTCAATGTTGCCGATTTTTCGCCATTTCATGAGTCCAACGAGCCGATGTATCCTGATTCTGCTTCTAACTCGAGGACGAGTTTTTCTCAAGTGGAGGAGAATGATGCGGAATGTATTAGTGCTGCGTTTTTGAATCAATTTGACAGGAAGAAGTCCAATCGGAAGGCGAAACAGTATGGCGACTAGAACCGGTGAACCGGGTCGACGACATCAGATCGAGCTCAAATTCGGCTGTCTAAAGAGAAACGGCGTCATGATCAATTTTCACGGCCTTTGGCCGTGATTAAAGGCTGATTTCGGCGATTCGGGGTCATCTAGATGGAGTTTTCGAATTTTTTTTTCTTTTTTCGAATTTAATTTATTACCAGTGGCAGTTTAGTAATTTTGCGAATTTAATGATAGGGTTTGCTGTTAGGGTTAACGCCTCATATAAAAGGCGTTCTTTTATGTTTTGAAAGATAGATATTTTTTTGAATACAGAACTTTGAGATTACTCTCTCTAGCAAGATTTCCTTGCTGCTTATCGCTGAACGCTGCGTCAGGGGTGCAATTAATAATTCTTCTCTTCCATGAGAAGAATATGGTCTCTTTTTCTATTCTTTGATGCCAAACTTAGAAAGAGGAGAGATGCGAATGTACTTTTCTCTTCTCCCTCCTGTTCTCCATCGCTGTCGCCGCCGCGAATGCCTTCTCTATTCATTGATCCATGGATGAAATACTTTGCTCTTGCCACTTAATATATGAGGGACCTAGCTTGTGTTCATTATAAAGTTTTTGAGCATATACTTTCTTCTGACAAACAAGTAACCAACCATCTCAACATCCTATATATTTTGTTCTTACTGAAATTATACCAAGAGAGGACCGATAAGATTCAAACAAAGCAAAAGCATGGCATCTATCTCCATTTTGGATTTGTGGAATGCATGGAACATCAGATGCTTCGTCATATTGAGCCTCTTGCTTCAGGTCTTTCTCATTCTATTTGCACCCCTTAGGAAAAAAATAGCCAACAACCACATCATTTTCCTCTTGTGGTTGGCCTATTTGATGGCTGGCTGGGTAGCTGCATTTGCTATCGGGCTCATCTCTCACAACCAAGGCAATTCGTCCGTTCGTGGTGCTGAAGTAAATGTAAATGGAGCAATTCAGGCATTTTGGGCCTCATTTCTCTTGGTACATCTTGGCGGTCCGGACACCATCACTGCCTTCTCTCTGGAAGATAGTTCGCTTTGGCGGCGGCACCTGCTCACTCTTATCTTCCAAGTAGGTGCAGCCATCTCTGTTTTTGTGCGAATATTTTCCAGTGACAAGTTGTTGGTGATGCCAACGATGCTAGTGTTTCTTGTCGGAGTCATAAAAAATGTTGAGAGGATATTGGCGCTTAACTTCTCGAGCCTCCCAAGGCTCAGGGAATCGATGGACCCAAATATGACCGAAGACCATTGGCATTCGTGGCATGGCGAACTCTCTGGGTATAATTATTCAGATGAAGAGGCAAAACTTTCTGAGAGCATTATGGTGAAGCATGCTTACCACTTCTTTCAAATCTTTGAGGTCTTCCTCGCAGATCTCATCTTCAGAAGTGAGCAACGCGAGGAAAGCCTCCGATATTTCCGTACAGTTTCTCCGCTGGATGCATTGAGGGTGATATCAGTCGAACTCCAGTTCATGTACGAGGTGCTCCACACAAAAGCGTCGATAATACATTCCAAGGGCAGTTACATTTTTCGTTTCATAACCTTAAGTGTCCTTGCAGTGGCTTTCATCCTGTTCAATCGCTTGCATGAGCATCGGCTCCCCGAGCTCGATGTGAAGATTACTTATTGCCTTCTTTTCGGAGGGATTGCTCTTGACGTGATAGCTCTTTTCATGCTTGTTTTCTCTAATTGGACTGTTGGCAAAATCATGTGCCAGGAGACAACATCATCTAAACTAGATTCATTTCTCCAGAAGTTAGCGTCCGCCACTGATTACTTGAGGAAAGATCGATTTGCCACATGTGACGCAGAGCCTAATGCCAATCATACTTACCAGATCTTAGATACACCATTAATATTTCGGAGGTGGTCAGAATCCATCTCTGCTTGCAACCTTTTCTCCGAGTTGTGGGAGGAGAGTCCGAGAAAGATGTATAAGAGCGATCGGGGCAGGGGCATCATTGCTTTTTCTAGCATCTGCAGCTTTCCATTCCGTATAGCTGAAAAGATAATCTCTTCTATCCATCAAGCCTCCGAGACAATTGTTAACGTCTGTAGTTTGAGGAACACATCATTGATTTTTCTAACAAAATACGTAACCAAGAATCCATTTATTACGAAGCTATGGATCTTTATCTTTAAGGAGGTGAGACGTAAATCTGAGGGCGCGCGTGATCCGGCATCATTGAGGAAGATATTCGAGGCTAGAGGTGATTTGTTTCTCGAGGGTAGAGGCAATCTTTTAAGGTATGTCACCCAGGCAAATTACGACTCCGCTATTTTATGTTGGCATATCGCTACCGAATTGTGGTACAACAGAGAGAAACCCACAGAAAGAAATGAGGAAAGGGAATTCAGTAAGATCCTCTCCGACTACATGTTGTATCTTTTGCTTAATCAGCCTAACGTGGTGTTCGCCGTGGCGGGCAATGCTCAAGTCACATCGAGGGAGGCATTGGCGACACTGCGCGACATCACTAGGGAAGAAAGCGATGTAAAGGGGCGATGGATGCACTTGTTTGAGCATCCTTGGAAAATAAAATTATCAAGGTACAGTTCGGAATCCCCGGTCGCCCAGGGGCTCAAATTGGCCCAGGAGATGGAAGGGCTTAACGAAATGAAGTGGAAGGTGATGAGCGGAGTGTGGGTTGAGTTGCTGTGTTATGCAGCAACTCATATTAGCGGGGAGGCGCACGCGAAGGTGCTGGCCAAAGGTGGAGAACTTCTTGCCTTCGTTTGGCGGTTGATGGCTCATTTTGGTTGTTTCTACAGATATCCATGGGGCGAACTTTATCCACCAAGATGGCGTGACGGACCCACTGTAATTGCATAATCCTTCTAAATTCTGGGCCTTCATTAACGGATTTACGATTCCCTACGTGTCTATCGATGCAACCAATTCGTATTTCTTGTATGTTTACGTTTAAAAATGATGTAAATTTCTGTTGTATTTTATGTGATGATGGAAGCTTTATAACTATATATCTACGATTTATGTTTACATGTAATCTATGTACTAATAAGACGATGAATGTCATGTAATCTATTGATCCATTGATGGGGTGTGTTTGAGAGGTCCCCACTTAGGCTGCATTCTTATCTATAAAAGAGAGAGATTTGTGGAACGTGAATATTTTCCGCTTGTGATTATATTCGGACCAGCTTGGGTTGTAGATTCGCTGAGGACGCGCTAGTGATTTAACGACAATGCTGAGTAATTTCGCAGTCGTGCATCGAAGAGATTAGTCAAATTTCTTGATGAAATTTTCCAACATTGGTATCAGAGCCTTGCTAAGATCTCTGCCTTGTTTCCTGTCGAGTTTTGGCTTGTTGTTTGATGCGCTAATGTTGTCGAATGAATCATTGAATACGAATTGGGTACGAAAGGCGAATCTCGGTACAATCACTTGATGTGTCTGTGTGTGTATATATATTATTGAATTTCTCAACTGTATCTAGTGCTTTAACAAGTAATTGTGTCGGGTCACTGGATTTTCATGATTCAACCATACTCACTCACCAAATTATCTTCCCACCACAATGCATCTAGCTCAGATGAGTAATAGGTGATGAATTATCGCGTGACCGCGGCGCTCATACCCAGCAAAATTAAAACTTGGGAAACCTGTTGAAGTAGCATCAACATTGGACTATACCAAAAGCCAAATGCATCTAGCAAAGCCCACCAAATATTCACTTTACAGCCGAATGAAATTCTCTCTTTTGATTACAATCATCCAATCCAAGCCCACTACGGAACGCATCTCATTTTGAAACCACCAGTCCATGGCATAAAGCAGATTTAGTACCTTCTTTAATGCCTCCCTTTTTTTTTCCCCTTTCTTTTTCTCTTTGAGAGTGAAGGGGACGTATTCCAATATATACGCAATAAATTACACAAAAATAATAAGCCCAAAAATAAACTTGAATCACTAATCGTAGAAGTATATCACATAACGGATATACCTCATTTTTCACGGATTAACTGTTCCCGTTGCAGCGAGAGAGTTCCCCTACTGATTTCTCGTTCGGATGAAGAAGCAGAATGTCTTTGTCGTTTACTATTCACCTCTTTCGTCGTTTCGCTGTTCTCTATATTCTCTATGGAAGAATGAACGACAGAAAACTAACGACAAACAAAAGGGAGTTATCCTTTTCCACATTTGAGAATAAGGTAAATGCCTTTGGCAGTTATCAATATGGATAAGTGGCTGGGATTGCCTAACAGAGAGAGAGGGGGAGGGGGAGGGGGGAAGGGCAAGGAGAAAATGACAAACGCAAAGGGACAGAGGGAGGGGCTGACAATGGAAAAGGGTCGAAGAGAAAAGGGCAAGACGCAATCAAAGACGGCATTTAAGTCACATCCAAAGTGAAAGATGAGGAGAAGAAGAGTTGACAACCTACTTCATTGAATTCAGAGAGTACCATCCCTCCATTTCACATACCACATTCATTCAACTTTGGTTTTCTGTTGTTGTTATCTTGCTTTGCTTGAGGAGACTAGATTTGCCTTTTCAGTAACACGAGCGCGCACCGACCCAAAAGGAAAATTAATAAGTTGGCCAACTTTCTCTCCAACCTTTTTGTTAGGAATCGCGTATCAATTCCAGAATAATAATCCAAGCAAACAATCCACACTAGCAGAATGTAATAATAAAATAACAGCATCAGAAGAACACACCAGAGAATTTGTTATCGAAGTTCACCCAAACTTGGGTTACGTCTTCGCGCAGAGGCACTCTGTGAATCTACTAGTTTTTGAGAAAAGTAGGAATACAATTGATGATCTTCTCACAAGATCGGGGCACAAAGAGATTGAGAACACTCAAGAATGCCGTCAAGGCTCTCTTTTTCTTTTTCTCTCTATTCGCTACTTTGCGTTTCTTTCTCTCTCTTTTCTTGATGGCTACTACCTATATATCCCTAATATATGAGGTATAGCTTTTGACCTAGAAGCAAAAAAGGAGAAAAGACAAAAAGGCCCTTAAAAATAAATTTGGCTTCACACGCCAACAATCTCCCACTTAAAAACAAATATATCTGATGCACAAAACAACTTTGCATCCATCCTCTTCAAAAACTAGTAACTAGAACTTATGCCTCTGCGATACTCCTCAGCAATTAACATGGAGTAATACCAATAGTAGTAGTATAGAATGTATGGTTCTCTCTATCTACTACCTTGGTAAACATGTTATCTGGATTCTTTGAGCCATCAATGTTCTGTAGCTTTAACTCGTTATCTTTCAATGCTGACCTGATGAAATGATAACGCTTCTTGATATGTCTAGTCCTTGAGTGATAAGCTGCATTCTTTACTAAGTGCACTGCACTTTGACTATCACTCCACAGTGTGCTCACTGGCTGCTTTCGATGTAGCTCTTCTAGGTAATATTGTAACCACATGATTTCCTTAGAGGCTTCCGTGATCGCCACGTACTCTGCTTCCGTCGTCGATAAAGCCACTACTTTCTGTAGTTGAGATACCCAACTCACTGCTGTACCTGCAACTGTAAAGACATATCCAGTGGTACTCTTACCACTATCTCGATCACCTGAGTGATCTGCATCCACATAACCCTGCAATTCTAGAGATGTACCTCCATAACAAAGAGAGTAATTTGATGTACCTGCTAGATATCTCAATATCCATTTTACTACATTCCAATCTCTCTGCCCGGGTTCTGCAAATATCGACTCACAACTTTCACTGCTTGTGCAATATCTGGTCTTGTGCTCACCATGGCATATATCAAACTTCCCACTATTGAAGCATACGGTACTGCCGCCATCTCATCTTTCAAAACCTGAGTACTCGGACACATATCTTTGGAAAGTTTGAAGTGACCCGCTAAAGGAGTCACAACCGATTTTGCATTATCCATGTTAAATCTCTTTAACACCTTGTGCACATAGTCTTCCAGCGACAACCATAATTTCTTATTTTTCCTGTCCCTGATGATTTTCATTCCTAAGATCTTCTTGGCCTCTCCCAAGTCTTTCATAGCAAACTGCGATGCTAACATCCTCTTTACTTCTGCGATTCTCTTCATATTAGAACTAGCCACTAGAATGTCATCAACATATAAAGAGAGATACACAATATCACCATCGCTATACTTGCGAAAATAAACACAATAATCAGCTTCACAGTGTGCAAATCGTTTTTCTTCCATAAAATCATCAAACTTTAAGTACCATTGTCGCGGAGCTTGCTTTAAGCCATACAAGTTTTTTTTCAAGCGACACACCATGTGTTCTTTTCCTTTGACCTCAAAACCTCTAGGTTGTGCCATGTATAACTATTCATCTAGATCACCATGCAAAAACGCTGTTTTTACATCTAACTGCTCGAGATGAAGATCCTCCACTGCAACTGTACTCAGCAAAACTCTAATTGATGTCATCTTCACTACTGGTGAAAATATCTCGGAGTACTCGTTCCGTTTTTTTTTTAGAAAAGCCCTTTACTACAAGTCTCGCCTTGTATCAAATACTACCATCAACTTCATTTTTGATCATGTACACCCACTTGTTTAATAAAGCTTTTTGACCAGTGGGCAACTCAGTCAACTCCCAAGTTTTGTTCTGAAGTAACGAGCTCATCTCGTCTCTCATAGCACGCTCCTACTGCATGTGAGATATGTCTTTCTTTGCCTCATCATAAGTCTCCGGCTCTCCCGAATCTTTATATAAGACATGGCTCAAAACAGTATTAGCTGATGGATCAAAAATTTCCTTTGGCTTTCTCACACGTGTAGATCTCCTTAAAACAGATACTTCAAGGTCATTAGTTTGTTCCACATCACTGCATTCCTCTTGAACTGCCTGCTCATTAATAATGTGTTCATCTTGAACCTCTTCTTCAGGTGCACTCTGATCTGCTGGAATCATCTTCACAGGAATTGTGTCCAACTCAACATATTCTGGTTCTACTACGGTCTCATGCTCTATTTGACGATCTTTGTACATCTTTTCTTCATGGAACACTACATTCCGATTGCGAATGATTTTGTTATTCTCATAATCCCAAAGCCTATATCCATATTCACCGCCGCCATATCCGATAAAGACGCACTTTTGGGACTTAGCATCAAGCTTCTTCCTGTCCTCTCTGTCAATCAAAGCATATGCAATACAACCAAAAACTTTTAGACATGAATAATTGACCTTTTTACTTGACCACTGCTCTTGCGGTATTCCTCCATCCAGCGCACTAGATGGACTCCTGTTAATAAGATATACAGCTGTATCAACTGTAGCAGCCCATAAGTGTAACGGGAGACCCGCATGTAGTCTCATGCATCTTGCAAACTCCAAAATAGTCATGTTCATTCTCTCAGCTACACCTTTCTCTTGAGGAGTTCTAGGAACTGTCTTCAACCCATGTATGCCTTCCCAGCTCAAATATTCTGCAAATTCATTGCTCGTGTATTCACCACTATTATCAGACTTCAAAACTTTAATCTGATAACCTGTCTCTTTTTCTACCATATTCTTCCATATTTTGAAAACCTCGAATACTTCTGATTTTTCTCTGAGAGCATAGACCCAAGTCTTTCTTGTCGCATCATCAATGAAAGTGACAAAATATCTCTTACCACCATAAGAGAGTTCCTGTGCCGGTCCCCACACATTAGTATGGATCAACTCTAGCTTTTGGCCTATATTTTGTCTCACATTCAATTGAAAACTAATTGCCTTTTATTTTCCATAAATGCAACTCTCACAGAAATCTAACTCAACTTTTTGCAAACCTGAAAGCAACTTTCTTGAGTGTAACTGCTTTACACCCTTTTCACCAAGATGTCCCAAACGATAATGCCAAAGAGTAGACAAATTACTTGTAGCCACTGTAGTTGCAACCATATCACTGATATTGTCTCCTTGGAGAGGATAAAGTGTACCTATACGCTTTCCTTTTGCTACTACTCTTGCCCCTGAGGTTATCTTCCACTCTCCGCACCCGAAAGCTGCTATCATGCCCTCTTGGTCAAGTTTACTAGTTGAAATCAAATTCCCACAACCACTTGCCCAAAATCTTCACTTGCATAATCAGCAAATATATCTCTTTGCGAGGTGCAATGAAAAGAAGCACCAGAGTCAAGAAACCACTTATCGTCGCCAAATTAAACCCTGCAGACAAACACAAGTTTTCTAGCAAAGGTTCATCGCTTACCACATTACCTCCTTGATTTTCATCTCGCTGCTTCTTTTTGTAGGCTTCACACTAAAATCTACGGTGTCCTGTCTGGTGACAAAACCAGCACTCGTCTTTTGCAAAAACATGGCATTTAGTTCCATTTCAGATTTCTAGAACAAATCGAACATTCGAGGCTCTGTCATACTAAGAGCCTGTATGGCAACCATTCTGATCCGAAAAAATGACTTTAATTAAAATGACTTTTTTTGATTCTGTTCCCCGGATGAGTTTTAAAGAATCAGAATGCATTTGGTAACTGCACAAAATTTCTAATCCTCAAACAGAAACGTGTTTGATAACTACACAAAATTTATGCTCCCGAGAACAATTGCTCTTCCCAATTTTTGTCATTTAAGTTAAATAGTTACGTAGTTACTTTGTGAAATTTCATCCTACATTTCGAATTAATCGAAGATTAATTCATATTGATTCTCTTATATAACATATTGCATATTGAATGCAAAAATAAATTTCAAGAATCATTACGAGTCATTTTCGTCATTTATTGTGGGGTTTCATCGAACTCTTTTGAGCGAGTAGACAACCGACACGAGCGACACCCTCATTTTTGCAAGAAAAATGCACTGCACTGCCCTACATTGGTGTGCGTTTTTGGTTCACCTCAGTCTTAATCCATCCAAAACTTAAGAACGGGAGCTTGCTAAAACTAGTTAAGTCTAAAGTACATAAACCTGGGAAAATCACAACCAATAAAATCAAGTGCACAATCAATGAATCATGGCATTAATAAATAGCATCATAAAACCCTAATGAAGCCCTAAGGGCTTAGAGAAATGTGGTTCGGGTTTAATTTCAAAGATGTTTATGATTTTCCTAAAAAAGAACAAAATCTATGAAATCTAGGAAATCTAGGCCCAAATTTATGAAAATGAGGTCAAACTAGCCTAATCTAAACTTATTCTATTTTTAGGGATTTTCAGAAATTTTTCTGATTTTTTAGAATTTTTTCAATTTTTTTTAATTTTTTAATTTTTTATTATCTTATATATTTTTCTTTGAAAATGAGACCTCGTTCTGTCTTAGGTCGAGGGAAAAGTGACGAGAGAACTGAAAGAGAAAAGTGAGAGATGTGGGACTTTATTTTGTTTTGTGATTCTCAAAAGTGATTCCTTTTTTCAGAACCAACTTTTTTTTTGTTCTTGTTTTTGCTCCAAAACTGTTTCCGGAAACAAAATCAGAATCAAAATTATTTACGTTAACAAACATGATTCTCATCTTTTTTTTTTTGTTCCGAGAAACAGAATGAGAGAATCAAAATGGTTGCCATACAGGCCCTAAGCCTCTTTCTTCAGGTCTTTCTCATTCTATTTGCACCCCTTAGAAAAAAAAAAAAAAGGGGAACCGCAACATCATTTTCCTGTTGTGGTTGGCCTATTTGATGGCTGACTCAGTAGCTATATACGGGATCGGGCTTATCTCTCACAACCAAGGCAATTTGCGAACTCGCCCAGCCGAAGTAAACGAAGCACTTCAAACATTTTGGATCTCATTTCTCTTGTTACACCTTGGCGGTCCGGACACCATCACTGCCTTCTCTCTAGAGGACAGTTCGCTTTGGAGACGGCACCGGCTTACTCTCATCTTCCAAGTCAGTGCCACCATCTATCTCTTTCTGCAGGTATTTCCCAGCAACAAGTCGCTAGTGATCCCAACCATGCTTGTGTTTGTTGCCGGCATGATAAAAACTGCGGAGTGGACACTGGCACTTAATCTCTTGAGCCTCCCGAAGCTCAGGGAATCGATGCTCTCATAGTTTCCTTCTTTTGATTTTGACGAGTTGACTAAAGAACTTGTTGTTCTAGGGGGAGGATATTCCGATGAAGCAAAGCTTGCAGAGAGCACTGTGGTGAAGCATGCTTACTTCTTCTTTCAAAGCTTTAAGGTTTTCATCGGAGATCTCATGTTAGGATGCTCAGAGAAGGAAAGGAGTTATAAATATTTCAACAATGTCTCCGCGGTGGATGCACTGAGGGTGGATATCAGCCGAACTCCATTTCATGTATGAGGTGCTCCACACAAAGGCGTTGGCAATACGTTCCAAATGGGGCTACGTTTTTCGCTTCGTAGCCTTCACCAACCTTGCGATGGCTTTGATCTTGTTCAATTGCTTGGAGAAGCATCGATTCCCCGAACTCGATGTGGAAATTACACATTCCCTTCTTTTTGGAGGTATGGCCCTTGACGTGATAGCTTTGTTCATGCTCGTTTTCTCTGATTGGACTGTTGCCGAAATCATGTGGAACAAAAGATCATCTAAGCTATATTCTTTTTTTGGCAATTTGGTATTCACTGCGGATTACCAGAGGAAGCCCCGATTTGCCACATGTGAAGCAGAGCCTAACACCAATGCTATATACGAGGTCTTAGATACACCATTCGTATTTCGAAGGTGGTCAGAATCCATCCCTGCCTGCAACCTTTTGTTTGAGTTCTTGAAGAAGAGTCCGAGAAAGATGTATAAGCGCGATTGGTGCTGGGGCGCCGTAGCTTTCTCTAATATCTGTAGTTTTCCATTCCCTATGGCTGAGAAGATCATCTCTTGTTTCCATCAAACTCGCAACAAAATCACTAGGAGGAAATTTCCAATGATTGTGACTCCAAGGTACGTGTCCAAGAATCCCTTTATTAAGAAGCTATGGATCTTTATCTTTAAGGAGGTGGAACGTAAATCCAAGAACGTAGAGAATCCAACACAGTTGAGGGAGATAATGGAGGCTAGAGGTGGTATGTTTCTACGGAGTATATTGGAGGAGATCGATTGCAGCAATCTTTTAAAGCATTTCACCGAGATTAATTATGATAGCAGCATTATAACGTGTCATATTGCTACTGAAATCTGCTACAATAGAGAGAAACGGACGGCCAGAAATGACGAAAGGGAACTCAGCAAGATCCTCTCCGGTTACATGTTATATGTTTTACTTCAACAACCTAATGTGGTGTCCGCTGTGGCAGGCGTTGCCCAAATTATATCAGCAGTGGTGCTGAGCGACCTAAGGATTAAGATCGAAGATGCGACCAAGGATCTAGACCGGCTATGCAAGACATTGTACGAGCATCGTTTCGAGAGAACTCAGTCCGACATCCCAACTCGAAAATGGGATCAAATTGGATCGAGATATGGAAAGCCTCGGGGAAATGAAGTGGAAGGTGATGAGCGGAGTGTGGGTTGAGATGCTGTGTTATGCAGCAGGTCATGTTAAGGGAGAGGCGCATGTGCAGGTGTTGAGCAAAGGTGGAGAGCTTCTTGCCTTGTTTCTTCAATGCTGGATGGGGCTTGTGTCATGAATCCCGGGATATCATGATTGGTATGCATCAAGCTCATCGAGACATGGTGCAGCGAAGCAGCAAAATGGACGCGCGATTACGTATATAATTTTTTTTAAATTTTTTTTTTTTGTGAAAATTTTGCTACTAGTTTAAATTTTTACCGGAAAACATAAGAATACTTTTTAGCTGTTCTCGAGTGCATACAAACAAGTCCCAACTCACTTCTTTCTTGGAATGGTTGGTTCACGATTGTATTACCTTCTTGGGTTTTTGAATGTATTCTTTCTTCCGACTAACAAACAATAAACAATCTTGACATGTATATAAAGATTCCCCACTATTCCTCCTATACACACCAAAATTATATAGAGAGGAGTGATAAAGTTCAAACTAAGCAGCAACAACAACAACAACAAAATGGCATTTAGCGCTATTTCGAATCTATGGGACAAATGGAACGTCCGAGGCTCCGTCATATTGAACTAATCACGGATGAGATACTTCTCTTTAGCCATTTAATGCATGAAATACCTTGCTTGTGTTAATTCGCGGAACGGTTGGTTTAGGAATCTTTTACCTTTTTAGGTTTGTGAATAGATTCTTTCTTCCGACTAATTAACAAGAAACCATCTCAACATGTAGAGAAGCATTCCCCACTATTCCTCCTATATGAACTGAAATTACATAGAGAGGAGCGATGAAGTTCAAAGCAAGCAAAACCATGGCTGTGATGCCCTGGAAATTCGCGTCTGTAAGAATTCGGAATTCAATAAAATTCTCGAGGTCGAATTTTAGTTTATTATGAAATATTGGATTTTTGAGGAATTAAGTGACCATAATTGGGAAATTCCGAATCGATGATCGAATCGATTTCAATTCCGATCGTTCAGTCGTCGCGCGCAAGAAATTGATCTTTTCGCGACTGAACCTCACCCTGACCCGAATTGACCCGAGACTAGACTAAATTACCCTCCGTCGAAAATCCGGATACCCAAAATACCCTTGAACCTTCTTGAACCTATTTATGTGCATAAGTCAAAAACCATTGATATTTTTGGACCCAACCTCTCCTATTGGCTGCCCATCTCTCTCACCTCTGCTCTCTCTTATCTGCTCATCACGTCACTCTCTCTCTCTCTCTTCCTCTCTCGCGCGCAGGACACCCCCCAAGCAGACCACTCAGCCGGCCGAACCTCCTCCAGCCACTACCCTCCTTCCTCCTCCGTTTTTGTGCACCGCCACCACCACCCAATCGACCAGCCACCTCCTGCCGTCACCACCGACCCCTCCGGCGCCGTCGCCAGCCACCGGAAAGGCCTCAGGAAGCCCGGCGACCTCCCTGCTCTGTTTCGGATCCCCTGCACCCGAGGCTGTCGCGCCGTCCCTTGGCCGTCCGAGGCGCCACCGCCACCTCCCACCACCTCACCAACGTCCACCAGCCCCCTGTGCACCACCTGGACCCAGCTGCACCGCCGGAAAGCCACCAGAGCCGCCGCGAGCCACCCCGAAGCTGCCGGTGCCCTGTTTTTAGATCCGGTTCGGGTTTGCTGAAAGCGCGGCGAAATCCGGCGATTTCGCCGCTCACCACCGCCGCCGACGACCTCCTTGGACTCCCCTCTTGACCCCTGAAGCTTGTCGGAAGCAATCGCGGCCTGTGGAGCTCGGAATCGACCTCGGACCACCTCCCCTGTTCTGCCGCGCGTGTACCCCTGTTTCGGCCGGTTCTGTTTGAGCGCCGTTCCGCCGCCTCCGGCCGCCCTCCGCCGCCCTCAGCCGGTCCCGACGGACCCCCTCAGCCCCTGGTGAACCCTTGATCCTTCCTCGGCCTTGCCTTGGCCTTTGAAGTCGAGAACCGAGAGCTTCGCCGGAAACCGCCGCCGCCGTCGCCGCGCCGCCGTTGAGACCGCCCGAGCTAACTCACCTAGTGAGTTGACCCTAAACCTTGATTAGGGCATTAATTACGTCTAGTGTTATTTAATTAGTCTGATAGGGTGTTTAGGTAGAACGATCGGGGCCGGTATAGTTAGAAATTGGGTTTAGGTTAAATGGCCGCGATCGATTAAATTAGTCGATAAATTTAGATTCTCTTTGATTAATTATGGTAGATGAAATTGATTGGTAGTCTGGTTGATTGATTGCTAGATTTTGTTCGCGAGTGAGCGACAAAATAAAGACGAGCGGGCGATTGATATTTATTAAATTAATTTGACTAATATAAGACCATTGCACGAAATTGAACCTTTATGCGGCCTAATTGGAGTAATTTACTCGTGTTTAATTAATGGCCTTTATTCAGCCGATCGTCTCGTTGAATGTCTGGTTGACTGATTGACTGCTCTGTTGTGAGTTGATTGTCAATTATGACTGCAGTGCCTAGTGAGTAGCCTGCATTTGCATATGACCGAGTGCGATATTAAAGACATATTTTATCATGAAATTGGCCGTGGGCCGAGTCTTTGAGCACGTTGTGTGAGCATCCTGCCTAAATCAAAGAGAATAAAATGGTTTGATTGTCGGGTGTGAATCGTATGGTCATATAACGGAATGATGATGAGTTTTCCTGGCAAGTTCGTCTTGTACTCAAGGTACACACCACACCATTTTTATGGAATTGTACAACTTGCCAGAAGCACGATAATTCATGCCCCGTATGGTATGTACGGTTTTAAGGGATTATCGGATGCCGGTCGCAGCTTGTGAGGGACCGACGCCCCGTTCAGGGATGCCTACTTATGGGTGCCGTGCTGGATGCACTGGAGACACCTCTCGTAGTAGCCGTTGCCGAAGGGAAAAGGAACGTAGCCTAATTCTGCCGGAAGAGTGCGGGATCGCATTGTTTGTGAGAGTCGATCATGCTAATAGCGTGGATCCTCGTCACTTTGACGCTTAATGCGTGGGATCATCATTAATAAATGGACTTGTGTGGTGTCCTGTGCATATCTGTGGATGTGATGCATTGTCTGTGGTTGTCAGATGTGACTGTTGAGTCGAGTATTGCATCATGTGTGATTGATGGCTGATAAGCCTGCATTTGACTGCTTATTATACCATGGTTATATGTGGTTGTTTGGATGTTCTATATGCTTGTTGTTTGGGGCGAATCACTGTCCTAATCGAGATTAGGCTTGATTCACTGAGATTTATTCTCACCCCGTTGTGGGAACCATTTTCAGGTCCGAAGTGACGGAGCTCGTGGATGCTTAGATGAGGGTGTTGTGAGATTTTTGGGAGCAGATGAGATCTTAACCTTACCCGACCGCGTAATCTTTTGAGGTCCTAGTGAGCCGCCCCGAAGTATGGGGTTGTATGTGTTTACTGTAGCTCAGTAGGGTTAAAACTCCTATACTTTTGATTTGTGAATCGAATTGTATTTTGCTGAATTGTCTGCCGTGTTATCTTGCTTTACTATCCCGCTAATCTTGTTGTTTAGGAGAAGGCACGTTCCGCATGCGTTTTATGTTTAGGTCGATAACGAGCCTGGGACGTTATCATTCGTGACCTCGTGGCGATTTGGTAGGGATGTCGCGGGCCTGAAAGTCGGGGCGTGACATCCCCGCCCAAGGTGGTATCAGAGCAAGGTTAGCTTGATCCATCTGGTCATTGGCCTGGAGTAATAAGGAGCGATGAGCTATGGGATAGTTAGTATGACTTTTATCGCTATGTATGTGATTGTTAGTTGTTTGATAACTTTTGGGGATTGCCTTCTGACCACGTTTTGCTTTGGGGTAAGCAGGACTCCGTATCATCCCTGTAAAATGAGCGGACGTGGTAGAAGAGCACCCCGTGCACCTCGAAGGAGGCCTGTGAGGCCAATCGATGAGATCGATGGAGTTGGAAGAGCAACCCCTGCCGCTGAACCTGCCAGACAGGAGCCAACCATGGCAGAGGTTATGCAAGCTTTGGGTACAATTGGAAATTTGATGGGGCAGCAAGTAAGGAACCAAAATGCTGCTGCTGCCGCCGCTGCTGAGCCCCCACCTGTTAATCCTCCAGCTGGAATTGTGGTCGATGAACGTGGAACTCAGAGGCTAGTAGAGCAATTCCTCAAGCTGAAGCCACCAAAGTTCACTGGGAACGGAGATCCTGAAGCTGCCACTAAGTGGATCGAGGGATTGGAGAAAGCATTCGACCTGCTGAGGTGCTCGAATGAAGATAAGGTTGTCCTGGCTGTGTATCAACTCGAAGGAAATGCCAGCACCTGGTGGAGAGCTACCAGAGATAGGATACTTCCCGAAGGTACGGTTCCGGAGTGGAATGCCTTTTTGGGATCGTTCAATAACAAGTATTTCTCAGATACAGCCAGAGAGCAGAAGATGGCTGAGTTCTTCCGCCTTCGCCAGAATCAGATGACAGTCGACCAATCGTCGACCATTGTTAGAGATGGTGGGGCCTTGCTGCTGCAAGCCCTTTCATTTAAAAAAAAAATGTTTTTTTAGCTTATTTTTTTTAATCTTTTAGCTTTTTTAATTGATGACTAGATCCTTCGGCGAGCCACGTAGGTTTAAGTTAATAAAAAAAAAAATGCCACCTAAAATTTCCTATCAAGCATATAGGAGTTGGCACTTAAGTGAGCCCAAAAAAAACTTTGCCACTAAAGTGAGCGCTATACATAAATTTTGACATTTCTAGTGTTCTTTTGCCGAAAAAAGGAACAACCAAATTGTCCTTGACAAAAATATTGTTGGTAGATCTTTCACATCTTATAAGTTAATTTTCTTCTTGTAAATCAATATATTTTTTTAAAACCCGCAATTTTGAAAATTTCACTTGCTCTATATATATTGACACGTGAATATGTATATGATTTTTTCATTGTTTTGATATTTTGATACTAGTTTAATTTTCTACCGGAAAACAGAAGAATACTTTTTACTTGTTCTGGAATAGTGGAATGCATACAAACAAGCCCTAACTCACTCCATTTTTGCTAAAATGATTAATTTTGTAGATAATTTTAAATTTGAAAAAAAGAAGAAAATACGCTAACGTGTTATCACCGTAGAGCTCTGCTTCACGACTTTCTTACTTTTCGTTTTCAGCGAATCTGCTATTTGGTTCTTTAAAAAGTAAAAGTTCTCACCATGGTTAAAAATTAGGAAAACACGTTTCATTGCGTGGTTTTCAAAGTTAAAAAAAAAAAGGTGTTTCAATTGAAATAAAATTTTACAATTTTCTATTTTCATTCCGAATCATTTTTCTTATGCCGACAAATCAAAGCTTGTCTTTCAGACGAATGTTTCAATAAGAATACAATCTTTTAACTTTGAAAACAACATATCCAAATATGTTTTCCCAGTCTATGTTTATGTTAAGACTAAAGGTAAGGCAATTTTTCACCAATCATTGCAAGGATTAATCAGCTTCTAGCAATAACACGTTGAACGAGCACGGATCCGACACCGTAGCTGCTCTGAACACCAGACTAGCCACTCTAGATCAACCATGTCCAAAAAGTGCATAGTATTACCTGGACATTCACCTAATCAGTTGTTAGTTTCAACAAAAACTCTATTTCCACAGGTTGTGCAAAACACATTGCCATGTCTTTACATAATTGCATCATATACAATCTAAAGTTCCGAATACCAAATAAGTGGTTCTCTTTACACTCGTCCCAGATTTTATAACTTGTCTCGACGACTCATCGTTGGTAAAAGTAATTGCCGACACACAAACATCTGCTCGTCATGGGTACATTTCGAAATTTTTAGCAACATCTTGCACGAAAAAGAAGGAAAAATCAAATCGTTTATGATAAAATATTGTCACTCATGTCAATCATTTTGTGCTTCTTCTAATTCATAGATGACTTTTTTTAAACTCGAAATCCTTGGCACGTTAATTCGTGTTTTTTGAAAACTTGACAATATTTTAATTTTTCACTTAAAAGCAAAGAAAATAGTATTTACTTGTTCTTAAGTGCAGACAAACAAGACCTTAGTCACTCCGTCTTTGCTCATATGATGAATTTTGTATTTCATTACAAAATTGGGACAAATATGCTAATAGGATATCACCATACATAGGAAAAAAGAGCTCTGCTTCGTGATGTTCTTAATTTTCTTTTTTTTTAGTGAGAATGGTATTTTATTCTTGAAAGAAAAATTGTGTTCACTTCAAGAATACCGTTAGGATGCACGCGTGAGTTGTGTTAGAGAAGTCTCACATCGGATAATTGGTGTGGTGTTGAGCAGTTAATATATTCTAGTTGGTTAATAACTCATTGGTTCAAGCTTTTGAGTGAAGCTGGGATCCAACTGGATATGTTGACGGGTTCAGACTTGGGCTCCCTCTTGGCGATCTCCCCGGGCGAAGGTATCAGACTTCTGCTGCGCGCTCCCAACAATTGGTATTAAAGCCGATGGTGCGCTCCCAACAATTGGTATTAGAGCCGATGGTTGATTGGTGGGCCTCCAATCTATTTCGTGGAAATTTCCATCACAGTTGGTTTGGTGAGAAGAGACCATGGACAGTTGGTCAATCTATTTCGTGGAAATTTCCATCACAGTTCTTGTTTTGGGTGGAAATTGCCATCATGGACAGTTGGTCTGGTAACGCAAGTCTTGGCAAGAAAAGACCATGGACAATTGATCACTAGTTGGTTTGGTGATGGAAGATTGAGATCATGGGTGATGCAATCCCAAGAGATCATGGGTGATGCAATCCCAAGTTAGCAGTTGATGTTGGTCCGGATACTTGGATTAAGGGGGAGCAAACCTAACACTGGATTGAGATCATGGGTGATACAATCCCAAGTTAGCAGTTGATGTTGTCCGAATACTTGGATTAAGGGGGAGCAAACCTAACACTGTAGTACAATCCCAAGTTAGCAATTGATGTTGTCCGAATACTTGGATTAAGGGGGAGCAAACCTAACACTGGAGCTCACACGTGAGGAGGAGATTGTTAGGATGCACGTGTGAGTTGTATTAGAAAAGTCCCACATTAGATAATTAGTGTGGTGTTGAGCAATTAATATATCCTAGTTGGTCCATAACTCATTGGCTTAAGCTTTTGAGTGAAGATGGGTCCAAGTGAATATGTTGATGGGCTCAGATTTGGGCTCCGTCTTGATGATCTCCCCGGGTAAAGGTATCGGACTTTTGCTGCGCGCTTCCAACAAATACAATGTAGTCGGTCACTAATCTTCACCCAAAGAGAGAATTTCAATTTGGGAATTTTCTATTGCGTGTGGAAAATATGCTCTCTTTCTTTATTATTCTTTGATTCCAAACTTGAAAGAGGAGATGCGGATGCACTTTTCTGAGTTTTCTCTTCTCCCACCTTCCTTTTGCTGTGTCGCTGTTCGTAGCTTTGAGCCGTCGTGAATGCTCTATCCATTCATTCTATGTAACCATCTCCTCTTTGTCCCCCACGTCATATACAGTTTTTTTTTTGGTCGAAACACAAGTCATATACAGTTCATTAACAATAATAAGTTCCTTGCTAGATGTGATATGACCAAACATTTCACTAAACAAATTATGGATGAGATACTTTTTTGTCTACCATTTAATTCATAAGAAACCTTGCTTGTGTTCATTCATGGAATGGTTGGTTCACGATTCTTTAACCTTCTTGGGTTTTCGAATAGATTCTTTCTTCTAACAAATAAGCAAGGAGCTATCTCAACATGTATATATAGATTCCTCACTATTCTATTCTGTACGAGCCGAAATTACATAGAGAAGAGCGATAGAGTTCATACTACGCAAAAACATGGCATTTAGCTCCTCTTCGGATCTCTAGGACAAATGGAACATCCGAGGCTGCGCCATATTGAGCCTCTCACTTCAGGTCTTTCTTATTCTATTTGCACCCCTTAGAAAGAAAATAGTGAACCACCGCATCGTTTTCCTCTTGTGGTTGACCTATTTGATGGCTGACTCAGTAGTTGTATACGGCATTGGGCTCATCTCTCATAGCCAAAGCAATTCGTGCGCCCGTGCAGCTGAAGTAGATATATCACTTCAGGCATTTTGGGCCTCATTTCTCTTGTTACATCTTGGCGGTCCAGACACCATCACTGCCTCCTCTTTAGAGGACAGTTCACTTTGGAAACGGCACTTGCTCAATCTCGTCTTCCAAGTCGGTAGCACTATCTATCTTTTTGGGCAAATATTTTTGAGCGACAAGTCACTGGTGATCCCAACGATGCTGGTGTTTCTTGCCGGGGTCATAAAAAATTCGGAGAGGACCGTGGCACTTAATCTCTCGAGCCTCTCGAGGTTAAGGGAATCGATGGTCGTAAACTATGAGCAAACCTATAACGCATTTGTGCCGTTGGTTGTAGAACTCGAAACTCTAGGGCGTAATTATGCTAATGAAGAAAAAGCAAAGCTTGCGGAGAGCGTGGTGGTGAAGCATGCTTACTACTTCTTTAATGTCTTTAAAGTCTTCATCTTAGATCTCTTCTACCAAGATGCAGAACGCCTCATAAGCCGCAAATATTTCCTCAAAATTTCTGCGTTGGATGCATTAAGGGTGATATCAGTCGAACTCCATTTCATTCACGAGGTGCTCCACACAAAAGCGTTGACGATACGTTCCAAGTGGAGTGGCATTTTTCGCTTCATAGCTTTTTCTGAGGTTGTGATGGCTTTCGTCCTGTTCAATAGCTTCAAGAAGCATCAGCTCCCCAAACTCGATGTGGAAATCACTCATTCCCTTCTTTTCGGAGGGATGACTCTTGATGTCATAGCTCTGTTCATGCTTGTTTTCTCCGATTGGACTGTTGCCGAAATCATGCACAAAACAGGATCATCCAAACTAGATTTATTTCTCCACAAGTTAATAAATGCCACGGATGACCTGAGGAAGCCCCGATCCACCAGATGTAAAGCAGAGCCTAATGTCCATGCTATGTACGAGGCCTTCGATACACCGCTCATATTTCGAAGGTGGTCAGAATCCATCTCTGCATGCAACTTTTTCTCCGCATTCCTAAAGGAGAGTCCAAGAAAGATGTACAAGCGCGATCAACACTGGGGCATCCACGCCTTTTCTACTATCTGTAGCATCCCATTCCATATGGTTGAGAAGATCAACTCTTGCTTCCAACAAGCTCGTGAGATAGTCATGAGAAGGAAATTATCAATCCATATGAAGATTCCAAGGTACATGTCCAAGAATCCCTTTATTCATAAGCTGTGGATCTATATCTTTCAGGAGGTGAGACATAAATCCAAAGACGCGTGTAATCCGACAAGGGTGAGGAAGATATTTGAGGCTAGAGGTGATCTGTTTCTCCAAAGTAGACCGGAAGGGATCGATTGCGAGAATCTCTTAGAGCATGTCGCCGAGGCTAATTACGAGAGTAGTGTTATAATGTGGCATGTCGCCACTGAAATCTGGCACAACAAAGAGAAACTCACCGACAGAAACGACGACAGGGAGTTCAGCAAGATCCTTTCCGACTACCTGCTGTATCTTTTCCTTAATCAGCCAAATGTGGTGTCCGCTGTGGCTGGCTTTGCCCAAATCACATTAGTGGACATGTTCTTCGAATTAGAGGATTACATCACAGATGCCAAGGATCTGGAGGGGCTGTGCAAGTCATTGTACGATGATCCTCCTACCGGAGACATGGATTACAAATCCACGCTTCGCCAGGGGATCGTACTGGCCCAAAAGATGGAAAGCTTCGGGGAAAGGAAGTGGAAGGTGATGAGCGGAGTGTGGGTCGAGATGCTGACATATGCAGCAGGTCATGTTAAGGGAGAGGCTCATGTGCAGGTGCTAAGTAAAGGTGGAGAGCTTCTCGCCTTCGTCTGGCTGTTGATGGCTCATTTCGGTTGTCTCTACAAATCCGAATGGGGCTTCGGTGCGGAATCTATGTTCGGCGACGATCAAGAGGAAGATGATAGGCCAGTGGAATCCCGATTCGTCTAATTGATTACAACAGAATCAATTTTCATTCTAAGTATTTTGTTTTTATAAACAACTAGATTCATGCTCCTTCTTTTCTTTGTTTATTCTTTGATGCCAAATTTCAAAGGGGGGGATCGGAATGTACTTTTCCTCCTCCCGTGAATGCCTTATCCACTCATTCTATGAAGATGATGATGATGATGATGATGATTATTATTTTTTATGGTAGTAGGCGTATACACGTAGGATAATTCAACCAATTTTCACTTTGTTGATCTTCATCAAATGGATAATCCCATTCTAGACGAACCAAATCTTTCAATTTCTACTGTTTAATCTCCCGGTTTATTATTCGCGCACAATAGTGTGACCTAGTTTTTCCTGTAACATCGATTGGCTCATCGGAAGCACAACACAAGACACCACATAGATTACATCATTGCTCCTTGAAGCATTAGACTGGAAATGGATTGCGGCTACTCATGCACGTATACATTGCGAGTGCGACCCTTGCCTAGATGAGCGTCGGGGGCCGTGACACCCTCGCTTGGATTTGAGCGAGGGCGCGGAGGCCCACGCCCATGGCCGTCGAGGGTTGGCCAGCGACTTTGCTGGTCCAGAGTTGGAAAAAAAAATGAAAAAAAGAAAAGAACTTTCCATATCACTACCAAATAAATATGTATCGATTTTTTCATATCTTTTAATTTTTATAACATTCTCATCGCTAAAGCTAAAATTGAACGTAATTCTAAATAAACACTTAGTTAACTATTTTTTGTTATTAATCATTTTTAAGCATATAAAAAAAATGGCATCATCAAAATCGATTCCTTACTAGTCACCTCAGTTCCCAACAAACAACAAAAACTATTGTAATTTATCCTGCGCACAATAAATTATGATCCTTGAACAAGTCCAGCATTAGTTGCGATAATGAAAGTACTTATAGATAAGGATTACAATGTCTGCAATGAAAATACGACATTGTTGTTTTTCCCACTGTCGAATGCTAAATTGTTTTTCTCCTCTCTAAATTGATCTTCTGCTCAAATCTCTTCAAATAGTCACTGGTCATCACCAAGACGAAAAGACAGGAGAATTTTAATTTGGGCATTTGCTCTTCCGTGAGAAGAACATGCTGTCTATTTTCGTTTTCATAAATTTTTATGCCAAATTTCAAAGAGGAGATGCGAATGTACTTTCCTCCTCTCCCACGTCCTATCCTGTAACCTTGAAAGCCCTCCATCCATTCATTCTATGGTCATCTCCTCTTTGTCCCACACATCATTTGACCCATCAATCATGCAAATGAAAATGCATGTTTATTAGGACGTGACCTGATATGATTTGTCAGATAGTATCTATTATTGTTGTGGCTAGCGGTGCAACCTAAATGGTGGTGAATAAGTTGATTATTACAACTTGATATTATTTAAAAGAATCATTAAAATCAAGTTCTCTATATTTAGGTTTGGCTTAATATATGTAAAAATAAGCCGATGATATCTAGTGCAGTATCCTTCTATCAAATAAATATACAAATAAGGAAAGAGATAGCGGAGGTTGCACGCAGATGTTCGGCTTCAATCAAGCCTAGGTCCATTCTACCAAACTAATCTATTAGCAATCCTTTGAGTAGGTACAACGTAGCATGTGCTGCTTCTACCTGAAACTAGTAGGTCATACTGCCAAATCTCACATACTACTACAACATCCATACAATTCTCCAAATAGATTACAACCAGTGACAAGTACTCCCAGTCAATGAACTTCTCGATCACAACACAAGAAGAGTATGCATCAAATATGATGCTTTCTCCGTTCGAGTCATTCTTATCTTCTTCCGCATGTGTTGATCTTCTTTTACAGTCTTCAATCTTCAGATTAGCCATTGGATAATCTTCAAGATATTCAATTTGAGCCGTTGAAAATAATCTGCACAATCACTAGGAGATCTGGCCGCTCATGCAATCAAATATTCCAAGTGAGGGTGTAGTTTACACGAATAGAGTTGACTATATTAGGAAATAATCCTTTTCACAAGTGATTGACGATTGATTGGATTCTTCTTCGTTTATTCTTTCCGAGTTCCGGGCTTGAGACTTAGATTGATAACCAAAAGAATATGTGGGTCTTCTATTTTAAATGCATAAACACGTGAACCGCACGTTCATCTTACATTATATAGAGAGAGCTGTTCATATCAGTGATCCGCCAGTCTATCCAAACTTTCCGTTGGTAGTTGACTTACATATAGCTTTTCGTTTGATCATTTTAAGTAGATTGGAGATCAAGGCTTCACAAAAATGATCACGTCATGGTATCTCCAAGTCTCCATGAACTTCGCGTTCTTCTCGACTAGTCCATCTAGTCTTCACAGTCTTTCCACTTTATACTGTGGATTATATATTGGTGATTAAGCATCGATGATATCATTGTTGCCTGAAATAAAACATATCAGCATTTATCGATTAATAATGAGAAATAGATTATTTTCCCAATTTCAAAATATCATAGGTCGTTTTCTGAAGATCTAATTCATTAATAATATCAAGTATCTTGTTAGATGTGATATCATTAAACATTTAATTAAACTAATCATGGATGATATTTTTATTCTTCTGCCATTTAAGCACAAGATACCTTGCTTGTGTTCATTCGCATAATGGATAGATGTGTAAGTAGAATTGAGATAGGACCAATTCGATGATAAAACATTAATCAGTCACAAAGCAATAAGCATCATCCGTGCATGAGATACTTTTCTTCTACCATTAAAAGCATGAAATACCTCGCCCGTGTTCATTCGCGGAATGGTTGGTTCACGATTTCTTTACCTTTTGACAAACAAGCAAGGCACCGTCTTAAAATGTATATCCCTACCATTCCTCCTATATCCGCTGCAACTATATTGAGAGGAGCAATAAAGTTCAAACTAAGCAAAAACATGGCATTAGCTCCATTTGGGATATGTTGATCGAACGAAACATCTGCGGATTCTTCATAGTGAACTAATCATGGATGTGATAGTTTTCTTATGCCAGTTAATGCATCTGATATCTTACTTGTGTTCATCCGGGATGGTGGTTTACGATTCTTTTACCTTCTTGGGTTTTTGAATGGATCCTTTCTTCTAACAAAACAAGCAAAGAATAATTTGAACATATATATAGACACAGACACACACACTTTCTGCTATTCCTCCTATACAAACCAAAATTATATAGACAAGAGCGATAAAGTGTGAACTAAGCAAAAACATGTCATTTGGCTCGATTTTGGATATGTGGAACAAGTGGAACATCCGAGGCTTCATCATGTTGAGTCTCTCACTTCAGGTCTTTCTCATTCTATTTGTGCCCCTTAGAAAGAAAGTAGCGAACCACCGCATTCTTTTCCTCTTGTGCTTGGCATATTTGATGGCTGACTGGGTAGCTACGTTCACGATCGGTATCATCTCTCATAACCAAGGCAATTCATTCACTCGTGCAGCTGAAGTAGACTGAGCACTTCGGGCATTTTGTGCCTTTGTTCTTTTGTTACATTTTGGCGATTTGGCCACCATCACTGCCTTCTCTCTGGAGGACAATTTGCTTTGGGAACGGCACCTGCTCAATCTCATCTTCTAGGTTGGTGCCAACATCTATATCTTTGTGCAACTTTTTTGCTGTTCATGATAGATTGGCTAAGTTAAGGAAAACGAAAAAAGAAATAGCATTGAAATACATTTTTATTGACCAATTAGAATTGCCTCCCAAGACCTATAATTGTCAAGGTACAATAGACGTACATTATTTGATTTTTAAAATAAGAGTTGAGAAGACCTTATGAAAATGGAATGTTCTTGCATAGAAAATGTAAAACAGATATTCCCACTAACAAGTCGATGGTGATCTCAACGATGCTGCTATTTCTTGCAAATATGAGAATGTTTTAATCTTAGAAGACCTAAACAAAGAAATTCAACAAGTCAATATTTATATATTTCGGAACATTATGAAAAGCTTTAGTTTGGAAAGTTTCAAGGTTTTAAGAGTTAAGAAGTTAAAACTTAGCGCAACTGTAAATCCACCATTGGTGCTTACTCTTTTGTTCTTAATAATTTTTGGGCTAAGTGCATTAGAAGTCCTAAAATTTGTCACGAAAGTACAGTTGAGTTTTAAAACTTTCAAAAAGTGTAATCAAATCCTAAAACTTGTTATGAAAGTGCAATCAAGTCTTAAAACTTTCAAAAAGTACAATCAAGTCCTAAAATTTGTCAAGTTGGTGCAATCAAGTCCTTCCATTAGCTCCATCTAACTTGACAAATGGAAAATGCGGATAAGTTTTAGGACTTGATTATACTAAATTGACAAGTATTAGGACTTGATTGCACCAACTTGACAAGTTTTAGAACTTGATTGTACTTTTTGAAAGTTTTAAGACTCAATTGTACTTTCGTGACAAGTTTTAGGACTTCCAGTTCTAGTGCACTTGTAACATAATTTTTTAAGTAGATGGCACCATCAAGACCATTATCTTTGCCGTAAATCTTAGGGAGAATTGTCCAAAACGTTTTAAACTAATTGCACTTTTGCCAATTCAGTCCTAAACATTTTCACATTTTGCCAATTAAGTCTATCCGGTCAACTTTGATCGGAATTTGTTAACGTGGAAGCCGGTCAGCCCACGTGGCACGACCGGTGCCGACGTGGACAATTTTTGATAATATTTTAGTATTTTTCTGATTTGTTTTCCTTTCTTCCTCCTTTTGCTGGTGGCCAGCCACTGGCCACAGGCAATGGTTGGGCCGGCTGGCCTCTCCTGGGCTAGGGTCACCGTTGCCCACCACAGGCTCGGCTCCGTGAGGGCTCCCCTCACCAGATCTGGCGTCGTACAATATACATACATTGTTGAAGTAATTTTAGAGAGAGAATACAACGTCCGAAATGACAGATCTTTTCCCACTGTCGAATGCTAAAATTGTTCTTCTGCTCAATTCCTCAAAGCAGTCACTAGTCATCACCAAAAGATGGAAGTCCCGCTAGAGAATTTCAGTTTGGGAATTTTCTCAAGCGTGAGAAGAATATGCTCTCTCTTATATTTTTCATTCTTTGATGCCAAACTTGAAAGAGGAGATTCGAATGTCCTTTTTTCCTCTTCTCCCACCTCCTGGCTCCTTCGCTCTGTCGCAATTGGCAGCTTCGAGCCGCCGTGAATGCCTTATCCATTCATCTTCTCTTTGTCCCCCACATCATTTGACCCATCAAATAAGGACATGACCACAAACATTAGTCCCTCACACACCAATTTTCCCTTTGTTGATCCTTGATAAGATGGATCAAGCCGTTTTAGACGTACTAAAGCATCGGATTTACCGTGTAATCTCCCGGTTTATGATTTGTGAAAAACAGTGCGGCGAAGTCCTTCCTGTAACGTTGACCGGCTCATTGGAAATACAACCCAAAATTGTACATATATTACATCTTTCATTTTTTGAAGAATTAGATTGAAATGGAGCTATTTCTAGAACCAAAAGAATGACAAGTCAAGACAGTTTTCTCGTTTGAAATTTGGATCAATAATATCAACAAATTGACTTTTCAACGTGTGTTACTTCATTGTGAAAAAAGAAAAAGTGTTGCTTCTTGTCGGTTTATACCATAGAATCAATATTTTTGAAACATCTTGCATGGGAATAAAAGGAACAATCAAATTGTCCTTGATAAATTCTTGTGAATTTTCTTCTTCTTCTGATTTATGTAAGACTTTTTAAACCCGAAATCCTTGAAGATTTCATAGTCCGTAAAATTGCCACGTAAAACACTTACATAAATTTTCAATTTTTTTTCCGAAATATTTTTAATATATTAAATAAACAAAGAAAAACCCTTTTTGCTTGTTATTGAGTGCAGACAAACAAGCCCTAAATCACTCCATTTTGCTAACGTGATGAATATTCTATATCATTTGCGTTGTCAGTACAAATTTCCTTTTTAAAAGAACATAAAAACCGAATCAATTTTCTTGTACCAACAAATTTAAAGACTAAGTCAAATTGATCCTTGTGCTCTTTGATTCGAATCAGTTTGTTGGTTTTTTTTTTTGTGTGTGTTTATAGTTCTGATTGATTATAATTGAGTCCATTTCAATCATTACCGATTGCTTTCGGTTGTTGCCAAAGGTCGAGCTTCACTCTCCTTTCCATACTACGGATCTTGTTTCTATTCAATGAGAAGAATACGGTGTGTCGTTTCTACACTTTGATGCCAAACTTGAAAGAGGAGAGATGTGAATGTACTTTGTGCAGCTGGGAATGCCTTATCTATTCATCCATTCATGTGATAAAGCAAATCCTCCATGATTTGTGCTGATTTCGTTGATAAAGCCAATCTTCCATGATTTGCGCCGATTCCGTTGATAGAGCAAATCTTCCATGATCTGTGCTGATATTGTATATTCTTACCTTTTGTGAAATCTTTTGTACATGTTATAAATATAATACAAATCGCCACACCAAGAGTGTGTGTGATCAAATTCACGTTCATATTCTTTCATGGTATCAGAGCTTCTCAATTTTTTTTTTGTCTCATTTCTCTTCTTCTTTACAATGTCTTCTTCAGCATCCACCAACACCATTACCGCTACCACCGCTACTGGCTCTCCATCCTTGTTGGCCCCCTCCCAACCATCCTTTGCTCTTGGCAATATATCCCATGTTCTCCAAATCAAGCTAGATCGCAACAACTACCTTCTGTGGCGAGCACAATTTCTTCCTTTATTTCGTCTTCATGGTTATCTTCGTTTTGTTGATGGCTCATATCCTTGTCTGGCACCTACTATCACTACTGCTGATAGTATTGAGACCGTCAACCCGAATCATACTGCATGGCATTATCAAGATCAACTCATCCTCTGCTGCATCCTCTCTACTCTTACTGAATCAGTTTTCTCACACATTGTCGGTCTTGAGACTTCTCATGATGTCTGGACTTCGCTTGAGAAACTTTATGCTCCTCAATCTCAAGCTAGCATAATGCAATTGGAGTATCAGCTTCGATCTCTAAAGAAGGGCTCTCTTTCCATGGAAGCCTTTGTTCAAAAGGCCAAGAACATTGTGGATCATCTTTTTGCGGCTGCTCATCCCATCTCTGATTCTCAATTAGTTCTCAGCATCCTTGGTGGCTTGGGTTCGAAGTATGATGTATTCGTTACCTCAGTTACATCTCGTCTTGATCCACCACCTATTGATGATTTCCTGGGCCTTCTTTACAATCAGGAAGTTATTCTTCAAAGCCGCACCACTGAATCTCCAATAGAGTCTTCTCTAATTGTGAATGCTGCAGTCAAATCATCTGATGTTCGGAATACTCCCTCCAATGGTTGAGGTCGTAGCCGAGGATGAGGACACGGCCGAGGCCGTGGTCGTAATTTTTATGATGGAACTTATTCTCATTCTCGAATCATCTATCAGGTATGTGGTCGTGCAGGTCATTTAGCTCCCCAATGCTACCAGCGATTTAATCCTAGCTATAAAACCAATACTGGCTCTCTCCATCTGCAATGTATGCCTCTTCAATTGGTGAGTCGTTTGACCCATATTGGTACCCAGACTTTGGTGCCACTCATTATCTTACGGCTGACATAGCAAATTTGAACATTCGGAATGACTATTCTGGCACCGATCAAATCCGCACTGCAAATGGGTCAAGTTTGCCAATATCTGCTTCATCATTATCTAGTTTCTGTGAATCATGTCACTTGGGCAAGTCGCATCGTCTTGCCTTTACTAAATCAGTTACCACTTGTAATGCTCTTTTGGAATTACTTTATTTTGATCTATGGGGACCTTCTCCCGTTACGTTAGTGAATGGTTTTCGTTATTACGTCATTTTTATTGATGCCTACAGTGGATACACATGGCTTTTTCCACTTACTATGAAATCTGATGCTCTCTCTACTTTTGTGCAATTTAAATCCCAAGTGGAAAAATATTTTAACTATAAGATCAAGGCCCTTCAAACTGATGGACGGGGTGAGTATAAGAAATTTGATCCTTATCTTCGTCTTCATGGCATCCTGCATCGTCTCTCATGCCCGCACACGCAGGAACAAAATGGTCGGGCAGAGCGCAAACACCCTTACGTTGTAGAAACTGGCATTACATTGCTTACTCGAGCTTCTATTCCTCGTCTATATTGGACTGATACTTTCCTCGCCGCAGTATTTCTGATTAATCGCATGCCTACAACGGTGTTGGGTGGATTGTCTCCTTATGAGAAATTATTTGGCCAGAAACCCGATTATCTATAGTTGCGTGTTTTTGGATATGCCTGCTACCCTTAGCTGCGCCCTTATACTCGCCATAAACTTGATGATGGCACAATGCAATGTATCTTCATTGGCTATTCTCCTCATCACCGTGGATATTGTTGTCTCCATCGTAGCACTGGCTGAATATATGTCTCTCGCCATGTGGTTTTCCAGGAGCACTTGTTCCCATTCGCTAAATCACAATCTGGTGAATCGTCATCACCATCGCCAAGTAACCCTGTGACGTCCCGGAATTTCAAGGCATATTATATGAATAATATTGGACGATTGGAATTGAGTGACATTTGTCGGACGCGGAATCATTCGATCTGAAGTTCGTTAGTCGTCGATCGAAGCGTAGATAATTATAGTTCGATTAGATTAGTCGCGCCGTAATTAGTCTTCGCCGTATTCCTTCGCGCTTGCGTCGACCCTGAGCCAAATATTCTGAACCGGTCCTAAAATCGTCAGATTACCGAAATACCCTCAGATATTATTCATATACGCCAGAAACAATTAATACCGAATGACCGCGGGCCCCGCATCATTAATGCCAAGTCTTATCATGCTTTTTGACTTTTGGTTATTCACAAAAATGCCATTGGACCATGGAAAAGTCCATTTTGCCCTTCAAGAGCACTTTTCTCTCTCCTCTCTCTCTCTCTTCCCTTTCTCTCTCTTCCCTCTTGGTTTCTCACGCACGGCAGCCACTTCCATCGCCATCTTCATCCCATCTTCATCATCTTCATCTTCTTCATCTTCATTTTGTGTTCGTCGTCGCCGTGGACCGCCGCCGCCGCCCGCCGAGCCGCCGGTCGCCCGTCCCGCGCCCCGCCTAGCCCTCGCCGTCGCCGTGCCGCCCCTGTTCAGCCGCTGCCGCCTCTGTTTGGCTGCTGTCCAAGCGCCGCCGAGCCTCGCCGTCGACCGCCGAGCTTCACCGGAGCAACCTAGGACCCGCCGGACCTTGGCCGAAGCTCCGCCGAGCTTGCCGGCCGCTCGTTGAGCTCCGTTTCCGCCGTTTGGCCGTTTTCCAGCCGCTGTCCAGCCGCCGTTCGTCGTCGTCCGGTTGTCGTTTTGGAAATCCGACACCGTGGTTGCGTCCGGATCGACGAGGAGAGTCCGTAGGAGCGTCGCCGGAAAATTTGCCGTCGCCGCCGTCGCCGCCGTCGCCGCCGTCGCCGCCGTCGCCGCCGCCGCCGCCGCTCGCCGCCGGTCGCCGCCGACCGTCGCCGCCCGTTTAGTAGTGAGTTAACCCCTAATCCCTGATTAGGCCGTTAATTGCACTAATTAGATTAATTAATTAGTTACCGTAATTAGATTAATTAGTTACCGCAGTTAATAGATAGTTACCTGGGTTAGTTAGTTAACTGTGGTTAGATTAATTAGTTACCTTAGTTAATTAAATAGTAACTGAGGTAGATTAATTAACTGCTGTGGTTAGTTGAATTAACCGTGGTTAGGTGGAATAGTTACCATGGTTAATTGCATGTTGTTGTGCCTAGTTTTGTGGCGTCCGATCGTGGATCGGATTGAGTGTTGATTGCGCATTAAATTGCTGAATGATCACACTAGGGTCGAAATACCATATTAAATGGAAATTGAATATTCGCGTGATCGATTGTGAATTCGAGTGTGAAAATGGCCGTGGGCCAGATTTGAGTGTGAAAATGGCCGTGGGCCAGATTTGAGTGTGAAAATGGCTGTGAGCCAGTTTTGAATATAAAATGGCCGTTGGCCGAGTTTGAGCATGAAAATGGCCGTTGGCCAAGTTGAGCATAAAATTGGCCGTGGGCCAGGTTTGAGCATCAAAAAAATGAAATTTGGCTTGAGAGCCGGTTTTGAGCGCGAGGTCATGCAGTTGTTTCACCGTGTCACCCTAACGTAACTGGGGGCACAGGCGATACCCTTGTTGGCATGGGTCGCCGCCTGATAAGTCTGTGTGCCGGCGACGTACAGTCCGGGATTCCACGGCTTATTGGTTGCCTGTCAGTCCGTGCCCGGCGACGGACCGTCCGGATTTCACGGCTGATGAGATGCCGGTCGCAACAGTGTTGGTCCGTAGTCCCTTCTGGAATATCCCTGGTGTGCTCGCCTTAGGGGTCTTGAGGGAGCCATCGGATGCCGTCGCTGTAACGTAGTAGGACGACGCCCGGTTGATCCGGAAGAGTACTAGCAGCGAGGCTGTACTTTGGCGAGAGTGGGGTATCTCTTGGCCGGCTGACCGGAACGCGTTTGTTGCATAATGCATGACCATTGCTGAGTGTGCTGGCTGATTGGTTGATGCATTGTCTATTTATTATTATATTGTACCTGTCGCATGGCTCCAGGCGAGGTACGTTGCATGTGGTTGTTGTTCTGAGGTTGAGCTTAGATCGATAGAATGGTTAGGTCGTGATCAACGTCCTAATCGGACTTAGGCGTTGACCCGCTGAGATTCATATCTCATGCGCTTTGGCTGATCGCCTTTCAGGTCCTCGTGATGGCCGCGCGCCACGTTAGGTTTGGTGTCCCGATCGAACTCACGATGGTACTTCATCGCCGTCACGTCGCTAACTCTGAGGACATATGGGAACAACATGTCACGACAGTCTGGGTTGACGAGGGGTTGCCACACTATGTGGCCCACCTCTTTAAGGCCTGGTTCATGTGTCGGACTGGTGTTCCCATAGGACCGATTCGGGGGTTTGACGTACCCCTGGGTGCGGGTCCAATAGTCCAGACTTGGGACGCGACGGAGGCTGAGATGCCGGATGGGGAGATTGTGGACCCAGATCTGAGTTCGGAGGAGGAGGATCCAGATTCGCCGCCTGGTTACCAGGGTTGACCCGGTGATGTTGGCCCGGGGGTTTTGGAGAGGCTGCGGAGGAGTTCTGGAGGTTGTTGTGTATAGCTGGTTGTATGTGTGTAGCGTATCGGCTAGTGCGCCCCGACCCGACCCGGTATCTTTTTGTGGGTCTAAGGGGGATCGGTCCGAGGAGGACTTTTGTAAATTATGTGTGTATCGTGAACTAATCAAGCAAGTAATGAAAAGGGTTTGTTGTTGTTTGTTGTAGTTCCTATTCTTTCTATCCCTGTTGTTTGTTGTCCGGGGTGTTGTTCGCTTCCGCATGTGCTTAATTATAAGATAAAAGAAATGGGTCGATGATTCGCCTGGGACATCATCCTTTGACCAGACGTTTGGCAGGGATGGTCGCGCGTCCGGGGACTCGGGGCGTGACATCCCCGTTTTGGTATCAGAGCATGATTTGTGGAGTAACAAGGTGCGCTGGGTTTGGGATAGTCAGTAGGAATTAAACCCTGTGCTTGTCTGTGCTGTTTGATTGTTGTTTGGTGGTAGACCTGAGTTCTCATTACGTGTTGCTTTGGGCGAGCAGGAGTCCTTACGGTCCTGCAGATGAGCAACCGTAGCCGGAGAGTACCCCGAGGTAGGGCAACTCAGGTGGATCCCGATATGGAGAGGGATCGTGTCCCGGGAGTGCCCGCGGAAAGGGTAGCTCCAGTTGTCCCAGAAGCGGTTGAGAACCGCGTTCCTGTTGCTCGCAGAGGCAGAGGAAGGGCCGCCCGAGCAAGACCCAGAGTGGGTAGAGTGGTTGAACCAGAAGTGCCTAGAGAAGGGGCAGTGCATGCAGATCCTAGAGTAGACGGGATCCTGCAAGCGTTGGAAACTATGGGTAACCTGATGGAGCAGCAGATGAGGAACCAAGCTGCAGCTGCCGTTCCACAGGAGGGTCCGTTAGCTGAAGACGGGATCCGCAGGCCGCAGACTCACAGATTGGTGGAGCAGTTTATGAAGCTTCAGCCGCCGAGGTTTTCGGGAACTGGTGACCCGGAAGCTGCCACCTCTTGGATGGAGGATTTGGAGAAGGCCTTTGCCTTGTTAGGATGTTCTGAGGAGGAAAAGGTGACGCTGGCTGTCTACCAACTGCAGGGTAACGCTAGCTCGTGGTGGAAGGCCACGCAAGGAAGTGTGTTTCCCGAGGGTGCGATCCCGGAGTGGGGTGCCTTCGCGGAAGCCTTCAACGGAAAGTACTTCTCGGATTGCGCGCGAGAGCAGAAGATGGACGAGTTTCTGCATCTTCGTCAGTATCAGTTGTCGGTGGACCAATATGAGGCAAAGTTTGCCGAGCTGTCCAAGTATGCGCCAAGGATGGTAGAGAACCCTGAGGATAGGGCGAGGAGGTTCAGAAACGGGTTGAAGCCGGAGATCAAAAGTGTGTTGGTGCCGTTCAGCCTGAAGAACTACAATGAGCTATATGAGAAAGCTCAGCTGGTGGAAAGGGACATTGCTGAAAGGGCAACCGCATCTGGATCGCGGTTCGCTCCTGTGGTGAGAGATAACCAAAGGTTCGGTAAAGGACCGATGATGGGTAATAGAAACCCCATCCCGCCTAACAAGAGGAACTTTGTTGGGAAGCCGCCGTTTCGTCCCGACGTCGTGTGCTCGTTTTGCCGTCAGAAGCATGGGCCTGGTCCATGCCCAAGGAGGTCGGGTACCTGCTTTGGTTGTGGCAAGTATGGCCACCAAGTTAAGGATTGTCCTCAGAGACAGATGGGAGGACAGATGCAACAAGGAGGTCAGATGCGAGGGAATATTCCGCAGAACTTTCAGAATCGACCGCCAGTGCAAGGAAGGGTGTATGCTGTCACCCGGGAAGAGGCGAAGGACTCGCCGACCGTTTCAGGTACGGTCTTATTGCATAACCAAGTAGCTTATGCATTGTTTGATTCAGGAGCTTCCCACTCCTTTGTTGCTGCTCAGTTTGTTAAGCTAGCTGGCATGAGTACAGAACTGTTGAGATCAACTGTTAGGATATCTACACCGCTTAAGGATAATGTTGTGGCTGCAGCAGGATGTCCTGATTGTAGGCTGGTTGTAGATGGTCATGAGGGAAGGATAAATCTGATTGTGCTAGCTTTGTTTGATTTCGATTTGATTGTTGGTATGGACTGGCTCACTGAGCAAAGAGCTGTTTTGGATTGTCATAGTAAGACTATCCTGTTTAACCCATTGAATGGGGTTAGTTTCAAGTTTGTTGGAAACCGAGGGGGAACCTCGATCCCCTTAGTTTCGTCGCTGGAAGCGACTCGGTTGTTGGATGGAGGTTGCCAAGGTTATTTGGCGTCTATTGTAGATGTGTTGGCTGAGGAGTTAAGGCTGGAGGATATTGCTGTTGTGAGAGAATTCCCTGATGTTTTTCCGAAGGAGTTGCCTGGATTGCCGCCGGAAAGGGAGATAGAGTTCGTGGTTGAGTTAGCCCCTGGTACGGAGCCAATCTCAAAAGCACCGTATCGGATGGCGTTGTCGGAACTCAAGGAACTGAAGGTACAGATGCAGGCGTTGTTGGATAAAGGATATATCCGTCCAAGTGCATCTCCATGGGGAGCGCCAGTTTTGTTTGTGAGGAAGAAGGATGGATCGCTTCGTCTGTGCATCGACTACCGTCAGCTTAACCAGGTGACAGTCAAGAACAAGTATCCGTTGCCAAGGATTGATGATCTGTTTGACCAACTTCAAGGAGCTTCGGTGTTCTCCAAGATCGATCTACGGACGGGATACCATCAGCTAAGGATCAAGAGGGAGGATGTACCGAAGACAGCGTTTAGGACGCGCTATGGTCACTATGAGTTCACAGTGATGCCGTTTGGTCTAACAAATGCTCCAGCTGCTTTCATGGACTTAATGAATAGGGTATTCAGTGAGTATTTGGACAAATTCGTCATAGTGTTCATTGACGATATCTTGGTGTACTCTAAGAGCCCTGAGGAACATGAGCAACACTTAAGGACAGTGTTAGAGACGCTTCGGAAACACCAGTTGTTTGCTAAGTTTAGCAAGTGCGAGTTTTGGCTAGCTCGCGTAGCCTTCCTTGGTCACATCATTTCTGGAGAAGGGATATCAGTAGATCCAACCAAGATTGAAGCGGTCATGGATTGGCCGAGGCCGACGTCAGTGACCGAAGTTCGGAGCTTCTTGGGTTTAGCAGGCTACTACAGACGTTTCGTGGAAAGGTTCTCCGCGATAGCTTTGCCGTTGACACGTCTGCTGAAGAAGGACGAAAGATTCGAGTGGACAGACAAGTGTGAGCGTAGTTTCCAAGAGCTTAAGCAAAAGCTAACTACGGCTCCTGTTTTGACAATACCGTCTGGTCCTGGAGGATATGAGATTTACAGCGATGCTTCCTTCAAGGGATTAGGCTGTGTGCTTATGCAACACGGGAAAGTAGTTGCGTATGCTTCTCGTCAGTTGAGACCGCACGAGTTGAATTACCCGACACACGATCTGGAGTTAGCAGCGATCGTGTTTGCCCTCAAGATCTGGAGACATTACCTGGTAGGAGAAAGGTTCCAAGTCTACACCGATCATCAGAGTTTGAAGTATCTGTTCTCTCAGAAGGAGTTGAACATGAGGCAGCGCCGTTGGATGGAACTTCTTAAGGATTATGACTGCGAGATCTTGTACCATCCGGGAAAAGCTAACAAAGTTGCTGATGCGCTGAGTCGGAAATCAGCGATTGCCCAGTTGATGGTCCGGGAGTGGCGTCTTCTGGAGGAGGTGCGAGATTCAGAGTTTAAGTTGGAGGTAGGCCGTCTATCGAGTTTGATGGCTACATTGAGGATCGAGCCGGAGGTGCAAGCGAGGGTTAAGACATTGCAATCGACGGATCCTGCCATTCATAAAGTCCTTCAAGAGGGCTCAGAAAAGAGGAAAGAAGATTTTCAAGTGGCTGAGGATGGGATATTAAAGTTCAGAGGACGTTTGTGTGTGCCGGCTGATGAGAGTCTTAGGGAAGAAATCTTGTCGGAGGCACATCGTAGCAGCTACAGTGTTCATCCGGGTAGTACGAAGATGTACCAGAATCTAAGGCAGTATTATTGGTGGAGTGGCATGAAGATGGACATAGCCAAGCATGTGGCGAGATGTCTGACATGCCAGCAAGTTAAAGCTCAGCATTGTAAGCCTGGAGGATTGTTACAGCCGCTGGAGATTCCGGAATGGAAGTGGGAACACATCACGATGGACTTCGTGACGAGCTTGCCGAGGAGCCAAAGGGGCAATGATTCAATTTGGGTCGTAGTGGACAGATTGACGAAGTCAGCACATTTCATCCCAGTGAGAAAAGACTTCGCTTTGGATAGGTTGGCAGATTTGTATGTACGTCTGATTGTACGTTTACATGGTGTGCCAGTGACGATCACGTCGGACCGTGATCCTAGGTTCACGTCTACCTTTTGGAAAAGCTTGCAGACTGCGTTGGGAACGAAGCTGCAATTCAGTACGGCTTATCATCCGCAGACGGATGGCCAGTCTGAAAGGACAATTCAGACGCTTGAGGACATGTTGCGGGCATGTGTATTGGATTTCAAGGGTAACTGGGAAGGACAGCTTCATTTGGTTGAATTCGCCTACAACAACAGCTTTCAGCAAAGTATTAAGATGGCGCCTTTCGAAGCATTATATGGTAGGCCTTGTAGGACACCAGTCTGTTGGGACGAGGTTGGTGAAAGGAAAATCACCGGTCCTGAGTTAGTACAGCAGTCATTGGACACAGTGAAAATCATCAGAGAAAGACTGAGAACAGCTCAGAGCCGTCAGAAGAGTTATGCCGACAAAAGACGCAGACCATTGGAGTTTCAAGTCGGTGATCATGTCTTTCTAAAGGTGTCGCCTATGAGAGGGACATCTCGTTTCGGCAAGAAAGGAAAGTTAAGCCCGAGGTATGTTGGGCCGTTCGAGATCTTGGAGCGGATTGGAAATCTGGCTTATCGTCTCGCGTTGCCACCGAGACTTGCTCAGGTACATGACGTATTCCATGTATCCATGTTAAGGAAGTACGAGCCGGATCCAGCTCACGTCTTGAGTTTTGAAGAGATTGAAGTGGATGAACGAGTATCGTATGTAGAACGTCCGGTGAGGATCGAAGATCGGAAGGAGCAGGTTCTGAGAAACAAGACAATTCCATTGGTGAAGGTTGTTTGGCAACACCATGGAACCGAGGGAGCGACGTGGGAAAGTGAAGAATCGATGAGGAGTAGGTTTCCTTTTCTTTTTGAGGTGGTGTAATGTTTTAATTTCGGGGACGAAATTTCCCCAAGGGGGGAAGAGTTGTGACGTCCCGGAATTTCAAGGCATATTATATGAATAATATTGGACGATTGGAATTGAGTGACATTTGTCGGACGCGGAATCATTCGATCTGAAGTTCGTTAGTCGTCGATCGAAGCGTAGATAATTATAGTTCGATTAGATTAGTCGCGCCGTAATTAGTCTTCGCCGTATTCCTTCGCGCTTGCGTCGACCCTGAGCCAAATATTCTGAACCGGTCCTAAAATCGTCAGATTACCGAAATACCCTCAGATATTATTCATATACGCCAGAAACAATTAATACCGAATGACCGCGGGCCCCGCATCATTAATGCCAAGTCTTATCATGCTTTTTGACTTTTGGTTATTCACAAAAATGCCATTGGACCATGGAAAAGTCCATTTTGCCCTTCAAGAGCACTTTTCTCTCTCCTCTCTCTCTCTCTCTTCCCTTTCTCTCTCTTCCCTCTTGGTTTCTCACGCACGGCAGCCACTTCCATCGCCATCTTCATCCCATCTTCATCATCTTCATCTTCTTCATCTTCATTTTGTGTTCGTCGTCGCCGTGGACCGCCGCCGCCGCCCGCCGAGCCGCCGGCCGCCCGTCCCGCGCCCCGCCTAGCCCTCGCCGTCGCCGTGCCGCCCCTGTTCAGCCGCTGCCGCCTCTGTTTGGCTGCTGTCCAAGCGCCGCCGAGCCTCGCCGTCGACCGCCGAGCTTCACCGGAGCAACCTAGGACCCGCCGGACCTTGGCCGAAGCTCCGCCGAGCTTGCCGGCCGCTCGTTGAGCTCCGTTTCCGCCGTTTGGCCGTTTTCCAGCCGCTGTCCAGCCGCCGTTCGTCGTCGTCCGGTTGTCGTTTTGGAAATCCGACACCGTGGTTGCGTCCGGATCGACGAGGAGAGTCCGTAGGAGCGTCGTCGGAAAATTTGCCGTCGCCGCCGTCGCCGCCGCCGCCGCCGCTCGCCGCCGGTCGCCGCCGACCGTCGCCGCCCGTTTAGTAGTGAGTTAACCCCTAATCCCTGATTAGGCCGTTAATTGCACTAATTAGATTAATTAATTAGTTACCGTAATTAGATTAATTAGTTACCGCAGTTAATAGATAGTTACCTGGGTTAGTTAGTTAACTGTGGTTAGATTAATTAGTTACCTTAGTTAATTAAATAGTAACTGAGGTAGATTAATTAACTGCTGTGGTTAGTTGAATTAACCGTGGTTAGGTGGAATAGTTACCATGGTTAATTGCATGTTGTTGTGCCTAGTTTTGTGGCGTCCGATCGTGGATCGGATTGAGTGTTGATTGCGCATTAAATTGCTGAATGATCACACTAGGGTCGAAATACCATATTAAATGGAAATTGAATATTCGCGTGATCGATTGTGAATTCGAGTGTGAAAATGGCCGTGGGCCAGATTTGAGTGTGAAAATGGCCGTGGGCCAGATTTGAGTGTGAAAATGGCTGTGAGCCAGTTTTGAATATAAAATGGCCGTTGGCCGAGTTTGAGCATGAAAATGGCCGTTGGCCAAGTTGAGCATAAAATTGGCCGTGGGCCAGGTTTGAGCATCAAAAAAATGAAATTTGGCTTGAGAGCCGGTTTTGAGCGCGAGGTCATGCAGTTGTTTCACCGTGTCACCCTAACGTAACTGGGGGCACAGGCGATACCCTTGTTGGCATGGGTCGCCGCCTGATAAGTCTGTGTGCCGGCGACGTACAGTCCGGGATTCCACGGCTTATTGGTTGCCTGTCAGTCCGTGCCCGGCGACGGACCGTCCGGATTTCACGGCTGATGAGATGCCGGTCGCAACAGTGTTGGTCCGTAGTCCCTTCTGGAATATCCCTGGTGTGCTCGCCTTAGGGGTCTTGAGGGAGCCATCGGATGCCGTCGCTGTAACGTAGTAGGACGACGCCCGGTTGATCCGGAAGAGTACTAGCAGCGAGGCTGTACTTTGGCGAGAGTGGGGTATCTCTTGGCCGGCTGACCGGAACGCGTTTGTTGCATAATGCATGACCATTGCTGAGTGTGCTGGCTGATTGGTTGATGCATTGTCTATTTATTATTATATTGTACCTGTCGCATGGCTCCAGGCGAGGTACGTTGCATGTGGTTGTTGTTCTGAGGTTGAGCTTAGATCGATAGAATGGTTAGGTCGTGATCAACGTCCTAATCGGACTTAGGCGTTGACCCGCTGAGATTCATATCTCATGCGCTTTGGCTGATCGCCTTTCAGGTCCTCGTGATGGCCGCGCGCCACGTTAGGTTTGGTGTCCCGATCGAACTCACGACGGTACTTCATCGCCGTCACGTCGCTAACTCTGAGGACATATGGGAACAACATGTCACGACAGTCTGGGTTGACGAGGGGTTGCCACACTATGTGGCCCACCTCTTTAAGGCCTGGTTCATGTGTCGGACTGGTGTTCCCATAGGACCGATTCGGGGGTTTGACGTACCCCTGGGTGCGGGTCCAATAGTCCAGACTTGGGACGCGACGGAGGCTGAGATGCCGGATGGGGAGATTGTGGACCCAGATCTGAGTTCGGAGGAGGAGGATCCAGATTCGCCGCCTGGTTACCAGGGTTGACCCGGTGATGTTGGCCCGGGGGTTTTGGAGAGGCTGCGGAGGAGTTCTGGAGGTTGTTGTGTATAGCTGGTTGTATGTGTGTAGCGTATCGGCTAGTGCGCCCCGACCCGACCCGGTATCTTTTTGTGGGTCTAAGGGGGATCGGTCCGAGGAGGACTTTTGTAAATTATGTGTGTATCGTGAACTAATCAAGCAAGTAATGAAAAGGGTTTGTTGTTGTTTGTTGTAGTTCCTATTCTTTCTATCCCTGTTGTTTGTTGTCCGGGGTGTTGTTCGCTTCCGCATGTGCTTAATTATAAGATAAAAGAAATGGGTCGATGATTCGCCTGGGACATCATCCTTTGACCAGACGTTTGGCAGGGATGGTCGCGCGTCCGGGGACTCGGGGCGTGACAAACCCTGTTTGCATTGGTTATTCCTCTACTAAGCCCTCACAGCTTCAGGGGGTGTCCACTACTACATCAATTCCTTTAAATCCATCTAATATCATGGGCAACTCCTCATCACAACTTCAACCATCATCTACTCCCACACTTCCTTGTGGATCCTCCTCTCTAGAAGCTCCACACTTACCATCTTCCAAGCCTCAACCATCAACTTCTACCCATCCAATGGTCACTCGTCTAAAAAATAACATCTGTAAACCAAAGATTTTTCTCACCACTAAGCACCCACCGTGTTCTTGTTTTCACTCAAGCCTGACATCAAGTGAACCCACTTTTTTTTCCGTTGCAAATAAAGACCCTAACTAGCAACAACTTATGGCTAGTGAATTTAATGCTCTCATTCAAAATGGCACTTGGGAACTGGTTCCTCATCACCCTTCCATGAATGTGGTCAACTGCAAGTGGATTTATCGCCTTAAAACCAAGGCTGATGGCTCAATTGATAGATACAAAGTACGGCTCGTTAAGAAGGGCTTTACTCAACAGGCTAGGTTGGACTATGATGAAGCTTTCAATCTAGTTGTCAAACCGACAATGATCCGAGTTGTTCTCTCCTTAGCCGTTACATATAACTGGTCTCTACGCCAATTGGACATCAAGAATGCATTTCTCCATGGCACCATTAAAGAAAAAGTCTACATGAAGCAGCCCCAAGGATTTGTTTATTCGCGTTATCCTGCCCATGTATGTCATCTTCGGAAAGCTCTATATGGGCTAAAATAAGCTCCAAGAGCCTGGTTTTCTCGGCTAAGTTCATACTTATTATCTATCGGATTTGTGGCCTCCACTACCGACTCTTCATTATTCATTCAACGTAGATCTGATTATATTCTAATTATTCTCATCTATGTTGACGACATCATCATTACTAGGAGCTCTACTTCCTCCATCACCGAATTAATCACTCAACTTGGCACTGAGTTTACAATCATTGATTTGGAAAATTTATCTTACTTTCTTGGCATCGAAGCCCATAGATCCTCTACTGGACTAGTCATGGCCACGGGCCGGGGACCACCGTTTCCGGTTCCAATTTAGGGGGAACCGGAAACCAGCCCTTAAGTGGCTGTTTCGATTCCAATTTTGAATCGCCGGTTCCGGGCCAGTTTCGGGCCCTATTCCGGTTCAAAACCGAAAATGGAACCTCCGGTTTCGGTTACGGCTTTTGAGTTTAAAAATTAAATTGTAATAAATTTGTAATAAAATTGTAATCAAATTATTAGATAATGAATTATGAAATAAAAGAAAATAATGAATTATGAAATAATGAATTATGAAATTATGAAATTATGAATTATCAAATACAAATTGTAATCAAATTGTAAACTGCAATCAAATTTGGGGGAAAAAAAGGGACGGGGAGGGGGCTTAAACTTAATGAATTATTATTAAGCGCCTACATATCTTCTTGGGGATAGAAGAATCAAAGCCCATATAGTTCTCTTACCTTTGATAACCCCATACTTACCTCATCCTCAATCGTCGCTACCCGTTTAGGTACCCGTGGTGGTGGTATCTCCGTCATCAAAGAATTTGGCTTCATTATTGCGATTTATCTCTTGTTGTCTATATTGAGCCTTTGTCTAATCATCAACACAAGCTTGAGCCTCCACTCATATCTTCTTGGGGATAGAAGAATCAAAGCCCATATAGTTCTCTTACCTTTGATAACCTCATACTTACCTCATCCTCAATCGTCGCTACCCGTTTCGGTACCCGTGGTGGTGGTATCTCCGTCATCAAAGAATTTGGCTTCATTATTGCGATTTATCTCTTGTTGTCTATATTGAGCCTTTGTCTAATCATCAACACAAGCTTGAGCCTCTACTGAATCGGAAGCTAATCTTGAACGTTGTGCATCCAAAATATTGCCTCTAGCGCTAAATGCTTGTTCTACCGCAACTGTCGAACAAGGGGTTACTAAAATTTATTTTGCAATTAGAGCAAGAATTGATTATTGGGTGGAATGCCTCTTCCACCAATTCAATATTGTGAAATCTGTGCTGCCTTCAGATTCATCAAACTCAAAAGAAACGGTTAGATAGCTCTCTATTTCAGAATTACTTCCTATTGCTCCCTTTTGCATTTTTTGCCTATGCAACAGAAGTTGGTGCCATCTACTAATTTTATCTATGTTCCCACTTTGTATGCAACTAGATTGAGAAGATCCACTATCACCTAGATTATATATACTACAAAATTCATTATATAATTATATTATTGCTTTTTTAACCCTTGTTTGTATAGTTCTAATATTTACCTCATCAATTAAATGTAAATATTCATAATACGTATTCAAATAATCACCTAAACCATCTAATTTATAACGTGGATAAAAAATACAAGCAACTAAATAAATAATAGGAACTTCCCTATAATAATGTAGCCATTTTGTTCGCATTGTTCTAATAGTGTCACTTAATTTATAATCATTTTCATTTTCTTCAAAAACTCCAACAATATTAATACATTCTATTAAAAATAAATGCATAGTAGGATAATAAACACCGGACAAAATATAAGTTGCATCATTAATTTTTTTTAAAATATCTATTTTTTTTTTGCAAATATCTCATTCTTGTGGGTATAAATTAATTTGAGTTATATTATTTGAAATAAATGCACATAATAAATTTTTATATGCAAAATATTCATTAACCAACTCGTAAGTAGAATTCCAACGATTTGGAACATCTCTTGGAAATCTTTTTGGTTTTTTTTCCATTTGCTCTACAAAATTTTAACCATTCTTTCATTTTTTGGGAATGTTTCCATAAAAATTGAATTGCTATTTTTATTGGGTCGAGAAAAATATCAAGAGTTTTTAAACCATCTTGTATACATAAATTTAAAACATGACAAGCAAATCTAACGTGAAAAAATTATCCACCAAAAACGAGTTTACAAATCTTTTCTAGTTCAACAATTGAAGCGGTATTTGCCGCGGCATTATCAAAACCAATTGAAATTTTTTTATTAAGCAAATAATATTCTTCTAAAATTTGCCTAATTGATCTATAAATATTATTTGCCATATGCCTATCACCAAAAACTCTAAATGCAATAACTCTTTTTTGAATATTCCAATCATCATCTATCCAATGACATGTTATACCCATATAAGAATGAACTTGCCAATGATCACTTCAAATATCGCTACCTATATGCACGTGTCCATTAAAATTCATAAAAAAGTTTTGTAAATCTTTTGTTTCCTTTTTATAAAGATATTTAATTATGCGTTTAAGTGTATTTCTAGGAACACGTTTTGCTTGTGGAACACATGCATTTTGTATAATTTGATTAAAACCAAATCTTTCACCAAAACTAAATGATAAATGTTCAATGGAAATAAATTTACTTAATTCTTCTTTATAAGTTTTTTCATTATAAGGAAATAAAGGAGGAGTATTAGGATTGACGTACTCGGAAATTTGTTGTTGCTTGGTGTCAATTCCCGCTTCGGTTGAATGTTTTGCCTTAAGATACTGTTTAAATGTTCTATCTTCGGCTCCACCGATTTATTTTTATTTTACCGGACAATGTTTACAAACTACATCATACCTTTTTGGAGCTATATCAAATCTTTCAATCTTCGTGAAGTAGTCTCATATGTCGAATGTAAACTCCTGCTCCTTTGTTGTTGACATTTCTTCGATACCGGTAGGAGGATGAAGACTCTCTTGCATTTAGACTTGCTCCATATTAGGAATAATGTTGATTTCATCATCTACATCAACTTCATCTTCAAGTCTCCAATGTTCATAATCACGAGGACTATAAGGATAATCGGATTCCCCCTCCTTGCTCTTGTCTTTACCACTAGTTCTACTTCCACTTGCCTTTTTTTTTTTTGGATATAAAAAAAAATGGTATAATGCAAAAATATAGGGTATGAAAAAAGAATTTGAAATAGGGAATTATTAAAGGAGATAATAAATAAAGAAAATAAGAAATTAGAGAACGTAATTGAAGAAAAGAAAATAATAAATTGGATGTTATGAATAATTGAGAGTTAGAGAGAATTTGAGAGAATTGAGATGAAGAGAGAATTTGTGTGAAAAAAATGAGAGATGGGAAAGGGTATTTATATCATAGATGAGAGTTAGAAATTAGTAAAGAAAAAATAAAAAAAAATTAGGTGACCATTGGCAACGGTCGCAACGGCTCTTTCTTTCTTTCTTTCTTTTTTTCCTTATTTTTTCACTGTTCGGAACCGGCGGGCCGGTTCCGGGCCCGGTTCAAGGTTTGAAGAAACCGGAACCGGGCTCTTATGCCACGGGTCGGTTTTGGGTTGGAACAGCGGGCCCGGTCAACGGGCCGGTTCCGGGCTTTAATCGGCCCGTGGCCATGACTATACTGGACTGTCCCTAACTCAATCCAAGTATGCTATTGCTTTTCTCACTCGCACAAGCATAGCCGATGCAAAGCCTTGCTCATCGTCTATGGCTCCCTCGGCTTCTAAGTTGTCGAAGCAAAGTGGTGAACCACTGACTGATGCCTCCACATATCGGAGTACGGTTGGCGCACTGCAATACCTCACTCTTACTAGGCCGGATCTATCATTTGTTGTCAATAAAGTGTGCCAATTCATGCATTGCCCAACTGTGGATCATTGGTCAGCCGTCAAACGAATTTTGCGCTATCTCAAAGCTACTATTCATCATGGGATTACTTTGCGGACTATGCACCAACTGACCCTCACTGCGTTTACAAATGTTGACTGGGCCGGCTGCCTTGATGATCGAAAGTCCACAAGTGGCTATTGTATTTATTTTGGTCCCAACTTGGTTTCCTGGAGCTCTAAAAAGCAACCAACTATTGCTCGATCCAGTACTGAATCGGAATACAAAGGGGTGGCTAATGCAGCCTCTGAATTGTTATGGCTATTACAACTCTTCCGAGATCTTCGATACACTCTTCATCGGTCACCACTTGTTTTTTTGTGATACTGAAGGGGCAATATATCTGGCCGCAAACCCCATCTTCCATGCACGAACCAAGCATGTGGACATTGACTATCATTTTGTTCGTGATTTAATCAATAAGAAGAAGTTGGAAGTTCGCTTCATTCCTACACAAGTGCAAAATGACTAAGCCTCTATCAATATCCAGGTTTCTTATTATGCGCGACAAGCTCACAGTGACACCGCCACCGTTTCGCTTGAGGGGGTGTGATAAAGCAAATCATGATAAAGCAAACCCTCCATGATTTGTGCTGATTTCGTTGATAGAGCCAATCTTCCATGATTTGCGCCGATTCCGTTGATAGAGCAAATCTTCCATGATCTGTGCTGATATTGTATATTCTTACCTTTTTTGAAATCTTTTGTACATGTTATAAATATAATATAAATCGCCACACCAAGAGTGTATGCGATCAAATTCACGTTCATATTCTTTCATCATGGATGACATACTTTTCTTCTGCCACTTAAGGTATAGAATACCTTGCTTATGTCCATTCTTGAGTTGTTGAATGGATACCGTCTTCACACAAACAAGTAAGGAACCATCTCAACATCCTATATATTTTGTCCTAACTAAAATTATACTAAAGATGAGCCATAAAATTCAAATAAAGCAAAATCATGGCATATATCTCCATTTCGGATCTTTGGAACACATGGAACATCCGGGGCTTCATCATATTGAGCCTCTTGCTTCAAGTCTTTCTTGCTCTATTTGCACTCCTTAGGAAAAAAAATAGCCAACAACCGCATCATTTTCCTCTCGTGGTTGGCCTACTTGATGGCTGGCTGGGTAGCTACATTTGCTATTGGGCTCATCTCTCATAACCAAGGCAATTCATGGGGAAAAGTACCAAAAAAGTCCTAAACCTCTTTCATTTGTACCAATTCAGTTCTAAACGTTTTAATTGGACCAATTTAATCCTAAACTTTTTGCATTTGTACTAATTCAGTCCATCCAGCCAAAATTGACCGGAAAAGTCTAACGTGGATTCCAAGTCAGCACTGGCCGACGTTGCTGGCGCAGACATGGACGTCGATGAGGGAAACGGCGTCGTTTGCCTTCAAAAAAGAAGAAGAAAGAATCGCTTACTGGGAAAATTTCCAAAGTCACTCCCTCAGTCCCTTCCTCTCAATCGCTCCTTCAGCTTCCTCATGATCGATCCCTTAAACTCCATTTTCCTCAAATCGATCTTCGACAAAATCAATCTTCGCCCAAAATGGCTCGTGCAAATCGATTTCCCCCAAACCCTAGCTTCATCTTCTCACAAATCGCCAGTCGCTTTCCTTAATCGATCTTTGACGCCTTCGCCCGTCGCCCGACGCCTTCTCCCATCGCCCGACGCCAAATCGATCTTCGACTCCTTCGCCCGTTGCCCGACGCCTTTGCCTTCGTCCATCCCCCCACGCCTTCGTCCGTCGCCCCAAGCCTTCGCATTCGTCCGTCGCCCAACACTTTCGCCCTCGTCTTCGTGCCGCTTCAATTTCCTTCGAGATAGATCAGTTCATCTCTCTCTCTCTCTCTCTCTGCTGAATTTGTTGGTGATGTTGGAAGGAAACGTCAGTTCCTGAAGCAATCCATCGATCCGGCCCTTTGCTATAGAATCTACTAATGTATGCGCATATCTTAATCTAATCATTCATGTGGGAAGGAAAAGCATGGACTGAGTCGGTCACTGCGTATATCTTAATCGAACTATTCTCGCATATCATGAAATTGTGAAGTATTGTCATGTACCTTAAATTATATAATAAACGAGCTTGATTATACAATGATCCTTGCGTTTTTTGTGTAGGGTCGAGATGAGCGACAAGTCAGCATGGATTTTCCTTTTTCATGGTGAAAATTTTTCGCTTCGCCCAATGCTTGAATATGTTGGGGGAAAGTTTGATTTAGTCAAAGTGGATATTAGTTCACCGCGCAATGAAAGCTTTGTCAGAGACATCGAGAATGGGGGTGGCTGTGTGAATCCTACAGTCAAAGGTGCAAGTGCTAGAAGTTGCTTGAAGAAACAGAAGTGATAGGATGTGGGGGTGGGTTTAGTGTTGACATGTTGTGGCTGTTTTTTTTTTTTTTTTCCGGGTGATGGGTTTACAGAAGTTGTGTTGACCTAACTTTTTGATCTGTCTTAGAGGCTTATTTTCTTTTTCAAGGTCTTGCCTCTGTTCTAGGTAATGAAATCTTGTTTCTGTTTTTAGCAATCTCTAGTCCTTCTAAGGTTGTTTCTGTTTTTTCCTGAGTTGGTAATTTGGGAATCTTGTTTCTGTTTTTTGGCCACAATAACAAAACATATATGTATCTCATTGATTAAAGGGACCGATGTCAGAGATTGTGACGAATTCATTGATGTCTTCATCGATTGTGATGATGGAGCATTCCTAACCTGTAAAGAAGTTCAGCAGCAACTCAGCATAAATTTACATTGCCTGGCATAATGCACCTCATATGAGCAGTCAAGTCTAAAAGCACTACATCATAATAAAGACAATTAGAAACAAACCTGATAGAATCATCCACAAACAGTCATCCTTAGACAAATCCTGCACTGAACCACGAAGGCGAATGAGTTCAATTTGATTCTGCCGCATCAAGTTCATATCCAAAGTAAATTCCCATTCCAGTTGTGAATGAAGCGACACCATTAAAGGACAACAAAATGACGAAAGACGATGACATTAAAAAATTTAGACTAACTTAGATTAGTGAGATTCAGAGAACCAGAGATCTCCGGCTTCAGAATGACCCTTAAAATTTAAGGTACTCTGTCATGGGGATCAGCTCCTGCAATAGACATGATGAGATAAACACTCATCTCCTATGCATTGTATCGACAGCAATTGGCTATATCAACAGAATTTTGAGAATAAAAACATATTCTTCCAACTGCGACGCAGAAATTTATGAGTTGGACACAAGCGTATTATGTAGAATAACACATACTCATATTGTTCCACAGCTAAGTAGATAACAACAGTGTTGCCTTCTAAACCTGCTCTCAGTTGAATCTCTTCTCGATTCAACCTTCCAACTGACAAAGATTCCATTCAGAGGCTTTCCCCTTACTCTCGTGCTGTTAAAATCAACAAATTCAGCCAAAGCAAGACAACTATGACTGCATAAACAGTCCATCTATTCATCGCAGTCTCACTGAACCCATTTCTTACATCACCGACAAATTCAGTAACCAGGCTTCATGAACCGACGTTTCCTTCCAACATCACCAACAAATTCAGTAGAGAGAGAGACAAACTGATCTCTCTTGAAGGAAATTGAAGCAGCACGAAGACATCGGGCATTTGGCGAAGGGCGACGGGCGAAGGCGTCGAAGATCGATTAAGAAAGCGACTGACGATTTGTGAGAAGATCAAGCTAGGGTTTGAGGGAAATCGATTTGCACGAGCCATTTTGAGCGAAGATTGATTTTGTTGAAGATCGATTTGGGGAAAATGGAGTCTGAGGGATCGATCTTGAGGAAGCTGAGGGAGCGATTGAGAGGAAGGGACTGAGGGAGTGACTTCGGAAGTTTTCCCAGTAAGCGATTCTTTCTTTTTTTGAAGGCAAACGCGTCGTTTCCCTTGGGTCCATGTCAGCGCCGGCAACGCGGACAAGTGCTGACTTGGAATCCACGTAAGATTTTTTCGATCAATTTTGGCTGGATGGACTGAATTAGTATCAATGCAAAAGGTTTAGGATTAAATTGGTCCAATTGAAAAGTTTAAGACTAAATTAGTACCAATGCAATAGATTTAGGACTTTTTTGGTACTCTTCCCGCAGTTCGTGCTATCGTGGAGCTGAAGCAAATGGAGCAGTTCAAGCATTTTGGGCTTCATTTCTCTTGTTACATCTTGGCGGTTCGAACACCATCACTGCCTTTTCTCTGGAGGACAGCTCGCTTTGGTGGCAGCACCTGCTCAGTCTTATCTTCCAAGTCGGTGCCATCGTCTATGTCTTTCAGTAAAAATCACTACACGTTTGGCTTTTCTGGAATATTTCCTAGCGACAACTTGTGGGTGATCCCAACGATGCTTGTGTTCTTTGCCGGAGTCATAAAAAATGTGGAGAGGACACTGGCTAGTGGTGGCCACGGTTCGGAGCCGGTCGGTTCCGGTTCGTGGCCACTATGAACCGGAATCGGAACCTTAAGGGCCGATTCCGGTTCAAAATTGGAATGGAACAGGCCGATTCCGGTTTCGGTCCCGATTTTCTAATTTAATTTTTAAATAATTAATTATGAAATAAAAAAAATTATGAAATAATAATTTATCAAATACAAATTGTAATCAAATTTGGAGGTGAAAAAAAGGGAAGAGGAATGGGCTTGAACTTAATGAATTATCATTAAGCGTCTACATATCTTCTTGGGATCGAAGAATCAAAGCCCATGTAGTTCTTTTACCTTTGATAATCCCATACTTACCTCATCGTCAATCGTCACTACCCGTTTCGCCGGTTCTGGTACCGGCACCCGTGGCGGTGGTATCTCCATCATCGAAGAATTCTGCTTCATTGCTGCGAGCCATCTCTTGTTGTCGATGTTGAGCCTTTGTCCAATCATCCACACAAGCTTGAGCCTCCACCGATTCCGGAGTTAATCTTGAACATCGGTCGTCCAAAATGTTGCCTCCAGCGCTAAATGCTTGTTCAACCGCAACTGTTGAACAAGGGGTTGCAAAAACCTGTCTTGCGATGAGAGCGAGAATTGGGAATTGGGTTAAATGCCTCTTCCATCACTTTAGAATTTTGAAATCTGTGCCGCCTTCGGATTCACTAAACTCAAAAAAAGTGGTTAAATAGGTCTCTACTTCGGAAATATTTCCTGTTTCTCCCTTTTGCCTTTTTTGCCTATTCATCAGCATTTTGTACCATCTATTAATTCTACCTAGGTCCCCGCTTTGTACGTCACTAGGTTGGAAAGATCCACTATCACCTACATTATATCTATTAGAAAATTCATTATACATTTCAACTATTGCGTTTTTAACTACTATTTGTATAGTTCTAATATCTATAAATTCAATCAAATGTAAATAGTCATAATACGTATTCAAATCATCACCTAAACCTTCTAATTTGGTACGTGGATCGAAAACACAAGCAACCAAATAAATAAGAGGAATTTCTCTATAATAATGCAGCCATTTCGTTCGCATTGCCATAATAGTCGGACCCAATTGATCATCTTTTTCATTTTCTTCAAAAATACCAGCAATATTAACACACTCTATTAAAAATAAATGCGTAGTAGGATAATAAACACCGGATAAAGTGTAAGTTGCATCATTAAAAACTTTTAAAAGATTTAATTTTTTTTTGCAAATATCCCACTCTTGTGGGAATAAATTAATTTGAGAAATATTATTCCAAATAAACGTACATAATAAATCTTTATATGCAAAAGATTGATTAAGCAACTCGTACGTAGAATTCCAACGAGTTGGAACATCTATTGGAAATTTTTTTGGTCTTCTTCTATTTGCTTTACAAAATTTTCCCCATTCTTTTATAATTTGAGGATGTCTCTATAAAAATTGAATTGCTGTCTTTATTGGGTTGAGAAAAACATTAAGAGTTTGTAAACCATCTTGTACACATAAATTTAAAACATGGCAAGCACATCTAATGTGAAAAAATTGTCCACCAAAAGCGGGTTTGCAAATCTTTTCTAACTCGGGAATGGAAGCGGTATTTGCCGCGGCATTATCAAAACCAATTGAAAAAATTTTATTAACAAAAAAATATTCTTCTAAAACTTGCATAATTATTCTATAAATATTAATTACCGTATGTCTATCATCAAAAACTTGAAATGCAATAACTCTTTTTTGAATGTTCCATTCATCGCCTATCCAATGACATGTAATACCAATATAAGAATGAGTTTGCCAAGGATCACTCCAAATGTCGCTACCTATATGCACACGTCCATTGAAATTCATAAAAAAAAATTTCAAATCTTTTTTTTCTCTTTTATAAATATCAAAAAGTTGGCATTTAAGGGTATTTCTCGAAACAGGTTTTGCTTGTGGAGTACATGCAGTTTGTCTAAAATGATTAAAACCAACTTTTTCACTAAAATTAAACGATAAACGTTCAACGGCAGCAAATCTAGCTAATTCTTCTTTATAAACTTTTTTATTATAATGAAATAAAGGAGAAGCGTTAGAATTGGCGTACCCGAAAATTTGTTGTTGGCTGGTGTCGATCCCTACTTGCGTTGGATGTTTCAACCTCAGATGCCGTTTAAATATTCCATAGCCGCGTCCACTTGTAAATTTGTATGTTGCCCCACAATATTTACATTTTTCCTCATACTTGTTTCCGCCTAAATGTTCCTTCGTGAAGTGTTCCCATATGTCGGATGTACCTTCCCGTTCTAACTCCTTTGTTGTTGACATTTCTTCGACACTGATAGGAGGAGGATACAGACTTTCTTGCTTCGGGACGTGCTCGACGTTGGGAATAATGTTGATATTATCAACATCGTCTCCCCAATATGCAAAATCACGAGGATCATGAGGATGGTCGGATTCCCCCATCTAGGTCTTTCCTCTGCCACTACCTCTGCTTCTACTTGCCATTTTTTGTGAGAATTGAGCGGAAAGCGAATTCAGAAAATTGACAAAGTCACAGATTTAAGAGAATTTGAGAGAATTTGTGAGAAAAAAATGAAAGATGAAAATGGATATTTATAGAATTTAGGATAGATTTATTTAAAAAAAAAATTGGCCAAATGGCCGTTGCCGGTTCGGCAACAGCTACAAGCCGGTTCGGAATCGGCCGAACCGGCGGTTTCTCCGAGCGGTTGGGAACCGGCCCGGAACCGGCAGGCCCGGTCAACGGGCCAGTTCTGGGTTTGACCCGGGCCGGTTCCGGACCTAAACCGGCCCGTGGCCACCACTAACACTGGCACTTAATCTCTCAAGCCTCCCGAGGCTAAGGAAATCGATGATGTCATTGTCCTCGCCTACCGTTCATGATGATGAATTAATGGAGCTCTTTAAAGAACTCAGTGCTCAAGGGGAAGGATATTCTGATGAAGAAGAAGCAAAGCTTGAAGAGAGCATTGTGGTAAAACATGCTTACTACTTCTTTAAAATATTTGAAGTCTTCATCGGAGATCTCTATAGTTTAGAACGTGTAAGGAGTCGCACATATTTCCGGAGTGTTTCTACTATAGACGCGTTGAGGGTGATATCAGTTGAATTCCATTTTATGTACGAGGTGCTCCACATGAAAGCGTTGGCAATACATTCCAATTGGAGCTACATTTTCCGCTTCGTAGCCTTCGCTGACCTTGCACTGCTTTCATCCTGTTTAATCGCTTGAAGAAGCACCGGCTCCCCGAACTCGATGTAGAAATTACTTATTCCCTTCTATTCGGGGGGATGGCTCTTGATGCGATAGCTCTATTCATGCTCGTTTTCTCCGATTGGACTCTTGCCAAAATCAAGTGGTACAACACAGGATCGTCCAAGCTAGATTCATATCTCCACAAATTGATAGCTGCCACGGATGACCTGAGGAAGCCCCGATCCATCACATGCGAAGCAGAGCTTAATGCCAATGGTATGTATGCGGCCTTAGATACACCATTAATATTTCGGAGGTGGTCAGAAACCATCTCTGCTTGCAACCTTTTGTCCGAGTCATTGCATGAGAGTCCGAGAAAGATGTATAAGCACGGTCAGAGGTGGGGCATCTACGGTTTATCTAACATCTTGGATTTTCTGTTTCGTATGGCTAAGAAGATTAACTATTATTCCTATCATGCTAGTGTCATAATCTGTGGTCGGAGAATTTTAATGATTGCGGATACGAACCACGTGTCCAAGAATCCCTTCATGAAGAAGCTATGGATCTTTATCTTTGAGGAGGTTAGACGTAAATCCGTGAATGCGAGAACTCCACCAGAAGTGACGAAGATATTTGAGGCGAGAGGCGATCTATTTCTCCAGAGTACACAAACCGAGGACATTTCTGGCGATTTTTTAGCTCATGTCACCGAGACTAATTACGACGCCAGTATTATAAGTTGGCATGTTGCTATTGAGATATGGTACAACAAAGAGTTTGTCAGAGATGAGGAAATGGAAATCACAAAGATCCTCTCCGACTACATGGTGTATCTTTTACTTAATCAGCATAACGTTGTGTCCATCGTGGCGGGCGTTGCCCAAATGACCCCAACACAGACGGTGGTCGATATATTGGACAACCCGTCCGAGTATAATGCGAACACGGATGTGAAGGAGCTATGCAACAATTTGTATGACTTTGTTCGTGTTGATGTATGCCATTGGACAACCGCTATGCTGGAGGGGTTCGTATTGGCCCGAAAGATGGAAAGGCTTGGGGGAAATGAAGTGGAAGGTGATGAGCGGAGTGTTGTGTGGGGGGAATTGCTGTGTTATGCAGCAAGTCATATAAAGGGAGAGGCACATGTGCAGGTGCTGAGCAAAGGTGGAGAGCTTCTTGCCTTTGTTTGGCTGTTGATGGCTCATCGCGGCTGTTTATACAAACCTGGTTGGGGCATAGATCGTGTGCCTCCGCGTGAACATATAGGTCCAGACGTAATTGTGGGCCGGCCAGAGCATGCCCTATCCCAAGCATGGAGATATATAACAAGATGCAGATGTATAGGAGCAGATAAACATGAAGGGGAAAAAACAGCGCTCAAAGTTTCTTTGTTCCCTGTAGAATTAGATTGGAAACGGATTGGAATGGAGCTATTCCTAGAACGAAAAGAATGACCAAGTCGAGACGTGATTTTGTCGAATGAAATTTCGATAGATAGATTCAACAATTTCTTTGTTATTATTGCTCGCCGCCGCCACCTCCGCCCGCCAGCCGCCCACCACCGCCCGCAGCCCGCCACCTCAGCGCCGTCAACTGTTGCCCGGCGCCGACCACGGCCACCGCCGCCCGCCACCTTTAAACTACTCTGTGTTACTTTGTAGCTATTGTGTATAAATGAGAAGCTCCAGGCCTGTTTCTCATATAGTCCACCAAAGTGAAATCCCCGTTTGGCCGCTGTTTTTTTAACTCATGGATGTGTTTCCGTACAACGACTGGCCATTCCTTCCTTTCTTCACTTCTTGCCTCGTCACGAGATCGCTAGGCGAACAAGGTGACGAAGCAGCCGAGGAGGAGGCCAGGTCAAGGAGCCTCATGTACAGGGACGAGCTGAGCAAAGTCGAGCGGAAGATGGGTCGCCGCGAGATCGACACAGACGCGGAAAAGGGCAGATTTCGCGGGAATTGAGTCGACGGAGAGAAGAGGGTGGTGATGAGAGTGAAGGTGAAGATGACGAGGCGGGAAGCGACCCGGCGGCCCAGCAAGTGCGGAGATGGAGGGGTTCTCGAGTTCAGGGACGCGGCTCGCGAGCTCGTGCAGATTCCAATGAGTCGCGTGAGCGTGGTGAGCGGGACGACGCCTGAGGATGGAGCCGCCGGAGAGCTTAAGAGCATCCCGGAAGAAGATGAAGCGGGTGTGTGAAATGGACTCGTTCAGGAGAAATTGGTAGATGAAGTATTCTTTTTGGTTCTTTTTTAGGTGCGACTCGCTGTTGACACTCGATTTTAAGTCATATAAAGTTAACAAAAATTTTCAAAAATTTGAAAGTCAATTTTGGGAACCTTGGCCAAGCCTAGATAACCAATTTTGAGCAAAAAATATATATTTTTCTGAAATTTTTTGGATTTTTCTGCATTTCTTTTATTAGAAAAATGCCCCAAAAATAGCATTTGTGATCACAAAAATACGAAAAAAAATATTCATTAGTCTTATTTTAATTCCAATTGCATTTTGGTCACTTTTAATTTTAAAAATTCGATCGGCAACCTCAATTTCCAAAATTTTGCATTTGGGTCCCTAAAAGAACAAATATCACAAATTGAGTCCTTTCTAATACTTTTTTTCACTTTGGTCCAGTTATGACATTTGATTCTAATGCCTTCAATTAAATTTTGGTCCAATTATTTCTCAGATTGGACAATTTTGGAAAAGGGCTTAAAATCTTCGCAATTTAGTCCTTCAATTTCTTCCTAAGTGCAATTCATGACCAATTGGACATCTTCATTCGAATTTAAACCCCTATCCCATAGTTTTTCATCATTCTAAGACCAATGGTAGGGTCGGTTTTGCTCGATTTTTTTCCATTAAAGCCCTCAATTGATCAATTCCTCAATTCGGGTCAAATTTGAAAATTGGGGGTTTTGCATAAATCTAAACAAAATTTTCCCAAACTTGTCATTTCTAGATGAAAATGTTACTGTGGAATCCAATTTTGGAGTTTAATTTTAGGAATTTAGGCGTTTCGTAAGTCAATTTGATGAAATCTGAGCAGCCGGGTCAGTCGGGTCGGACAGATCCGACCCCATGACCCGACTACCCTTCTTCCTCCCCAAACTGCCATTTTTGTGCGCAGGTTGATGCTTGTGGAGGCCAAAGTTCAACACCCAAATTGAGTGGCCAATCGGCCATAATCGAAAGCGCCAAGGGATGGCTTTGTAGCCCTCGAGGTTCCGCTCCCATTGAATCGAATTTTACGAGCAGAGGCCACCGGAGCTGGGACGGCCAATTCAATTTGTGCTCGTGGTATTGTCCGAAGAAGCTTGAACAAAAATGATCCAAATTGGGGTCTATTTCGCGTATGTCGAACTACCAAACGGAACCCAACGGATTACCAAACTTCTTCGGCGCCGATTGGACCAAATGGCACGTGGCCTCACGTGCAAACCTAAGTCGGTGGACACCCCCCTGCCAATTTTTTTTTTTGATTCGGCTATAACCAATTCCACGCGCATTCGTGCAAAAAAGAGGTCTCATTCTGTTCAGCGAGCGTAACTAACTAGAGAGAGAGAGAGAGAGGAAAAAAAGAGGAGAGAGAGGCTCTGCTAGGGCTCTTACGCGTCCGCCATAGCTGAGTTCGACCGAGAACTCTCGGGACTTCGCCGCGCCACTACACGCAAAATCGAAGCTCCGGATTACGTTTCCGAGCTTCAGGAGCTCCGGATTATATTTCTGTGATGCGTCTTTCTCATTCGATAGCAGTGTTGCACCAGGTTTGAGTTCCATGTCGAATATCTGAATTCGATCCTATCAATGATGTAAGAAAGTAATGGAAATTCGCACAACACAAGAATTTACGTGGTTCAGCAGGGGAGATGTTCCGTCTGCCTACGTCCACGGGGAGATCAGATCTGTTTCACTAATAACGTAGAAAAGTGTACAGCCGCTCTTCTCACCCTCTCTCTCTACCAAAGAGACATGTTTCGCCCTAAATACATATAGCGAAACCCTACATGTCACAAATTACAAAATTGCCCACATAGCCTAAAATATTTAACTTTCCCATACAAATCCTGCTATCTTTGAACATAAAACGCCTCTGGCGGCTCGGGGGCGCTGCCCCCGCGACCCCCGTCGGGGCGGCCCCCCCAGACCCCCGTGCTGTCCAGTCGTCAGGGGGCCTTTCGAAACCGCCTCATAATCTCTTGGATAACAGAATACAAGACATCAACCTTAACAATCTCCACCTTGGATTGGATTCTGTAAAGCCACCTGTGAAAGAATATGAAATATATATGTCTTCATCCCCGTACCTCCATAAGAGGTACACTCCCGCACTCATTGAGTGCGTCCCTCACCTTCAACAGCGAGTTATATTAATTGAGCCCAAACAGGACCCAAACTTCTCAATAGTGACTGGCTTGGTAAAACAATCTGCAGGATTGCTATTCGTGTGAATCTTCCTCAAGTGAATGCTGCCATCTGACACAAGCTCCCTGATTTTGTGAAACCTCACATCTATATGCTTTGTTCTTGCATGAAACACTTGATTCTTGGCGAGATGTATGGCACTTTGACTGTCACAGTGTAACACCGCACCTCCTTGCTCTAAACCCAACTCACGAACCAACCCAGTCAATCAGAGCCCTTCCTTAGCAGCTTCTATAGCTGCCATGTACTCTGCCTCTGTAGTAGACAATGCAATTGTGGACTGGAGCATCGCCCTCCATGAGATAGGTCCACCAGCTAATGTAAAGACATATCCTGTAGTAGACCTTCTCCTGTCTAGGTCACCAGCAAAGTCTGAATCAACATATCCCGCTAGCTCCTTCGAACCTCCGTCGCGACTGAACATAATACCCAAATCTGCAGTCCCGCTCAAATATCTAAAGATCCACTTGATTGCATTCCAATGCTCCTTCCCTGGATTACTCATGTATCTGCTAATAACACTGACTGCATGAGATAAATCTGGCCTGCTACACACCATAGCATACATGAGACTCCCAACTGCGTTAGCATAGGGAACTCGAGACATCTCCTCAATCTCCTCATGTTTTGTGGGGCATTGCTGTTCAGATAACCTGAAGTGGCTAGCTAATGGTGTCCTCACTGGTTTAGCCTTATTCATGTTGAAACGCTCAAGCACCTTTTCAACATACCTCTTTTGAGATACCCAGAGTTTACCTGCACTTCTATCTCTATGAATTTCCATACCAAGGATCCTCTTAGCAGCACCAAGATCCTTCATCTCAAACTCATTATTCAACAAGGACTTTAAAGAGACGATATCATGCATATCCTTAGCAGCAATGAGCATGTCATCAACATAAAGCATCAAAAGAATAATCGAATTATCATCTGACACTTTAAAATAAACACAGCAATCATACTCACTTCTCGAATAGCCAATTTTCACCATAAAAGAGTCAAAGCGCTTGTACCACTGTCTTGGAGATTGCTTAAGGCCATAAAGTGACTTCTTAAGCAAACAAACTTGATCTTCCTTTCCTGGCACTTTGAACCCGTCAGGTTGCTCCATGAAAATCTGTTCCTCCAAGTCTCCATGAAGAAACGCCGTCTTCACATCAAGTTGCTCCAGCTCAAAATCAAACATGGCTACCAAGGCAAGTAGAACCCGAATGGAAGTGTGCTTTACTACTGGAGAGAATATTTCATTATAATCTACCCCTTCCTTCTGTGCATACCCTTTAGCTACAAGTCTAGCCTTGTACCTTACCTGCTCATTCTCAGACACTGCCTCTTTCTTGCGAAAGATCCATTTACACCCAATGATTTTTGCCCTTTAGGTTTCTCCACAATCTTCCAAGTCCTGTTTTTATGTAAGGATTCCATTTCTTCCATCATAGCTGACATCCATTTATCACTATCAGCATCAGATATCACATCCTGATAGGAAGATGGATCACCTGTACCTACTGTGAGGGCATAAGCAACCATATCCTCAAACCCGTATCTCACAGGTGCTTTGTGAGTACATTTTTCTCTACCTTCTGCGATGGTGTAGGTATCTTCCACTGTCTCCTGTGATTCTGGTGAGTTACTGGATGATTTCCTTCCTTTCGCTATTTCTGGTTTACCTGACTCCACCTGCACAATAGATCCTTCTTCACTTCTGCCATATGCATGTGAACTGTTATTTGCCTTCACCATGTCAGAATCATTAAAGACAACGTCCCTGCTAACCACGGTCTTCCGTGCATTAGGATCCCATAGCTTGAATCCTTTCACACCTTTCTCATAGCCAAGAAAGATGCACTGCTTAGACTTTGAGTCTAACTTGAAACGATGTCCACTTTGTACATGAACATAGGCTGGACAACCAAATACTCTCAAACCAGAATAGTCAATCGAATTACCTGTCCATACCTCCTCAGGAACTCTGCATTCAATGGCTGTAGATGGAGACCTATTAATGAGATAGCATGCCATATTAACTGCTTCTGCCCAGAAACTTTTGCTCAGCCCTGCATTCAGCCTCATACTCCGAGCCCTTTCCAAAAGTGTCCTGTTCATCCTCTCAGCTACACCGTTTTGCTGTGGTGTATCTGGTGTTGTGAAGTGACGTGTGATCCCTTCAGCTCTACATAGTTCCAGGAATGGTGTGTACTTGTATTCCCCTCCATTGTCCGTTCTCAAGCACTTTAGCTTCTTTCCTGTCTGCCTTTCTACTTCAGCCTTCCACTCTTTGAATTTGGAGAAAACTTCGTTTTTCTGCTTCATGAAGTAGACCCAGACTTTCCTTGAGTAATCATCAATGAACGTCACAAAATATTCGGCTCCACCTTTTGATTTGATCGGTGCAGGACCCCATACATCGCTGTGTACATAATCAAGTACATCCTTGCTCGTATGCTTTGCAGTTCTGAAACTAACCCTGCTCTGTTTCCCGAAAACGCAGTATTTGCAGAAGTTCAATTTGCAGCTTTTGACACCTTTTAACAGCTTCCTTTTATGAAGCTCCATCATACCCCTTTCACCCATATGCCCTAACCGCATATGCCACAGATGAGTGTCATCTGTATCGGACTCTGCAGCTGTAGTCACAGATGCTCCACCTGTTACTGTACTCCCTATGAGCCTGTATAAACTTCCAGTCAACTCTCCTTTCATGACAACCATAGCTCCCTTGATGACTTTGAGAACTCCACCTGCTGCTACGTACTTGCAGCCATTCACATCAAGCGCACCCAAAGATATCAAATTTTTCTTTAGATCTGGAACGTGCCTTACATCCACCAAAGTTCTGACTATACCATCAAACATTCTGATTTTAATAGTCCCTATTCCAATGGTTTTGCAAACCGCATCATTCCCCATTAGAACAGATCCGCCACTATATGACCGGTATGAATCAAACCAATCCCTATTCGGGCACATGTGATAAGAGCATCCAGAGTCTAAAATCCATGAATCAACGAACTGATTCTTACCTGATGATATAGAGAGAAGATCTCCCTCATCACCGTCTGAGCTATCAGCCACACTTGCTTGATTAGAAGTTTTCTCGTGATTCTTCAAGTCTTCTTTTCTCTTATAACAGTTTCTTTTCAGATGGCCTTCCTTCTTGCAATAATAACAAGAGAGTTTCGTTTTACCCCCTCTTGATTTCGATCGACCCTTATTCCCGGATCCCCGCTGGATTGTTCTTCCCCGTTCCTGCTCCTTGACTTTTCCGATGAGACCCTCACCCTGTGCCGTAGCACTGTTAACCCTCTTTCTCGTATCATTAGATAATAGGGCAGCAGTGACCTCATCTGTATCAAGCGTCTCTTTTCCATACAAGAGTGTCGTCACCAGATGATCATAAGATGCTGGTAGCGACGATAGCAATAATAGGGCTTTGTCTTCATCTTCCATTGAAACCTCCAGACTTGCAAGTTTACTCAGAATCTGATTGAATGTGTTGATGTGTTCTAACAGATCTGAGCCTTCCTCCATCTGTAGAGAGTATAACTGTTTTTTCAGAAACAGTTTGTTCGTTAGGGACTTGGTCATATAGATGCTCTCAAGTTTCGTCCACACCTGCGGAGCCGACTTGAGATCCACCACATACTGCAGAACCTCATCAGATAGGTTCAATCGAATGGCGCTTACCGCCCTTTCCTCCATCTCTCCCCAATCTTCATCACTCGTTTCTGGTTTCTTCCCTTTCCCCAGCGGCACTTTCGACAGGCCCTGCTGAATCAGAAGATCCATCATTCTTCGTCGCCAGAGAGTGAAGTTGTTCTTTCCATTAAACCTCTCGATGTCGTACTTGACACTCGAACCCTTTCCTGCCATCTTGATAGCTTGCCGAACCAGGCTCTGATACCAATTGTCGAATATCTGAATTCGATCCTATCAACGATGTAAGAAAGTAATGGAAATTCGCACAACACAAGAATTTACGTGGTTTAGCAGGGGAGATGTTCCGCCTGCCTACGTCCACGGGGAGATCAGATCTGTTTCACTAATAACGTAGAAAAGTGTACAGCCGCTCTTCTCACCCTCTCTCTCTACCAAAGAGACCTGTTTCGCCCTAAATACATATAGCGAAACCCTACATGTCACAAATTACAAAATTGCCCACATAGCCTAAAATATTTAACTTTCCCATACAAATCCTGCTATCTTTGAACATAAAACGCCTCTGGCGGCTCGGGGGCGCTGCCCCCGCGACCCCCGCCGGGGCGGCCCCCCCGGACCCCCGTGCTGTCCAGTCGTCAGGGGGCCTTTTGAAACCGCCTCATAATCTCTTGGATAACAGAATACAAGACATCAACCTTAACATTCCAAGCATTGGACATGACCGCATGGTAACTTAGAGAAAGCACGAGGATGGAGATTTCATTCTCGTTCCATTTTTGTTACGTCAATCAGGAGGGGAATGACGATTTCGATCTCATCTCATTGTCCCTAATCCTCGCGGCTAAACAAGATCTAGGTCGTAAACATGGGTGGGTAGTATTTTCCTCTACGCATGTTAGTAACTTGTTTTCCTAAACACGCAGAAATTTACTTTTTTTTCCTATTTTAAGCTTTTCTTGCAACCATTTAAATCGACATGTCAATATTTATATATTTCGGGATATTATGAAATGTTTAAGCTTGGGAAAGTTGGAAGGTTTTAGAAATTTAAAATTTCAAAATTGCAAGCTTACTATTTTTTGTAACTGATAAATTTTTAAGCCGATCATATAATGGCATCATGATCCAATGCCTCACCTGTAAATCTCAGTTCCTCATGATCAAGACGAGATTTCAACTGTTGTTGTTGTTGTTGTTGTTGCTGCTGCAGCAGTGAGCCCCATTCTGAAAGTTCGCTTACCCCTGAATTGATCTTACCATGAACTTCTTGCATGCAAGTAGCACCTAGTTGTGCTCAATTTAGTACAGGACATTCTCCGATTGGACTGTTGCCGAAATCATGCATTATAGAACCGCATCATCTAAACTAGATTCACTTCTCCACAAGTTAATATCCGCCACAGATGAATTGAGGAAGCCTCGATTGGCCACATGTAGAGCAGAGCCTTACGCCAATGCTACGTACGCGGTCTTAGATTACACCATTCATATTTCGAAGTTGGTCAGAATCCATCTTTGCTTGCAACTTCTTTCCCGCATTCTGGAAGGTGACTCAAGAGAAAGATGTACAAGCTTGATCGGCGCTGGGCATCGTCGCTTTCTCTGTTATCCGTAGTTTTCCATTCTCTATGGCTGAAATGATCATCTCTTGTTTCCATAAAAGAAGGGAATTCTCGGTGTTTACGACGATTCCAAGGTACATGTCCAAGAATCCCTTTATTAATAAGCTATGGATCTTCATCTTCAACGAGGTGAGACGTAAATCGGAAGGCGTGTGTAATCCGACAGAGGCGGGGAAGATATTGGATGCTAGAGGCAATCTGTTTCTCCAGGGTAGACCAGGGGGGGAATCGATTGCGGCAATCTTTTAGAGGATGTCATTCTAAGTATTTTGTTTTTATCAACAACTAGATTCATGGATTTTTATCAGACAACCATTTTATTTTGATTATTCATTCTTCTCTTCCATGAGAAGAATATGCTCCTACTTTTCCTTTTTAGATGAATTAAAGCGCCTTCTAATCTCACGGTTTTATGATTCGCGAAACATAGTGTGACCAAGTTTTTCCTGTAACATCGATCGGCTCATGGGCGATATAGACCACACCATTGTTGAAATGGAGATATTCCTAGAACCAAAACAACGGCTCCGTTTGTCTCGCGAAAAATGAGTCGTTTGAAAAATATTTTCCAAAAGATGGTTGCTTATGTTGCTTACAAAAATGAACTAACTGAAAATATTTTTATCGTCTACGCAAATGTTTAAACACAAATTGCTGTCGATAATGATAATATCTTTCATTGGCTAATTTTCCCGAGCGATACATGCAATTATTGTTGGGAAAATATTTTTCAAATCATTCATTTTTCACGAAACAAATGGAGCGCAAGTTAGAATTTTTCTCCAATTAAATCTCAATCCATAGATCAACAAGTTGAACTTTTCCGTAGGTGTTGGTCTTCTCGGTTCATACAATAGAATCAGTGTTTCTGAAACATCTTGCATGGGAAAAAAAGGGCAAAAGAACACCGAAATGTCAAAATTTGTGTATGGTGCTCGGTACCAAAGTTTTTCGCCAGCTCACTTAAGTGCCATATCGGAGAAAAAACGATCACTTAAGTGCCATATCGGAGAAAAAACGATCCACTTAAGTGCCAAATCGAAAAAATTTCGGCCAAATTGATTACGTGACATTTATTATTAAATTTGTAATATTACGTGGATTTTTTTTAAAAAATAGTTCACGTGGCCTTCTAAACTTAAAAATAAGCCAAAAAACTAAAAAAGAAGAAGAAAGAATTAGGGCTTGCAGGGCCTTGCCGCCGCCGCCCCACCATCACCGGCAATGATTGGCGAGGGTCGCCGAGCCCTAGCTAGTGGCTGCTGACCCCCGCTGAACTCAGGCGAGGGTCGCGGCCCTCATCCAAATTGGGCAAGGGGCCACTAGCAATCGACCCCGCCAGTGGTGGCCCTCAGCCAGATCTGGACGAGGGCTGGCGACCCTCGCCCGATCTAGGTGAGGGCCGCAACCCTCGCTTGCGGTCGGCAGGGGTCGCCGGCGATTGGTCGGGGCTGGTCGACCCTGTCGACCATTGTCAGAGATTGGTGGGGCCTTGTTGCTGCATGCACTTTCATTTTTTTAAAAATATTTTTTTAGCTTATTTTTTTTAATCTTTTAGCTTTTTTAATTGATGACTAGATCCTTCGGCGAGCCACGTAGGTTTAAGTTAATAAAAAAATGCCACGTAAAATTTCCTACCAAGCAAATCGGAGTTGGCACTTAAGTGAGCCAAAAAAAAACTTTGCCACTAAAGTGAGCGCCATACATAAATTTTGACATTTCTGGTGTTCTTTTGCCGAAAAAAGGAACAACCAAATTGTCCTTGATAAAAATATTGTTGGTAGATCTTTCACATCTTATAAGTTAATTTTCTTCTTGTAAATCAATATATTTTTTTTAAACCCGCAATTTTGAAAATTTCACTTGCTCTATATATATTGACACTTGAATATGTATATGATTTTTTCATTGTTTTGATATTTTGATACTAGTTTAATTTTCTACCGGAAAACAGAAGAATACTTTTTACTTGTTCTGGAATAGTGGAATGCATACAAACAAGCCCTAACTCACTCCATTTATGCTAAAATGATTAATGTTGTAGATAATTTTAAATTTGAAAAAAAAGAAGAAAGTACGCTAACGTGATATCACCGTAGAGCTCTGCTTCACGACTTTCTTACTTTTCGTTTTCAGCGAATCTGCTATTTGGTTCTTTAAAAGGTAAAAGTTCTCACCATGGATAAAAATTAGGAAAACACGTTTCATTGCGTGGTTTTCAAAGTTAAAAAAAAAAGGTGTTTCAATTTCATCGATATATTTCGAAATAAAATTTTACAATTTTCTATTTTCATTCCGAATCATTTTTCTTATGCCGACAAATCAAAGCTTGTCTTTCAGACGAATGTTTCAATAAGAATACAATCTTTTAACTTTGAAAACAACATATCCAAATATATTTTCCCAGTCTACGTTTATGTTAAGACTAAAGGTAAGGCAATTTTTCACCAATCATTGCAAGGATTAATCAGCTTCTAACAAAAACATGTTGAACGAGCACGGATCCGACACCGTAGCTGCTCTGAACACCGGACTAGCCACTCTAGATCAACCATGTCCAAAAAGTGCATCATATTACCTGGACATTCACCTAATCAGTTGTTAGTTTCAACAAAAAATCTATTTCCACAGGTTGTGCAAAACACATTGCCATGTCTATACATAATTGCATCATATACAATCTAAAGTTCCGAATACCAAATAAATGGTTCTCTTTACACTCGTCCCAGATTTTATAACTTGTCTCGACGACTCATCATTGGTAAAAGTAATTGCCGACACACAAACATCTGCTCGTCATGCGTACATTTCGAACCAAGCGGGGATCCGATTACCTTCGAATTGACCTTATCGTACTTCTCGCGCCAAGAAAGCGCCTAGCTGTGCTCACTTCAGAGCGTTCTCATTGCAGCTCTCCTTACAAGAGGAATGTTGGAATTTTCCCAGGATCAATAGTGATCCTCAAATGAGTCCAACATTAGTTGCTTTCCACAAATTAGCCAATGTTGGACGCTCTGCTACAATTCACAAAGCGTTCTCTCTCTCTTCTCTCTCTCCCTCTGAATTTTTAATTATTAAAGTATGTATAGAAAAAAAAAAAATTTCAATGTCCGCAATGAGAGATCTCTATTGTGAAAATGCTGCAATGTTCTTTTTCCCACTGTCAAATGCTAAATTGTTTTTCTCCTCTCGAAATTGTTTTTCAGCTCAATTCTTCAAAGGAGTCACTGGTCAACACGAAAAGGAAAAAGAAGGAGAATATCAATTTGGAAATTTCTTCTTTCGTAAGAAGAGTATGCTTTGTCTTTCGAATTCTTTGATGCCAAATTTCAAAGACAAGATGCGAATGTGCTTTCCTCTTCTCCCACCTCCTTTGCTCTGTCCCTTTGTGTAGTTTTGAGACGCCATGAATGCCTTCATCCATGCATTCTATGAAACCATCTCCTCTTTGTACCACACATCATTTGACCCATTAATCATGCCAATGAAGATGGTTTTCATGGTAATATGTGCATATGTTTATTAGGAGATGACCCGATACTTTCCTACTCAAATACACTCGTATGACTTGTTAAATAGCATCCAATTCATTAATGATATCAACAGTCTTGTTAGGTGTGATATCACCAAATATTTCACTAACCTAATCAATTAGGTAATTTTTTCAGCCATTTAATGCATGATACCTTGCTTGTGTTCACTCGGTTGGTTCACGATTATCTTACCTTCTTAGGTTTTTGAATAGATTTTTTCTTCTTACAAACAAAAAAACCATGTCAATATGTATACATATACATTCCCCCCACCGTTCCTCTTCTACAAACCAAAATCATATAGAGATGAGTGATAAAGTCCAAACAAAGCAAAAACATGACATGTAGCTCCATTTCGGATCCATGGAACAAATGAAACGTTCGAGATTTCATCATATTAAATTAATTATGGATGAGATACTTTTCTTCAGCCATTTAATGCATGAAATACCTTACTCGTGTTCATTCCCAGAATGGTTGGTTTGCGATTATTTTACCTTCTTGGGTTTTTGAATAGATTTTTTCTTCGGACAAGTAAACAAGGAACCACCGCAAATGTATACATATAAATTCCTCACTATTCCTCCTATACGAACAATAGTTATATACAAATTGTTGCATAGCTCCTTCACATCCGTGTTCGCATTATACTCGGACGGGTTGTCCAATATATCGACCACCGTCTGTGTTGAGGTCATTTGGGCAACGCCCGCCACGATGGACACAACGTTATGCTGATTAAGTAAAAGATACACCATGTAGTCGGAGAGGATCTTTGTGATTTCCATTTCCTCATCTCTGACAAACTCTTTGTTGTACCATATCTCAATAGCAACATGCCAACTTATAATACTGGCGTCGTAATTAGTCTCGGTGACATGAGCTAAAAAATCGCCAGATATGTCCTCGGTTTGTGTACTCTGGAGAAACAGATCGCCTCTCGCCTCAAATATCTTCGTCACTTCTGGTGGAGTTCTCGCATTCACGGATTTACGTCTAACCTCCTCAAAGATAAAGATCCATAGCTTCTTCATGAAGGGATTCTTGGACACGTGGTTCGTATCCGCAATCATTAAAATTCTCCGACCACAGATTATGACACTAGCATGATAGGAATAATAGTTAATCTTCTTAGCCATACGAAACAGAAAATCCAAGATGTTAGATAAACCGTAGATGCCCCACCTCTGACCGTGCTTATACATCTTTCTCGGACTCTCATGCAATGACTCGGACAAAAGGTTGCAAGCAGAGATGGTTTCTGACCACCTCCGAAATATTAATGGTGTATCTAAGGCCGCATACATACCATTGGCATTAAGCTCTGCTTCGCATGTGATGGATCGGGGCTTCCTCAGGTCATCCGTGGCAGCTATCAATTTGTGGAGATATGAATCTAGCTTGGACGATCCTGTGTTGTACCACTTGATTTTGGCAAGAGTCCAATCGGAGAAAACGAGCATGAATAGAGCTATCGCATCAAGAGCCATCCCCCCGAATAGAAGGGAATAAGTAATTTTTACATCAGGTTCGGGGAGCCGGTGCTTCTTCAAGCGATTAAACAGGATGAAAGCAGTGCAAGGTCAGCGAAGGCTACGAAGCGGAAAATGTAGCTCCAATTGGAATGTATTGCCAACGCTTTCATGTGGAGCACCTCGTACATAAAATGGAATTCAACTGATATCACCCTCAACGCGTCTATAGTAGAAACACTCCGGAAATATGTGCGACTCCTTACACGTTCTAAACTATAGAGATCTCCGATGAAGACTTCAAATATTTTAAAGAAGTAGTAAGCATGTTTTACCACAATGCTCTCTTCAAGCTTTGCTTCTTCTTCATCAGAATATCCTTCCCCTTGAGCACTGAGTTCTTTAAAGAGCTCCATTAATTCATCATCATGAACAGTAGGCGAGGACAATGACATCATCGATTTCCTTAGCCTCGGGAGGCTTGAGAGATTAAGTGCCAGTGTTAGTGGTGGCCACGGGCCGGTTTAGGCCCGGAACCGGCCTGGGTCAAACCCAGAACCGGCCCGTTGACCGGGCCCGCCGGTTCCGGGCCGGTTCCCAACCGCTCGGAGAAACCACCGGTTCGGTCGATTCCGAACAGGCTTGTAGCCGTTGTCGAACCGGCAACGGCCATTTGGCCAATTTTTTTTTAAAATAAATCTATCCTAAATTCTATAAATATCCCTTTTCATCTTTCATTTTTTCTCACAAATTCTCTCAAATTCTCTTAAATCTGTGACTCTGTCAATTTTCTGAATTCTCTTTCCACTCAATTCTCTCAAAAAATGGCAAGTAGAAGCAGAGGTAGTGGTAGAGGAAAGACCCAAATGGGGGAATCCGATCATCCTCATGATCCTCGTGATTTTGCATATTAGGGAGACGATGTTGATAATATCAACATTATTCCCAACGTCGAGCACGTCCCGAAGCAAGAAAGTCTGCATCCTCCTCCTATTAGTGTCGAAGAAATGTCAACAACAAAGGAGTTAGAACGGGAAGGTACATCCGACATATGGAAACACTTCACAAATGAACATTTAGGCGGAAACAAGTATGAGGTAAAATGTAAATATTGTGGGACAACATACAAATTTACAGGTGGAGGCGGCTATGGAATATTTAAACGGCATCTGAGGTCGAAACATCCAACGCAAGCAGGGATCGACACCAGCCAACAACAAATTTTCGGGTACGCCAATTCTAACGCTTCTCCTTTATTTCATTACAATAAAAAAGTTTATAAAGAAGAATTAGCAGATTTGCTGCCGTTGAACGTTTATCGTTTAATTTTGGTGAAAAAGTTGGTTTTAATCATTTTATACAAACTGCATGTACTTCACAAGCAAAACCTATTTCGAGAAACACGCTTAAATGCCAACTTTTTGATATTTATAAAAGAGAAAAAAAAGATTTGAAATTTTTTTTTATGAATTTCAATGGACGTGTGCATATAGGTAGCGACATTTGGAGTGATCCTTGGCAAACTCATTCTTATATGGGTATTACATGTCATTGGATAGGCGATGAATGGAACATTCAAAAAAGAGTTATTGCATTTCGAGTTTTTGATGATAGACATACGGTAATTAACATTTATAGAATAATTATGCAAGTTTTAGAAGAATATTTTTTGGTTAATAAAATTTTTTCAGTTGGTTTTGATAATGCCGCGGCAAATACCGCTTCCATTCCCGATTTAGAAAAGATTTGTACACCCGCTTTTGTTGGACAATTTTTTCACGTTAGATGTGCTTGCCATGTTTTAAATTTATGTATACAAGATGGTTTACAAACTCTTAATGTTTTTCTCAACCCAATAAAGACAACAATTCAATTTTTATGGAGACATCCTCAAATTATGAAAGAATGGGGAAAATTTTGTAAAGCAAATAGAAGAAGACCAAAAAAATTTCCAATAGATGTTCCAACTCGTTCGAATTCTAAGTTCGAGTTGCTTAATCAATCTTTTGCATATAAAGATTTATTATGTACTTTTATTTCGAATAATATTTCTCAAATTAATTTATTCCCACAAGAGTGGGATATTTGAAAAAAAATAATTAAATCTTTTAAAAGTTTTTAATGATGCAACTTACACTTTATCCGGTGTTTATTATCCTACTACGCATTTATTTTTAATAGAGTGTGTTAATATTGCTGGTATTTTTGAAGAAAATGAAAAAGATGATCAATTAGGTCCGACTATTATGGCAATGCGAACGAAATGGCTGCATTATTATAGAGAAATTCCTCTTATTTATTTGGTTGCTTGTGTTTTCGATCCACGTACCAAATTAGAAGGTTTATATGATGATTTGAATACGTATTATGACTGTTTACATTTGATTGAATTTATAGATATTAGAACTATATAAATAGTAGTTAAAAACACAATAGTTGAAATGTATAATGAATTTTCTAATAGATATAATGTATGTGATAGTGGATCTTCCCAACCTAGTGACGTACAAAGCGGGGACCTAGGTAGAATTAGTAGATGGTACAAAATGCTGATGAATAGGCAAAAAAGGCAAAAGGGAGCAACATGAAATATTTCCGAAGTAGAGACCTATTTAACCACTTTTTTTTGAGTTTAGTAAATCTGAAGGCGGCACAGATTTCAAAATTCTAGAGTGATGGAAGAGGCATTCAACCCAATTCCCAATTCTCGTTCTCATCGCAAGACAGGTTTTTGCAACCCCTTGTTCAACAGTTGCGGTTGAACAAGCATTTAGCGCTGGATGTAACATTTTGGACGACCAACGTTCAAGATTAACTCCGGAATCGGTGGAGGCTCAAGCTTGTGTGGATGATTGAACAAAGGCTCAACATCGACAACAAGAGATGGATCGCAGCAATGAAGCAGAATTCTTCGATGATGGAGATACCACCGCCACGGGTACCGGTACCGGAACCGGCGAAACGGGTAGTGACGATTGACAATGAGGTAAGTATGGGATTATCAAAGGTAAAAGAACTACATGGGCTTTGATTTTTCGATCCCAAGAAGATATGTAGGCGCTTAATGATTATTCATTAAGTTCAAGCCCCTTTCTCTTCCATTTTTTCCCCTCCAAATTTAATTACAATTTGTATTTGATAATTTATTATTTCATAATTTTTTTATTTCATAATTAATTATTTAAAAATTAAATTAGAAAATCGGGACCGGAACTGGAACCGGCCGGTTCCATTCCAATTTTGAACCGGAATCGGCCCTTAAGGTTCCGATTCCGGTTCATAGTGGCCACGAATCGGAACCGGCCGGTTCCGAACCGTGGCCACCACTAGCCAGTGTCCTCTCCACATTTTTTTATGACTCCGGCAAAGAACACAAGCATCGTTGGGATCACCCACGAGTTGTCGCTAGGAAATATTCCAGAAAAGCCAAACGTGTAGTGATTTTTACTGAAAGACATAGACGACGGCACCGACTTGGAAGATAAGACTGAGCAGGTGCCCCACCAAAGCGAGCTGTCCTCCAGAGAGAAGGCAGTGATGGTATTCGGACCGCCAAGATGTAACAAGAGAAATGAAGCCCAAAATGCCTGAACTGCTCCATTTGCTTCAGCTCCACGATAGCACGAACTGCGGGAAAAGTACCAAAAAAGTCATAAACCTATTGCATTGGTACTAATTTAGTCTTAAACTTTTCAATTGGACTAATTTAATCATAAACCTTTTGCATTGATATCAATTCAGTCCATCTAGCCAAAATTAATCGAAAAAATCTTACGTGGATTTCAAGTCAGCACTTGTCCGCGTTGCCGGCGCTAACATGGACCCAAGGGGAACGAGGGCAAATTTCCAAATCAGGGTAAAAAAAAAAATTATTTACCAAAACAGGTTGAAATTTTTTTTTTTACCAAATCAGGTGCCGCTCGGCAGTCTTAGTGCCGAGCGGCACCGGCTCGGCAGCTAGAGTGCCGAGCGGCACCCCGCTCGGCAGTCAGACTGCCGAGCGGGGTGGTCGGCCAACTCCGGCGGCCGGCTCCGGCAGCCACACTGCCGAGCCGGGTCCGGGGGCCCCAACTAATTTTTTTTATTGAAAATTTCATAAGAAAAATCATTTTTATAATATTTATTTTATTTATAATTTTGTTCTTTTTAAGCTTATTTTTATAATATAATTATCAATATTTAATTATTTAAGAAATATAATTATAACATTACAATAAATTCACATATGTAATGTCGACATCGAACAGAATAACTGAATAAATATCGCGCAATTGGGATATTGTTGGATTTGTCTTCGTGGTTCAGTGCAGGATTTGTCTAAGGATGACTGTTTGTGGATGATTCTATCAGGTTTGTTTCTAATTGTCTTTATTATGATGTAGTGCTTTTAGACTTGACTGCTCATATGAGGTGCATTATGCCAGGCAATGTAAATATATGCTGAGTTGCTGATGAACTTCTTTACAGGTTAGGAATGCTCCATCATCACAATCGATGAAGACATCAATGAATTCGTCACAATCTTTGACATCGGTCCCTTTAATCAATGAGATACATATATGTTTTGTTATTGTGGCCAAAAAACAGAAACAAGATTCCCAAATTACCAACCGAGGAAAAAACAGAAACAACCTTAGAAGGACTAGAGATTGCTAAAAACAGAAACAAGATTTCATTACCTAGAACGGAGGCAAGACCTTGAAAAAGAAAATAAGCCTCTAAGACAGATCAAAAAGTTAGGTCAACACAACTTCTATAAACCCATCACCCGTAAAAAAAAAAACAGCCACAACATGTCAACACTAAACCCACCCCCACATCCTGTCACTTCTGTTTCTTCAAGCAACTTCTGGCACTTGCACCTTTGACTGTAGGATTCACACAGCCACCCCCATTCTCGATGTCTCTGACAAAGCTTTCATAGCTCGGTGAACTAATATCCACTTTGACTAAATCAAACTTTCCCCCAACATATTCAAGCATTGGGCGAAGCGAAAAATTTTCACCATGAAAAAGGAAAATCCATGCTGACTTGTCGCTCATCTCGACCCTACACAAAAAACGCAAGGATCATTGTATAATCAAGCTCGTTTATTATATAATTTAAGGTACATGACAATACTTCACAATTTCATGATATGCGAGAATAGTTCGATTAAGATATACGCAGTGACCAACTCAGTCCATGCTTTTCCTTCCCACATAAATGATCAGATTAAGATATGCGCATACATTAGTAGATTCTATAGCAAAGGGCCGGATCAATGGATTGCTTCAGGAACTGACGTTTCCTTCCAACATCACCAACAAATTCAGCAGAGAGAGAGAGAGAGAGACGAACTAACCTATCTCGAAGGAAATTGAAGCAGCACGAAGACGAGGGCGAAAGCGTTGGGCGACGGACGAATGCGAAGGCGTGGGGCGACGGACGAAGGCGTGGGGGGATGGACGAAGGCAAAGGCGTCGGGCAACGGGCGAAGGAGTCGAAGATCGATTTGGCGTCGGGCGATGGGAGAAGGCGTCGGGCGACGGGCGTAGGCGTCGAAGATCGATTAAAGAAAGCAACTGACGATTTGTGAGAAGATGAAGCTAGGGTTTGGGGGAAATCGATTTGCACGAGCCATTTTGGGCGAAGATTGATTTTGTGGAAGATCGATTTGGGAAAAATGGAGTTTGAGGGATCGATCATGAGGAAGCTGAAGGAGCGATTGAGAGGAAGGGACTGAGGGAGTGACTTTGGAGATTTTCCCAGTAAGCGATTCTTTCTTCTTCTTTTTTTGAAGGCAAACGACGTCATTTCCCTCACCGACGTCTGCACCAGCAACGCCGGCCAGTGCTGACTTGGAATCCACGTTAGATTTTTCCAGTCAATTTTGGCTGGATGGACTGAATTAGTACAAATGCAAAAGATTTAGGATTAAATTGGTCCAATTAAAATGTTTAGGACTGAATTGGTACAAATGAAAGAGGTTTAGGACTTTTTTGGTACTTTTCCCCACGAATTGCCTTGGTTGTGAGAGATGAGCCCAATAGCAAATGTAGCTACCCAGCCAGCCATCAAGTAGGCCAACCACGAGAGGAAAATGTTGCGGTTGTTGGCTATTTTTTTCCTAAGGAGTGCAAATAGAGCAAGAAAGACTTGAAGCAAGAGGCTCAATATGACAAGCCCCGGATGTTCCATGTGTTCCAAAGATCCGAAATGGAGATATATGCCATGATTTTGCTTTATTTGAATTTTATGGCTCATCTTTAGTATAATTTTAGTTAGGACAAAATATATAGGATGTTGAGATGGTTCCTTACTTGTTTGTGTGAAGACGGTATCCATTCAAAATTCAAGAATGGACATAAGCAAGGTATTCTATACCTTAAAAGAATCTATTCAAAAATCCAAGAAGGTAAAAGAATCGTGAGCCAACCATTCCGCAAATGAACACAAGTAAGGTATCTCATCCCATATTTTTGCTTAAATTTTAACTTTATCGTGCCTCTATATAATTTTGGTTCATATAGGAGGAGCAGTTGGGAATGTATATGTATACATGCTGAAACGGTTCCTCGTTTTTTTGTCAGAAGAAATAATCTATTCAAAAACCCAATAAGGTAAAAAAAAAAATCGTGAATCAACCATTCCGTGAATGAACACAAGTAAGGTATCTTATGCATTAAATGGTTGAAGTAAAGCATCTTATCCATGGTTAGTTCAATATAACAGAACCTTGGACGTTCCATTTGTTCCACAAATCCGAAATGGAGCTAAATGCAATGTTTTTTCTTAGTTTGAACTTTATCGTTCCTCGCTATATAATTTCTGTTCATATAGGAGTAACATTGGGGAATGTATCTTTATACATGTTGAGATGCTTCCTTGTTTATTTGTCAGAAGGAAGAATCTATTCAAAAACTCAATAAGGTAAAAGAATCGTGAACCAATCATTCCGCGAATGAACACAAGTAAGGTATCTCATGCATTAAATGGCTGAAGAAAACTATCTCATCTTGATTAGTTCAATATGACGGAACCTTGGACGTTCCATATGTTCCACCAATCCGAAATACAGATAAATGACATGTTTTTGCTTAGTTTGAACTTTTATCACTCCTCTCTATATAATTTCGGTTTGTATTAGGGGTGAGTATGGTTCTAGGGTAGTCTGAAACCTGAAACCTGGAACCGAGAACCATTGGGAATAGATCCGGTTCCAGGCTCCCAGGTATGCGGGATAGGTTACAGGTTCCAGGTTCCAACTTGGAACTTGTAACCTGTAACAAGTTTTTGTATTTTTCTTGATATATGTCTTCATGCGATGCTGCAGTAATCTATGTCATCCGATGATGAGTGTGTAATCTGAAACCACTAATCTGAGCTTCCATTTCCAGCGATATTTATGATCGAGATTTTTACTTTGTCGATGTTTTATATTTATTCATGTGGCTAAATATGAATTGTGGTCAGTGAATTGTAGCAACAAATGGTGGCATTTAAAATTGATAATTCACCATAATCGTTCAATTAAGAATACATGTGGAATCTAGGTAAAACCTAGAATCGACCCTGGAACCTGTGACAGGGTAGGTTCCAGGTTCCAAGGTATGAAAGGTAAGTTTTATGTTCCAAAAAATAAGGAACCTGTTCCGATGGGTAGGTTCCAGGTTCCAAGTGGAACCTGTACAGAACTTGGAACTACTTGCCCCTAGTTTGTATAGGAGGAATGGTGGGGAATGTTTAATGTTTATATATGTGTGTGTTGAGATGATTCCTTGTTTGTTAGTCGGAAGAAAGAATCTATTCAAAAACCTAAAAAGGTAAAAGAATCGTGAACCAACCATTCCGCAAATGAAAACAAAAAAGGTATCTCATGCATTAAATGGCTGAAAGAAAACTATCTCATCCATGATTAGTTCAATACGATGGAACCACGAACGATTTATTTGTTCCATACATCCGAAATGGAGCTAATTGACATGTTTTTGCTTAGTTTCAACTTTAGAGAAAAGTACCAAAAAAAAGTCTTAAACCTATTGTACTTATGCCAATTTAGTCGTAAACCTTTCAATTGTGGCGATTTAGTCCTAAACCTTTTGACAATTTGCCAATGTAGTTCATCCCGCCAATTTTGGTCTCAAATCGCTGACGTGGACTTCAGGCGTCCTACGTGGCACGACCGACGCAAACAGAAAAAAAAATTAATAGATTTTTGAATTTATATTTTTTTCTCTTTTTTTTCTTTTTTTTCCTTTCATTTTGGTCTGCGTGGGTCAGCAAACCCTTGTCGACAACTAGTGAGGGTCACGGCCCTCACCCAAGCCCTCGCTGATCTAGGAGAGGGCCGCCTCGCTCACGGCCGCGAAGGCTTTAAGCAAGGGCCTTCGAGCTGTCGCTCGCGGCCGACGAGACTGTAATGGCCCTCGGCGAGGCCATAGCGACCTCGCCTATCATGGGAAATGCCTTTGTGGCCAGCGAGGGTCGCCGGCCCTAGCCAGCCAAAAAGAAAGGGATTTCAAGCCAAAATTGGCCAGAATGACTCAATTGGCAAATTGTGAAAATGTTTAGGACTCAATTAGTACAACCGAAAGGTTTAGGACTAAATTGGCAATTACAATTGGTTTAGAACCTTTTTGGGATTTTCCCTTGAGCTTTATTGCTACTCTCTATATAATGTCGGTTCGTATAGGAGGAACAGTGGGGAATTTATATGTATATATGTTAAGATGGTTCCTTGTTTGTTTGTCAGAAGAAAGAATCTATTCAAAAAAACTCAAGAAGGTAAAAGAATCGTGAACCAACTATTTCGAGAATGAACACAAGCAATGTATCTCATGCATTAAATGGTTGAAAAAACTATCTCATCCATGATTAATTGAATATGACGGAACCTCATACGTTCCATCTGTTCCACAAATCTGAAATGGATCTAAATGTCATGTTTTTGCTTAGTTTGAACTTTGTCGCTCCTAGTTACTTTAAGCCAAAACATTCTGGGGTTTGAGCAGTTGAGAAACTGTTATGCTGAAGATGAGGATTTTGGGAAGATTTAGGAGTCATGTGCTTCTAATCACCCTGTGCAGGAGTTTTATGTGCATGATGGATATTTAATGCGTAGTAATCAGCTTTGTCTCCCTCGGACATCATTACGAGAGAAGGTCATTCGTGACTTACATGAAGGTGGATTAGCTGCACATCTGGGACGTGACAAAACAATTGCTGCAGTTAGAGAGCAATTTTACTGGGCCCAGTTGCGTAGAGACGTCAGCAGGTATGTGCAAAAGTGTTATGTTTGCCAGACTACTAAGGGGCAATCTAAAAATACAGGTTTGTATATGCCTTTACCTATTCCTGAAAATATATGGGAAGATCTGTCCATGGATTTTGTGCTTGGATTGCCACAAACCCAAAGAAGCGTGGATTCTGTTTTTATGGTGGTTGACAGATTTTCCGAGATGTCACACTTCATTCCTTGTCGGAAAACTTCTGATGCAGTAAGTGTGGCCAGATTATTCTTTAAGGAGGTTGTTCGTTTGCATGATGTGCCTAAATCCATTACCTCTGGTAGAGATAGCAAAATTCCTAGGACCCTTTTGGCAGACTTTGTGGAAGCTGTTTGATTCTTCTTTGAATTTTAGTCTCACATCACACCCGCAAATTGATGGACAGACAAAGGTGGTTAATAGAACGCTCGGCTATTTGATTCGAAGCATCTGTGGAGACAAGCCGAAACAGTGGGACGGTGCTTTATCTCAAGCGGAGTTTGCTTATAATAATGCTATCCATAGTTCTATTGGCAGGTCACCTTTTTCTATTGTGTATACGAAGGTGCCTTAACATACTATGGACTTAGTACAGTTGCCTAAGCAAGTATACAAGAGTATAACAGCAGATCATATGGCTAAACAGATTGTAAAGGTCCATCATGAAGTTAAACAGAAGCTGGAGGAAGCTAATAAGAAGTATAAGGCAGCCGCGGATAAACACCGACGAAAGCAGGTGTTTGAAGTTGGTGATCAGGTGATGGTATTTCTTCGTAAGGAGCGGTTACCAGCTGGATCTTACAATAAATTGCAGCTGAAGAAGTATGGGCCTTACAATGTCAGCAGGAAGATTAATGACAATGCATATGTGATCGACTTTCCACATAGCATGGGTATATCCAACACTTTCAATGTTGCCGATTTTTCGCCATTTCATGAGTCCAACGAGCCGATGTATCCTGATTCTGCTTCTAACTCGAGGACGAGTTTTTCTCAAGTGGAGGAGAATGATGCGGAATGTATTAGTGCTGCGTTTCTGAATCAATTTGACAGGAAGAAGTCCAATCGAAAGGTGAAACAGTATGGCGACTAGAACCGGCGAACCGGGTCGACGACATCAGATCGAGCTCAAATTCGACTGTCTAAAGAGAAACGGCGTCATGATCAATTTTCATGGCCTTTGGCCGTGATTAAAGGCTGATTTCGGCGATTCGGGGTCATCTAGATGGAGTTTTCGAATTTTCTTTTCTTTTTTCGAATTTAATTTATTACCAGTGGCAGTTTAGTAATTTTGCGAATTTAATGATAGGGTTTGTTGTTAGGGTTAACGCCTCATATAAAAGGCATTCTTTTATGTTTTGAAAGATATATTTTTTTTTGGAATACAAACTTCGAGATTACTCTCTCTAGCAAGATTTCCTTGCTGCTTATCGCTGAACGCTGCGTCAGGGGTGCAATTAATAATTCTTCTCTTCCATGAGAAGAATATGGCCTCTTTTTCTATTCTTTGATGCCAAACTTAGAAAGAGGAGAGATGCTCCATCGCTGTCGCCGCCGCGAATGCCTTATCTATTCATTGATCCATGGATGAAATACTTTGCTCTTGCCACTTAATATATGAGGGACCTAGCTTGTGTTCATTATAAAGTTTTTGAGCATATACTTTCTTCAGACAAACAAGTAACCAACCATCTCAACATCCTATAAATTTTGTTCTTACTGAAATTATACCAAGAGAGGACCGATAAGATTCAAACAAAGCAAAAACATGGCATCTATCTCCATTTTGGATTTGTGGAACGCATGGAACATCAGATGCTTTGTCATATTGAGCCTCTTGCTTCAGGTCTTTCTCATTCTATTTGCACCCCTTAGGAAAAAAATAGCCAACAACCACATCATTTTCCTCTTGTGGTTGGCCTATTTGATGGCTGACTGGGTAGCTGCATTTGCTATCGGGCTCATCTCTCACAACCAAGGCAATTCGTCCGTTCGTGGTGCTGAAGTAAATGTAAATGGAGCAATTCAGGCATTTTGGGCCTCATTTCTCTTGGTACATCTTGGCGGTCCGGACACCATCACTGCCTTCTCTCTGGAAGATAGTTCGCTTTGGCGGCGGCACCTGCTCACTCTTATCTTCCAAGTAGGTGCAGCCATCTCTGTTTTTGTGCGAATATTTTCCAGTGACAAGTTGTTGGTGATGCCAACGATGCTAGTGTTTCTTGTCGGAGTCATAAAAAATGTTGAGAGGATATTGGCGCTTAACTTCTCGAGCCTCCCAAGGCTCAGGGAATCGATGGACCCAAATATGACCGAAGACCATTGGCATTCGTGGCATGGCGAACTCTCTGGGTATAATTATTCAGATGAAGAGGCAAAACTTTCTGAGAGCATTATGGTGAAGCATGCTTACCACTTCTTTCAAATCTTTGAGGTCTTCCTCGCAGATCTCATCTTCAGAAGTGAGCAACGCGAGGAAAGCCTCCGATATTTCCGTACAGTTTCTCCGCTGGATGCATTGAGGGTGATATCAGTCGAACTCCAGTTCATGTACGAGGTGCTCCACACAAAAGCGTCGATAATACATTCCAAGGGCAGTTACATTTTTCGTTTCATAACCTTAAGTGTCCTTGCAGTGGCTTTCATCCTGTTCAATCGCTTGCATGAGCATCGGCTCCCCGAGCTCGATGTGAAGATTACTTATTGCCTTCTTTTCGGAGGGATTGCTCTTGACGTGATAGCTCTTTTCATGCTTGTTTTCTCTAATTGGACTGTTGGCAAAATCATGTGCCAGGAGACAACATCATCTAAACTAGATTCATTTCTCCAGAAGTTAGCGTCCGCCACTGATTACTTGAGGAAAGATCGATTTGCCACATGTGACGCAGAGCCTAATGCCAATCATACTTACCAGATCTTAGATACACCATTAATATTTCGGAGGTGGTCAGAATCCATCTCTGCTTGCAACCTTTTCTCCGAGTTGTGGGAGGAGAGTCCGAGAAAGATGTATAAGAGCGATCGGGGCAGGGGCATCATTGCTTTTTCTAGCATCTGCAGCTTTCCATTCCGTATAGCTGAAAAGATAATCTCTTCTATCCATCAAGCCTCCGAGACAATTGTTAACGTCTGTAGTTTGAGGAACACATCATTGATTTTTCTAACAAAATACGTAACCAAGAATCCATTTATTACGAAGCTATGGATCTTTATCTTTAAGGAGGTGAGACGTAAATCTGAGGGCGCGCGTGATCCGGCATCATTGAGGAAGATATTCGAGGCTAGAGGTGATTTGTTTCTCGAGGGTAGAGGCAATCTTTTAAGGTATGTCACCCAGGCAAATTACGACTCCGCTATTTTATGTTGGCATATCGCTACCGAATTGTGGTACAACAGAGAGAAACCCACAGAAAGAAATGAGGAAAGGGAATTCAGTAAGATCCTCTCCGACTACATGTTGTATCTTTTGCTTAATCAGCCTAACGTGGTGTTCGCCGTGGCGGGCAATGCTCAAGTCACATCGAGGGAGGCATTGGCGACACTGCGCAACATCACTAGGGAAGAAAGCGATGTAAAGGGGCGATGGATGCACTTGTTTGAGCATCCTTGGAAAATAAATTTATCAAGGTACAGTTCGGAATCCCGGGTCGCCCAGGGGCTCAAATTGGCCCAGGAGATGGAAGGGCTTAACGAAATGAAGTGGAAGGTGATGAGCGGAGTGTGGGTTGAGTTGCTGTGTTATGCAGCAACTCATATTAGCGGGGAGGCGCACGCGAAGGTGCTGGCCAAAGGTGGAGAACTTCTTGCCTTCGTTTGGCTGTTGATGGCTCATTTTGGTTGTTTCTACAGATATCCATGGGGCGAACTTTATCCACCAAGATGGCGTGACGGACCCACTGTAATTGCATAATCCTTCTAAATTCTGGGCCTTCATTAACGGATTTACGATTCCCTACGTGTCTATCGATGCAACCAATTCGTATTTCTTGTATGTTTACGTTTAAAAATGATGTAAATTTCTGTTGTATTTTATGTGATGATGGAAGCTTTATAACTATATATCTACGATTTATGTTTACATGTAATCTATGTACTAATAAGACGATGAATGTCATGTAATCTATTGATCCATTGATGGGGTGTGTTTGAGAGGTCCCCACTTAGGCTGCATTCTTATCTATAAAAGAGAGAGATTTGTGGAACGTGAATATTTTCCGCTTGTGATTATATTCGGACCAGCTTGGGTTGTAGATTCGCTGAGGACGCGCTAGTGATTTAACGACAATGCTGAGTAATTTCGCAGTCGTGCATCGAAGAGGTTAGTCAAATTTCTTGATGAAATTTTCCAACATTGGTATCAGAGCCTTGCTAAGATCTCTGCCTTGTTTCTTGTCGAGTTTTGGCTTGTTGTTTGATGTGCTAATGTTGTCGAATGAATCATTGAATACGAACTGGGTACGAAAGGCGAATCTCGGTACAATCACTTGATGTGTCTGTGTGCTTGAGTGTGTATATATTATTGAATTTCTCAACTGTATCTAGTGCTTTAACAAGTAATTGTGTCAGGTCACTGGATTTTCATGATTCAACCATACTCACTCTCCAAATTATCTTCCCACCACAATGCATCTAGCTCAGATGAGTAATAGGTGATGAATTATCGCGTGACCGCGGCGCTCATACCCAGCAAAATTAAAACTTGGGAAACCAGTTGAAGTAGCATCAACATTGGACTATACCAAAAGCCAAATGCATCTAGCAAAGCCCACCAAATATTCACTTTACAGCCGAATGAAATTCTCTCTTTTGATTACAATCATCCAATCCAAGCCCACTACGGAACGCATCTCATTTTGAAACTACCAGACCATGGCAAACGCAAAGGGACAGAGGGAGGGGATGACGGTGGAAAACGGTCGAAGAGAAAAGGGCAAGACGCAATCAAAGACGGCATTTAAGTCTCAGCCAAAGTGAAAGATGAGGAGAAGAAGAGTTGACAACCTACTTCATTGAATTCAGAGAGTACCATCCCTCCATTTCACATACCACATTCATTCAACTTTGGTTATCTCTTGTTATTATCTTGCTTTGCCTGAGGAGACTAGATTTGCCTTTTCAGCAACACGAGCGCGCACCCACCCAAAGGGAAAATTAATAAGTTGGCCAACTTTCTCTCCAACCTTTTTTCCTCAAGACAATCCTCCTAGAGTTCAAAAGCTTCCTCTGCTTCAATCCCTATGCGGTCATTTCTTCATCCCTCTGCGGTCGTTTCTTTAATGTCCATCAAATTATGGTAGATTCACAAGTCCCACATCGGTGGTGAGAGAGTGACAAACATGAAGTTTCTTTAAAAAGCAAGACATGAGATCTGAAGGTTTACAACTTGAAGGAAGGAGTCCCACATCGGCTGCCTAGTGAGGATAACAAATAGGATAGCTCTTTAAGATGCTAGAATGAGAAGTGGAGGCTTACATCTCTCGGCTGTTTGGTTAAGTTGAAGTGCAGATGGAAAGGTTCTCCATTGTAGCTTGCTACTGGGGGCTTCCGAGCGTTGCCCTTGGCCTGGTGCACTTTCCAACTCGCTTGTCGTTGGCGTGTTGGATCTCGGACACCTGTTGACCATCGGACGCAACTGACACCGACAAGGAGGCCTATTCGTGCTACATAGATGATAGCTCTCGCATTCACGAATATATTAGCGTTCATATACTTATTCGAACTTGGTTATGAACTTGGCTGTTTAAATTCCGCGATAAATTATCAAGTTTTTTGAATTCACCTATTCACCCTCGATTCTACTAGCAACATCAACATTAATCATGCCTTGTATTCAATAGGCCACCCGTACACTTATAATAATTCAACCAATTCTCCTTTCATCGATCTCGATTAAATGGATAATCCCATTTTAGACCGACTAAATCATCGGATTATTGTTGTTTGATCTTCCGATTTATGATTCACGAGAAACAATGCGACGGAGACATTACATAGATCACATCGTTGGAGGGCATATGTGATGTCGATAAACTTTTTGCTCTCTCAAGAATAAGATTGGAAATGAATTGAAATGGAGTTATTCCTAGAACAAAAAGAATGACTAAATCAAGAGAGAAGGTCGAGCTTTTCAATTCGTGTTGTTCTTCTCGGTTTATACCATAGAATCAGTATTTTAGCAACATCTTGCACAAAAAAGAAGAAGGAAAACTCGAATCGTTTTTGATAAAATATTATCACTCATGTCTGATTTTTCGCATCTCATAAGTTCATTTTGTGCTTCTTCTAATTCATAGATGACTTTTTTTAAACCCGAAATCCTTGGCACGTTAATTCGTGTTTTTTGAAAACTTGACAATATTTTAATTTTTCACTGTAAAGCAAAGAAAATAGTATTTACTTGTTCTTAAGTGCAGACAAACAAGACCTTAGTCACTCCGTCTTTGCTCATATGATGAATTTTGTATTTCATTACAAAATTGGGACAAATATGCTAATAGGATATCACCATACATAGGAAAAAAGAGCTCTGCTTCGTGATGTTCTTAATTTTCTTTTTTTTTAGTGAGAATGGTATTTTATTCTTGAAAGAAAAATTTCCCAACATGGATATAAATTAGAAAAATTGTGTTCACTTCAACAATACAATGTAGTCAGTCACTAATCCTCACCCAAAGAGAGAATTCAAACTTGGGAATTTTCTATCGCGTGTGGAAAATATGCTCTCTTTCTTTATTATTCTTTGATTCCAAACTTGAAAGAGGAGATGCGGATGTACTTTTCTCTTCTCCCACCTTCCTTTTGCTGTGTCGCTGTTCGTAGCTTTGAGCCGTCGTCGTGAATGCTCTATTCATTCATTCCATGTAACCATCTCCTATTTGTACCACACGTCATATACAGTTTTTTTTTTTTTGGGGTCGAAACACAAGTCATATGCAGTTCATTAACAATATAAAGTGCCTTGCTAGATATGATATGACCAAACATTTCACTAAACTAATTATGGACGAGATACTTTTTGGTCTACCATTTAATTCATAAGATACCTTGCTTGTGTTCATTCATAAAATGGTTGGTTCACCATTCTTTTACCTTCTTGGGTTATCGAATAGATTCTTTCTTCTAACAAATAAGCAAGGAACCGTCTCAACATGTATATACACATTTCTCACTATTCTATTCTGTACAAGCCGAAATTACATAGAGAAGAGCGATAGAGTCCATACTACGCAAAAACATGGCATTTAGCTCCACTTCGGATCTCTGGGACAAATGGAACATCCGAGGCTGCGTCATATTGAGCCTCTCGCTTCAGGTTTTCTTATTCTATTTGTACCCCTTAGAAAGAAAATAGTGAACCACCGCATCGTTTTCCTCTTGTGGTTGACCTATTTGATGGCTGACTCGGTAGTTGTATACGGGATTGGGCTCATCTCTCATAGCCAAAGCAATTTGTGCGCCCGTGCAGCTGAAGTAGATATATCACTTCATGCATTTTGGGCCTCATTTCTCTTGTTACATCTTGGCGGTCCAGACACCATCACTGCCTTCTCTTTGGAGGACAGTTTCCTTTGGAAACGGCACCTGCTTAATCTTGTCTTCCAAGTCGGTAGCGCCATCTATCTTTTAGGGCAAATATTTCTGTGCGGCAAGTCATTGGTGATCCCAACGATGCTAGTGTTTCTTGCCGGGGTCATAAAAAATGCGGAGAGGACCGTGGCACTTAATCTCTCGAGCCTCTCGAGGCTTAGGGAATCGATGGTCGTAAAAGACGAGCTAACCTATGATGCATATGTGCCGTTGGTTGAAGAACACGAAATTCTCGGGTGTAATTATGCTAATGAAGAAAAAGCAAAGCTTGCGGAGAGCGTGGTGGTGAGGCATGCTTATTGCTTCTTTAATATCTTTAAAGTCTTCCTCTTAGATCTCTTTTACGAAGATGCAGAACGCCTCATAAGCCACAGGTATTTCCGCAAAATTTCTGCGGTGGATGCGTTAAGGGTGATATTAGTCGAGCTCCATTTCATTTATGAGGTGCTCCACGCAAAAGCGTTGACAATACGTTCCAAGCGGAGCTGCATTTTTCGCTTCCTAGCCTTCACTTAGGTTGTGATGGCTTTCATCCTGTTCAATCGCTTCAAAAAACATCAGCTCCCCAAACTCGATGTGGAAATCACTCATTTCTTTTTGGAGGGATTGCTCTTGATGTCATAGCTCTGTTCATGCTTGTTTTTTCTGTCGAGAAAACCTTCCTTCTGAATATTTTGATTCTGACAAAACTATCATTCTTTAGAAAGAACCTGGTTAATGCCAATAAACTTTTATTGCATGAATGAACATGTGAACAAAAGCTTATATTGTTCCAAACCTGGCGTTCAGATTCAAGGTGTAGTTGTCACTTATTTGCTTTTGAGACAGTCAAAGTCTTTTATTTAAATGGAGGAAGATGTTGCCTCTGAAGACTAAATCTTGAGAAGACTTATGTGACACGTCAGCAAGGACTTTACTGAAGCTCAGAGTCACTGTTCTAATCTGTTCAGAGTCAGAGAGTTTCTCTTACTTCAGCAAGGCCTAATTTAAGAGAGGGTTGGGATTCAAAATTTTTCAAACCCCAAAAAAATTCCCGCCCAATTTTTTTCCCTCCCCATCAACAAATGACGTGGCCCATTCGTGGCCATCCAAATGAAAATGGAAGGCTTAATTTGAGAGAGGGTTGGGATTCAAAATTTTTCAAACCCCAAAAAAATTCCTCCCCAATTTTTTCCCTCCCCCTCAACAAATGACGTGGCCCATTCTTGGCCATCCAAATGAAAATGGACGGCCTGATTTGAGTAATGTTACCCATGTCATAGAAACCCCAATGTTAGGTGATTCGGATCCTCTCAAATCAGGCTGTCCATTTTCATTTGGACGGCCAAGAATGGGCCACGTCATTTGTTGAGGGGGAGGGAAAAAAAATTGGGCGGGAATTTTTTGGATCCTGATCGCCTAACATTGGGGTTTCTGTGACATTGGTAATATTACTCAAATGATGGACGGCCAAAAATGGGCCACATCATTTGTTGAGGGGGAGGGAAAAATATTGGGCGAGAATTTTTTTTTGGCTTTGAAAAATTTTGAATCTCAACCCTCTCTCAAATTAGGCTGTCCATTTTCATTTGGACGGCCTGATTTGAGTAATGTTACCCATGTAACAGAAACCCTAATGTTAGGTGATCCGGATCCTAAACACGTGAACCGCACCTTCATCTGACATTATATAGAGAGAGCTATTCATATCAGCGAACCGTCAGTCTATCCAAGCTTTTCGTTGGTAGTTGACTTACGTATAGCTTTTCATTTGATCTTTCTAAGTAGATTAGAGATCAAGGCTTCACATGAATATTCATGTCATGGTATCTCCAAATCTCCCTGAATCCATTGAGTCTTCACAGTCTTTCCACTTTATACTTTGGATTATATTATTGGTGATCAAACATCGATCATATCATTGTTACCTGAAATAAAACATATCTTCATTTATCGATTAATAATGGGAAATAGATTATTTTGCCAGTTTTAAAATATCATAGGTGGTTTTCTGAAGATCTAATTCATTAATAATATCAAGTATCTTGTTAGATGTGATATCACGAAACATTTCATTAAACTAATCGTGGATGAGATACTTTTCTTCTGCCATTTAAGCACAAGATACCTTGCTTGTGTTGATTCGTGGAAAGGATGGATGTTTAAGTAGAATTGAGATAGGACCAATTCGATGATAAAACATCAATCCGTCACAAAGCAATAAGCATCATCTGTGCATGAGATACTTTTCTTTTGCCATTAAAAGCATGAAATTCCTCACCCGTGTATATTCGCGGAATGGTTGGTTTCTTTATTCCTTTATCTTCTAGACAAACAAGCAAGGCACCGTCTTAACAACCATTCCTCCTATATCAACTGCAACTATATAGGCAATAAAGTTCAAACTGAGCAAAAATATGGCATTTAGCTCCATTTGGGATATGTTGAACAAATGAAACATATGTGGATTCGTCATAGTGAACTAATCATGGATGTGATAATTTTCGCATGTCATTTAATGCACGAGATATCTTACTTGTGTCATCCGTGGATGATAGTTTACGATTCTTTTACCTTCTTGGTTTTTCCAATAGATTCTTTCTTCTAACAAATAGGCAAGGAATAATCTGAACATATATATTCACACACACATTTCCCACTATTCCTCCTATACAAACCAAAATTATATAGACAGGAGCGAAAAAGTTTAAACTAAGCAAAAGCATGTCATTTGGCTCGATTTTAGATCTGTGGAACAAATGGAACATCTGAGACTTCGTCATACCTAGTCCCTCGCTTCAGGTATTTCTCATTCTATTTGTGCCCCTTAGAAAGAAAGTAGCGAACCATCGCATTGTTTTCCTCTTGTGGTTGGCCTATTTAATGGCTGACTGGGTAGCTGCATTCACGATCGATCTCATCTCTCATAACCAAGCAAATTCATTCACTCATGCAGCTGAAGTAGATGAAGCACTTCAGGCATTTTGGGTCTCATTTCTTGTGTTACATCTTGGCGGTCCGGACATCATCACTGCCTTCTCTCTAGAGAAAAATTCGCTTTGGGTACGGCACCTGCTCAATCTCATCTTCCAGGTTGGTGCCACCATCTATATCTTTGTGCAACTTTTTTATTGTTCATGATAGATTGGCTAAGCTAAGGAAAACGAAAAAAGAAATAGTATTGAAATCTATTTTTATCGACCAATTAGAATTGCCTCCCAAGACCTATAATTGTCTCAAAAGGTGCAATATACATACTTCATTTGACTTTTTAAATACAAGTCGAAAAGACCTCATGAAAATGGAATGTTTTAGCATAGGAGATGCGACAAGTGGATGGTGATCTCAACAGGTGTTTCTCGCAAAGATGAGAATGTTTTAATCTTAGAAAACTTAAACAAAGAAATATATTGATATATTTCGCGATATTATGAAAGGTTTTAGTTAGGAAAGTTTCAAGGTTTTAAGAGTTAAGAAGTTAAAACTTAGCACAACTGTAAATCCACCGTTGGTGCTTGCTCTTTTGTTCTTAGTATTTTTGGGATAAGCGCATTGGAAGTCCTAAAATTTATCACGAAATTGTAGTTGAGTCCTAAAACTTTCAAAAAGTGCAATCAAGTCCTAAAACTGTTATGAAAGTGCAACTGAGTCCTAAAAATTGTTAATAAAGTGCAGTTGAGTCTTAAAATTTCAAAAAGTGTAATCAAGTCATAAAACTTGTCAAGTTGGTGTAATCAAGTCCTTCCATTTACTCCATCCAACTTGACAAATGGAAAATACGAACAAGTTCTAGGATTTGATTACACCAACTCGACAAGTTGAGGACTTGATTGCACTAATTTCACAAGTTTTAGGACTTAATTGCACTTTTTGAAAGTTTTAGGACTTAATTGCTCTTTTGTGATAAGTTTTAAGACTTCCAGTTCCTATGCACTTGTACCAAATTTTTTAAGCAAATAGCATCGTCCAGACCATTACCTTTGTCGTAAATCTTAGGGAGAATTTCAAAAAACTCCTAAACCTATTGCACTTTTACCAATTCAGTCTTAGACATTTTCACATTTTGCCAATTGAGTCCATCAAGTCAATTTTTATTCGAATTCGCTAATGTGGACGTTGTTCATCCTACGTGGCACGATCGGCGCTGACGTGAATAATTTTTAATAATATTTTAATATTTTTTCTGAGTTTTTTTTTTCCCTTACTTCTTCCTTTTGCCGGTGGCCGGCCACTGGCCATAGGCAATGGTTGGGCGAGGCTGACCCTCGCCGAGGCTCGGCCACACCTGTCGCGAGCAAGGGCAACCCTAAAATTCAGAAATGTCTCTCTCGCTCTCTCTAAATTTTTAATTATAGAAGCATTTATAGAGAGAGAATACAACATCTGCAATGAGAGATCTCTATCGTGAAAACGCTACAATCTACTTTTTCCCTCAGTCGAATGCTAAAAAATTTGTTCTTCTGCTCAATTCCTGGAAAGCAGTCACTAGTCATCACCAAAAGATGGAAGTCCCACGAGAGAATTTCAATTTGGGAATTTTTGTCTTGCATGAGAAGAATATGCTGGCTCTTATCTTTTTCATTCTTTGATGCCAAACTTGAAAGAGGAGATTCGAATGTACTTTCCCTCTTCTCCCACCACCTTCGCTCTGTCGCTATTGGCAGCTTCAAGCCGCCGTGAATGCCTTATCCATTCATCCTCTCTGTCCCCCACATCATTTGACCCATCAATCATATTCCAATAAAGATGATTTTTATGTTTATTAGGACATGACCACAAACATTAGTCCCTCACACACCTTGAATAATTCCACCAATTTCCCTTTTGTTGATCCTTGATAAGATGGATCGTGCCGTTTTAGACGAACTAAAGCATCGGATTGTCATCGTTTAATCTCCCGGTTTATGATTCGCGAAAAACAGTGCGCCTAAGTCTTTCTTGTAACATCGATCCGCTCATCGGAAATAGAACACAAGATGTTACATAGATTACATCTTTGTTCTTTGAAGAATTAGATTGGAAATGGAGCTATTCCTAGAACCAAAAGAATGACAAGTCAAGACTGAGTTTTCTCGATTGAATCAACAAATTGAGCTTTTCAATGTGTGTTAATATATTAATTAAACAAAGAAAAACCTTTTTACTTGTTATTGAGTGCAGACAAACAAGCCCTAAATCACTCCATTTTGCTAACGTGATGAATTTTCTATTTCATTTGCGTTTACAGTACAAATTTCATTTAGAAAAGAACATGAAAACCGAATCAATTTTCTTGTACCAACAAATTGAAAGACTGTGTCAAATTGATCCTCGTGCGCTTTGATTCGAATCAATTTGGGTTTTTTTTTTCTTGTTTATACTTCTGATTGATTATAATTGAGTCGGTTTTAATCATTACCATACTACGGATCTTGTGTCTATTCCATGAGAAGAATACTGTGTGTGTGAATGCCTTATCTATTCATCCATTCATGGATGACATACTTTTCTTCTGCCACTTGAGGTATAGAATACCTTGCTTATGTCCACTCTTGAGGTTTTGAATAGATACCGTCTTCACACAAACAAGTAAGGAACCATCTCAACATCCTATATATTTTGTCCTAACTGAAATTATACCCAAGATGAGCCATAAAATTCAAATAAAGCAAAAACATGGCATTTATCTCCATTTCAGATCTGTGGAACACATGGAACATCCGAGGTTTCGTCATATTAAGCCTCTTGCTTCAGGTATTTCTCGTTCTATTTGCACCCCTTAGAAAAAAAATAGCCAACGACCGCATCATTTTTCTCTTGTGGTTGACCTATTTGATGGCTGACTGGGTAGCTGCATTTGCTATCGGCCTCATCTCTCACAACCAAGGGAATTCATCCAATCGTGGAGCTGGAGCAAATGGAGCAATTCAGGCATTTTGGGCCTCATTTCTCTTATTACATCTTGGCGGTCCGGACACCATCACTGCCTTCTCTCTAGAGGACAGCTCGCTTTGGCGATGACACCTGCTCAGTCTAATCTTCCAAGTCGGTGCCGCCATCTATGTCTTTGTGCAGATATTTCCCAACGAGAAGTCGTTGGTGATCCCAACGATGCTTGTGTTTTTTGCCGGAGTCATAAAAAATGTGGAGAGGACACTAGCACTGAATCTCTCAAGCCTCCCGAGGCTCAGGAAATCGATGATGTCATTGTCCTCGCCTACTGTGCATGATGATGCTTTAACGAGCTCCTTATAGAACTCAATGCTCTAGGGGAAGGATATTCTGATGAAGAAGAAGCAAAGCTTGCAGAGAGCATTGTGGTAAAACATGCTTACTACTTTTTTCGAATATTTAAGGTCTTCATCGGAGATCTCATGTTCTATAGTTTAGAACGTGAAAGGAGTCGCAAATATTTCAGGAATGTTTCTGCGATAGATGCGTTGAGGGTAATATCAGTTGAACTCCATTTTATGTACGAGGTGCTCCACACGAAAGCGTTGGCAATACATTCCAAGTGGAGCTACATTTTTCGCTTCGTAGCCTTCACTGACCTTGCGCTGGCTTTCGTAATGTTTAATCGCTTGAAGAAGCACCGGCTCCCCGAACTCGATGTGGAAATTACTTATTCCCTTCTGTTCGGGGGGAATGGCTCTTGATGCGATAGCTCTATTCATGCTCGTTTTCTCCGATTGGACTCTTGCCAAAATGAAGTGGTGCAACACGGGATCGTCCAAGCAAGATTCATTTCTCCACAAGTTGATATCCGCCACGGATGACCTGAGGAAGCCCCGATCCACCACATGTGAAGCAAAGGTTCGTACCCATGGTATGTATGTCATCTTAGATACACCATTAATATTTCGAAGGTGGTCAGAATCCATCTCTGCTTGCAACCTTTTATCCGAGTCATTGTATGAGAGTCCGAGAACGTTGTATAAGCACGGTCAGAGGTGGGGCATCTGCGACAACTTGGATTTTCTGTTTCGTATGGCTAAGAAAGATTACCTATTATTTCCGTCAAGCTAGTGACATAATCTGTGGTCAGAGGAAAATATTAATGGTTGCGAATACGAACCACGTGTCCAAGAATCCCTTTACGAAGAAGCTATGGATCTTTATCTTTGAGGAGGTTAGACGTAAATCCGTGAATGCGAGTACTCCACCAGAAGTGAAGAAGACATTTGAGGCGAGAGGCGATCTATTTCTCCAGAGTGCACTAACCGAGGAAATTTGCGGCGATTTTTTAGATCATTTCACCGAGACCAATTACGACACCAGTATTATACGTTGGCATGTTGCTACTGAAATATGGTACAACAAAGAGTTTGTCAGAGATGAGGAAATGGAAATCACAAAGATCCTCTCCGACTACATGGTGTATCTTTTACTTAATCAGCATAACGTGGTGTCCGTCGTGGCGGGCGTTGCCCAAATGACCTTGGCAGAGACGGTGGTCGATATATTGGACCACCCGTCCGAGTATGATGCGAACACGGATGTGAACGAGCTATGCAGCAAATTGTATGATGTTGTTGGTATCCATGCAACCCCTCGGACAACCGTGCTTCGGGAGGGGTTCAGATTGGCCCGAAAGATGGAAAGGCTCGGGGAAATGAAGTGGAAGGTGATGAGCGGAGTGTGGGTGGAGATGCTGTGTTATGCAGCAAGTCATATCAGGGGAGAGGCGCATGTGCAGGTGCTGAGCAAAGGCGGGGAGCTTCTCGCCTTCGTTTGGCTGTTGATGGCGCATTTCCGCTGTTTATACAAACCTGGATGGGGCACATATCGTATGCCACCGCAGGGATACATAGGCCCAGACGTAATTGGGGGCCGGCCAGAGCATGCCCTATCCGAAGCATGGGATTGTATAGCAGAATGCAGATGTATTTTTTGTTTTAAGAATGCAGATGTATAGGATGCAGACAAACATGAAGGGAAAAACAAAAGTTGATTGAGAAGAAATTGCTCTCTTTTTCTTTTTCTTTTTTTTTTTGGGTTCATTTCTATTTTATTTTGTCCCACACCTCAATTCATGCAAATGAAGATGATTTTTCATGTTCGTTAGGACATGACCACAAACATTAGTCATGCCTTGTATTCAATTCGCCGCTCATAGACTTACTAACAATTCAACCAGTTCTCCCCTCGGTTTATCTTGATCAAATGTTCTTAATTTTCATTTTTAATGAGAATGGTGTTTTATTATTGAAAGTAGAAAAAAAAAATCCCAACATCGATTTAAATTAGAAAAAATGTATTTGATTGTGTGGTTTGCAAAGTTAAAAAACTTATTTCAATTTTCGTCCCCATTGAAAATACAAATTTACAAACTTTTTCTTTTCATTTTTTTGTTTTGTTTTGTAGTTCAAAAGTTAAAACAACTTTGCATGTATCCCATCCTTATTTAGAAAACCATTTTCTGACCGGATGTGTTTTCAATACAAATCCCATTTTCAAAGAAAATAAGAAATCAAATCATTTCTCTTATATGAACGGAGCTGAAAAACAAAACCAAAAACTTGTCTTTCAAATGAATAATATCGTAAATACACGTTTTAACTTTGAAATAACATAGCCAACTATATTTTTCAAAGTTTTGTTTATGTTACAAGCTTTTCGTTTTCGCAACAAAATTCATTTTCAATAGAAAAGGAAATTTAAAAAGTGAAAACACATCTATTTTCTTTTTGTGAAATGAACACATTATTTGTCCTATTGACCATAATAGTCGAAAATGACATGGGAAAAAAGAAAATAACGAAAAAAATAATAAATACAGAGCAGAAAAAGGTAGGAACAAGGGAATCAAAGCAAGAACGCATTAGGGGGACCTGTTTGGTAACAATTCTGTTCTCGGGAATTATTTCTGAACATAAATGATTTTTTTTTTCTAATTCTGTTCCTGAAAACAGTTTCTAATCAGAAGAACGCATTTAGTAACTGCACAAAATTTCTATACCCTGAATAGAAAAATAACATAAATGCGTTTGGTACGATCCTAAAAATTCCTATTCCCAATTTTTTTTATTTAATAATAAAAATGTCGGTGGAAGCGGTGGAGACCAGCGAGCTGCGGCGGCTGCGGCGACCGGCAGCGGTTGTGGCCAATGACCGACGGCGGCTGCGGCCGGTGACCGGCGGTGGACTCGTACTTGTAAAGACGAGTATTAAGATATACTAAGCTTGTTTTTCTAAAATGACGTTGTTTTCTTTTTGTTCCCGGGAACAAAGAAGCTACTTTTTTTTTTAGTTCATGTTTCTGTTCCAAATCTATTTCCGTAAATAATTTCTGTAATCTAACATTACCAAATGGATTTCTGTTATTTGTTTTTTGTATGTTTCTAGAAAAAAAAAAAAAGAACAGAAAAATAGAGACTTAGAAACTTGGCAAAAGCTTAGAGCCACTAAAAAATCTCCGAACTCTCTCTCTCCTCTTCCAAATGAGGATACAATTTATTGCTAAATCAATAATACACGTTTTAAATTTGAAAATAACATAGCCAACTATATTTTTAAAATGTTTATTTTTGTTATAAAATTCTCATTTTCGCAAACCATATTCATGTTCAAGAAAATAGAGTTTTTTTTTAATTTTTAAAAAATAAAATCTATTTTCTTTTTGTCAAATGAAAATTGAAAATAACTAGGGAAAAAAGAAAATAAGGAAAAGGGAGAAAAAAAAAAAGAAAAAAAAAGAGAAAGAAAAGGCAGGAACTAGGGAATCAAAGCAAGCACACAGATCCGCTTACCTTTGAATTGACCTTACCCCCAACTACTCGCATGCAGGAAGCGCCTGACCGTAGGGGTGAGCGGTTTCAGGTTCCTTACAGGTTCCACTTGGAACCTGGAACCTACCCATCGAAATAGGTTCCTCATTTTTTGGAACCTGGAACCTACCCGTCATACCATGAAACCTAGAACCTACCCTGTCACAGGTTCTAGGGTCGGTTCCAAGGTACCCGGGAACCTGCTAATTTATTTTCTTTTTTCATTTTTAGTTAAGAAAAATGAGAGTGAACGCTACAACCGCTAAGGGGAAGTAGAGATGAGCGGTTTCAGGTTCCGTACATGTTACATTTAGAACTTGAAACCAACTCGTTAGAACAGGTTCCTCATTTTTTGGAACCTGGAACCTAAAAATTTGCCTCTAGATTATACACTTATCATCGGACGCTATAGAACATTGTAGGATCGTGTGGAGACATATACCAAAAAAACACGAAAAATTCTTTTAGGATCCAGGGTCTAGGTTCCAAGTTCCAGGTTCTCGGTAGTGGAACCTAGAACCTACCCGTTGAAACAGGTTCCTCAATTTTTGAAACCTGGAACCTACCATACATACTTTGGAACCTGGAACCGAATCGGTTCCCACAGGTTCCGGTTCTAGGTTCCTGGTTCTACCTTGGAACCATGCTCACCCCTACCTGGCCGTGCTGAACGTCCTCATTGCAGCTCTCCTCGCACATATGCAGTGGTCCTTCATCTTCGATGTCTGCAATGAGAGAGCTCTACTATGAAAATGCTGCATTGTTCTTTTTCATCACTGTCGAATGATAAAATTGTTTTTCTCCTCTCTAAATAGTTTCTCAGCCCAATTCTTCAAAGGAGTCACGGGTCATCACGAAAAAGGAAAAAGAAGGAGAATATCAACTTGGGAGTTTTCTCTTTCCTAAGAAGAGTATGCTTTCTATTTCGAATTCTTTGATGCCAAATTTCAAGGATAAGATGCGAGTGTACTCTGTCCCTATTTGTAGTTTTGAGCCACCACGAACGCCTTATAAATTTTCCGTCAATCACTTAAGTGCCATCATTTTTTAAAAATGTTCACCATAAGTGCCATGCCACGCCACACTTTCAAATTTGCAACACTTGGGTGAACGCTTTTTAAGAGTATGGCACTCCAGTGATCCTTTGACAAATATGGCACTCAAATGATCGCAAAATAAAGAAAAAAATTAAGGCACTCCAATGAACGCTATACGAAAGTTATGACACCTGTGGTATCTTTATCCCAAATCTCGATATGTATATGTGCATTTCCCACGATTCCCTCCTATAGAAACCAAAAATATATGGAGAGGAGCAATAAAGTTCAAAATAAGTAAAAACATGGCATTTTGCTCCATTTTAGATCCGATGAACAAACGGAACACCCGAGGTTTCGTCATATTGAACTAATCACGGAATGAATACTTTTCTTCAGCCATTTAATGCATGAGATACCTTGCATGTGTTCATTTACAGAATGGTTGGTTCACGATTCTTTTACATTCTTGGATTTTTTAGTAGGTTATTTCTTTTGACAAACAACAAGGCACCATCCCAACATGTGTACATATATATATATATATAGAGAGAGAGGAGCCGTAAAGTTCAAACTAAGCAAAAACATGGCATAAATCTATGATATTTAAGAACAAGATCAAGCTCGGAGGGATTTTGAGAAATGAACCCATTTCGAACCGATTTTTAGAATTTTTTCCTAATCAATTATGATCCTCAAATGAGGCCAACGTTGCTTGCCCTCCACAAATTAGCTAATTTTGGACCCTCTGCTACAATTCAGAAAGCTATCTCTCTCCCTCACTCTAAATTCTTAATTATCGAAGTACAATTAGAGAAAGAATACAACGTCCGCGATGAGACATCTCTATTATGGGAATGCTAAGTTCTTCTTTTTCCCAATGTCGAATGCTAAATTGTTCTTCTGCTCAATTCCTGAAAGTAGTCACTAAAATCATCAACCAAAGATGGACGTCCAATGAGAGAAATTTCAATTTGGGAATTTTGTCTTGCGTGAGAAGAATATGCTGTCTCTTTCTTTTTCATTCCTCTTTGTCCCCCACAACATTTGACCCATCCATCATTTATTTGCCAATGAAGATGATAAATTTTTATTAGGACATGACCACAAACATTAGTCCCTCACACACCTTGAATAATTCCACCAATTCTCCATTTGTTGATTCTTGATAAGATGGATGGCGCCGTTTTAGACGACCTAAAGCATCAGATTATTATCATTTGACCTCCCGGTTTATGATTCACGAAAAACAGTGCGACCAAGTCTTTCCTGTAACATCGATCGGCTCACCGGAAGTCCAACCCGAGGTGTTACATATATTACATCTTTGTTCTTTGAAGAGTTAGATTGGAAATGGAGCTATTCCTTGGACCAAAAGAATGACAAGTCCAGAAAGAGTTTTCTCCATTGAAATTTCAATCAATAATCAACAAATTGAGCTTTTCAACGTGCGTGGCTTCATTGTGAAAAAACAATCAAATTGTCCTTGATAAATTCTTGTTCATTGTGTTAGATTCTTCGCATCTCATTAGTTCATTTTCTGCTTCTTTTGATTTATGTAAGACTCTTTTAACCCGGAATAAGTGAAAATTTCACAATCTGTAAATATTGACACGTAAAACACTTACGTTATTTCTTCAATGTTTTTGTTTCGAAATACTGTTAATATATCAACTAAACGCAGAAAAACCTTTTTACTTGTTATTGAGTGCAGACAAACGAGCCCTAAATCACTCCATTTTACTAACGTGATGAATTTTCTATTTCATTTACGTTTTCAGTACAAATTTCATTATTAAAAGAACCTAAAAGCCGAATCAATTTCTTGTACCAACAAATTGAAAGACTAAGTCAAATTGATTGTCGTGCTCTTTGATTCTATTATGATTGAGTCAATTTCAATCAATACCGATTTCTAGCTTCACTCTCCTTTCCATACAATGGATCTTGTTTCTATTCCATGAGAAGAATACGTTGTGTCGTTTCTACACTTTGATGCCAAACTTGAAAGAGGAGAGATGCGAATGTACTTTGTGCCGCCGTGAATGCCTTTATCTGTTCATCCTTTCATGGATCACATACTTTTCTTCTGCCACTTAAGGTATAGAATACCTTGCCTATGTCCATTCTTGAGATTTTGAATAGATACCGTCTTCACACAAACAAGTAAGGAACCATCTCAACATCCCATATATTTTGTTGTAATTGAAATTATACCAAAGATGAGCCATAAAATTCAAACAAAGCAAAAATATGGCATCTATCTCCATTTCGGATCTGTGGAACACATGGAACATCCGAGGCTTCGTCATGTTGAGCCTCTCGCTTCAGGTCTTTCTCGTTCTATTTGCCCCGCTAAGGAAAAAAATAGCCAACAACCACATCATTTTCCTTTTGTGGTTGGCCTATGTGATGGCTGACTGGGTAGCTACATTTGCTATCGGGCTCATCTCTCACAACCAAGGCAATTCTTGCAATTGTGGAGCTGAAGCAAATGGAGCAGTTCAGGCATTTTGGGCCTCATTTCTTTTGTTACATCTTGGCGGTCCAGACACCATCACTGCCTTCTCTCTGGAGGACAGCTCCCTTTGGCGGCGACACCTGCTCAGTCTTATCTTCCAAGTCGGTGCCGCCATCTATGTCTTTGTGCAAATATTTCCCGGCGACAAGGCGTTGGTGATCCCAACGATGCTTGTGTTTTTTGCCGGAGTCATAAAAAATGTGGAGAGGACACTGGCACTTAATCTCTCAAGCCTCCCGAGGCTCAAGAAATCGATGATGTCATTGTCCCCGTCTTCTGATGATGATGATGACGACGACGATGACGATAATGAATTTAATGAGCTCTTTAAAGAACTCAATGCTCGAGGGGAAGGATATTCTGACGAAGAGGAAGCAAAGCTTGCTGAGAGCACTGTGGTAAAACATGCTTACTACTTCTTTAAAATATTTAAGGTCTTCATCGGAGATCTCATGTTCTATGAATTAGAACGCCAAAGGAGTCGTACATATTTTCGGAGTGTTTCTGCGCTAGACGCGTTGAGGGTTATATCAGTTGAACTCCATTTTATGTACGAGGTGCTCCACACGAAAGCGTTGGTAATACATTCCAAGTGGAGCTACATTTTCCGCTTCGTAGCCTTCGCTGACCTTGCGCTGGCTTTCCTCCTGTTTAATCGCTTGAAGAAGCACCGGCTCCCCGAACTCGACGTGGAAATTACTTATTCCCTTCTATTGGGGGGGATGGCTCTTGATGCGATAGCTCTATTCATGGTCGTTTTTTCCGATTGGACTCTTGCCAAAATGAAGTGGTACAACGCAGGATCGCGCAAGCTAGATTCATATCTCCACAAGTTGATAGCCGCCACGGATGACCTGAGGAAGCCCCGATCCACCACATGCGAAGTAGAGCTTGGTGTCAATACTATGTTTGCGGCCTTAGATACACCATTCATATTTCGAAGGTGGTCAGAATCCATCTCTGCTTGCAACCTTTTATCCGAGTCGTTGAATGAGAGCCCGAGAAAGATTTATAAGCACGGTCGGAGCTGGGGCATTGTCGCTGTTTCTAACATTTGCAGTATTCTGTTGCGTACGGCTAAGAAGATCGTCTCTTGTTTCCATCAAGTTGGTGAGAAATTCTGTGGTCCAAGGAAAAAATTAATGATTGCGAATACGAAGTACGTGTCCAAGAATCCCTTTATTAAGAGGCTATGGATCTTTATCTTTAAGGAGGTTAAGCGTAAATCCATGAATGCCAGAACTCCACCAGAAGTGAAGAAGACATTTGAGGCCAGAGGTGATCTGTTTATCCAGAGCCAACTAACTGAGGAAATTTGTGGCGATTTTTTAGCTCATGTCACCAAGACTAGTTACGACAACAGCATTATACGTTGGCATCTCGCAACCGAGATATGGTACAACAAAGAGAAATGGAGAGCCGGAAATGAGGAAAGGGAATTCAGCAAGATCCTCTCCGACTACATGTTGTATCTTTTGCTTAATCAAAACAACGTGATGTCCGCGGTGGCCGGCGTTGCCCAAATGACCTCGGCAACCACGCTGATCAATGCAGTGTTCCGGACCCCTTGTGAGGACAAGGTGAAGGAGTTATGCATGAAATTGTATGCAATTACTCCTGATGCACCCGGCTGGACAACCTCGGTCAGGGAGGGATCCCAATTGGCCCAAAAGATGGAAAGGCTCGGGGATGGGAAGTGGAAGGTGATGAGCGGAGTGTGGGTGGAGATGCTGTGTTATGCGGCGGGTCATATCAGGGGCGAGGCACACGTGCAGGTGCTGAGCAAAGGTGGAGAGCTTCTTGCCTTTGTTTGGCTGTTGATGGCTCATTTTGGTTGTTTCTACAAACCTGGATGGGGCTTATATCGTATTTTATATCGGATCGTACTCTAACTATCCAGTTATATTGGACTAAAGCAGTAGCCATGTTAGGATGCGCATGAGACATTAGTCATGCTTTGTATTCAATACGCCACTTATACACTTGCTAATTATTCAACCAATTCTCCCTTCGCTGATCTTGATCAATTGGATAAATCGCATTTTAGACCGACTAAAGCATCAAATTACGATTGGTCTCCTGATTTATGATTCGCGATAGATAGTGCGACAGAGGCATTACCTAGATCACATCTTTGGAGGGGTATGCAATCTCGATGAACTTTCCTAGAAACAAAAGAAAATAGAAAATCGAATCATCTTTCTTATATGAACGCAATAGAAAAACAAGACTGAAAACTTGTCTTTCAAACGAATGCATCAAACATATTTGGCTGTGTTATTGCTAAATCGAAAATACACATTTTAACTCTGAAAATAACATAGCCAAATATTTTTTTTGATTAATTATATTAATGTTACAAACTTGTCGTTTTCGCAAACCAAATTCATTTTCCACAAAATAGGAAATTGATCTATATATTATTTTTTTTGTCAAATGAACTCTTTATTTATCAAATTGACTCTAATACTTGGAAAATGACGGGGGAAAAAATAAAATAAGGAAAAAGGAAAAACAATAAATACACAGCAGAAAAAGGCAAGAACACAAGGGAATCAAAGCAAGAACACCATTAGATGGCCAAGCTTAGAGCCGCTCAAAATTCTCCAAACTCTCTCTCTCTCTCTCTCTCCCTGTTTCAGAACTCAACAACGTACACAAGAATGACTCCTCCTTCTCCTTCTCTCTCTCCAGTTCTTGCAGTCAAATCCAATCACACAAAATCTCTTCCATTTGATTTGAACTCAATCAAGAGCCAAGACCCCATTAAAGGCCATGGCTTTCCTCTTGCCCAACCTCTCCCCTTGTCTCCTCCAACCCAAGCCCCTTCACCCCAGCCAACCATTCTCTCCTTCTCAAGCCGCCAAACCCTTCTCTCTCTCTTCTTCCTCTTCCTCTTCTTCGGTTTCTGTCAGTCCTGCCTTGAGCAGCGTCGAAACGCCGACTGTTCAAGGGTGTTGGAAGAAGGAAATTTGTAACGGATATTTTGTTGTATTCACTTGTTAAAAAATGACTACAACACACACACACACACACACACACATATATAGGATTAACACCCGACTCTTCATCTACTCTAGACACATGAACAGACACATCTAAATTCATAACATTAAAAGCTATCTTAAAAGACATAACCTCCTAGGTAACAACTCTCTAGATTCCAAGTATCAAGATGAACTTGGGTTACGAAGAGTCTCCCTGAAATACGAAAAGTCTTTTGAGTTTTCCAACAGCCTCCCTTAAGCCGAGCTCATCTTGACAATGCCGATCATTCTCTTGAGTTTAAGGAAGGAGTCCGTCTTCAACGGCTTAGTGAACATGTCAGCCACTTGGTCTTCGGACTTGCAATACTGCAGCACAATCTCCTCGGACTTTACTAGATCTCAAATGAAGTGGTACTTTATATCGATGTGCTTGCTTCTTCCATGGAAGACTGGATTTTTTGCAAGGGCAATTGCTGACTTGTTATCACAATAAATCACCGTCGAATGCTCCTGCTTATGCTGTAACTCAGCAAGCATCGAACGCAGCCAAACTGCTTGAGTAGCACAATAAGCCACTACTATATATTCCGCTTCAGCACTGGACAAAGCAACCACCTGCTGCTTCTTCGAAGACTAGGAAAAAAATTCCATTTCCTAAAGAGAAAACATACCAAGAAGTACTCTTCCTATCTCCAATATCACCTCCCCAATTACTGTCTGTATATCTCACAAGCTGAAAAACACCAGAAGCAGTGTAGAATACACCATCATTCACAGTACCTTTAATGTATCGCAGAATTCTTTTCGCTGCCTGTAAGTGTGATTGTCTAGGAGACTCCATAAATCTGCTTACCATCCCAACACTAAAAACAAGATCTGGCTGAGTAGAAGTCAAATATCCCAGACTTCCAACTAGCCTCTTGAAATAAGTGGGATCGACTTCGGAACCACTTCCGTCTTTTGTCAACTTCAACCTTTCTTCCATGGGAGTGCTGATTGGTTTACAAGTAGCCATCTTGAAACGCTCAAGAATATCCTTGGCATACTTTTGTTGACAAATAAAAATACCATCCTCCGATTGTGTAACTTCAAGGCCGAGAAAATAATACATCAGACCCATGTCTACCATCTCGAACTCATGAGTCATAACCTCCCTGAAGTCACAAATCATCTCTTGACAATCTCCAGTAAATATGAGATCATCGACATATAAGCAAACAATGAGCATCTCACCGTTCAAGCCAATCTTCACATATAAAGTATGCTCATAAGGACATCGAGTAAAACCATGATTCAGAAAATAAGAATCAATTCTGGTATACCATGCTCGCGGGACTTGCTTGAGGCCGTAAAGAGCTTTCTTCAATTTGTATACAAAGCCCTCTTGTCCTTTCTTGACATAGCCCTCAGGTTGATCCACATACACCTCCTCCTCAAGTACGCCATTGAGAAATGCGGACTTGACATCCATCTGGTGTATTTTCCAACGTTTCTGAGCAGCCAAGGCAAAGATCATACGAATGGTATCCATTCTAGCAACCGGAGCAAATACCTCAAAATAGTCAATCCCGGGTTTTTGTTTGTAACCCTTGACTACGAGACGAGCCTTCAACCGATCAACATCACCATTAGGCTTGTACTTGGTCTTATAGACCCATTTTACGCCAATGGACTTCTTGCCTTGTAGAAGAGAAGTGAGCTCCCACGTATCATTTTTCTCAATCACATGGATCTCATCATCCATCGCACGAACCCAATCATCATCTTGGGAAGCCTCCTGAAACTTTGTCGGATCACAATCTGCAAAGAGAGCAAAATTGATAATTTCTTCATCAGAGGGATCATCATCGTTCGACAAAACGCAATCCCTCAAACGAGTTGGCAAAACTCGTTCTCGCCGCGGACGTGAAGAACTTTCAGCAAGATGTTCGACAGGATTTTCGATAGAATTCGACGAAGTAACTGCTGTCGAAGTCCCTGCTATTGAACCTGGTTCCAACGAAGCCGCTACTAGTTCAGATTGACTATCTGAATCGGGCTGAACCATCTCCTCCTCATCCAGGACAAAGCGAAACTGCTTCTTTTCTTCCGTGTTCCAAGTCCACTCACCTTCCTCGTCGAATGTAACATCTCGACTGATCACGACCCTCTTCGTTACCCGATTATACAACCAATAACCCTTGGTTTCATTACTGTAACTGAGAAAGATGCACTTCTCACTCTTCTCATCAAGCTTCTTACGAAGCTCATTTGGCACATCGATATAAGCAATACACCCAAACACATGAAGATGCTGAACTGAAGGGATTCGACCACTCCACACCTCCGTCTGTGTCTTGAACTCAAGACCTTTAGTGGGACATCTGTTCAACAAGTAAACAGCACAAGCAACCTGACGCAGCGTTCTACGATAAACAGCAAGGGAATCTTGCTAGAGAGAGTAATCTCGGAATTATGTATTCAAAATAATAATATTTGCCTTTCAAAACATAAAAGAACGCCTTTTATATGAGGCGCTAACCCTAACAGCAAACCCTATCATTAAATTCGCAAAATTACTAAACTGCCACTGGTAATAAATTAAATTCGAAAAAGAAAAGAAAATTCGAAAACTCCATCTAGACGACCTCGAATTGCCGAAATCAGCCTTTAGTCACGGCCAAAGGCCGTGAAAATTGATTAGGACGCCGTTTCGCTTTAGACGGCCAAATTTGAGCTCGATCCGATATCGTCGACCCGGTTCGCCGGTTCTAGTCGCCATACCGTTTCGCCTTCCGATTGGACTTCTTCCTGTCAAATTGATTCAGAAACGCAGCACTAATACATTCCGCATCATTCTCCTCCACTTGAGAAAAACTCGTCCTTGAGTTAGAAGCAAAATCTGGATACATCGGTTTGTTGGACTCATGAAATGGCGACAAATCAGCAACATTGAAAGTGTTGGATATACCCATGCTATGTGGAAGGTCGATCACATAAGCATTGTCATTAATCTTCCTGCTGACATTGTAAGGCCCATACTTCTTCTGCTGCAACTTGCTGTAAGTTCCAGTTGGTAACCGCTCCTTACGAAGAAATACCATTACCTGATCACCAATTTCAAACACCTGCTTTCGTCGGTGTTTATCCGCCGCTGCCTTATACTTCTTATTAGCTTCCTCCAGCTTCTGTTTAACTTCATGATGGACCTCTACAATTTTTTTAGCCATATGATTTGCTGTTATACTCTTGTCTGCTTGCTTAGGCAACCGTACCAAGTCCAGAGTATGTTGAGGCGCCTTCGTATACACAATAGAAAAATATGACCTGCCAATAGAACTATGGACATCATTATTATAAGCAAATTCCGCTTGAGATAAAGCAACATCCCACTGTTTCGGCTTGTCTTCACAGATGCTTCGAATCAAATTGCCGAGCGTTCTATTAACCACCTCTGTCTGTCCATCAGTTTGCGGGTGTGCTGTGCTACTAAAATTCAAAGATGAATCAAACAGCTTCCATAAAGTTCGCCAAAAGTGTCCTAGGAATTTGCTATCTCTATCAAACGTAATAGATTTTGGCACACCATGCAAACGAATAACCTCCTTAAAGAATAATCTGGCCACACTTACTACATCAGAAGTTTTCCGACAAGGAATGAAGTGTGACATCTTGGAAAATCTGTCAACCACCACAAAAACAGAATCCACGCCTCTTTGCGATCGTGGCAATCCAAGCACAAAATCCATGGACAGATCTTCCCATATATTTTCAGGAACAGGTAAAGGCATATACAAACCTGTATTTTTTTGATTGCCCCTTAGCAGTCTGGCAAACATAACACTTTTGCACATACCTGCTGACGTCTCTATGCAACTGGGGCCAGTAAAATCGCTCTCTAACTACAGCAATTATTTTGTCACGTCCCAGATGTGCAGCTAATCCACCTTCATATAAGTCACGAATGACCTTCTCTCGTAATGATGTCCGAGGGAGACAAAGCTGATTACTACGCATTAAATATCCATCATGCACATAAAACTCCTGCACAGGGTGATTAGAAGCACATGACTCCCAAATCTGCCCAAAACCCTCATCTTCAGCATAACAGTTTCTCAACTACTCAAACCCCAGAATGTCTTGGCTTAAAGTAACTAACAAGTCAGCTCTCCTACTCAACGCATCAGCTACCACATTTTGCGCACCTGATTTATGCTGTAATTTGAAAGGAAACTTCTACAAAAATTGACACCAACGTGCATGCATATCTTTGCTAATTCTTTTCTGACTATTCAGATATTTGAAAGCTTCATGATCAGAATACAACACGAATTCCTTTCCAATCAGGTAATGCTCCCAGGTCTTTAGAACCCTTACGATAGAATAAAATTCCTTGTCATAAGTACTCCACTTCTGCCTCGCGTCGCTAAGCTTCTCACTGAAATAGAAAACAGGTTTGCGCTCCTGAGATAAAATAGCTCCTATGCCCACTCCACTAGCATCACAGTCTACTACAAACAGTTTATCAAAATCAGGTAAAGCAAGAACAAGCGCAGTACATAACTTCTCTTTCAATATAGCAAAACTGTTCGTTGCTTCTTCCCCCCATAAAAATCTCTCTTTCTTCAGACACTCTGTAATTGGGGCTGCAATAGTGCTGAAATTCTTAATAAAACGCCTATAGAAGGTAGCCAACCCATGGAAGCTCCTAACTTCAAAAACTGTTTTGGGAATTGGCCACTCTCTTATTGCTCTAACTTTCGCCTCATCCACCCCTATTCATTCAGTAGTAATAATGAACCTCAAGAATAGCAGCTTATTAGTGAAAAAACTGCACTTCTTAAGATTCACGTACAGCTTATTAATCTGCAAAGCTGTCAAAACTTCCCTCAGGTGCGCTAAATGGTCCTACTCAGTCTTACTACAAATCAAGATATCATCAAAGTAAAATACAACGAATTTGCCGATAAAAGATTTCAAAACCTGATTCATAAGCCTCATGAAGGTGCTCGGGGCATTAGAAAGGCCGGACAGCATCACCAACCATTCGTACAGCCCCTCTTTTGTCTTGAAAGCTGTCTTCCACTCATCTCCAGGCCGAATACGAACTTGATGATGTCCATTCTTCAAATCGAGCTTCGTAAACCACTTAGCTCCATGCAATCTGTCCAACATGTCGTCCAATCTCGGTATTGGAAACTTGTAGCCCACAGTTATCCTGTTGATAGCTCTGCTATCTACACACATCCTCCAACTCCCATCTTTCTTAGGAGTTAATAAAGCTGGAACAGCACAAGGGCTCATGCTGTTCTGAATGTGCCCCTTTCGCAGCAACTCCTCCACTTTCTCCTTCAGAACCTCACTCTCCTTAGGATTCATCCTATAGTGTGGGAGATTAGGCAAACTAGCACCAGGAATTAGATCAATATGGTGCTGAATATCACGCATAGGAGGTAACCCATCCGGGATCTCTTCGGGCATCAACTCACTAAATTCTTTCAATAATGGCCTAACAACTTCAGGCTGCTCCTCCACATGTATTTCAGTCCCTGTCTCAATTACTTGTTTCATGACCAGCGTATGAATTTGTCGAGTCTCTTTAAGTTCAGATTCAAATTTCCTTGTAAGAGTAAGGAAATTACTACCTGCAGTCTGTCTGCTTTTATTCTTCAGGGGCAGCAACGCATACTTCACTCCATCCTTCACGAAATTGTACTGATTACTTCTCTCCGAATGCTGAGCATCTACATCAAATTGCCATGGCCTCCCAAACAACACATGGCATACATCCATATCCACCACATCACAGTATATCTCATCACAATACTTACCAATGGAGAATGGGATCTTGCATCGTTCAGTCACCTGAATGCAATCTGCCTCAGATTTAATCCACCCTAACGTATAAGGGTTAGGATGTTTCTCTACTGGTATCTCCAGCTTCTTTACTGCCTCTTTCCTAATGATATTCTCCATACTCTCACTATCAATAACCACAACAAATATCTTACCCAGAATAGTGCATCTAGTTCAGAATAATTGATGGCGCTGCGAATCATCTTCATGTTTCGGGGTTAGCATCATCCTGCGCACTACACAATTTCGTTTCTCCTTGTCCTCATCTTCGAAGTCTTCCTCTTCCCCATCAGGCTCACGACAATATTCTTCTTCCTCATCCTCCCTCGCTGCCACATTAACTGTCTTTCGCTAAAGGCATTCATTAGACTTGTGTTCAGGTTGATTACACCTATAACACTTTATCGCCCCTGATTTAGCATAAGGATTAGGGTTCGCAGATTTCTGAACTTGCGATCCTTTATCCCTTGGCTCGTTTATAGGGCGCTTTTCTACCGCCTTATCTTCCTGATTTCGCCCTGCATTATAGCGATTGTTGAAGCCGCCTCTCTCCATCGAACTGCCCGAACTGTCGCCTTTATAATTCTCGTATCCTCTTTTACCCCATTCTTGTTGCATTAATTCCGCCTTCATCGTCATATTCTTCGCTTCAGTTAAATTTCGCAGAAATTGCACCCCGATTTTATCTCGAATGAAGGGCTTTAGTCCATCAAGGTATCTCGCCACTTGTTGTCCCTCTGTCTCCGACAGGTTATTTCGCTTCGCTAATCTCATAAATTCAGCCGTATACTCATGTACAATCCGGTTGCCCTGCTGGCAACGTTGATACTGCTGGAACATAATCTGCTCATAATCGGGCAAAAGGAATTCTTGTCTCAGCAGCTTCTTCATTTTGTCCCAAGTCCGGACTCTCTCTTTTCCTTCTCGTTCCCTTTTGTTCTGCAATCTCTCCCACCATGCAGACGCACCCCCTTTTAATCTACAGGCCACTAATCGCACTTTTTTCTTACTAGGGGTCTCCATATAATCAAAGAATCGGTCTATATCAGCAATCCAATCCAAAAATTCCTCTATTCCCAAACTTCCATTAAAATAAGGAATATCGACCTTTAACTTAAAGTCGTTACCTTCGCGATCATCATAACGCCGTCTTCTGTCTCTTCCATCATATCACCGTCGAAACCCTCCATGACGATTTCTGTCGCCATAACCAGCGTTATCTTCATCAGAAATTTCGTCTTCCTCTTCTTCCGAGCTCCCTGAAAATATAGGGTTATTGTGTCTGCGGACATGAACAGGCCTATCGACAGGATCACCGCGAGCAACATCTGCACCCGACCTTCTGCCATTCGGCCGATTCCGGTTCACATCAACGCCGAAACCTTCAAATCGATCCACCAATTGATCAAGTCGTTCTTCGATGCGACGAAATCTCTGACCGAATTGTTGATCCAGGCGCTCCATTAAACGCTGCTCCAAACATTGCAGCACGTCGTCCCCAAGGGCTCCAGTCTCCTGAGCTTCGTCACGAAGACCACCGCCATTCGCCAAAGGCTCTAATATCACCTGACGCAGCGTTCTGCCATAAACAGCAAGGGAATCTTGCTAGAGAGAGTAATCTCGAAATTCTATATTCAAAATAATAATATCTGCCTTTCAAAACATAAAAAAACGCCTTTTATATGAGGCGCTAACCCTAACAGCAAACCCTATCATTAAATTCGCAAAATTACTAAACTGCCACTGGTAATAATTAAATTCGAAAAAGAAAAGAAAATTCGAAAAATCTATCTAGACGACCTCGAATTGCCGAAATCAGCCTTTAGTCACGGCCAAAGGCCGTGAAAATTGATTAGGACGCCGTTTCGCTTTAGACGGCCGAATTTGAGCTCGATCCGATATCGTCGACCCGGTTCGCCAGTTCTAGTCTCCATACCGTTTCGCCTTCCCATTGGACTTCTTCCTGTCAAATTGATTCAAAAATGCAGCACTAATACATTCTGCATCACAACCGCCTCCGCCCAGAAATGCTTCGGCAAATGTTTAGAACGAAGCATAGTACGTACCATATCAACAATAGTGCGGTTTTTCCTTTCCGATACTCTGTTATGTTGAGGAGTATACCGTGCTGTCAATTGATGCTTGATGCCGCATTGCATGAAGAAGCCATCACCAACCAAATATTCTGTGTCACGATTAGTTCGGAGAATCCGAATTTTGTGCCCACTTTGGTTTTCGACATATGCTTTGAATTCCTTGAAAGCATCGATGGCGTCGGACTTCTGCTTCAAGAAATAAACCAATGTTTTTTTGCTAAAATCGTCGATGAAGGTAACAAAATACTTGTACCCGCGATTCGACGATTCACCGAGTGGTCCGCAGAGATCGGAGTGAACTAACTCCAATGGCTTCGACGCTCTCCATGATTGTCCCGAAGGGAAGCTTTCTCTAGATTTCTTTCCAATGACGCATGGTTCGCATATCTCCTTTGGAGAAGAAATTTCGGGCAGACCTCACACCATCTTCTTTCGACACAACAGCTTCAAGCTGTCGAAATTCACATGTCCAAACCGCTTGTGCCAAAGCCATGAAGAATCTTGCATCGAGGCACTACAACACGACGTAGCATAATTAATATACAAAGGAAAAAGGCGATTTCGAGCCATTTTTACCTTCGCAATCAATCCTCCTTTGCTATCATGAATCGTGCAAATCTCATCCTTGATGCTCATGTGATAGCCTTGCTCGGACAACTGTCCCATGCTCAGGAGATTCTCTCGAAGACCAGGAACATAATGGACGTCGGAAATGGTTTGAACCAACCCATCCTTCGTCTTGATTTTAATGCTCCCCTTTCCCATGATAGGAAATTTTGCATCATTCCCGAACCTCACCTCCGAACGAAAGGTGTCATCGAAATTCGAGAATAACTTCTTCTCACCACACATGTGATTACTGCATCTAGTGTCTAAGTACCAAACATTCTTCTGGTTCTCCACCGAAGCATCACACGTGAATAAAAGAGCATTACCATGCTCATCATTGCTTTCGACAAATCTATCGACGGACTTTGCAACCTTAGCATGAAACTTCTAACCACCAATCCTTTTGCTTCGACACTCAGATTTATAATGCCCATACTTTTTACAATTAAAACACTGAATATGGGACTTATCTGTTTGTTGTCGAGGTTGCTTCTCCTGCCGCCTTTTATCTTTCTTTTCTGTCGAAGGATTTTTCCTTTCATCGGGCAACACCAACTGGCTTTGTAGAGCCTCCTCCACCGTCTTGGACTTCTCCTTGAGTCGTTGCTCGTGCATTTGTAGAGAGCCAATCAACTCATCCATGGTCAAAACTGAGAGATCACGAGATTCTTCGATGGAAGTCACAATATATTCGAACTGCAACGTTAGCGTCCGAAGAATCTTCTCGACAATCTGTTGATCACCAATAGTCTCACCATTGGCCTTCATTTGATTGACAAGAGCCAATACTCGAGAGAAATAGTCGGAAATGGACTCCGACTTTTCCATCTGAAGGAGCTCGAATTGTCGACGAAGAGTCTGAAGCCGAACCTTCTGGACCTTCTCAACACCTTTGTAAATTTTGATGAGAGTATCCCACGCTTCCTTCGCCATCTTTGAATTCGCCACTTTTTCAAAGATTGACAAATCTATCGCTTGAAAGATGTAAAAGAGAGCCTTACGATCTTTCTTGCGATTTTCTTTTATCGTCCTCTGCTCCTCCGTTGTCGAATCTGCTGCTGCTTCTGGCTCGACGAATCCTTCTTCGATAATCTCGGTCAGCTCCTGGAACAAGCTCTCAAGACCCAAATTAGAGCGGAGATGTTGAAGCCTATTGAAGAAAGCTTTCCTTCTAACCTCAGCACAGCCCATTATCCTACCACATACTGCCCTCTTAATTCTCAAAAGTATTGAGCCGACACTTCCCAACCAAAGAAGAGCCATGTATACAACAATTCCTCGTGATCCAAACAGAATGGAGAATGGCCTCCCATGTAGCTTGAATAGCAACTGGTGAAATGGATTCCCTTTGAATTATGAACATTGGACAGGTAGCTTCGCTAATCCAGTCCCTTAAATCACGAGAAAGCATATGAAGCTGCAAAACAGCAGACCAAGCCTGGGGCAGCAGAATAATAAGTGATTGCTGTGGTCCAAAGCTGAGTTACATAGGCAACATGTTGGAGAAATCGCAATTTCCACTTCAGTAATCTATCTTTCGTAGCCCATCTGTTGTCCATTGCCAACCAAGGAATAAAACATTGCTTTGCTATGCAAGGATTAAACTAGATGAGCTTGCACCATGGCTCCTTCAATCCTTTACTAAGTATGCGAGGACCTGCCCACTGAGAAATCCCCTGACATCTATTTTTATCGACCAATTAGAATTGCCTCCCAAGACCTATAATTGTCTCAAAAGGTACAATATACAAACTTCATTTGACTTTTTAAATAAGAGTCGAAAAGACCTCATGAAAATGGAATGTTTTAGCATAGGAGATGCGACAAGTCGATGGTGATCTCAACAGATGTTTCTTGCAAAGATGAGAATGTTTTAATCCTAGAGAACTTAAACAAAGAAATATATTGATATATTTCGCGATATTATGAAAGGTTTTAGTTAGGAAAGTTTCAAGGTTTTAAGAGTTAAGAAGTTAAAACTTAGCGCAACTGTAAATCCACCGTTGGTGCTTGCTCTTTTGTTCTTAGTATTTTTGGGATAAGCGCATTGGAAGGCCTAAAATTTATCACGAAACTGTAGTTGAGTCTTAAAACTTTTAAAAAGCGCAATCAAGTCCTAAAACTGTTACGAAAGTGCAATTGAGTTCTAAAACTTGTTAATAAAGTGCAATTGAGTCTTAATATTTCAAAAAGTGTAATCAAGTCATAAAACTTGTCAAGTTGGTGTAATTAAGTCCTTCCATTTACTCCATCCAACTTGACAAATGGAAAGTACGAATAATTTCTAGGACTTGATTACACCAACTCAACAAGTTGAGGACTTGATTGCACCAATTTCACAAGATTTAGGTCTTAATTGCACTTTTTGAAAGTTTTAGGACTCAATTGCGCTTTTGTGACAAGTTTTAAGACTTCCAGTTCCCATGCACTTGTACCAAATTTTTTACGCAAATAGCATTGTCCAGACCATTACCTTTGTCGTAAATCTTAGGGAGAATTTCAAAAAACTCCTAAATTTATTGCACTTTTGCCAATTCAGTCCTAGACATTTTCGCAGTTTGCCAATTGAGTCCATCAAGTTATTTTTTATTCGAATTCGCTAATGTGGACGCCGTTCGTTCTACGTGGCACGACCAACGCTGACGTGAATAATTTTTAATAATATTATAATTTTATAATTTTTTTCTGAGTTTTTTCTTTTTTCTTTCTTTTTTTCCCTTACTTCTTCCTTTTGCCGATGGCCAGCCACTGGCCATAGGCGATGGTTGGGCGAGGCTGACCCTCGCCGAGGCTCGGCCTCGCCTGTCGCGAGCAAGGGCGACCCTAAAATTCAGAAATCTCTCTCTCTCTCTCTCTCTCTCTCTCTAAATTTTTAATTATAGAAGCATTTATAGAGAGAGAATACAACGTCTGCAATGAGAGATCTCTATCATGAAAATGCTACAATCTTCTTTTTCCCTCTGTGGAATGCTAAAAAATTGTTCTTCTGCTCAATTCCTGGAAAGCAGTCACTAGTCATCACCAAAAGATGGAAGTCCCACGAGAGAATTTCAATTTGGGAATTTTTGTCTTGCATGAGAAGAATATGCTGTCTCTTATCTTTTTCATTCTTTGATGCCAAACTTGAAAGAGGAGATTCGAATGTACTTTCCCTCTTCTCCCACCTCCTTCGCTCTGTCGCTATTGGCAGCTTGAAGCCGCCGTGAATGCCTTATCCATTCATCCTCTCTGTCCCCCACATCATTTGACCCATCAATCATATGCCAATAAAGATGATTTTTATGTTTATTAGGACATGACCACAAACATTAGTCCCTCACACACCTTGAATAATTCCACCAATTTCCCTTTTGTTGATCCTTGATAAGATGGATCGTGCCGTTTTAGACGAACTACAGCATCGGATTGTCATCGTTTAATCTCCCGGTTTATGATTCGCGAAAAACAGTGCGCCTAAGTCTTTCTTGTAACATCGATCCGCTCATCGGAAATAGAACACAAGATGTTACATAGATTACATCTTTGTTCTTTGAAGAATTAGATTGGAAATGGAGCTATTCCTAGAACCAAAAGAATGACAAGTCAAGACAGAGTTTTCTCGATTGAATCAACAAATTGAGCTTTTCAATGTGTGTTAATATATTAATTAAACAAAGAAAAACCTTTTTACTTGTTATTGAGTGCAGACAAACAAGCCCTAAATCACTCCATTTTGCTAACGTGATGAATTTTCTATTTCATTTGCGTTTACAGTACAAATTTCATTTAGAAAAGAACATGAAAACCGAATCAATTTTCTTGTACCAACAAATTGAAAGACTAAGTCAAATTGATCCTCGTGCTCTTTGATTCGAATCAATTTGGGGGTTTTTTTTTTCTTGTTTATACTTCCGATTGATTATAATTGAGTCGGTTTTAATCATTACCATACTACGGATCTTGTGTCTATTCCATGAGAAGAATACTGTGTGTGTGAATGCCTTATCTATTCATCCATTCATGGATGACATACTTTTCTTCTGCCACTTGAGGTATAGAATACCTTGCTTATGTCCACTCTTGAGGTTTTGAATAGATACCGTCTTCACACAAACAAGTAAGGAACCATCTCAACATCCTATATATTTTGTCCTAACTGAAATTATACCCAAGATGAGCCATAAAATTCAAATAAAGCAAAACCATGGCATTTATCTCCATTTCGGATCTGTGGAACACATGGAACATCCGAGGTTTCGTCATATTAAGCCTCTTGCTTCAGGTCTTTCTCGTTCTATTTGCACCCCTTAGAAAAAAAATAGCCAACGACCGCATCATTTTTCTCGTGGTTGGCCTATTTGATGGCTGACTGGGTAGCTGCATTTGCTATCGGCCTCATCTCTCACAACCAATGCAATTCATCCAATCGTGGAGCTGAAGCAAATGGAGCAATTCAGGCATTTTGGGCCTCATTTCTCTTGTTACATCTTGGCGGTCCGGACACCATCACTACCTTCTCTCTAGAGGACAGCTCGCTTTGGCGGCGACACTTGCTCAGTCTAATCTTCCAAGTCGGTGCCGCCATCTATGTCTTTGTGCAGATATTTCCCAACGAGAAATCGTTGGTGATCCCAACGATGCTTGTGTTTTTTTCCAGAGTCATAAAAAATGTGGAGAGGACACTAGCACTTAATCTCTCAAGCCTCCCGAGACTCAGGAAATCGATGATGTCATTGTCCTCGCCTACTGAGCAAGATGATGACTTTAACGAGCTCTTTAAAGAACTCAATGCTCTAGGGGAAGGATATTCTGATGATGAAGAAGCAAAGCTTGCAGAGAGCATTGTGGTAAAACATGCTTACTACTTTTTTCAAATATTTAAGGTCTTCATCGGAGATCTCATGTTCTATAGTTTAGAACGTGAAAGGAGTCGCAAATATTTCAGGAATGTTTCTGCGATAGATGCATTGAGGGTAATATCAGCTGAACTCCATGTTATGTACGAGGTGCTCCACACGAAAGCGTTGGCAATACATTCCAAGTGGAGCTACATTTTTCGCTTCGTAGCTTTCACTGACCTTGCGCTGGCTTTCGTAATGTTTAATCGCTTGGAGAAGAACCGGCTCCCCGAACTCGATGTGGAAATTACTTATTCCCTTCTGTTCGGGGGGATGGCCCTTGATGCGATAGCTCTATTCATGCTCGTTTTCTCCGATTGGACCCTTGCCAAAATGAAGTGGTGCAACACGGGATCGTCCAAGCAAGATTCATTTCTCCGCAAGTTGATATCCGCCACGGATGACCTGAGGAAGCCCCGATCCACCACATGTGAAGCAAAGGTTCGTACCCATGGTATGTATGCGGTCTTAGATACACCATTAATATTTCGAAGGTGGTCAGAATCCATCTCTGCTTGCAACCTTTTATCCGAGTCATTGTATGAGAGTCCGAGAACGTTGTATAAGCACGGTCAGAGGTGGGGCATCTGCGACAACTTGGATTTTCTGTTTCGTATGGCTAAGAAAATTACCTATTATTTCCGTCAAGCTAGTGACATAATTTGTGGTCAGAGGAAAATATTAATGGTTGCGAATACGAACCACGTGTCCAAGAATCCCTTTACGAAGAAGCTACGGATCTTTATCTTTGAGGAGGTTAGACGTAAATCCGTGAATGCGAGTACTCCACCAGAAGTGAAGAAGATATTTGAGGCGAGAGGCGATCTATTTCTCCAGAGTGCACTAACTGAGGAAATTTGCGGCGATTTTTTAGATCATTTCACCGAGACCAATTACGACACCAGTATTATACGTTGGCATGTTGCTACTGAAATATGGTACAACAAAGAGTTTGTCAGAGATGAGGAAATGGAAATCACAAAGATCCTCTCCGACTACATGGTGTATCTTTTACTTAATCAGCATAACGCGGTGTCCGTCGTGGCGGGCGTTGCCCAAATGACCTCGGCAGAGACGGTGGTCGAAATATTGGGCCACCCATCCTAGTATGATGCGAACACGGATGTGAAGGAGCTATGCAGCAAATTGTACGATGTTGTTGGTATCCATGCAACCCCTCGGACAACCGCTCTTCGGGAGGGGTTCAGATTGGCCCGAAAGATGGAAAGGCTCGGGGAAATGAAGTGGAAGGTGATGAGCGGAGTGTGGGTGGAGATGCTGTGTTATGCAGCAAGTCATATAAAGGGAGAATCACATGTGCAGGTGCTGAGCAAAGGTGGCAAGCTTCTTGCCTTTGTTTGGCTGTCGATGGCTCATTTCGGCTGTCTCTACAAACCTGAATGGGGCATATGTCGTATTCCTGAGTATGCAGTTATACAGTACCCGTACTAAAGCACCAGTCAAGATCGCTGCATCGATCCAGTTATACAGTACCCGTCCAGTTAGCAAAATATGAGCCCAACTCTCGCCTGGCGGCTCTTCCGGATCCCCGCCCGGTCACTGGGATGTGTCCTATTCAAAGCATTGCGATATATAGGATGCATGTAAACGTGAAGGGGGAAAATAGACAACGTTCAAATTGTTTGAGGGGATTAATTTGGCCCCAAGAGATGGAAAGGCTTGGGAAAATAAAGTGGATTGAGAAGAAATTGCTCTTTTTTTTCTTTCTTTGTTTTCTATTTTGTGATGCCAAATTTCAAAGGGGATATGCGAGTCTACTTTTCTACTTCTCCCACCTCCTTTGCTCTGTCGCTATTTGCAGCCTACATCCGCCGTGAATGCCTTGTCCACTCATTCTGTGAAAGAAATGAAACTCTCTCTCCTCTTTGTCCCACACATCATTTGACCCATCAATCAAGCACACGAAGATTGGATTTTTGTGTTTATTCGGACATGACCAGAAACATTAGTCATGCCTTGTTTTCAATACGCCGCTCATACACTTGCTAATAATTCAGCCATTTCTCCCTTGACCGATTTTGATCAGTTGGATAAAATCCCATTTTCGACCCACTAAAGCATCGAATTATGATTGTTTGATCTCCCGGTTTATGATTCGCGATAAACAGCACGACGGAGGCATTACATAGATCACATCTTTGGAGGGGTATGCGATGCCGTGAACTTTCCTAGAAACAAAAGAACGATTAGTCAAGACTCAGAATTTTCTCGATTTGAAATTTGTATAAATTGATCGACAAGTCTAGCTTTTCAATTTGTGTTCTTCTCAGTTTCTACTATTGCATGGAGAAAAAAGGAACAATCAAATTGTCTTCCACGAAATATTGTCCGTCATCTCAAATCTTTCGCATCTTGTAAGTTCATTTTCTGCTTCTTTTAATTCATAGATGACTTTTTTAAACCCGAAATCCTTGACACGTAAATACAAACTTTTGCGTCCTCATTGAAAATACCAACTCGAAAAAAAATTCTTTTGATTTTTATTTTGTAGTTCAAAAGTTAAAACAACTTTGCATGTGTTCGATCCTTACTTTGAAAACCATTTTCTGACCAAATGCATTTTCAATACAGATTTCATTTTCGAAAGAAAATAGGACACCGGATCATTTTTCTTACATGAACGAAATAGAAAAATAAGACGGAAAACTTGTCTTTCAAATGTATTTTTGAATCGGAAATACATGTTTTAACTCTGAAAATAACACAGCCAAATATATTTTTCATTACTTTTATTTATGTTACAAGCTTGTCATTTTCGCAAACCAATTTCATTTTGGACAAAATAGGAAATTGATAAAGAGAAACACATCTATTTTGTTTTTGTCAAATGAACACATTATTTATCAAATTGAAATGACAGGGGAAAAAAGTAAAGGAGGAAAACAGGGAAAAAATTAATAAATACACAGCAGAAAAAGGCAGGAACACAAGGGAATCAAAGCAAGAACACCATTAGATGGCCAAGCTTAGAGCCACTCAAAATTCTCCAAACTCTCTCTCTCTCTCTCTTCCTCTGTTTCAAAACTCAACAACGTACACAAGAATGACTCCTCCCTTCTTCTCCTTCTCTCTCTCCAGTTCTTGAACTGAATCGAGAACCAAGACCCCATTAAAGGCCATGGCTTTCCTCTTGCCCAACCTCTCCCCTTGTCTCCTCCAACACAAGTCCTTTCACCCCAACCAACCCTTCTCTCCTTCTCAACCCACCAAACCCTTCTCTCTCTCTTCATCCTCTTCCTCTTCCTCTTCTTCGGTTTCTGTCAGTCCTGCCTTGAGCAGCGTCCAAACGCCGACTGTTCAAGGGGTCGAAGCGGATACTCCCCGCGATGAGCAGGACAATCAGCAAAGAGACGACTTCTTCGTCAATCTTGGGCTCGCCGTCAGGACTCTCCGTGAAGACATGCCTCTGCTCTTCACCAAGGACCTCAATTATGACATCTATAGGTACTACTTTCTCTCTTTTGCTTTTTTCCTTTCCGGGGTTATTTCTAGCTCCTCCTTTTTTGGGATTTTGGTGGGATAAGCTTTGAGATATATGTAGGATATTTGTCTTAAATGAGCTAGAAAACTGAGTGCTCAAAGTTAATGAGCAGACGACCTGTTAGATGCTCCACAATCCAAAACTACAGGAACAAGCTTTCAAGGCCCCAATTAGAGCATAGATATTAAAGCCTATCGAAGAAAGCTTTCCTTCTAACTTCAGCACAGCCCATTATCCTACCACATACTGCCCTCTTAATTCTCAAAAGTATTGAGTCAACACTTTCCAACCAAAGAAGAGTCATGTATACAGCAATTCCCCGTGATCCAAATATAATGGAGAAAGGCCTCCCATGTTAGCTTGAATAGCAACTGGTGAGATGGATTCCCTTTGAAAGTGCACTTTGCCCAAGTGGCTTTGCTAATCCAGTCCCTTAAATCACGAGAAAGCATATGAAGCTGCAAAACAGCAGACCACGCCTGGGGCAGCAGAATATTAAGTGATTGCTGTGCTCCAAAGCTGAGTTACATAGGCAACAGGTTGTAGAAATTTGCAATTTCCACTTCAGTAATATATCTTTTGTAGCCCATCTGTTGTCCAGTGCCAACCAAGGCATAAAACATTGCTTTGCTATGCAAGGATTAAACCAGATGAGCTTGCACCATGGCTCCTTCAAACCTTTACTAAGTATCCGAAGACCTGCCCACTGAGAAATCGCCTGACGTGAATAATTACTGAACTACTCTGTCAGGGGCAGAGGGATTGGGCAGTAAAGAACCGGAAAGCTCAGGTTGAATCTGAACTGGAGCTTCAGATTTAGCTGGTGCCAATGCCAATAAATAAACTGAATCACATTCTTCAACTTTAGACTAAAAAAGAATGTTCGGATTTGTTTGTAGCTTATTGAATCCTACAATAGTTATTGAATTTTCAAATTTATCCATTGGCGATATCCCACTTTTAAGTTGTTCACACATGTTTAACAGAATTGTCTCCTGCGAGACTGTTGGATGTTTGCACTCTTGGCTGTTCATTCAAAATCATTTTGCAGGGTCCTTTTAAAGCTGAATTTTCGCCTTTGTGAATCTGATTTTTCATGTATGTATGATGCTAATTTTTCCATGAGATGCCTTATGGAAAATCTTAAAGTTCGTTGTATCTTGTCTGGATGCTGATGGAAGTTGTGTTTATATGTTGCTTCTCCGTTGTTCAGGGACGATATCACCTTTACGGACCCTTTGAACACCTTTACTGGGATTGATAACTACAAATTAATTTTCTGGGCATTGAGATTTCATGGAAAGATTCTGTTTCGTGATATTTCCCTTGAGGTTTACAGAATTTGGCAGCCTTCAGAGAATATGATATTGATCAGGTGGAACCTAAAAGGGGTTCCACGGGTTCCATGGGAAGCAAGAGGGGAGTTTCAAGGGACGTCGCGGTATAAGTTGGATAGGAAAGGCAAGATCTACGAGCACAAAGTGGACAATCTAGCCTTTAATTTCCCACAACCCCCTAAGCCCGCAGTGTCGGTTCTGGATTTGGTCACCGCGTGCCCAGCTAGTCCAAATCCGACATTCTTGTGGGGTCCGGTTGACGTGCAACCATCATCGTGGGTGGAATTCTATCGAGCTGTGAGGGAGACTTTGGATCGTCAAGATCATTTGCTCACACAAGATCATTTGCTCCCTTGCTCATAGTACGTGCAGCTCGCAGTCTTGTAATCGGTAGGGCATATACTTGTGTAATAGTGCAATGCAGCTCGTGGAGTATAATAATTGATGGCAAATAAAGCTGGTTTTGGTGAATGATGATACGGTATATGTACATAAGACGGTACGCTGAACAGTTCAATGTATACTCTTGATTTTGGAGGAGGTGGAGGTGCTCAAGTGTATAGTTAGTCAGTACATATAGACATCTATGGACACTCTAATAGAGCCCTGGCTATTTGGTCCTCTGTTTCCATTGTTCCTATTCAAAGTTTTTGCCCTCCTAGTGTGCAGTTTTTCTATTGCTTATGGTTTGGTGGGAGATTGTGGCTATGTTCACTCACATGGGGATATTTTAGAAAGGGAATAATTAAATATATTCACTCAATTTTTAGAAGCACAGTGGCTTGTCTCTGCGGTCTACAAAGCAGTTAGCTTGCTATTTAACTCTCTATTAGGTTTTTTTATGCATAGATATGGAGCTAAGGGTCATGTTGCATTCTCATTGAGGTTTCTTTTATTATTTTTTTATGTGATGTGTGTTGATGTTGATTAGGTTCTAAATCAAGCAAATTCTATTCTTCTTAAGCTGAGTTTGACCTGAAATGCCATTATTGTTTGTTGGAACACTTAAGCGATGAGTTCTCTTATAGAGATGTGAGAGCTTATATGCTGTTACAGTTTTGCCTCATTGTCATTGTTACATACAGCGATAATTGGCCATGACAAAAGAAAAGAAAAGAAAAGAAAAGAAACGGAATCTATTCGCAGGTGTGCTTGCGACGGCAAAATCGGTCGTTAATTTATGTCCGTGCTCTCTAATATTTTTCAAGGTAATAAGTGATAGTGTGCTAACTGGGATGTTGAGAATAAGCATTTTTTATTCTTTGTGAAGAAACTTTTTACTCTTGATAGGGTTTTATCTATTTTTTTAGCCTTCCTCGTTGTGTAGTGTATGGATCCTTGCTTAAAAGAGTTATAGGCAGTGAATAGAAGAGAAACAGATGTATGGCTTACCTTTCCTACTTATATCACTAATAGCAAACAGAATCTTAATAGGGCTTTTGCATGGTAATCAAGGGGACAATTTGCACGAAACCAGCTAATCGCTGTCGCACTTGGTTTTAAACTGCGAATGGAAAGTAGTTTAATCCATTTGAATTTCAATATCTGTCCGTTCTCAAGCTGCAGCAAGAAAATGAACCGCAAATCTGAATATTAGATGCTAGCGAGATTCAAAAGTGTTGCGAAAGGATGAAAGGCGATATCAATCTCCAATGAGAAGTTAACCTGAGAATCTACATATCGTCTGAAATCTAAAAATGAAATTGCTTCCGCCATTACCATAAAAGTTGAGGCGAGAGCGCGTTACAATGTATATGTATACTCAAATCCACAAACAGTCGGAAAAAACCCAAGCACACAATTGAACCGCATTAACGGCGGTGGCGGCAGCAGTAGCAGCAACCGCAGGTCAAAAGCCAATATTTACTACACCTCACTCGCGATATTAAGGCAAGTCACAACAACTACAAGATGTCCAGCAATGCAGATTTGCCTGTTCGGAAACAGAACAGAAAAGCACCCGATAATATTAGAACACACAGAGAGAAATATTTGAATTTAAATCTCCAAATAAAAAGTGACCTTACCGAGCAAGTCAGCTTTCTAGGCAGTACAGAATTTTGGAAATCATGTCATGGAACAGAAAGAATCAACATGAGCCAAATCAATAAGGAAGCTCATCCAATGGTTTCAACGCTGCAACACAACTGAGTTCTGACCCCATATACTTCTCATATGTGACCTTCAACTGCCCCAGTCTAGCAGCTTTATGGAATCTCAGTATCGTCTCTGCACATACTCTGCAAGAATAGGCTGAGCTTGTCAATACTGATTGCAGAGTAAGAAGTTCACAAAGAATGATCTTAAAAGATCTATGCCTGATTTGGGACACTTCATAGCGTGCATGTCTGATGAGCAGCGGCGTCCAAGCTGGAGACATCTGTAGCGTACACCTTGCAACGTATAAAGCTGATGCACATAGCAGTGAAGGCTTGAACTCCAATGCCTCGTATTCCACCAAGCAAAGCTCGATAAGATAAAATGCTAGGTGTTCAAGCTGGCAGGAGTGACCAAGTCAACAAGAAGCATTAGCAGGTGTAGCGCTTAACAAAATTAAACCCGGGCAAGGTAAAGCAAGATTTTGCAGGATATGGACATTCAAGTTTCCACCACATCCAGATTGGTTCTATCTACAGAGACCTCTATAATCCGAACTCCAACTTACGTCTATATTATTAAAGGTCTGAAGCTCTTCACGAGAAGGCATGATATTATCTTACGTGCTAGTATGATCAAACTCATTCATGAGCTACTGCATACCTTTTTGTCTGAATGAGCAGCTTTGAGAAACCTCAGCATGAAAACATAAGGAGTAGGCAAATTCAGACGAAACTTCAGCTGCTTTAAGATTGATTTTTCCTGAAAATATAACAAAAAAGAATACATTATATGTCGTCAATAGAGGCGAGTTTTTCCTAGATAGTACGCTTAGCATATATGAAAAATGTCATATAGGTCTAATTTTTGGCTCTTCCATTCCTACCATTATTTAACTAGATGGTTGAAGTTTACGAGGCCAAAAGCAATTACTACTTATGAGAAGAGGCCTTCCGTTTCCTAATAAGTGAAAAGCAAGTTAGATGTTCTTTTCTCATTCTTTGGCCGGAGCAAGTCATACATTGCACATTGCTATGCATTACATCAAATTGAGTAAGCTATCTCAACCACATAATACGACAGCACATACCATCCCTAGCATTTGCTCTCTTGTGTAAGACTCTGCTGAGATGCTGGTGAGGTCTTTTATCTGTTGGAAGAGCAAGGACAAAAATAAGGATGTGTCAAAAACTTTCCCAAAATATAAGGATTACAGAACAAGGGAAACTTCAACATACCCTAGGATGCCAAAAGTCTTCATATTTAGATGATAGCAGAAGTGCAGTGAGACCAACCAACTGCATCTCTTTCTTCTGGATTGATACTTGAGATAGATATCGGTCTAGCAATGTCACCATGAGATAAAGTGTCTCATGCATTAAATCGAATTTGAAGTGTACCTACAATATTCACAAAGATGTACAATAACTTTTAACGAGTGACAAGAATACAACCAATACCACAAAATTAGATTTAAGAGAGTGAACAGGACAAGGGAAGATAAAATGTTGAGTTCTTAAGTCTATACCTCAATGAGCCAATTTATCAATACGCCTCTCATATTGGGCATAATGTCTGTTTGAATTGACATGTAATTTGCCAAACATGCACTATGTGCCTGCAAAAAGAGACATTTAGTGAACATAAAGGATAGAACAAATTTACTGTGGGCACTATATCAATACAGTTATATTTCGTGAACCTACTTAGAGGCACCGAATGCATTAAAACTTATCTCATATACTCCGATGAAATTACTACAGTCTCCAAGTTTTCATGAAACCTAAATAAAGTCTATCTCTATATCCCTTTTATGTCCCTAAACAACAATGTTTAACCATGAAATCCTCAATCTATACACTGAAAATGTAAAGCACAATTGTCTATACGAACGGAGCTGTCATATCCCTTAATCTGACTAAGAGGTGTGAGGCAAGAAATTCCTTAGGATGGTTAGTAATAGCCAAACAAAGAGGTGAACAAAAAAAGTACCTCAGTATTCCAATAATACTCGTATATATCATCCACATATTCAGCAACTTCAAGTTGATTGCTGTAATCGTCTATGCTTGGTAATTTCTCCAGCTTTAAGACTTCACCATTTTCACCTAGGAACTGCAGAATAGACAACCGCCCTTAGATTCATGCGACAAAAACCTTAAGAACTAAACCAGTTCTTCTAACCTTTGATCTAGCCATCAAAAGAGATGTATAAGATCTCCTGCGCTGTGGTTTTTTCTTGGCAATGAAACCTGATGTACTTTCTCCAGAGTGGATGATATTACTTGATGGAATCGCTTCCTTATCCAATTGAAATGTATTCTCTGTAAGAGGAACTGACACTTCTGTCTGTTTTTCAAGTGATACTCCATCGCCAGATTTGTCCACAACTTCTACATCTTTGGAGTTTGAGGCCCTTTGAGCATTTGAAGCCCCAAGTACGTTGTTAACAAATCCCTGATTCATAGCAAGGTCAAGCTTAATTTTATCTCAGTACCAAGTAAATGTGACTGCACATTATTGCTTGACAAAAACTTTTACAGTGAGAATAGTATGTGAACAAAGAGTCGCTTGGATACGATTAAAAGGATTACTGATGAAAAATTTGAATGTACTATCAATGCAATAATCTTTGGTGTCCATCAAATAAAAGAGAAACTAAAAGAAAATAACTGAAATACAGAGCAATTGCTAAGCCATTTAGATCTGAGTGCCACTCATGAAATTGTGATACTATGAATAAATAATTAGTTACATCCTCTGCTCAGAAGTATTAGCAAGAGGAGCGCATCACCTAAATATTTAGAGATCTGCTGCTAATAATGAAATATCAGTGAAGTCCAGTTATTAAAACCCAAGTCTAGAGTCGATTTGCTGGGTGGGATAGCTTGAAGACGTCCAAACATAGAGTGTGTGTGGGTGTGCTTATGTCTGTCTCTCTTTCTCTCTATATGAGGTGCAAAAAGCAAATGTATTGCGTATCTAAAAATATAGCCTAGAAGGATCAAAGGTCATCTTATGAAGTATGAATTTTCTCTTGGCCAAAAAAAAAGTAGCAAGTTTCTTACATCTATATATTCGATTATTATTCTTGATGTATCCCATAATTATGAACGTAGCTGACGATAAAATCCACGTTAGCAACTATGAATTAAGTTCTCTCTCCTGAATAGAATTGCAAAACTTTCAGGGAAAGCTTCCTCTTAACAGAAAACAGTTGATGGTTTCAAAGACTTAAATACCTAACACAGTTATTAATAGAAGTAATGCAAGTTATGACATTCATTATTACCTTTTAATGATTCCACCTTATGGTGATTAAAGAGTAAATATCAGTCGCAAGCATGAACCAGATTAATATCTACCCTTGTATGACTATGTTATCAGTAGCAACTCAAAAGGAGTTGGTGCACAAAAGGAACATCCATAGTTATATTTAGTGAATCTCAAACTAGAAGCATCCATGAAGAATAAACCAAAGGAAATTAAATGAATTACTATTTGATAAGAGTGGTTGGCTATTAACTGACTGCTCGGAATATTTACCAAAAAGATGAGACACAAACCTTAGATTGTTTACTTGAAGATGCGCCAACAGTAGATTGAAACCTTGGACCCCTACAAAATTGACAAATATTTTGCAAACATATATCAAAATTTTTATTGTAACAAAACTAATCCAACTGAAATTCAAAAAGGTGAGATTACAGAAGATATGCAGAGGTAAAAGGAAGCACAAGTACAGCACATGATCTTGGATTTCTCAAGTTTCAATATCACCTCATCAAGGTTAGCCACATCCATTCAGGAAGCTCCCTCTTGTCTTGCCACTTACAAGAACTTAAAAACATAAGTCCCACTTCATTTACTATTTTACCGACTTTTATAACCAACTGCCAAGATGAGAACATCTTTATAGGCTGACGTGACTTTTCTTTTGCGATGAACACGTTTAAGGGGACTAGCTATACCCACAAATTGGCAAAAAGCTGGTTGTCCACAGTTCATTTCTTCCATTAGAAAAACTTGAGGTCACTGATTCATTGATACTTACATCATTGTGCAACCACTTGCTCTAGTACTTGCGATATGGCTTGTAAGATTGCTCACACGTGGAAGTACTTTATGACCACCTTTTATCTTGGCTGAAACAAAGTACAAAGTTAAAGCGTTTCAATGACTTACTAAGAAAAAAATCTCAGTGCATAGCAACTTACTGGGCATAGCACTTCTGCCTATTCTCTTAGCAGCACTTTCAGAATTTTCCTTTAAAAAAAAAAAGCAACTTCTTTCAGGAATATCTCTTGAGCAAAAGGCCCATGCAATATACTGGAGTAAAATGTGTGCCGCGAAAAAGAAAATCAAGAAAAATAACTCGTGTTCTTAGTTCATCATAGCAAGGCAGAAAAATCTTCAATATAAACATTTGCTTATATATATCAGCAACGATTTCCAAAGACAGACTTCTTTAACACTAGCATTAAATTGCTCGATTTTACCTGGCTGTTCCTCCTCAACACTGGCAAAGACTTCCTTAAGACAGAAAAAGGTAACCAAAGGAATGAATCAATGTAAAGAAATGTATATTTTTCTATAAGAAAAATGTAAAAATTAGCTCTCATACCTTGCCAAAGTAGCACTTACTCGAGTCCTGAAAGAAAAGGCAAAATTATGTTACCTTAAAAAGTCCTAAAAAGATAGACAAAACTGAACCCAATAAGAGTTAAATACGGTTGTCATTTTGAGGATCTCAGAATTTACAGTAAAATGACAATCAAGGATAAAAAATACCTTTGTTCGGTGACATTATGATCATGACATGGCCCCTTGTTTACGACCCTTTGTGAATCGATAGCATTATTAACTTCTTTCATACATAGTAATGACAGAAAACTGGTAAGTTTCCATAAGGCATTTCAAATGAGGTAGAAATCACGCCTAAAAAATGACTGAAAATCAAGTTTCACCTCTCTTCACTGTAGGAGGCCCTTCATTCCTTTGATTCATTTGTTCCCTCACTTTTCCCTGGTTCAATCAGATGATATAGTTGTACCCATTATGTCGTGCACTATGTGTTAAAAGATATCAAGAGATGCCCAAGAGCTAGTCTACAAAATGGTATAATGCTGCCGCATATTATGGTGGATTAATAGGAGGGGAAGGGGTCATCTCAAATCATAAAAAATAAGCCCATACGGCCATACCTCTGATAAGGTCCTTTTAAAGCCACTTATTGGAGTCCCTTAAATGGATATTTATACATAAAAAAAGCTTCAATCTCCCACAGCTTATGGTGCTATTCTGTGCTTGTATAAGGAACTTAAAAACCGGTTCAAGGCACTTCAATTACCCCATATTTTGTGGTATCCGACGTTTCACGGAAAAGATTTTATCCAAGAAATGATATGTTCAGACCCCACAAATTCACCATGATAAATGCAAGTTCAGATTTTTATACAAGTTCCTTTCCGTTGCCCTTTTTCTTTTCCAGGTTTATCACTTCAGATGAAAATCTATTCCTCCTTTTAGTGCTTCAGTTGCTCTTTTCTTCACCAATGCCATCAAATCGTGACCAATTTCCAATGTCTCTATCTCGTGAACTCCCATTTGAGCTATTAATGGGTAATCACTGGGTCCTTAAGTACAACTATTCATTGTGTCAAGAGTGACAACATTACTATCTAATTCCACCTGACAATCCTCTTTTAAAGTCTGGACACCAATAACAAACACTTAGTTTTCCAACCACTTACCAAGTCCTAGAAATATCACATACAAAGGTATAAATAAACCACAACCCCAACCTATTTGGTGCTACTCACTAAATTTCAAAATGTAAGAATCGATTAATCTGATAAGTTCAGAAAAAAAATGCTCGGCTGCTTCAATAGAAGAAAAAAAATACTTGCACTTGTATATTAGATAGCCAAGAGCAAAAGAGGAAAAAAAAAAAAAAGCAGGAATGTAACTTGCCACCACAAAAGATTTCTTCATTGCAACTCCTGCTTTCCTAATGCTTGGATCCACCGAAACCCTGAGGCAAAGAAAAATGTTGAGTTCTTTACCAAAAACAAAGTCAAAGGAAAACTAGAAGCGTTTAATGCATTTCACTGTAGGAATCCAAAACAAAAACTTCAACTTTTAGGACTAGATATAAACCCTACAAATATGTGAAGTGGAAAGATCTCTAAGCATACCGTTGCAAAGATGTGAAGCCCTCATTTTTGTACTTCCTGCAATATATTGTGCTTAATGTGGTTAGAGCTACTCGCACAATTAGGAAGCTAAGGGAGAACCAAAAAATTCGTTAGTCATGTCAATTGTCAAGTACCATGAAATCTTCATACAGCATGCCAGAAACGGATAGGTAAAAACAGAAATAAGATAAAGGATGAAAGAAAACTCCCTATCAAAAACTAGCAATACTCACATTGGTTTGGACCCATCGCATACAACTTTATTGGAAACATCACTTTTTCGAACATTGCTAACATCAGTCAAAGCTTTTCTTCTTATATTTGCTTTACCTAAAGGAAAAAAAATGTAATTAGAAGAATACAAAGTCTCAAGAAAGCTTTCTTTCTCAGCCTAGCTTAATCCTACCAGAAGCATCATTTTTACTCGCGCTCTTCTTTTGGTTGTCAAAACCATCCTGCAGTAAAATGACTAAATATTTAACGTGTATATGGATTAAGTTCATAAGAAGCAACTTGAACACCAAAAGAACCACAGGAGACTCGTGTGAAAGTTCCACTACGCAAGAGAAAGCATTCCTCCTTGCATCACTTACAGTGGTCCCACTGACACCTTTGTTAGTTGTCATTGATGTTTTTCTGCACGAACAAAGAAGAGAAACTAGATAATACAAAAAATATTATGGCTAGAACAACCAAAACAATTTCTTGAAGTAAAATAGCTGTTAATAGGCTTTCTAGCGGCAAAACACCATGCCTAAGACAAGCCCTTGATGATAGAAGCTTGCCTAGTACTCTCACAAAAATGGTTGTAGGCAGCTTCTGATATGAGATTATGAGTAAAATGTTTGACCTGTAACCTCATATAAATTGTGGACAGGAGACCAAGGAATTAATGATGGACCAAAAATTTCTTGTGTAATGAGTCATAGTGTCTCGCAGTCTGGGTGGTTCAACTACATGGACACTAACCAGCCAATATAGCCTCCTCGACTCAGAGTCTACCAGTTCAAACAATAACATGACCTGCAAGCAGCCACTCCTAGATAACTTTTTCAAGATTCTACATGGAGGTCTGAATTTGGTTCTGGTGCCACTTGATATCTGAACCTTTAAACAACCCACACTCTAAACATCGGGGAGAAAGAGCTCAAGAACTGGATAAGTTTTATTATATTACCCATGTGGGACTTATCTCCTAATAATGAAGCTGAGCACTACCAGATAATCCATCATAAAAAACCCTGGACGTGTCTAAAACAAAAAGAGACTCATAAACATTCCCTAATAGTAGTAATTCCACAAGGTAAGTTCAGAAATGTCTCTTACCGTGGAGGCATGCTGATCCCCGTCGCAGGTTTTCTGTAACCAATGAACCAAAAGAAAATATTAACTTAAGATTAAGCAAATGTAGTGACTACCAGAAGCAAGATTTGCAGAAAGAATGATTCGAACGACTCACAATCTGTCCGCAGCGTTATCAGTTCTGAGTTTCTCGGCATCCATGTAAACCTTGAATTTTCCAGCGCAGACTGCTTCCATTAGAAACGACCGTGCGCATTAGGAACGCCAAGTACAAAGATCTTAAAGAAAATTCAAATTCCACAGAATATGAGCTCGTACCATTCTTCTTCTTGGAGGATTCCTCCGCGAATGGATTCAGGCCTCCTTTAACCTTCGCCTAAGAGTTTCAACCAAGAAAATGCAAAGAAGATAACAATCAGAAGCAAAATTAACGAAAGTTGCGTACTCTCGGCGGATTCAACATCCGTAAGAAACGCGAGAAGACACGGAGAAAACAATAATCGGGGGGCAGAATTAGGGTTCTTGGGGGAAATCACCTTGGCGATCACCATTCCTGCTTTGCCCGATCGCTGTGACGATTTCATCCGAGTTGAGAGAATCTCTCTCTCTCTCTCTCTCTCTGCAAATGCGAGTTTGAGTTTTGAGTTCGAGAAAGAGAAGCAGCGCGTCTTTTTGCGTTTGAAAATGGGAGTGTGCATTGACATTAATACCCTCCTGCGGCAAAAGGAGGACTGCACAAAACTCTGCCAAAGCTTTGGAAGTAATAAGTCCAACGAAGAATTGACAAAATTCATACCCACTTGAAAATCGAACCGGACCGCTCGCTCCCATTGAACGTGTTCAGACCGGGTCCGGATGATCGAACCGGATTATTCGCTCCATTTCTTCCGAGTTCCGATCGAACGATGGGTTCAAAAATCAGACGACGCCAGCGCTGTCCTTTCATCTCCGCCATCTCAGAACTTCTCCGAAGAGCGAAGCTGAGGGTCCTCGTAATCAGCTACTGTAACTCTCTCTCTCTCTCCGCACCCACAGTGAAGTTACTGCTACTGAGAATTCTCTGCTTTGCGCGGGCTCCAAATTGCTGCCTCCAGCAGTTTCAGTAGCTAACGTAGCAGGACAGTCGAAGTATGTGACGAGTTGTGTCGGAATTTGGACAAGTGACAAGGGTTTTTGATCGGTTGAAGCATGATAACCGCTAGCGATTTGAAACTCCTGGGGTTTCCGCATTTCAGGTCACGCGAGCAATTCGGGGGTTCGCTTTCAATGCCGTAGTTGCCGAGCGTGGTTGCTACGATCACATGGCGTACCATCAATCCGCGAGCATTCACGTTCATTCCTTGTGGAGGAGTTTCATCTGCTCCAGGACTAACTTGGCAAGACCCAGAAGCATTGGGAGATTAAATCCCACAAACCGTCTACCCATTTCATCGAGAAAGGTAACAATCGGGGCATGTTTTTTAGGCCTTTCCTTGGTCGACATTTTGTGCATCTACTTTACTATCTTTAGTATTGTTCTGGTCGGTTGGTAGTGCTGTTTAGTGGGTAGAGTTGCCGATATCACTTGTTGAAGCTTGTTGAGTTGCAAGCCCATAGAACAAGATACTCCCAGCAAGTGGAAGCTGCTGATTTACAGTGAGATGCTATATTGTCTTTTGAAGGGCAAGTAAGAAGTCAATCCGTGAACAAGTATTCAAGAGACCTACAGTGATTGAAATTCTTAGAGACAGATCTTTCTAACCACAATGCAACTAGCATTGGAGGATTGCTGAGAATAGTTTTAAACCACCCCCTCCCCCTCCCCCTCCTCCTCTAGTAAGTTAGTCTAATTTTCACCTTATCTTGCTTTTTCTCAGTACATTATTTCATATTATGAAATATGGAACCATCGTCTTAGTCTATCTTTCAAACTGAGAAGTGGCACCAATGTGGATGCAACAAATCAGATTCTTCACTGGTTTTAGCATCATGTGATGAACTTAAATATATCTGAGAATTGAGTTTCAACTTACAAATGACGAATGCACATTCATAAGGCAACAAGAGATGATATGCTGTTTTTGCTGCCTTCGCGCATGCCCAAACACACATAGCATTCATCTTCCAAATTCTCTTTTCTCTGATTCTCATTCAAAAGGATACTTCTTAATCCAGCTGTCCCTCCACACGACTGCAAAAAAAGGGGACCATCTTGACGGAATCTTTATGTTCGATATTTGTTTTCATGAAGGGCTGTTGCCTCCTAAAACTTAATGGAAAGATATGGAAGAGGAGGAGAAGTCTTTTGCTATCTAAATTGCTTCAAATCAATGTCACTTGCCTCTTTTATTGATTAAGGATTAACTGAATGCAACTACTAGCATGAAATCAAACGATATTTGCTAGGGAATCAATGGCAACTGTTTAAAATGCATTTTTTAGAGGCATACACAGTAGGGTCCATTTTATAGCTTGAGCATTGTACAGTAAAAGGCTTGTGTTCTTTCGTTCTATACCATGCAGTCTGCATCTTATGATTTGGAAAACCAACATTCACGAAAGTGACAACATTACCATCAGTTGTTGAGAAAAAGGCTTTTGCCCGGTTGATATGACCCTGTTTGGCAGGGCTGAGCTGTAGCCCCATCTGTGCTACTTCAATGGATGTTTGCTTTTCGTGAAAAAATACCAATTGAAGTGGAGGGTTTCTTCAAACAACAAGGAGCTGGGTTTTCCAGTCCCATGGAACAACTGTGGCTATGTCTTGCATTATTCTTTTAAGATTCTCTAAATGTTTTCAAGAATGAAGAAGGAAGAAGTTTTCAGTTGTTTTTAGTTGTACATGGATATTTTAGAAACATGTCCACCAAATCCTATTTGTCGAAGATACCGTCTCCATCAGTTTGTTAATGTATATCGTCCTCTGTTTAGAAATAGATTTGTGTCATGAACTTCAAGAGGGACACTTTAAAGTTTCTATAAAATTGAAAGCAACATAAAACTTTTGTCGATAAAATCTGAGAGAGTGAATTCAGGATTACTTTGGCAATTCCGGTGTCTTGTTTACAGATTTCATTCATGGCACAAGATGTTCAGCTATACACATTTTTAGCTACTCTTTTCTTGGATTAGCTACTGTTAGCATTTCATCCTCTCTCTCTTTTCCAGGGCCCCTATTTGCTGGCAAAATGTTCGTTCACAACTCTACCTGGAGTTATCACTGCAACTTCTTCTAGGAATTCGGTGATTCCTTCTAAAACTAGTCTCACAGTAGGCCAAGATGCACTTTTGGATCCAGTCAGTCAGGAAGAAAGAGAAGCAAAGGCTGATTCTTCCGGGGGCAGGGTAATGCTAATTGATGGCACATCAGTTATATATAGAGCATACTACAAGCTTTTGGGTATGTCATGCTACACCTGCTGAACCCTTCTCCTTTTTCTTCTGATTTGGTTCTGGGGCTGACTACATAGCAAATTTTGGTACTTCTCCTTGTATCCCACATTTCCAAAATAAAACAGCATTGAATCTAGGTTTTTTTATTATTCTACGAAAGAATTGTGTCTGCTATAAGAAGATTAATAAGCACCTTACCAAAACATTGTTTACTATGGGATGGATGTAAGGAAAGTTAAAAAGGGAATTGCAGTTCCGACACTAGATTTTGGTAAATAGCATGGCCGGATTTTGTCAACTAAGTGAATATTGAATAGCAACTTCACCATGTCTTTTTTCCGTTGTGATAATTTAGAGTTTTATTGCCAAAAGGCCCAAGGTGGTTTTATTGCCACTACTTCTACAGGCTAAAGCATAACAACAAACAAGTGTTATCCCCCTGTTACTACAACTAACTTCTTCCCATTCAGTAACTACCTAAGATCAACTGCTTTATGAATGGAATCTGCAACTATGGGTATATGCTAATGTATTGCAAGATTACAAGACCTCGACAAGCAATAGATGCAGGCAACACAGTGGAGTTTTAACTTTGAAAATTTCAGAATATCCTTTGAAGATGCGTAGTAGCCCATGGCAGTTCATGATCCTATGATCCAACAGTCTCTGTTTCGAGAACCCAATCTAAATAATCTTGTCCGTGCTTTCGTTTGACATGGGGCAATCCCAAAACAATTGGCTCCGTGATTCATCTTCTCCAGAACATGAAACACATGTACTTGAGACATTAGCATTCTGACAAACTTGTATTCTAACCAGGCAAAAATACTGTGGTTTGGTATATGATTAGTAAACTGAAGCAACTTCTACTGAGAAACTTTAGGTGATTTTCCAAGAGGTGCACCAAGCATTAGCAAGAGAAAAAATGCCATTCTTTGTTGGTATCCCAGTGACAGCAATATTAAAAATCAATGTTAAGGAACTAAACCTCCACAAGCTTTGGATTACCTTCATAAAATCTTTGTTGGCTATTGTATACTTTATATATGCATTTGGATATTTTGTGCTGAAACTTCTTGAACTTCACTGTAACTTGATGTCTTCAAGAATTATTTTGACTCCTTGACCCGACACTTTGTATGCACAAATCACTTTGGTAGCTTTGTAACGTACAGCAGTGAAGCATCTATATTTTTGTTAGTTGTTCTCTTTCCTGTCTTCTCTATAGTTAATGTTTCTATTAATTGATAAACTTGTTTACTTTTCTTGGTTGAGAGTAGCCAGGTTGCATCATGGGCACTTATCACATGCAGATGGGAACGGAGACTGGGTTTTGACTATTGTTACAGCTTTATCTCTTGTAAGATTTTGTCAGCGTGTATAATCAATTGGTGTCTTCATTCATACAGTCTTTGATTAATACTGAAATGATTTTTGGCCTTTGTATGAGCTTTGGTGATATGTCTACAGTATTCTCTTCTTTGTGAAAAATTTTATAGCCCTTGCCTAAAAATGGTAAAACTTGGTAATGTAATGGTAGTGCACTTACTGTTGATAATGTAAAAAAATGGACGATGTGCATATTGGATAAGACTCGAGACTTAAGAGGAGACTTGCTCAATTTCTGTTTATTTCGCTCAGGGATATCATAGCATAGCTACAAATGTCGTACTGACTTACGCAAAGAACCTATATTTATCCATGTTTTGGGTTGAGTAACGTACCTATGCAATAGGACATGTTAATATTTTGTCAGTCATGCTTGGATGGTTGGTATATTTTCTTTAGTTGCATAATAATTTGACTTTTGCCCTTTCGTACTCATCATAGTTGGTTTAGAAAGTTGGACGGTTTTAGGATGTCTTCTAACTGATACCAATATGATTGAGCATCATGGACTTAATTACTCTTTGGGTTTAATTTGCTGCAATGACTTAAAACTGCAAGGAATTTCAAATTCTCATAGTGACGTGTTCACACCAATTCCTGTCGTATAATGAGTTTGCAGTTTACAAATGTAATTTTGTGCAGTCCACTTGATGTACTTTCCGATGATTTCATGATGTTCTTTATGAGAGCGCCAATCATGCGTTCATTTTTCTGCCACAAAAAGATGGTGTCTATTCATTGGAAATGGGTAATAGGAGCCTTTTGGTAGAAGGTCTTAAGCATCATATTGAATCAACCACATCCACAAGTGCATACACATATCTTGCAACTTTCAGTCGAAAGGCAAACTTCGCATATGTGCAATTGACCAATGATGACCCGACTAGCTCAGTAATGTGAGCTTCTAACCGAGTTGGGCAATAAAATAATCGAATGTAATTCGTGGGTTGGGCCAGCGAATGGACTTAGGCCCTTTGATCTATATTGGCTTTGCATTCCCCCCTTCCGGGGTTAAAAGGGACCCCTAATCACCACAATCGGGTTGTAAAAATCTAAACTATAATCAACCCATGAAGATGTTGCTTCCTAAAAGGATCTCCTCTTCCTTGCAGCATCGTCGTGCCCCTAATTTTCTGATAGACCGAGATTGACTTGACTGCTCTAATGTTAATGGCATCATTTTATGCCTAAAGCTCTCTTGTTCATGAAAGGAGAACCAGAGGCTATCAACCTTTTATGATCATCGCATATAATAAATATATAACTGAGCTGTTTTCCTAGTGAATAAAATAAATGTTGATCTTGAAATGATTTGTTGAATTAGCAAGTGATGTTTAGTTATTACGACAAGAAGAGCGTTATTTTGGCCACTTATCTTTTCATGCTAGTTACTCTGCAAGTACTGCATCATAATATAAAGCCAAGCTAGTTTCATCAGTTATTCCCATCCATTCCTTATCCTCTGGATGTGGTTTGTTATAGCTGTTTCACATGGCAGAAAATTGTTCCGATAAAAAACAGACTCTGCTTTGTTGTCCCGAGTGTTCTGTGGCATTTGGTGCCTCTTCTTACGTAGGATTTGTAGCCTTTGGAAGCACGGCGAACTTTTTCTTCATCATTTTTACCTTTTCATTTAAATTTTTCTCCTGGTTTTATTGAACTTTTTCACTTTTTCTTGTTTCTGCTGCAGATCATTGATGTCCTTGAATTCGTCCCTTCCCATGTGGCAGTAAGTCCTCATCTCCCTTTAGAGATCTATATTTGTATTCACAATTGCTAGCTATTATGTTATTCCTTGTTTTGTAAAAATAATCTGTCAAACCAATATTGTTAAAGGCTTCTTGAGATGTTTTCTGAGTGATTGCCCCTCATTTGCACTTGTATCAAGATAGAGATTTTTTTTTCTTTGGGGGTAGAAATTATGCTGGCATTTACTTGCTTAAACTTGCGAGACTCGGTATTTCTTGTTCAGTTTAATAATATTTTATGGATGCTGTGAGAATGCCTACCAGTCGTTTTTTTTCAATTTCTTTTTTTATTTCCCTAGCAAGTATATGTTTGCTTATTGAGTATTGATTTCCCTGCAGGTGGTATTCGACCATGATGGTGAGAATTATCCTTTGCGCTTTCCTTTTCTTCCGAAGTCTCTTCTATCATGGTAGATCAATTTAATTATCATTTAAGTTTTTCTTCAGACTGCTTGGTTTCTTTATATTTTCCCTTTTCTTTATATTCCCTGAATAATAACAGGAGGGAAAATAGAAAGAAAGCTAGTGCACAAAAATCATTTTTTGTCATATTTGGCATAGGATAACAAGCATGCAAATTCTTTTTTAGTGCTTCTGCAATGAGTGAGTTTTAGTTGATGAATGCATTTGAGACAATGTTATTGTACCTGTCCTGAAATTTATAGTAATCGAAGAAATTTCTTTTAGGCATTTGCATGCTTTTTCTGTGTAGCTGCTCTTTTTGTCGTCTTTCTAGATTAGATAATCGGATGGTTTTAGTCAAGGGTGAACAAGTACACTATATGCTTTGAAGTGAATAACGTTTCTTTTCCTAGGTCGTTGGTTCCTGGAAATGCTAGGATCTTCAAATGCTTATATTGCAAAATACTGTTACAATTTTGTTAATGTTGCGGAAGGACGATTTCTTGTATATTTATGTTTTGTTTTTTTTCTGTTTATGGGTTGTCACTTTTGGGCTTTTGGACTGCCATGATCTTCAAATGCTTACGTCATGAATAGGTTTTATGTTTTGTCAACAACGCATGATTGAATGAAGAAGAGAGTTAAGAAATCAATTGCTCTGCTTCTGAACTAGAAAATTTGTTCTTTTCTGAGTTCTGCTCGTGGATTACTCGAAAGATCTTCACGCACATACAGTGTTCTCATAAATATTGTGAGCCACGTGGTTAAAACATGCTAAACCTTGAATTTTCTTACCTTCTATTTCACTAATACACTGGTCAATCAGTGAATGCATCTGCATTCAGGAAATTTCGTTGTTGTTGCTATCCTGAAAATTTAAAAAAATTCAGTAGTGAAGTATAAAATTGGAATATTCACTAGGTATAGCAATTGGTGGGGTTGTTTGCTTGCATGTTTAATGAGTCCCTGAAATTTTTGGGAACTTAGGTCCTTTGCGAATGTGTGCCAAAAGTTGCATCATTTTGAACATCAGAACAATCTGTTGAGGAATTATTTCTCCATCACTTCAAGGAGCACTCCATTGTTTGGCTGGACTTTCATGAATTTATGTTTTGCTCAAATGAATGTGGGGAGAAGGTAAATGGAAGAGATTATGCTTAGTCCTTTTTAATAGTTCAGATTATGGGTAATTAAGTGTTTGGTGGAACCACATTTTCGTTCAATTGTTTTTCTTTACAAAGCTTGTGTTCTTTATTCAATGGTAAATAGGTTATTGGAACTAAATTTTTGTATTTGGATTTTGTCCTAATCAGTGGCTCTTCCTGTCTCTTATTGTCCCTTCTTCGAGACCGTGATTTCCTGGTATTACCATCTGTTATGATCCTCTATCATTCCTTTGCTTAAGTGTATAGCTGCCCCCATACCACATTTTTAGCCATTTTTTGAGAGAGCACAATTTGTTTGATTCTGCATTTGTTTAACTCGAAATGTTTAATGGGAAGTTATTAGTATGGTTTGGGAATACATTGAATAACATTAACTGATTTCTTGCTACAATTCAAGAAGTTCATTGAACTCTTTGTTACAAAAATAATTGAAAGCTGAAGCTTAGTGCACTAATTTCCTGGTAAAGCATCCAATGGAAGCTTCCTTGCCATGCATACCTCTCTCTCTCTCTCTCTCTCTCTCTGCCATGTGCGAAGGGGTGGTGGTGTAGGTGATTCTCGCAGTTCTTTGCTATTGCAAAGTAATTTCCGATTTTCAAGCGATTCTTTAATAGGGTTTTACCTGACCTTCTAACTGGGTATTGCCCATGTACATTGGGAGTGTGCATGAGGACAAGAGGCAATTCCTTAAAAGCACTGGAAGTTCTGGACTATCTTTTGCTGATAACTGATGTTGTAATTTTTCGCGCCGCCTTATTTCTGAAAATTTACATTGTTGTGTCAGTCCTGTGTAACCAGTGTGTCTTGCTTTGTGGTTAATATAAAATGTTTAGCTGGTGATTGTGAGATGCTTGGCTTGCACTAGTGGTTTTAAGAAAAATCATACTAAGGGGACCTTTTATTTTCAGGAATTCCATTTGGTCATACTTTTAATCCGTCCAAAGAAAGTGTCATGGCTAAAGGTATGCTTTTCAAAGTTCTTTTTTCGATGATTTGTTAGAATTGGGCCATATTCAAGCCAAGGAAGTGATATTTTCATTTAGTATGACAAATAAGAGACCATTCCTACATGATCATGTAAGTCTATTACATGAAGGGGATTTACATGCCCCTGTTTCATGTGGAGTTCTCTTATATGAGTATCACACTGTGGAAGATGATTGACATCATCCTTCTCTCGATTTTTATCTGATACCGAGTAGGATTTACTTTTTATCACTAGAATCTAGCATGATAAAGTTTCTTCTCTAGGTATATGCAATCTTGTCCTTTCAGTTTGGAACCTTTTGTAGAATATGCCATCTTGAGTGAGGAACATTGGGGTAGTTCATTCCATTGTGGTTTTCATGCATTTCTAATTGGAACGAGATTGTGAAGATTATCCTTATTTTTCTGGCTTGTTAATCGTTAGTAATTTTACTGATGTCCTCTTTTAGCTACCAAATGTCAACTATGATATGTCTAATTTAATGGTTGAACAATGGAGTTGTGACACTAAGCTAGGGGGTTCCGTGTACTTGAAAATAGATTGCTGAAAATCTAGCCTACTAATCTTCACTTTCTAACTTCATCATTATGGATCTGCTTCAAATTTGACTCCGATGTTTTATAGTTCATGGCCTTGCCATAGAAATGTCTGTTGGTTAGCTATGGGCATAACCCGGACAATGCGTCATAACGTGAATTTCAAACCACCCCAAAAGAGTTTTTTTATCTTGATGATATTATTAGATATACTTCGTCTTTTTAAAAGGAAAATCCAGATGGGGACCGGATGAATCTATATAAATGACATGGAGTTGATGATTGTTACCGAGTTGCAAAGAGCTGAATGGTGCTATTGGATTCTCACGAGACTGGATATAGTGATATGAAACACATTTCCTGGTGAGGAAATAGAACACATGAGATCACTAACTTTCCACCCTCGAAGGCATTGTGCTTTCTTCAAAAGATTGTTGTCTATGTCTAACTTTCCACGGATGGTGGTCTTGATCGATGGATAACCAACTGTTTGGTTAATTGGAAATAGAAGACTTGAGACGACCTTGCAGGATGATGTGCAAATTTGCAATGAGCTATTTTTGGATATTAAGACTAGTAGTAGTGTAAGGCTTTTCCACAAATGTCGTTGTCTACTACATCGTGTATTAGTATATGGGTGAAGAATGGTTTCTATCAACTTTTTTCCCATTGAGATTGAGCTTCAATTTGTTTCGGTAGTTCAGAGGTCATTGTTTAGAACAGGTGATATCGTTGTTAACCTGTGGTGACCTGCTTAGTTATCCATGGAAGGGAATTAACTTGATAACTTTATTAACAAAATTTCAGAAGATGTGATAAGAAACATGCCTCCAGAGAGTAATGTCTTTTCAATTGCTGTAAATAGCAGCTGTTATGATATGGAATAAACTACGCCACTCTCTGCTAGCTTAAGTTTTTGGAATAATTGATTGCACACTCAATTCAACATGGTATCAAGCCAACAATTCTTCTATTTGATTTCTCATGCTTCCCATTTATTGGTGACCTCTCTTTGTATTATGTGGTTTGGCCATTGTTTCACCCACATGCTAGGGTTTACAGGCCTCAGGCTTCAGTTAGACGTATTGACATACTCCTTAAGACTCCATAAATGTTAAAGGGGGTCTCTTTGGTATAGATTCCTCTAATGACTTTTCTCACATTAAACATTTGATAAGCAGGGCCTTGAATTGGTGTTTCAACTTCTTTTTTTAACATCAAGCATGATAGCTGATTAAGATATTGCAGCAATTCCTTGTTCACATTCTTTATGTCATTCTGCATTTATTTTCTGTACTTCACTTGTCCATTTAGTTAAATTGTCTGAAATACCTGCAAAACCGATGATGCATTCTTGGATATATTGAAGGTCTGAATTTTCGGCATACTTTATACCCAACATACAAGAGCAACCGTCCCCCCACACCAGACACCATTGTCCAGGGACTCCAATACCTGAAAGCATCCATCAAGGCCATGTCCATCAAAGTAATTGAGGTATATGATTTAATAATTGCCTATTTCCTTAATATATATACACTAGAGAGTGAAAAAAGGAGTGGTGGGTGTGAGATCTACAGACAAAGAAAGGGTGGCCTTCCAATCCACATCCTTGGATAAACGTTTCATCACTAATTTCTTTCACAATCTCTTGATATTTTTTCAAACAGTGCAGCTTTGAATTGTTGAGGGAATTTCTGAGCGATTGGTTATGGCAAATTATTGATATTTTTACGGTTTGCACTGACCAGTCAGGAGCTACGTCAATTGCAGGTGCCTGGTGTTGAAGCTGACGATGTGATTGGAACCTTGGCTGTAAGGAGTGTTGATGCAGGCTACAAGGTCTTTTCCTCTTTCACTTAAAGAAGAGTAATACTTCTGTGATGATGATTCTCATGCTCCAGCTTGCTTTTGAGCAATGAGAGTACTTTTATAGTCTATATGACAGATTCTTTCGCCTTTCATTGAGAAAATGGTGATACAACAACTATAAACCAAATTCTTTCCTGAAAGTTGGCTATCATGTGGATCCTCCTGTCCTCATACACTATTCCGTCCGTGAACCATTTGAGATCTATACTTCTGTTGTGCTCAAGGGTTCCAACCCTTGTTTCTTAAGTGTGCATGTAGTGCATCTTTCTACAGGAACTACTTGATGCCGTCAATCTTCTGTGTCTAATAGGGGTCCCAACCTTTTCTCAGGTGTACACATTTTCATTTTCTCCCTCCATTAAAAAGCCCACATATACATCAAAACACCTTCACTTTGATTGCTTTGTATATGCTGATACTTGACCTGTTTACCGTTGAACAGTCCATCTCAAGGAGCCTAGCTTGCGTTTATTGCAATCCCATGAATCTTATCTTGAGCTTATGTCACATTCGTCAATCAAGTGTTGCTTTCATCTTGGCGATCCATTGCATCCCTATTATATCCAGAATAATAACTATGGTCCTTCCATCTTTCTGCAAAATGGACTTAAGATGCAGTAATAACTTGGTCTCCAGCTCTCACTACTAATTCAGTCAGCCTCTTATACATTAAAGCTGCATCCTTTCTACTTCAATACTTACTTTGATGAAAGTCCAATCGATTTTTAACTTTTGCTCCTTCAATCCTTCTCTCCTTGTGGTCAAGGTAAGGACTTGGGCAAGGCCAGTCCCCATAGTTTATGGGTGTTAGTACCACCCTAATCTCATTCACCAATATCATATCATATATTAAATGCATGCACCAAGCAATTCCCATGTTCTTCTTGTCTGTCAGTATATCTTTTCGTCAACCTCTTCATTCAGATTCACAGATGATTTCAGTATTTCCACATCCATTATTAGTAATCCTACTTGTGCTCCTTTTGCCACAGGTTCGAGTTGTCTCCCCAGACAAGGACTTTTTCCAGATTTTGTCTCCTCCATTACGTCTTCTGCGCATTGCTCCGCGTGGTTTCGAGTTAGTAGAAAGTCACTTGTTGTTTTGCCTAAAATTGGTTTAACTTTTGTTAAAATCTCTGTGGTGATTAAAAAAAACAAGAGGTCTTCATGATCATTGTTTCTTATGAATTTGAACCAGAACATACTTAAAAATTATTATACAACTTGGAGAGAATGGTTGAAAAAAGACTACGAATTTTAGCTCTGAGAATGAAGATTTGGTTTCAGATGTTTTGCCGTTTTCTGCTTGAGATCACTCATCCTAATATCTTGGGCCAATTTCAACAAATAGGAAATGTTGATGGATACATCTCATAGGATTCAAGTGGGAGGGATGTAATGGAGAAAGTGTGCTATGCACTGATGTTCTCTGCAGTTGTCCAGTGTCGGTCAAAGGTAATTATGTATGAGAGGAGTTCCTGGGTACACGAGACAATAGGAATGTATCCTCGACGAGGATACTTAGGTGGATGTGTAAATGCTAAAAAAAGGCGTGTTTGTCTAATAAAGATGTATCGTATATTTTTATGGTCTCAATTGAAAATCAAGGATTAAGACTTATTTTAGGTGGATATGGTACATGAAATGACCATTTTATCGGGGGTGCAAGTCAGAATCTATCAGATAGCATAGGCCTAATAGGACATGGGGCAAACATCTAAAAATAACCTTTTGTGTGTAGATTTTGTACGGAGGATATGGCAGTGACTACTGAGTAGAGTATGATGGCTACATTTCTAAAATGCTGAAATGTCTAACAGAAGCAGTATGAATAGAGATGTAAAAATTTTCATTCTTCCAGATCCCGATGTGCAATATATGGAAATTATCTGACAGCTTATATAAATGTTTATTGATTGACTAATTATACGCCTCTCGCTAAAGTATAGAGCTTTTCTTTCTTTAAATAACTTGGAAGTTCAATCTGTAAACGTGGGCATTTTGATATTTTGACCTTGTCATGCACATTGTTATAATTTGTATCATTCCTGACCAATGGAAGCTTTTACATCAAACATCTTACTCAACTTTAAGATGATGAGGCCTCTAGCTCAATTTCTCATATAATGAATGGGTTTGTGTTCTTTATACATGTTGAGTTTCATCTATTCTTTTGCTTGAAACAAAGTCGTAAGATCTAAATATTGGTTGTTGTATTCTCTAACATCATAGGCTTCTAGAATATACAGTTGGCCACTCAACTTTAGAAAGTTATATTATAGTCATACATTTCTTCGTGTATAATGTGACTATTCTATCCATTGGGGTCTTCACTGTTGCTCTCTCATTTTGGCAGTATGGTCTCCTTTGGGATGGAGGATTTTGCTAAAAAATATGGAGCTCTAGAGCCTTCTCAATTTGTTGATGTCGTGTCACTTGTAGGTGACAAGTGCGACAATATCCCAGGTAATTTTGTAATTCTCATTGGTGACTAATTCATATATAGGAGATGATGGTGACCTTATTGGTTCATCTGTGCTTTCTTCCTTATCCACTTTGGTTAACCAGTGGTTTAAAGACTGAAATTACATCCCCTTGAAAGAGGTGGCAGTTTCTGACATGACATGAAAATACAACCAAGCATGGCATGCTGTTCGCATTTTTGGGTTTATTGAATCATGCCCGTACCGTAATCCTGACAATTATTTAACACAGTTATGGCACAAACACTAAAAAGGGACGCTGTTTTGGTGTCATCCTTTCTTTGGATTGGAGCATAGAAGGAGATTGCTGATGGCACATATTTTAGCTTTCGCAATTTTTGGGATAAGACATTGCATTTTTTTGAGATTGGTGATTGAAGCATCGTTGAATTTAATGCAGGAGTTGAAGGGATTGGCAATGTGCATGCTGTGCAACTGATTACTAAATTTGGTAAGTTTGTTTCGGTCTGACATAGTTGTATGCGTTTAAATTAATTTAGTATGGACCCCGCGGCACCTCATAGGAGGCCTATCAGATGTATGAGAAGGCATTTTGTGATGCTATTATGGTGGATAATAAGATATTTTGCTAGTACTGATCGTTGACCAATAGTTAGTCAGATTTGTAAGTATCACCAATGTGGTGCAAGTATTCGAAATTTAGCTATGAGCATGCTATCAACATAATTCACTGTAACGTTTTTGCCTTCATTCTTGATCCCCTTTAAAGCTTATTTTTAGCATCGGTGGTACAATCATGTATCCGAAATTCTACAATAATGTCGATACGTAGTTAGCCAGCATCAATGTTCTCTTTCTGCGCTCATTTAGCTGCAATTATTGCATTTTATGATACCAAGTAAATTATCCAGCTTGATGACTTGGAAGTTATCTTTTGCCTTGGCAGGCACATTGGAAAATTTGTTGCAATGTGTGGATCAAGTTGAAGAGGAACGGATAAGAAAGGTTACTCTTATGTTACTTATAAGTGGGAATGCATCAGACAAATCCAAGCAACTTTTTTTTTCACTCACAGCTTCTTCTTTGAATAAAATATCTGTGATCTCATAACTTTCTCTCTTCTTTTAGGGACACATGGTTCAATTGCTCACTTGCTCTTAGCGGATAATTAATGTGTCTCTGATCTTAACAAGTAATGTCACCCTTTTTCCATGCAGGCTTTGATAGCGCAGGCTGATAATGCTATCCTCAGCAAGAACTTGGTATTATAACCTGTTTTTCCTCTAAGGTCTTCATATTAATGCACTGAATAGAATTACAAGTTTCATGATAACTGCATCACACTTCTATGGGCGAGTGTGGGGGACAAGATATGCCCAGGGGGTAAGGATTCGTTTGGGGAGTTGAAACATTGGAACCTTAACGGGTAAGTTGAGGGAGTTAGCAGATACTTTTGCCAGAAAGAGAGTGAATATTGCTTGTTTGCAAGAGACTAAATGGGTAGGAGAAAAGGCTAAGGAAATGGAAGGCATCGGATTCAAGTTGTGGTACACAGGCACAAACAGGAGTAAAAATGGAGTTGGGATTTTGATCGATAAAAGTCTCAAAGATAGAGTCGTTGATGTTAAAAGAACAGGCGATAGGATTATTTTGGTTAAGCTAGTTGTGGGAGATTTGATCTTGAATATCCTTAGTGTGTATGCCCCCCAAGTTGGACTACAAGTATTCGATAAGAACAGATTTTGAGAATATCTAGAGGAGATTTTAAGGGGGATACCACGTGAGGATAAGGTATTCATAGGAGGAGATCTTAATGGATATGTTGATCAAAGTAGTGGCGGTTTTGACAGAGTTCATGGAGGTTTTGGCTATGGGACTAGAAATGAGGCTGGCGAAGACATCTTGAGCGTTGCATTAGCTTATGATTTGATGTTGGCAAATGCCTTCTTTAGGAAAAGAGAGTCACATCTAATCACTTTTCGCAGCGGCCAAAATTGTAGCCAGATTGATTTCTTTCTTGCAAGAAGAGAGGATAGAGCCTCGTTTGTAGATTGCATAGTCTACCTTGGAGAATGTGTAGCTACGCAACATAAGTTGGTGGTCTTAGAGGTTCGGTATAACAAAGTACAGAAAATGCAGAGAAGTGCCCAGAACCCCAGAATAAGATGGTGGAAGTTAAATGAGGAAAAACAAACAGATTTTAAGGAACGAATGCTTTAGGAAGGACCGTGGCAACTCGAGGGAGAAGTAAATATGATGTGGAACGAGATGTTTAACTGCATCCGGAGAGTGGCAAGAGGGATGTTAGGGGAAAGTAAAGGGAACGGACATCAAACAAAGGAAACTTGGTGGTGGAATGAAGAGGTGCAGGAGGAGGCAATTAAACAGAAGAATAAGTGTTTCAAATGTTTGCATAAATGTCCCATTGAAGAGAATTTGCAAAAGTTTAGACTGGCGAGAAAAATGCCAAGAAAGCTGTGCGAGAGGCTAGAGGCAAGGCTTTTTCCGATATGTACAAAAAACTTGGGAGCAAAGAGGGAGAAAAAGGTATCTATAGGCTTGCAAAGATAAGGAACAAGAAAAGTAAAGACTTGACTCAAGTTAGATGCATCAAGGATGAAAATCAAAAAAAATTAGTAAGAGATGCAGAAGTTAAGGAAAGGTGGATGAGCTATTTTAACAAGCTTTTTAATGGGGGGAGCGATAGAAGTGAGGTGGATTTGGAGGACGCTTCTGATGATTTAAACAGAAGGTTTGTGCGTAGAATTAGAGCGCATGAAGTTAAGGAAGCATTAAAGAAGATGAAGACTAGTAAAGCCTTGGGACCTGAGGGCGTCCCTATTGAAGTGTGGAGATGCTTAGGAGATGTGGCAATAAGTTGGTTGACTAACCTTTTTAACAAAGTTCTCCAAACTAATAAGATGCCTGATGAATGGAGGAAGAGTATGATTGTGCCTATCTACAAGAACAAGGGGGATATCCAGAATTGTTGCAACTATAGAGGCATTAAGCTTATGAGCCACGCCATGAAGTTGTGGGAGAGAGTTTTTGAGCATCGTCTGAGAATAGAGACTAAGGTTTCTGTAAATCAATTTGGTTTTATGCCAAGGAGATCTACTATGGAGGCTATCTTCTTGATACAACAGTTGATGGAGAGATATCGAGAAAAGAAGAATGACCTACATATGGTGTTTATTGATCTCGAGAAGGCGTATGATAGGGTTCCAAGAAAGGTTCTGTGGTGGGTTCTTGAGAAGAAAAAAGTACCTTCAAAGTATATAGAGGCAATCAAGGATATGTATGATGGTGTTACTACATGTGTGAAGGCTTGTAATGGCACATCAAGTTATTTCCAATCACAGTGGGTTTACACTAAGGTTCTGGTTTGAGTCCTTATCTTTTTGCTCTAGTTATGGATGAGCTAACAAAAGATATCCAAGATGAGGTGCCGTGGTGTATGCTATTTGCAGATGATGTTGTGCTTATTGATGAGACCAGGGCTGGGGTTAACGCTAAATTAGAATTATGGAGAAGTACGTTGGAGTCTAAAGGATTTACGTTAAGTCGAAGTAAACTGAATACATGAAGTGTGAATTCCCCATGGCAAGAGGAGGAGATTAAGAATCCGTGAATATGCTCGGACAGGAGGTACCCAAGAAAGATGCTTTTAGATATATGGGATCAATATTGCAAAAGGAGGGAGAGATTGATGAGGATGTAAGCCATAGAATCAGAGCAGGTTGGATGAAATGGCGAAGTGCATTAGGGTGTTTGTGTGATCGCAAAATCCCTCTTAGGCTAAAAGGAAAATTTTATAGAACAGCAGTAAGGCCTGCAATGCTATACGGAGCTGAATGTTGGCCAGCACAAAAGCAACACGAGCATAAAATGGGAGTAGCGGAAATGACGATGTTGAGGTGGATGTGTGGTCATACAATGATGGATAACATAAGAAATGAAGATATTCGACGAAAAGTTGGAGTAGTACCAGTGGCAGCAAAGATGAGAGAACATAGATTGAGATGGTTTGGGCATATTTTCCGAAGATCCCTAGATGCTCCGGTAAGAACAGAAGTTTGTTACCGAGAGCATGACATGAAGAAAGAAAGGGGTCGGTCGAAACTTACTTGGGGGAAAGTAATAAAACAAGATTTGGGAATTGGATTGGCGTACGGTTTGTCTTAGGACGGAATGGAGGAAAGCTATTAGCATTATGGAGAGGCAGATCTCCTATGTTCTAGGCTGTCCTTTTTAGTCCTTTTTCTCTTTTTCTATATATATTTATTTATATTTTTTGGGGTTCATCGATCGCCGACCCCAACGAGTTTGGGATAAAGGTGGTGTTGATGTTGATGTTGATATGTTGATGATAACTGCATCTCCTTTTCATAAATACATGTTCCCTAAGGTGAAACCTTGGCTTTTGACTGATTTGTTTTTCCTTTTCCATTATTGTTCAGGCATTAATACGTTCAGATCTTCCGTTCTACATGGCACCATTCACCACTGAAGATCTCACATTTAAGAAACCTGAGGTTTGTGTAATCATAAAACTCTCTCTCTCTCTCTCTCTCTCTCTCTACGCACACATATTTTGGATGCATAAGGAGAATTCTTGCATCAGAGGATGCTCGAGTCATCTTCTAACTGGTTGTGTGATGCATTAAAAGGCTTAAGGCACGAGCTTGACTTGAACTTTGGCGATCCAGACACAACACAGTGCTTCTTCTTGCTCGAGTTCATGAAAGAGCAGATGAATCAGCAATGCATGTACTGTTTGGTTTAGTTAATTTCTGTTTGTGAGCTCACAGCTGGCACAGTTTTAACTTACAGAATTGACTAAAATCAAGGTTTTCTGTTCTGATTCTGGAGGTGATAAAGTCTGTGCTGCCTCCCGTGATTCTCAAGCCCAAGGTTGGGGGAAGGAAGCGCATGATTACTTCATCTTCGTTAGAAACATGAGGCACTGTAGTTTTAGGTTGCTACTGGCCACTCATTCACCGCATCGGTTGTGTTAGGGTTGTTATCACTTATATCCCAACTCAAAAACAGAAGTCAGCACTTCAAATACTTTTTTGATTGAGTGGAGGGATATCCTTTTTCCTGTGATATGTATGAAGTGGATGCAGATTTTGTCGTCCAGCACCTACTATAAATATCATTTATAGCACTACAGATATCTTTGCACATAATAAATTTGTTACCAATGTTCTTCGCAGCTGCATATGAGGAACTCACAAGCTTTACCTTTAACCTTGGCATGGTTACAGGATAACGGGGAGAAATTCACCAGCCTTCTAAAAGCCATTGGTGCATATGCCGAAGGATTTTCAGCTGATCCAATCATTCGAAGAGCTCTTAATATGTGGAAGAAACTTGAACGGCGGTGATCAATTGTACTTCTTGTACAGCCGATCAATAGCCACTGATAGCATGGTACCCCTGAGTGCATATTCTTCAGCGACATTAGTCAAAGATTATGAGTCACCTCCTCCTCACAATTATTTCTGCAGAGGCTGGAAAAGGAAACCCATGGCTCAGTATGTGAAGGTAGTAGGCTTTAGAACTGCATGGAAGAATAGCTACTTCAATAACAATTTCTGAGGCCTTTCCATTTTCACGTGTATTCTTGCCCGTTTTGCTGCATTGTGACTCAATGCTGCACCATCACCTGTTTCATGGAAGGATGATGGAAGAATGATAATGGTGTTGAGCGTACAAGGTGCAGATTGATAATGTTTTTGTGTCAATGGTTTGTGGATAAATCTAATGGAAACAATCGGCTGCCAAAGCAAGAAACATGGCAATACTTCTCTCCTGTTAATCGATCATAAATGCGATTTTCCTTTTCATATGTGTAAGCACCGAAGCAGTGCTGTAAGATTTCTGCTGGTTTTGTAAGATTACATTTCTCTGAATATAATCTGCAGAATGGAGATTATTAAATTGGATGAGTAATTCCCTACTATTCTTGGCCTACTGAATTGTTCCAGATCTACAGCAGCTTGGGATTTTCATGGTGTTTACATACTTTCAAAGATTGCAGCTTGGGGGTGAGATTGATGAAGCTTGCCTGCAATGCCCCTATCTACTATATTCGGAAGGAAAGGAATCGTGTCTTGCATGATAAGGTTCATCCTCTCGCTAACAGAGTTATAGCTGATGTTATGTTTGCTCTTAAGATTGTTTTTTAGGCACTCCTTTGCAATGGAAAGAGAGCCCTATCAGCTGAAGTTCAAGCTCTATGTGCTAACTGCAGAGTTAAATGTTTTGATCTAGGCTTGATTTGTTTGGGTAGGCTACAACTGTCTCTCGGTGTGTGTTGGTGAGTTTTTGGGCTTGGTTAATAGGTGTGGGTTGGACCTCTTGGCTATTGGCCCTTGAAAGTTGGGCTAGATCGCGTTTGGTTTAAATTTGTTCCTAGGCTTGTAAGGGGGTGTGGTCTACCGTCATTTCTGGTTGTGGGAAAATTACCAAAAAAGTCCTAAAGCTGTGCCAATGCATTCTTAATATATATATATATATTGCAAATTGAGTTTTAAACCTTTTGCAATTGTGCCAATTCAATCAATTCGGCAAGCCAGCGCCAGTGTGGATAATTTTTAATAATATTTTAATATTTTTAAAATTTCAAATTATTTAATAATTTTTTCTGTATTTTTTGTCTTCTTTTTTTTTCGTTAGGGCTGGCAATCCTAACCAAAAAAAGAGAAAAAAAAATTATAAAAAAATTAGAAAAAAAAAAGGTTATGACTAAATTAGCATAATCACAAAAGATTTATGACTTTTTTGGTAATTTTTCCTTCTGGTTCCTGATAAGAAAAGATTAGATGAGTAATTATCTCACCATGCAAACTATCTCGTTTCTCCATTTAGGTACACAGACGAAACCAAAAAACTTTGAGCTACAGCAGCTATCTGAGAGGAAAAGGTTTCGATTCTACATAAAACACTCTCGTCAAGTGCTCCAAAAATAATCTCAAAAGTTAATTCACTTCTTTTCCTTCCTAATTTGCAAAAGAAAATACAAAGGCCAATGTAGCTGGGGAACCAATATTGTTTGTTGCGATTATATTTGCCCAGTTTTAGAAAGACAGCATAGAGCTCTACATACAAGCATTGCTTAGTACAAACATGCCAATTAATGCTGACCAGATGGTTCAAGGACCTATGAGAGAGATGAAAATTGACAAAGATATGCGAAGGGTTCCAGATCTTTTAATTGAGAAATATTCACTACGTATCATATATGAAGTCCACGAGTTCACTGACCACAGATAGAAACCTGGCCAAGACAACGAATTTTCAGCAACAATGCCAGAAAAATACTTCCATGTACAGACTCGTGTTATTGATGCCTAGAAAGAATGTAACAAGTATACCAAGCAATACTAACTTCAATTTGGCAAAAAATTGTGACAAAGGAATAAACTAATACAATAAACAGAACTTACTGTGTATCTCGCTTTTCACTTAATGAAGAATAAGAATCCTACAAGTCATCCGAGGTGGAACTTGATGTCTCAATTTCTGGACTTTCAAGTTCCACTCTAGCGTTGAATCCGAAATCTTTTCCAGGAGCAAATGCTGAGTTGAGTTCTTCTGCTGTCTGGGTTGTGCTGATCTTGTTCTCTTTCACAGACAGGTTTTCCTGAAGTCGGAGACTTTCCAGTGTTACTAGATCATTCCTATTTGAGGTCAACATAAATTTACCAACAAAGACTTGCCCTTTTCACATAATCAGCCATTGTTGAAGTAACTATTTCTTGAATCACAAATTTGGTGACGCGGTCTTCGCCAAGCATCTGTAAGAGAAAATCCCTGGGAACCTGTTGAATGGTGCTGTCAGGCCTCTGATGATAACAAGCGCTGAAAGTTCACTGGGAGAGAAAGAGATAGATGCACTGAATTTTAGCAAAATATGCAAATGAGTGATGCCTCAGACTAACAGCTAGAGGCAATGAAGGCTGCAGACACGCAAGCTTCTCACTAGATCTCTTGCTACAGTTATCTCAATTTCTTACACTGCCTACATATGATGCCTATAAATTAGGTCTATTTTTAAGTGGTCCTCCTCATCCCCCAGCATAAAGAAACAACCAAGCCTTATCACTGGCTCAGCGCTTCGCATTGGCAAGATGAGTGGTTCCATGCTACCACTTCTTGGATCAAGAAGATTCATACACGCTGTCTTTTCTTGACAATGGTCTCAAGAAGACGGTTACATCTAATCTCCAAAACAGAGCAGCTGCAAAAAGTATAGCCCATCAAAGAATGATGGCAGAATCTCCGGATTAATTTCCACAGCAGTCTGATAGATCGAAGAAATTCGTACCGGACAGGTATTAGAAGCCTCAAAGTCTCAAACCACATCCAGAAAGGTCAAATCACAGAAACCTTTAAAATAGAATATGGAGATCACTGGGTCACTCACCTTTGATGTTTTTCCTGGATAAGCTCCCACGAGTATGCCAAATGCAACATGATCAGAATACATGACTTCAGATAAAGTGCACGGGGTAATGTAGACAAGGAAGATAATCATGTAACTCTAAATTTTCCGTACTCTTTCTTTGTGAAAGATATAGTAGCCAAGACAAATAGATGAGCTAACACAGTTAAAGTTTGATAAATAGCTGTCTACCAATCTTCTATTAATCCAGAAAAGGATGGACAGTAAAACAAAGTTACTCTTGACCAAGAACATGTGAAGGCTTTCATCCATTTAAAGAATATATCAGTCTCTTACCTCCTTTTTGCCTACGAAAACCTGGAATTGGCGGTGCTGTTCGAGCAAGATTAGTCAGAACCTGATCAAATACTCTTTGTGTCTCATCGCCAGTCAAATCCACTCTCAGCTGGCAATCAACAACTCGTTAGATTTTGCAGGTGCTTATTGGTTGAAAGTGATTACTAAGCAAGTCACTTCTCACAGCTAAAGTTGAGATAAGAAATCAAAATCCCTACTTCCGGAAAATACATGACGTTTAGGGCCAAACCTAAATAACATACAGAAACTTCAGGTGCGATCTTTTCGTGGCTTCAAAGAGTTACACATGCCATAAAAAGCCCCAGCTGCCATTCAATAGCTCGGAAGCAATTCAAATGGTATTTTTGTGTAGTTGCACATGCTAAGGTTCTTATCTATCTCCACATTTATGAAGACAAATCAGATGAGCTGTTCCAATCAGTTTATTTGAGCCAAAAAAAATAAATCTTTGGGCTTGAACTTGAGCTTTTTAGTTAAAAGATCATTACTAACACCGTTGACCCTTTCTAGAGACTCATGCAATAAAGGTCAACGATTTATTGAATGAAACTCAGCAATGCACAATTGATTTAAGTTGCTCCTTCATAGCTTCAGCTAGACCAAAGTAGAGGGGCATCATAAATCAGGTGAAATGAGTTGGAAATGGCACAATGAAAACATAAAAGATAAAAATAAAAATAAAAACCATCAGGTAAATATGAAAATAGAGCTTCTGCATTTTCTAATGACTAGACAATCTCGATAGATGCGGAAAGGTAAGCTACTTGCATGGAATAGTATGCTCTGACCCGACCATAACTATGAGACATCAATTCACTCAGCACAAGGGTCAAATGACCCACAGAAGTAGTCACAACTTTCTTTAATTTTGCTCAAGTTGCAGTCGATGTTGAAGATAATCTAGAGAGAAGAGAGAGAAGGACTCACTTGCATCTGGTTTTCTTTTTGGGACTCTACAACAATCTTGGCATTTTTCAAAGTTACTGCATTGTCTTTTGGGTCCGTAATCACTGCCTCTAAACCTGGAAAACTAAAGAAGCGTGGATAAGGTTTAAAGATAAATCAAGCAAACTTGTATAAATGGTCAGAACTGAAGTTCACCAGAACCACTTGCACATATGGGTTTCGACAAGTATCTCAGACCTCTGACAGACAAAGAAGTCGATTGCCTGAAAACAGAAACAGGGGGAAAAAATTGCACATGAATCCACTTAAAAGCATTCAGACTCAGTAAGAGTGAACTTATATGTCAAAGCTATTACTGCTTGAGAGACAGAGAGAGAGAGGGCAGGTGCCTGTACTTGCAGACCACACTCCTACTAACCATGCACAGCCAAATTTGAGCAGAAAGTTGAGCACTACTGCAACACGCACAAAATTTAATACGTTAAGACAATAGAGATTACAGCAAAGATATTCCATCTCCTCTCCATTGGTCAAGTTGAACTTCAACAGTGCAGTTTCAACTCTATGACAACCTAAGCAAAATTTTTATCCTTCTCCGGTGATTCACAGTTGTTGACATTCAGAAGAATCAAAATCCTGATGTTTCAGCCAGCACAGCTGGAAAAACTGCTGTAAGTGATGGAAACAGTCTTTCGTTCGTAATCCATGTAAATGGGTGGCTTCCCTCTGAAGTCATTTTGTGTACTACCTCGGTTGATTGTGCTAAAAATATGCTATAAATATAAGGACAAAGGAATAGTCTTTTATTTACTAGATGGTGAAATGTCATTCAGGCATCACGATTTGGGTTGGAGATATTGGTTTGCTAATCTTCTCGTGCATTTGCACACATCTTATCAAATAATGTTGGTGTTCAACTACAGTACAAGGACAATGATCATGCTAATAGAATCACCCATTCTTGAAGTTCTAAGCCATAAATTGGCCGGCAAAGGGTGAAACCGAACTTTGAAACAACTGTTTTTTTTTTTTTTTTTTTTTGGTAAAGAACTTTGAAACAACTGTTGAAGTCTTCGTAACGCAAGAAAGTGAAGAATGCTAGGAACTTGAGAAATGCACAATGCACAAAAGTTCATTTCCTTATCACGGACGAACAGTGCATGGGAGATGCAATAGTCTACCTATGATATATACTCTGACCATAACAACACTTGATGCTTCTGGGGTAGTCAAGAGCGAGGATAAAATCTCGGGAGCTCCCAATGGGAACCTGTATAAGAAATCAAGAACAGAAGGACTCAGCGTAAACCAAATACACTACCAGGGGAACATTTGAATTCAATCTAGATAAATGAAACTCCAGGTGTATATTAGCTCTTGATGAACTTCATTTTGTTATTTTCCACTTTATTTCTTATTATTCGACTTTCACAGTTACAGACCTGCAGTTCAGTTCACAAGTTAGATCACAATGTCCTAAAAAAAAAAAAAAAACAAGCTTCAATCAATCATCAATTCGCAGAACAAGCACCAAATGAAACGCATTTTGCCTTCAGTTTGAGCTTCTTTTTTTGCCATCGTTCATCATTTCCTCCCGAAACTTTCTTTGAAATCACGAGCCAAACCCTCAGTTTCATCGAAACCAGACTCCACGACACACAGCGAAAAAACATCAGACAAGAAGAGAGCAGGCGAACTCGACGGAAACAAGGAAGATTGACCGATGAAGCAGCTTGGGGTGTGGATGTCTTACTCTCGAATTTAGTGTTGACGACGTCATCGTCATCGACGCCATTGTTGTCTGCAGTTGACGAAGGGAGTTATCAGCTTTTGTGCTGTGGATGCGCAGTCGTACTCTGCTCACGGAAGCTTTGATAGCTGATAATTGGTTTGAAATTCTCTAGCCAAAGAAAAAGAAAAAAACAAATAAAATTGGTTTGGTTTCCGGAGAGAAAATGCGGCAAATTTTTTTTCTCTAAACTTTTAATTTGTTATCGATTAAAAAAAAATTTAATTTGAATTTAATATGATCATTGAATTTCAATATTCAATGTCATTCTTAAACTTTTAAATTGTTCGATCAATAAAATCTAAGAACTTTGTTTCAATATTCAAAGCCAATCACGAACTTTTCATTTTGTCAAGTGATTCTTGAACTTTGGTCTAATGTTCAACGCGGCATTTATTAAGCTTTAGATATTTTTATATAATTCATGGATCATATTGAACAAATTAAAAATTTAAAGACGACGTTAGATATTGAATTAAAATTTAGAGATCATATTACATAAATTAAAAAGTTCAGAAACTATATTATATTTCGGACCAAAGTTCAATCATCATTTGTGCTGTTATCCTGTCATTTCTCTAATATGTAAGAAAGTGTTATTAGAACCGAACCGGAATGAACCGATAAGCTATCGGGACCGAACCGGATATAATCGGCCTGGTATATCATCTTCTTCCGTTTAGCCGGGACGGGACTTCCTGAGAGAGAGAGAGAGAGAGAGAGTGAGTGAGAGAGAGCAGAGTACAGAGAGGGAAATGGAAGTAGCCATCACCAACAATCCTCCTCTTCTGGGTTCAAATCATAAGGTTAACCTCGTCGAAACCAGACCTCTTCTTTTGATAATCTTCTTTTTCTGTTTCGATTGTCATCATTGAACTGTTCTCTTCCGATGTGAATGTGCTCTGTTCCGCTTTAATTGTCTCCTTTCGTAGATTCTGCTGAAACACCAATGTTCCTTCGACTGGTCTTGTGTGTAACTGCTCTTCTTTCTCAATCAATGCCTTGCACAGAGCTTTTCTTTGTTGTTTTCTTGAGAGAGATAACATCACATGTGAGCACGAGACAGCCACTGAAGCAGCATTTTGATTATGGGCAATTGCCGAATTTTCGCGTTCTCTTGAAGTTAATTCTCGGTTGTGAGTTTTGTGCTTTGATGATGTTGACAATGTTAAGTTGTAATGAGACAAAGTTCTTGTCTCTCTATAAGGGAAAGCAGGAGACTGAAGCCGCAACGCATCCCTTGTGCCATTCTCTTTCTTTGGCCTAGCTGATTCTGTTCTTAACGAGCTTCAACGGTAAAGGGCAAATCTTTTGTTGTGTTAGTCAACATTGTCTAAAGTTGAAAAATAATGAAACACTTCGTCGCCCTCTAGAAAGAGAAAATGTAACATGGGATGGGGAAAAAAAAGGTTGTGTCAGAATGGCCTGCTTCTGGAATATCAAATTGTTTTTCTGAGCAAGTCTTAGAAGATTGTTGTTTAGTTCATTTTGTCTAGAGTTTTGTTAATCTCAATGTTGCATAACTTCCTTTTGAAGTCGGAATTTTGTTGGAATTGTGTCAGATAATAAATGTGAAGCAAGCCGTGAATGTTTCCATCCCAAGTGTGTCTTCAAAAATGGCTCATGTCTCCCTTCAAAGGAGATACTTGCCTCAAGAATTCGGTGGAAGGTACTTTTGCCTTTTATCTTGTAACTAGATATGTTAAGATAATCATGAACTCGTAAGTTTGTACCACTGCTCGGACGGACAGTGCCGCATAATAATGCTCCCTCCATTATTAATGATTCTTGCCTTGGACAATGTTGTTTCTGATTTATCGTAGTTATTCTTCAGATTTTATCATTCAATTACGTTAGCTGGTCTTTTGTTATTGTCGACCCTACATTCTCAGGTAGTGTGTTCACATAAGATGTTCAAGGCTTTATGTTTTGATCAATTTATAGCCTTTGAATTCCTTGAATTCCTTCTTCTTGGTTGATCGATTTGCTTTACCATACCCTATGCTTCTGTAGGAATAGCTTGAACCAATTCTATGTAGTGGGCCTCTATTACCAAGAGTTTACCATCCCTGATGGAATTTTTTGAGAATTTTTTTTGTCATTTTTCAGGAGGAATAAGAAAGGTTTTGGAGCTATTTTTGCTGCAGTATCAGGTTAAAGTTTGTTCTTTTTGGTCCATATCCCACTCTTAACTTTCTGGTAATCATGTTTGCGGCTTCTTACGCCTTATATATTTTTGAGTTAGGCATCGAAAATGTTGAGGCTCCTTCTCATTTTGAAGACTTTTCAGTTACCAACACAACTAGCAGCAAGGATAGAGAACTGAAGGTAGGAAGCATTATGATATTATGCTGCATTTAAGAAATTTTTCAGTATGTGGTGTCTCAAAATTTTGATATGGGTGCATGTCAAACCTGTTAAATAAGTAATAGTTAAAGAACAAGGGAATTGTGCCAAAGGCAAATGCCTTTGTATTTCCTAGAGCTTCCCTGTGAATTAGACAAATTTAGTACATTTTTTGCTCTTTTGGCACTTCAGTACTCAACTTTTTGGCGTGATGATATTTGTAATTCTTTGTCTAGATAAGGGTCGAGGTATCTGGTGCCAAAACTCAAGTGATTTTCAATGATGTGTTTGGCAAGTTGGTTGCTGCTGCCCAGCCAATTCCAGGGTTTCGTAGAGAAAAAGGAGGTAAAATAAACCTACTAGAGAATGTCTATTAGAGCAGTTCTTGCTGTCTTGATATCAGGAGAAGGACATTGTGTTCATGGAATTGGACTACTATGGAATATGATGTTTTGAACCATGGATTCTATCATTTTCAAGGTCACAATAGTCAACTACATAGCTTTATATCAATTCCTATTAGGCGAGGGAAGCTTTCACTCGTGCAGATGAAATAATTGTTCCTTCTTTCCTAAATTGTTCTCTCTTTTTCTCCTCATCAATTTGTTGCAGAAGGTAGCCTCCCTGCAGCATGTTGAAATTGAACTGAAAGCAAGAAAACTTTTAAATGTGCTGTCCATTTTAGTGCCAAATAATGACTCATTGAAGCACTGTGTATGCAAGAATATGATTTGCTGCATGGTGAAATCCATTTCTCTGCTCACTGGAGAAACATGATTGTGTTCATTGTTATTATCATTTTGACCAAGCTAACCATTTTTTTAAATCTTCTTCTGACATCTTCGGTGACATTCGCAAATTGCCAGGGAAAACACCGAATGTAAGTTCCCAAATCCTCTTATCATGCTGCAGATACTTTATTGGTGTCACTTCTTGGCTCTATAAATAGAAAATTTGGACCAAGGATGAGCTTTTATACTTAAAGAATGGGCAGATAACAAATGATAAGTAAATAATTTGTTGGTATCTGGGACTTCAATTTAGATGATATCTTTGACGCATAGTGTTCTCATGCTAATTAACCTTCTGTGAGATTTTCTCTGTCTGGGAAATGTCCTTTTTCAAGCGCATGATGATTGAATTTGAATCTTTCATTGTTTAATCTATATATGCTTGGTTTGACACTTGATGTCGCTTGCAATTATTCCCCTCCTACCTACGGAGCATGTGAGGGTGTTGTGTCGATGCATAACCTCCTTTTATCAGTTTATGGCATGCTTGTAAGGCTAATATCCGTGGCTTTTTGTCTTAGCACAGATACCCAGAGACATTTTGCTTGAAATTCTTGGACCTTCTAAAGTTTACAAGCAAGTGATCAAGAATGTCATTAACTCCACCGTCGCTGAGTATGTTCAGAAGGTATAAATCTAACTCTTCATCATAGATGCACTCTCGTATTAGTTTATAACGTCTCTCGACTCCTCCATATATGCACTTATGTTTGTGATATGTGACCTTAGTGAAGCTAAGAATTCCTTCTCATTTAACGTAATTTTAAAGTTTCTACTGAGTTTACACATTGTTTCATTTGCAAGATATGTCCAAATGGCAGAACTGTCCAATCTATTCCTTCTCATTTAACGTAATTTTAAAGTTTCTGCTGAGTTTACACAGTGTTTCATTTGGAAGATATGTCCAAATGGCAGAACTGTCCAATCTATTCCTCACAAACATCAAAAGACTCTCCTATACTGTAATGCCCCCAACTTCACTTAGTTTCCACTGCGCACTTCTGTTCCAGAACCTTGATTTCCAAGTCTTCTCAATCTAGGCCAGCCTGTACACACCGTTAGTGAGCCAGCCTCCATGCTGAGTTAGCACATCTCTGGCTGAGCAAGAAATTCTCCACCTCTTCTGGGGATCAGAAATGCTAATTATAATTGATCGAGTAGATGTTATCGAATGATGCGTGTCATATAGCTAATCCCATCAATATACAGAGAATCGCACAAGTAAGATTCTAGAGGTGGCTTCATGATTTCAAGAGGTGGCTCTCACCATGCAACATTTTGCCCCGTACCGAGGTTCAAGAGGTGGCTCCCAGGCTTAGCACTTTGTCTGGCGTGACACTTAGTTCCCACTGTGCACAAACATCAGTCCCTTTTTTATGCACATAATGTCACTCGGCCACATATCTTGTATTCGATATCACACACGATGAATATATATTAACATGACCGATCTACTTTACATTATACATCAAAGTTAAGCCAAGGTTCGAATTTTTCCTTCTTTTCAACCTCGGTGAAATCACCTTCTGTTCTTTCTATTCATGGTCTTTCTCTCTCATCACACTCTTCTTTATCATTCAGCCAAGCAACCGCAATCAAGAGTTGGGCGTTATATAAAGCAAGGTGGTGACTCACTCATCACCACATATAACCCAAATGAAGGCTCTTTCATGCATTCCCACGATACGTAGATATTTGCCACCACTTCTGTTTCCTCTCTGTTTCACCAAATAGGAGAGCAAGGACAATATTGTTTCTTACTGCACTTAAGTGAAGATGTTATTTTTCTTACTGCACATGTGGGGAGAAAGGTCAAATTCTTATGGAGGTCTGTACTCTTTAGATAATCTGTTCTATTTAGTTGCATTTAGTCGACAAAACACGGGGGGAGTAGCATTTAACCCCATCACTCACTGTTGCTTGCGCGCGAAAGTATCACATAATCAAACAACATTTCCTTCTTTTGTAGGATCCATTCTCACACGTCGCAGCTTTGCATGGGAAACTTTTCTGACAATCTTCTGATTTCCTTTTCCTTTGGCAGAACGGCTTAAAAGTTGGGAAAGATTTGACGGTTGAGCAGAGTTTTGAGGACCTAGAAGACAGTTTTGAACCAGGTGAAACCTTCAGTTTCAGTGCTGTCGTGCAGCTGCTGGAATGAAACGAACCAGACAGGGTTTTGATTATGATGCTCAGCACTCTTAGGAAAATCAAGAAGATTTTACATGAATGGCCTCCATGTAAACAAGGGGAGGATGAATCGAAGTTCTTCGTGTGAGCGGCTGAGCGAGCTTGTGAATTTTTTGTAGTTTTTCGAGTGGGCAGTCGAGTATAGAAATAGCACCCAAAGATGTCATTTGAGTGGTGATATGGAACGCCGCAGGGAAGGTTGAGAATCGCTACTTACTGGAAAGATATTGGATTCTCTTCTCCATCCATAGGCTTCAAGATGGGACACATACTGTCATCATAAGTAGTACCAAATTTACAAAATGTCAATGTTACAGGTCTCACACCATATTCACGGACGTTGTTGCATTGATAAAGCTACTAGCCCAAGTACCCCCTGTTATTCTCTTCGATCGAAAATCGATTTTGCCCCCGTCCCAGGTGCATTTTTAGCGTGAATGTAGCCATTCTTGAATCGTTTGATGCATACTTGCTCTGGTTAATGTGCTATAACTATTCAAAGTTCATGTTTTATGTCACCTTTTTTAGTCTCTTTGACAAACACTGAGCGTCAGTGAAGTGCTTCATCTTATAGGAAGTAATTTGCCTTCAAAATATGAATGGTTTCATGGGTCCATGTTGCTTCAGAGGTCGTAAGTAATTAGCCATACAGAAAGTAATTTGCCTTGAAATTTGTGTGTTTGGCATTGGTTTTATGGGTCGGTAATTAACGTTTGTTGCCGTAATTAGCCTAAAGTTATAGCAAAATGTGGCTATGCGCCTCGCAATGACACGAAGCAAGCACCTGGTAAATCAACATCAAATTGTCATAATCACAACAACCATCCTCAAATATAGTAATTATCCTATCAGTCGATAACTCCTCTCGTGATATGGTGATTTGCTTTCAAAGTAGTAACGTTACTTATTCACTCATAACTCACCTTCAAGATAGCTCGACTACTTTATGTTTGGGTAATTTTTCTTCAAGTTAGTAAATTGATGAGTGATAATTTTTAGCGACCATAATTTTCCTTATCGTTGGTACATTTCAAACAAAATTAAATTGTAGTCGTAAATGAAAAACAAAAATTCTAACCGATCTTTAGTAGTTATTTGGGGCTCCTTCCGCCCTTGTTCCTTTCGTTTTGCTCACCCTCAACACCTTTGCACCCGTCATGACATTTGTGTCGCTTCGTGTGCGAGGTTGTGTGGCCGGGTCTTTCTCTTGTATTCCGCACTTTGATTAGTCGATATACTTCTTACCTTAACCACAAAAAAAAAAAAAAAAAAAAAAATCTAACCGATCTTTTTCTTTGTGAATATCCACTTGGTTTCGTATATTATTTGTATCGTCCGTGGACTTTTGTCGTTGGTACGGCAGGTAATATGCTATAAAGGCTCCTCCTTCAGCAAAGCCCTTGCATAGAACGCTCGGCCTTTCACAACACCGTTCAAAATTCGCTCGCGCGTCCTGTGCCGAACTGAACTTCTTGTGATGACTGCACTTACGAGTCAACCTCATCATCCTCATCACCATCGCCATTCATCCCAATGCATCATCACCATGCACTCAAAGCCTCCAAGAAGCCATCGTCTTCACGGCCTCACCAGTTGGCGAACACCCTCCTCGTCGCCTCCGTCGTCAAGACCCTCTCGCAGTCCGGGACCCGCAATCTCGACCCGGACACCGTCCCGGTCACCGACTCTCTCCTCCGCCAGATCCTCTCCCACAGGTCCCTCCACCCATCAAGAAAGCTCGAGTTCTTCACGTGGTCTCGCTCTCTCGCGCATTTCGGCAAACACTCGGCGAGCATCTACTCCCATCTGTTCTGGGTCATGTGCCGAGCCGGCCAGCTCGAGGAAGTCCCTCCTCTGCTCCGCCTGATGAAGGAGGATGGCGTCGTCGCTGATTCTTGGACCTTCAAGCTCCTCCTCGACGCGTTCATCCGGTCGGGCAAGTTCGACGCCGCGCTAGAGATTCTTGACCACATGGAAGAGCTCGGCATGAGGCTGAATTCCCATATGTATACTTCGGTGCTCGCCGCGCTCGTAAGGAAGGGCCAGGTGGGTCTGGCGCTGTCGATTTTCTATAAGCTCTTGGACGGTTCAAACGGTGCGGTTTCGCTCCCCAGCGCGGTCGCGTGCAATGAGGTGCTCGTCGCGCTTAGGAAAGCGGATTTGAGAGCCGAGTTCAGGGAGTTGTTTGACAAATTGAGAGTGAAGGATGGGTTTGAGTTGGATGCTTGGGGTTATAACATTTGCATTCACGCATTCGGCTGTTGGGGCGATTTGCCGGCTTCTCTGCGCCTTTTCGAGGAGATGAAGGCGAAGAGTTCGGGTTCGGGATCATTTGGGCCCGATCTGTGCACCTACAATAGCTTGATCCAGGCGTTCTGCTTGGCCGGCAAGGTCAGAGATGCGCTGATCGTGTGGGAGGAAATGAAAGGGTCTGGCCACGACCCCGATGCCTTTACGTATCGAATTCTCATTCAAGGCTGTTCGAAATCGTACCTTATTGATGATGCCGCCAAAATTTTTGATGAAATGCAGTACAATGGATTTCGACCGGATGTGATTGCTTACAATTCTCTCCTAGATGGACTTCTTAAGGCAAAAAGAGTGAACGAGGCCTGCCAACTTTTCGATAAGATGGTTCAGGAAGGAATAAGGGCAACATGCTGGACATACAACATCCTCATCGACGGGCTATTCAAGAATGGAAGGGCCGAGGGAGCGTATACGATCTTCTGCGACTTGAAGAAAAAGGGTCAGTTTGTGGATGGCATTACTTATAGCATTGTCGCGATGCAGCTCTGTAAGGAAGGTCAACTCGAGGAAGCTCTTAAACTGGTAAAAGAAATGGAAGTCAGAGGCTTTGTGGTGGACCTGGTCACGATAACGTCCCTCTTGATTGGATTTCACAAGCAGGGTTGGTGGGACGGGACGGAGGTGCTCATGAAGCACATTAGGGACGGAAATCTGGTCCCGAGCGTTCTCAAGTGGGAAGCCGACATGGAGGCGGCGATGGAGCGTTATAAGAGCAAAAGAAAGGATTACACGCCAATGTTCCGGTCTAAAGGCGGCTTCCACGAAATTATGAGTTTGGCGGGTTCTCCTCCTGTCTCGGAAGAGACCGGGACGGGAGATGATGAGGCTTCGTGTACCAATTCTGATCAGTGGTCATCGTCCCCATACATGGATCGGTTGGCTAGTCAAGTGAAGTCCGGGGATTATGCTCCTCAGCTGTTTTCACTTTCAAAAGGGCCGCGTGTTCAAGGCCAAGGGACGGGCACGTTAGATACCGACATGGTCAATACCTTCTTATCGATCTTTCTAGCGAAGGGAAAGTTGAGCTTGGCCTGCAAGTTGTTTGAGATATTCAGCGATATGGGCATCGACCCAACGAGCTACACGTACAACTCCCTGATGAGCTCCTTCGTCAAGAAAGGCTATTTCGACGAGGCAATGGGCGTACTCAACGAGATGGGCGAGAGGGTCTGCCCCGCAGACATCGCGACATACAACGTGATCATTCAGGGGCTCGGCAAGACGGGGAAAGCGGACCTAGCGAGTGCGGTCCTGGACAAGCTAATGAAGCACGGGGGTTACTTAGACGTGGTAATGTACAACACGCTGATTAACGCCTTGGGGAAAGCTGGTAGGATCGACGAAGCGTGCAAGCTTTTCGAGCAGATGAGGACAAGTGGGATTTGCCCCGACGTCGTGACGTTTAACACGCTCATCGAAGTGCACAGCAAGGCGGGGCGTCTGAAGGACGCATATAAGTTCTTGAAAATGATGCTCGATGCCGGGGTCTCCCCTAACCATGTGACCGACACGACTTTGGATTTTCTCGGGAGGGAGATCGAAAAACTAAGGTATCAGAAGGCTTCAATGGTGCGCGTGGACACGGATGATTCTGGTTAATGCAGGAACTTTCTCGGGGGTGTTGGTTCGCGGGTAATCGAACTATCTTCGTGATCTTTGCCCGTGAAAATGAGAGATCGCCTAATGTTTCGAGCATCGTTTAAATTAAGATGTTGATAATGATGTAGATTAATTTAGTGTTCACATTGTGTGAATCAGACTCTTGACATAAGAATCTAGATGTAAATTGCACTTCTAGTGTGACGGTGATGATTGTCCAAAGGATTATTTTTTGTCACAATTGATTTGGGCAGTCATACATTTTGAAACTACTAAAAAAGTTACTTTTCGCTGCAGTTTGTACGCAAGGATTATTGTAAGTGAACTTCTCCAAAAGGTTGGTAATTTTATGACTTCGATGACAATATTGAAGTAGCTTCTCAGTCGTTAACATAGGAGATTATACCTTTCACCATATTGCGTTGTGCTTTCTATGTATCAAGTGAACATCTTTCAATTACAGTAATTGGACTACTAGTGTGCTTTCTATGTATTCAGTGAACACCTTTCGATGGAAGTAACTAACTAACTCTACTAGTATCAACAAGTCGATCGATAGAACTTTAAAGGGAGAGTCATGCACAGATGGAGATAAAACTACCATGCTGAAATCCACCCATGCTGACAAGATTGCTCATCGCGGTCGTTACTGTGAACATCATCATCTAAGTTGAGGAAGAAATCGGAAACCTTTTTAATGAAAGAGAGATGAGTAGAGAGACCTGTAGATGCTTGTAAGTTCTGCGACGAGCGGCCATAATCAGTCCATCGTCGGTCCATGCTGTGTGTGACCTCCAGATCTTCGCCGGGAAAACTCTCCTTATCAATCGCAAGGCTGTGGTACCTACCAGCGGTGAAAGGGCTGCAAAAGACGATGTGAATGAGTACAGGTTTCAGGATTTTCTTGCTATACACCATTACAAGGATCTGTCAGTGCAATTTGACAAGACTCCGAGCATGGAGGAATCAGATCAAGTGCATTATGGTGCACCGGATAACTAGAGTCCTGATGCGGACGCACCCTTGGCGGCGCCCTTGACGTCGGCTATCCCGCCCTTGGCGCCGGCTAATCTGGACCCGCCAGCTATTCCGCCCTTGGCGCGGCAGCTAATCCGGTGCCAGGAAACGAAGCAAACATTCATGACAACGACATTCTTGTATTGGTGCGAAGGTTGATGGGCATCGGCATTGTATTATTCCATAGAAATTCCACACAAGGCTACGCACTTGCAGCGGTGATGACTTTCACAACCCTAATTCTTACTGTGGGGGCGCTGGTGCAGCTGCCCCAAATTGAGACGCGCGGGGAAGATCTTCGCGTACATTGACGTCATAGCGGTTCTAGTGGTGGCCTGGATCGCGCTCGCGGAAAAGTGGAAAAGTAGAAGAACACACTCACCGTTTGGGTTGGGAACACGTTTAGGGGATAGATACTTTATCAAAATAATAAGTGATTGTTGGATCATGCACTTGAATTAACAAAAAAAAAAAAGATTGGCAACAAAATTTGGATTTTAACATTCAATTTTTACCAAACGTAAAATTTGATTTTGAAGATTGTTTGTTAATCATATAGGAATGGAACTGAATCACCTAAAGCGCAACTTCTCATTCGAAGCATGAAAGTGGTCAGGTCACTTAGAGCCGGAAGAGAGAGGAGTGGAAATTGGTTCGATTTTCTACTAAACTAAGGTCGACTGAAGACCAACCAAATCTCGATGGAAAAAAAAAAAAACTTATTGCAACTACGAACGTAAACAGATGCTTTCTCATTAGACTATTTTAACCGAAAAAGTGTTTATGTCGACCTGATTCTTCTTCTATGAAATTTCGAGTTTCCCCCCTATTCTGGATTACTCTAAGGTTGGGTGCTCTTCGCCTCTGGCCTCTGTACTTGTTTTTTGCTGTTAAGGTCCCTCGATTACTTTTGTTGATTGAACAACCAAGTGTTGTAGAGATCTCTCCAAGATTTCAGCGCATTCCGACCAATAACAAATGAGTACTAGCCGTTTTTACCCAAGCAAACTCAAAGAGAAGTGGAATTTGTGCTCGTGGAAATTATCGAGTAATCGGAGAATAAAAATTCTTTTCGGTATCATCCCATTTTGGTTTGGTCGATTGCTATTTGGAGAAAATCCCATCCATGAACCATCTTAATCTTCTCACTATAATTGCTAGTTGCTTCGTTCAGCTCCGAAAACTTCATATGTTGATCTCAGTACTTACAATCTCATTTTTACTCAACTGAAAGAAAAGAAAAAAAACTACACAATTATAAATAATCTATGAAAGTTTAATATTTTTGTATTGTTGGTGCTTTGACCGCGGGATCTTTGTGTGTATGTATATATATTATCCATTTTTATGATTAATTGGAGTTAATAGACACATATGAAGTCATATCTTTTACATGGGTTAATACCATGAAAAATCTCAAACTGGAACACATATGACCAATTTACCACAAATTATTTGTTTGACCACGAAAAACCCCAAACTGGTACACTTGTAACAAATTTACCCCAAACTATTTTTTTGACCACGTAAAACCCCAAACTGGTACATCTGTGACAAATTTACCCTAAACCATTTTTTTGATCACCAAAAACCCTAAACTAGTACACTTGTGACAAATTTACCCTCCGTTAATTTTCGTTGAATTGATTTAGTACCCCGAAAAACCCAATCTAATACATCTGTGACAAACAAAGGGTAAAAACCCAAAATGGATACACCCGTCAACTGCCACGTGTCATCTAACTCAGCAATTTAACGGTAAAATTTGACGAAAAATAACGGAGGGTAAATTTGTCACAAGTGTAACAGTTTGGGGTAAATTTGTCATAAATGTACCAATTTGGGGTTTTTTGTGGCTAAAAAAGTAGTTTATGGTAAATTTGTCACAAGTGTACCAGTTTATGGTTTTTCGTGGTATTAACCCTTTTTACATCATATCTTCAATAAGTTTTACTGTGAAGTTATGGAAAATCCAAATTCATGATTTGGGATTTGATTGAAACTGTGGTAAAATGAAACTAAAGATGACATTATTTTAGTCATCTTATTTACTATTCCATTTTTAAAATGTACAAACAAATTTAGAAAATTTCATATAACTAAAAACTAAAGAAAGAGATATCTCTACTGATTTTAACTTGAATTAGAACGTGTTTGAACTACGAATCTTTCCACACTCACAGTTTGGGTTGGGAAGGGATAAATACTTGTGTCAAAATAATAAGTGATTGTTGGATCATGCACTCGAGTTAACAAAAAAAGATTGGAAACAAAATTTGGATCGTAACATTCATTTTTTACCAAACGTAAAAGTTGGTTTTGAAGATTGTTAAATTGGTGATGAAATAGGTAAATAACTCAATCACCTAATCTCACATGCTCGATTATTTTTGTTGATTGAACAACCAAGTGTTGTAGAGATCTCTCCAAGATTTCAGCGCATTCCGACCAATAACAAATGAGTACTAGCCGTTTTTACACGATTAAATACATATATCAAACGAAACGAATTTAATCGAATTGTCCAATTGGTATGTAACAAAATGAATAGATATACATCAAACCATTTTCCCAAAGTTTTACACTGTACAGATTGGCAGATACCTGTGTACTCGGGATCAAAATTTCGCCATGGAGAGTGGCGAATGAAAATCTTATATTACTCGTTATATATACATCGTTATATGTACTCATTATATATATAATGCATGTGTGGGGGGATTGGAAATTTTAGCATATGAAATAATATTAAATGCCATTGCTTACGGATTTGTGGTATTTTCTCTTAGACAAGTATTATTCTATCCAGGAAAATTAAAGAGTTGATATTATCATTTTGAATTATGCATGTCCAACTAGGATGTCTTAGAATATGATTTTACGAGCATAAGACATGGCTCGTTTGGGATGATTTGGCCTACCCACAACTCCTTCTATTGGCCTTGATGTCAGCTTGTATCCTCGCGGCATGTGTCGTCCCATCATTAGCATAAGTCCAAAAAATGGTTAATTCGGACATACCTCTTCATGTCCGAAAAGCTGTAAATTTGGACACACCTCTTCGGAGGTTGTAAGAGCCCCTAATACTTAAATAATTAAGAAATTCGAAATTAGAACTAATAAAAAGTAACCGCGAACAGTCACACTGTTTCGCAAGGACATTACAGTTAATTTATTATTTTAATTTTGAAATCAAAATAAATAAATAAATGTTGATTAGTGCCAATTTTGAACCGCGAAAGCGTGCAAAGTGTTAAATGCGCCGCGCGATTTAGTCTTAGATGTTGATAGTGATGTATACTAATTTATTGTTCACATAGTGTGAATTAGACTCTGACATGAGAATTTAGAGCAAAATTGTACTTTGTCCAAAGGAGTACTTTTTGGTGTAATCTCTTCTTTGGATCCCAATTGATTTGGGTAGTCATTCATTTGAAACTACGGAAGTTGATTTTTGTAATAAGTTCTACGTCTCGCAGTTGGTACACCCTTTTAGAGTCCAAGCCTAGAAAGGATTAATGTAAGTAAACTTCTCCAAAAGGTTGGTAGCTTTATTACTTCGATGACAATATTGAAGTAGCTTCTCAGTGGGTAAATAGGAGATTATACCTTTCACCATATTACGTTGTGCTTTCTATGTTTTAAGTGAACATCTTTCAAATAAAAATCACAATTGGTTCAACAGGCTAGCCCCGTTGAATAGTACAAGGAGTAGAATGTCTAGTTCTGAGCCGACTAAATTGAATAACAATGCAAATTTTCTTCAACAGAAGCCTCCTCTAGTTCTGAGCTTCAGCCTCTTTGGTTTCAATCAATCTGACGAAATTGCGAACAATCGTCTTGCCTTCATTGGTTATGATGCTTTCTGGATGAAATTGGACACCCTGAAATTCACATGTCAGCTCAATATGGTTTTCGCAGCTGTAGTAAAGAGTAACGAGCATCGTCGGACACATTAACATATTAACATGGAATAACCTGACTGTCCAAAAATTACATAACACGGACGAATAACATCAACCCCTCATTGCACACAGACTAGACAACAGATGTACTCACAACAATCTGGAAAGCAAAATGTCTAGTCTTTGATAGATGTTGAGGTCAAAAAACCAAAATCTTTGTTTACATTAACCAAGAATTGAGTGCAGAGACGAACTTGTGAAGCCTCAGTGCAATGAACAAGATTTGGGTGCCATAAAAAAGCACAAGACTTGCCATAAAAATGTGAAAGTGTGCGTGTAGATTGTAAAGTAGGACGTCTAATAATCCCGTCAAGCGCGCACGCATGCAGAGAAAGGATAAATCATTCTATACATATGCCAAAAATCCACCCATACTAGCAAGATTGCATTACTTATTAAACGTTTCTCCCACATCGCAGTTGTTACTGTGAAAGGTGGGGGCATGAATCAAGACGACAACATCTAAGTTCTGGAAGAAATAGCAAATCTTTTTAATGAAAGAGAGATGAGTAGAGACCTGTAGATGCTTGTAAGTTTTGTGACGAGCGGCCATAATCAGTCCATCTTCGGTCCATGCTGTGACCTCCAGAACTTCGCCAGGAAAACTCTCCTTATCGATCACTAGGCTGTGGTACCTACCAGCAGTGAAAGGGCTGCAAAAGACAAAAGGAAGATGTTTTACACACTGATACATGAATAGTGCACTGTGCTTTATGTCAAGTAACTGGTAATAAAATGAAGATTTATGTACAATATCAGTTTGGAACACTAACAAGCAAGTGATCCTGCTACAAAAGGACATCATAACGCTGATTCTAGCTATACACAGTTGTATTTGCCCAACAAATACCCATCTCAGAGCTTGACAAAAGAAATAAGTCCCAGCTATACTTGTGGAATAAAACTGCTAGAAAAGGAAATGCAGACATACTTTGATAATCCAGAAAATAAGCCATCTTCTCCCTTCTCGTCATAATATACAAGAGAGCTTTTTCCATGCATCACACCGTAAGGAGAACGCACAATCTTCCCTGATGCACCACATGCTACAGTGTAAATGATTCACATTGACAATGAATATTACAAAAAGTTCAGATGCCACCTAGAACCATTTTCTCCATCATAAGAAAGTAGATGCCAGTACAATGGTTGACAAAACACTGAATTCTGTGCAGAGAAAGCATAAAGCAGCATAATAATTTGTTTAATTTTACGGGAGACTTGATTTGAGCCATGTAACTCAAGATCCTGCACACATAATAGTTTGTGCCACTAAAAGTTGCTTTTAGGGGCTCCGAAAATGTGCTTTCCTGCACAAAATCAGAATTTATCTATACCAAAGTACTTCTTGGTCCCCTGAAACAAGCAATTATAAAACAAAGATCCAATAGATATGCCATAAGCATATGCTTTTGTTCAAAAAGACACACCTCCAAAGGCCTCCCCAATGCATTGTAGACCCATGCATACTCCAAAGAGTGGAACCACGGGCCCTAGTTCGAGAACAGTCTGCAAAGAAATTCCAGAATCCTGGGGTGTGCCTACAACAATAATGCTATAGCATAGGTACGATATTCCTTTTGACTTCCTTTCAAGAAATAGACAATCAAATGGTAACATATCATAGAAGCTCTAACCTGGTCCTGGGGATATAAGCACTCCTCTTGGCTTTTTGCTGCAATACGTGGAAGCTATCAGTTAGAAGAGTGCTCCTTTCAAGTGAGGCACACTAATTGAGGTGGCCCATATCGAGTGGCAAGTGATCGGAAAGGTCTGTCTTGCCATAAAAAGTGGTATGCTATTGTATCTTAACGAAAATGAAATAAGAGTTTCTTACCTTTTCAATTCCTCCACAGTCAATTCATCATTCCGGTAAACCTCAAACTTGCAACCCAGCTCTCCCAAATACTGAAAATTGACACTATAAGGTCACAAGGATTGTTGTACATTTGCATCACAAGTATGCACCTGCACAGCTCAGAGACTGTGCAATTGCATAAATGACCTCCTAAACACACCTAAGTGCTTGTGTGCAGATGGACTCTTTGAGCGGGCGCGTGCGCGCGCGCGCTCGAGAGAGAGAGAGAGAGAGAGAGAAGTATGAGGCTGATGCTCGTGTTCAATAGCAACCCGTTATTAGGACTCATAGAGTGCTTTTTTTGCTCAGGATGGGCCTCGTATTTCATCAAAATCACCTTACAAGTGGAAAAGCTTCCAAATTTCTACTTTAACATGTTAAACATTTCAGTGAATCATCCTTTTTAATCCAATCAACAATGATACCATGATTGACCGTGCAAAAGGCGGATGTGAGTTTCAGGGAAGTCTTAGAGAATGGACTACCATATGCATGTGCTACACTAGCATTAGTTCAATACTGACAAGAACCACGTTTGTGCAGATTCCACATAGCAACTGCAATAAACTCCAGGTTTTGCCATTTTGAATCTCTTCAACTAAACCATATAATAAGTGAAATAGACCATCCAGTATCTACATGTCACCCAAGATTGACTGAAGTGGTCAAGAGTCAAGACTCAATATTAAACTACAGAGCAAAAAAGCATACTCGTAAGATTGAGTCCTAGCGAAGGCAAATCCCTTAGGGCCCAACCTCGGTGGCCTCTTCTTTTGTAATTACCCAATTGAGATGGGAGAGGAGGCATATTCACAACTTGATGAGAGAAATCGGGTGCTATCAGAAGGCTGGCCTGGAAACCCTACCTCACACAAGCACGTGAGCACGCGTGTACACACATGCATCCAGTTTCACCACCTAGGCTCCTTCAAATGAAGCTACATCCCAATCTCACAATTGAAAAAGAAAAGAAAAAGCTAAAAACTTTCCTACAAAATGTTAGATGTGAATAAGAAACATGGCAATTGACGTCAAATGAGGCAACCAACTATTGTTTCATCGTTTTCTCTGTTCAAGCAAAACCAGAGAACAACGAAATTACCTGGCAAAGGTTGTAAGTGAAACTGTCATAATTGTCAATGACAATGATTGGTTCATCACTCTTTCTAATGGACACTGGAGACCTGGAATTCAACTTAGAATTAGATAAAGATCTGGCCTTTGCGACAAATTTTCTTTTATTTGGTGCCACAAAACTCAGCTCTGCAAATGAAAAGGAAAACTTAGCTTCGTTTATAAAATCACAGAGAAAAGCAGAGGATGAAAGAATGTGCTCAAAGATTACATACTTGAGGTAAGGTCAATCATAAAGAGACGATTCAAGCGAGGATCTTGCAGGGTTTTATGAGAGAAGGAAGGCTTTGGGTACTTGAGAGAGCAGCGAGGCATCCCAGCAGCAGCCATCTTGATGGAGATGGAGTTCGGTGGTGAGCGTATTACGTGTGCACTGCACAGTAGAGAAAGCCTGTATAGTTCTAAATGAGATCGAGAAGCAAATGCTATTGACACTTCAAATCACTCCATTTTATTAAACATACAAGGAAAAACCTTAAAGGACAAATGTCATATCTGATTTTGTGCTAATATAGTTCTTTTGTTTATCATACTGCCTTATATGGTTCTTCATTGCTCCTTTTTTCCAAACATACAAGGAAAGACCTTAAAGAATAAATGTCTTCTCTGATTTTGTGCTAATATGGTTCTTTCTTATAACACTGCCTTATATGGTTCTTCATTTTAAAGGAAAATAACACAAAACAAGTCAGCATTGTTCTCATCCAACATTCCCTCCTCATTATCATTATTCTAAATAAATTCAAAAGTGGAATAAGATCACACCGAGATATAAGAAGTGAATCCATCTTGACTAAGCTAGATATCCATGTTACAAGAGGCAACACTGACACCAAATAGAATATCCAATAACAGAAATAAATCCAACAAACCAACCATACAAGGAAGAAAAATGAAAACAATAAGCCTCATTTTACAACTAGCGTCACGAAAAGACAACCCAACATTGGAAAACAAAAATGACAGCTTGAATAATATTATCTAAACGGTTTTTCCTTCACTTGCTGCTCCATATCATGCAAAACTGAGCTAGTATCCAGAACATAGCCTCTTCTTCTCATCTATCCATCTTATTGATTGAGCAAGCAAAACATCAGGTTTTATTGATGACTTGTCTCCCCCAGTACAATCGTTGGTTTTCCTTTACAATGCTAATGCATCCATATAGAAGCGTCTTTCTCACTTCCAATAATGCCCTAAACTTCTCATCTTGGCTACATTACCCCTCGACACAGCGACCATGAGCATGGATATTGGACAGAAGTGCATAAACTGAAAAATCTTCTCGTTATAGGCTAATAGTCGTTTGGCAATTCCGATTGCCATTTTGGTTAGCCGTATTTTTCGCAAGCACTAAGAAAAGTTACCCACGTAGGTCCATCATGTTGAAATGGCATCTGATTGACGAGGTTCTCAGCCTCATCAAGACGTTCCGTATGACTCAAAAGATCCAATAAGCAAGAGGCTAATAGTGAGTAATACCATAGCCCTTGTTCGTAGAATTGAGGAAAAAAATGACGACCACTCTTCTCTAATCCGAGACGGCTACAAAAAGTAAAAGCATTTAGCAGAAACCATCTTATCAAACAATTGCTAACGCTTCCTCAGCTTTCCCATGCTGATCAGCCCCAACCATGACTGAAGTTCAAGATGTCTCTTCTCTGCATTTCTTCCCATTGAACATATTCTTTGCACCAAGAATGCCGCCACACTCAGCATACATACCGATAAATACATTGCTTATGAACAGGCGGGATTAATACCCAAGAACTTCAACAAGACCATGTACCCGCTTTCCAAGTTCCAAGATGTCCACATTAGCACGAGAACCGACAAGGCAAGAACGAGTGAAATGCATTAACCTTATCCCCATTCTGAACCAACCCGGAAATGAATGCCGCCATAGAGACAGCCAAGGAGCAGGGCAGGGCCCGCGATCCCAATCCCCATCCCTGGGGAAAAAGCTTCCACGAATCCAACCCACGGCGGGCCCGTGCACTGCCCCAGGGGTGCTCCACACAACAAAAACCTCTCTTTTATCATAACATGATATGGGTATCCTTCGGCTCGAATAATACCCTCGAATGCATGCAAACCGAAACAAAAGAACTGATTTTTTTTTTTTATGCATGCACTAAAGAAATTAAAGCAACAAATCCTGCTTCCAAACACATCAAACAACCGACCACGAAATACTCACAGAGCATGTCAGAGAGAGAGAGGAGCGAGGGAGGTGACGCGGAGCGCGACTGAGACGGGTAGCTGAGGAGGGGCCGGCGGCGGAGGCGTGGAGGCGGGACGGTGGCTGAGGAATGGTCGTGGGTGGCTGCTGAGGGTGAGGACTACGGGTGGCTCTCTCATTTGAGTTGATCGATGGGTTTTTGATTGGATTGATACTCCACCGTGACTTAGTGGGATCACTATACATGTCCAAATTTTGGAAAAAAGAAATGTAAAAACAGAAAATAACTCAATTTGACTCGTAAAAATTGAAGAAAAGAATGAAATTTGCAAAGAAATTTCTCTTCAATACCCAAAATTTTCCTTTGGCGAACATACTGAACTTGATTTTCAACGAGAAATGATGATTAAGCGAGTCTGGACGGTCGTTTGGTAAGTACACGTTTTGATTTATCAATTGATTTTCTTAATTTATAGTGATCTTTTTTCGTTGTAAAAGTTGAAATTCGACTAATATCGTTGTCTAACATAAAAATTTTCATACATATTTTCTTTTCGAATGTTTATTACACTTGGTTCTCCGCTAAATGTATCCCTCGAAAGTGATGATACTAACGAAATCGAAAAAGACATATATCACTTGGAAATAGTCTAATATTGTTTGGAAAATAATTGAAATTCTGGGCTCATTTTGCATTGTATATACATTCTCCTTATACTTGCCAAACATTTCCTGTGTTGTATTTCAAGAAAATTTTGCACTATTTCTATTTTATTCGGCTCAATCGTTTTGTTATTCCTTTTTGAGTAAATATTATCTTTTAGTGATAGTGACATAAATGGTCTCTGAACTTTCGCTCAATTTACAATGTGATCCCTGAACTTTTAAATTGTTCAATATAGCCTATGAACTTTAATTTAACATGCAATGTAGTCCCGAACTTTCAATCTGTTCAATGTGATTCATGGAGTTTTGGTGCATGTTTAACTTAGTCCTTTAATTATAAATGAGATAAAAGTCCAGAATTACATTACACATTGAATCAAAGTTTAATAACCATTTGTGTCATTTTCCTTATCTTTTAAGTAACAATTAACTATAATATGGTGTTCTGCAACAGTCATATTGGACGGGATGGAAGTAAATTTTGTCTATTTTACTCTCATTATTATCTTATAGATATATGAGTAGGATTTCTCTATAAATAATCACATCACATGTTGTGAATAATAGAGTTAATTTTATCAGAAATTACAAATATAAATATCTTGTCATTCTTCTAGAGTTTATACAACTTACTACCTCATATACTACTAAATAGATGTAATATCTATAAGGCTATATCTTATTCTAGGTTAACTATTCGCTTTCAAGTGATTTTATTTTTACACTTTCACCCTTTCTTAAAAAAAAAACTCTTCAATTTTCATTCGAATAAAAAATGGCTCCATAAACAATTTTTAATGCATCTAGGATGCGTTCGTTTCACAAAAAATGAATCATTCGAAAAATATTTTCATGATAATAATTATTTGTATCGCTTACAAAAAAGACCGAACGAAATAAATTCACTTTTTTTTTTTTTACTTTTTTTGTCTATTTTTTTTTAGGGCGGCGAGGGTCTCTAGTCGAATCCTGCCAGCCACAGGGAAGAGCCGATAACCCTCGCCAGCACTGGGAGAGAGCATCGCAGCCCTCACCAGCCTCCATCGGTACTGGGCGAGGCACGCACACCCTTGCTAGATCTGGGCGTCATGGCCTCGCCCTAACCCCCACGCAAGGGCATCTCTCTCTCGCCCACCCACGAGGGTTGCGACGCCCTTGCCCGAGGCAAGCACGGGTCTTGTCGTCCCTCAATTAAAAATGGGTTAATACTACGAAAAACCCTAAATTGGTATACACGTGATAAATTTATTCCAAATTATTTTTTTAACCACAAAAAACCCCAAACTTGTATACATGTGACAAATTTACCCAAAATTATTTTTTTTACTGCAAAAAAATCTCAAATTGGCACACATATGACAAATTTACCCCAAACTATTTTTTCGACTACCAAAAACACCAAAATGGTACACTTGTGATAAATTTATCCCAAACTATTTTTTTTACCACAAAAAATCTCAAACTAGTACACCTGTGACGAATTTACCCTCCGTTAGTTTCCGTTAAATTGAGTTAATATCACGAAAAATCACAAATTGATACACCCGTGACAAACAGAGGGTAAAAATCCCAAGCATGTACACCCAAAAATTACCATGTGTCATTTTACTCAGTAATTTGATAATAAAATTTAACGAAAACTAATGGAGGGTAATTTGTCACAAATGTACCACTTTGAGGTATATTTATAAAAAAATGTATCGGTTTGAGATTTTTTGTGGTTAAAAAAATAATTTAGGGTAAATTTGTCACATGTATACAAGTTTGAGATTTTTGTGGTCAAAAAATTAATTTGGGGTAAATTTATCACAGGTGTATCAGTTTAGAATTTTTGTTGTATTAACCCATTAAAAAAATGAGTAAAAAAAGTAAAAAAATCTAAATATTGAAAAATTATAAAAAAAAATATTCATTTTAACGTCGGTGTAAGAATTTAGGACTAAATTAATATAATTAAGGGTTCTGCACTGAGGCAATAGATGCGGGACTTCTTTTTTATAACCTTTTCCCTAACATGTTAGATGAGATAAAATTAGACGCACGCGATCGAGACACACTTAAAAAGACTGGGAGTTGGGACGAGAGCGAGAGAGAAGCAAATCGCTGCCCAATACGCGGCGGGAGAGACGAAATTAGGGTTTTTCTTCCCGGAGAATTCGGCATGGTACCGCCACCTCCCTTCTCTGTCCCTTCAGTATTCGCCTGCTGAGTTGCGGATTGCGAATCTATCGTCAATTCGTCTTTTGCATGCGATGCTTTGATTCGTGTCGTTGTAACTTTTTCTCCTTCGCGTGTTTTGATTGGGCGGCGTGCGATGATGCGTCTGTGTATCGCTTCGCTATGACATTTTGATTGTGGAAAACCGATCTATCTGGAAGTTGTTATCGATTGATCGATTCACAGTTGCGTGCTTATCGCTTTAGTTCGTGCAATCGCGGGGAGTCTTTTTCCGATGGTAGTAAATTCCTGTCGCTGATTCGATCAGTTTTGAGTTTGTGTTGATTCAGCTCTGGAGGATTTTTGGAGTGTTGACTGGCGGTGTCGCAATGCGTGTCTTTTAGTAAACTATAGGTCTGCGTAGCGTGTGCTGGGTGTTGTGTGGTCCGAGTTAGCGGCGCTGCTGTTTTGTGATGTAATGCTCTTTTTGGTTTCTTGGGTTCTCTAATTTTATGTTTGCTTCTGTTCTAGGTTCTTCTACAGCCAGACCCGTTTTTGAATGAGCTCACTAGCATGTACGAGAGAAGTACAGAACAGGGCTCTGTTTGGGTTACTCTCAAACGATGTATGAAGTATTTTTGTTTAGTCGGATGATTCCACATTTTTGTTTGTCAATTGTTCTTGCGATGATGCTGGGATTTGACTGCGACAATTGTTGTTCTCTCTAGCTTCCTTGAAGTCTAAGGTTCAAAGGAATAAGATGAAAACTGCTGGTGACTCGATTGAGTATAGGTGCCTCATCCGTGCAACTGATGGCAAAAAGACCATCTCTACCTCGGTATGCTCTCTCTCTCTCTCTCTCTCTCTCTCTCTCTCTCTCTCTCTCAAAGATATGGGGGTGTGCGTGTGTTGTGTATGCGATTTGGTCCTTGCTATAATTGTTTCCTTGGTGCAATCTGTAATTTCAACCAAATTGAATCTCTAGCATTTCTCTGGGTCAGAAAAAATGGGCTGCATGGTGCATGGAATGTGCGCTACATATATCTATACAGATATTACATAGACAAACACACGTCTGGGCCTGCTCCGTGTTGACCACCTGGTGAACTTCATAATAAATAACTTACATTGGATTGGGTGGTGCTGGATGACTTTTCTAGAAGCCTTTGTCCTGAGATAAAAATGGTTTGTCTCTGTCAACGTGATTCCTCAGAAGGAGCAAATACTTCGTTCTATGTTGTATACTTCTTTTCAGATCACCAGATCTGGTTCGCAAGTTCCTATAAAATGTTAGGAATTCCCCTGAATTGGAAAGAAACATCACACGAGACAGCAAAACTATTTCAAGATTTCAATGCATTGAGGTAATAGAAAATCCTTTGGCTAATTAAATTAATCCTCATGAAAAATTATGTCGTGAGGATTTGCATATTTCAAATAAAATAGGAGCAAAATTCTGTCCGAGGATCATATCATAAACACAATAAAGAGTATTGAGAGCAGGAAATGCTTGATGGTTTACAATGATCTCTTGGAAGAGTACTCTCAATTTCCATTCGTCAACTTTTTTTTTTTTTTTGGGGGGGGGGGGGGGTGGTCGAAAACCAGTATCTCTTCAGTTCCATGCAATTCTGGATGACATTTTTGGGTCTATAATAGTTCGCGTCACCTTACCCTTTCTATTTCTAGTGAAGAGTTGATGACTAATTTTGCCATTATTCTTGCTATTGTAATGAATAAATAGGTAGGAGCTAAAGATCATCAGCGCTTTCAAGCTTCTTATGCCACGATTCTCAAGGCACACATGACTGCTCTAAAGAAGAGGGAGAGGAAAGACAAGAAAAAAGCTGCTGAAGGAGCGGTGTCGAAGAAGGCACGCCAAGGGTTGTGAAAGCCAATTTTTCATCAAGGCACTTAGGACTGCTCCCAAAAAAAGGGAGAGGAAGGACAAGACAAAAGCTGCAGAAGTAGAAGAAGATGCCACAAGGGGTCGCGGAAGCCAATTTGTTACTAAGTTTTGTCAATACGAGTACATTATCCATTGGTATTCAAATACTTAAAGTCTCTGGGGATTTATCCTCTGATTACAATAATATTTCAGTAGCTAGAGTTTGTGAACATCTCATCTTCCGAGTGACTGCTTACAGTCTTTTTTATGCATCTTTCTTCAAGTCAGAAAAGTGTACATTACGCTCTTTGATCGCTGCTTTGACGTTTTACGATCAATTTCATCTCTTGAAGTAGGCTTTCTTGGTTGTTTCTCTTCGCTCTACAATATTGTTGCGCAGGCCTCTTTCCTTGCGCGCCCGCGGTTGTGGCAATTCAGTTCGTTTTGAGCCACAACCTCACTTACCATTACCAATCCCTAGAATGCCCAACCCATTGTTTGCTCTTGTAAGCATTACTCTGTTTTCTACTCTTTCCCATTCTATTCGCGTGTGTTCCTGTAAATCGAACAATCAGATGGCCTCATTTGTCCCTTTTGACACTTACAAAAAGATTTATAGAAATTAAGCGACTCGCAATCTCTTTCAATCTTGTCGTATTTCTAGATGATTGAGCTTCAGCCAGCAGAGAACCAGTAATATTTGTCATTAGTCGGATAGCTAATATGAAAACTTGAGGCGAAGGAAATAGAAAGAAATTTACAACTATTCTTGTGAAATACAATTAAAATTCCAACATTTTGAATTAGTTGTTTCATCTATTTCCCTACTATTACACATATTCATCCTCCCAAAAACAGATACTTCTTGCGATTTAACCCTCAAAAGCTAGCCTCCAGCAGCAGGAGAGAGAGAGAGAGAGAGAGAGAGATTTAGTTACCATACACTAGTGTACACCATCTGCGTACATACTGAAATTGAAACTAGTAATTTCCTGTTCAAGTATGGCATTTTGCATATATTGTCGATCTTTGTTTTGAATTTACCTGTACAAAATTACACTCCGAGAAAACATGTCGAACAATGGTTGCAAAAGAATTTCTGAAGTATCGATGAGGAATGTTAAAATTCCTTAGCTTTTTGTCTTAATTCGTTCAGCTCCCTCTCGATGTCCGAATCTTGAAGAGACCTACTTGTGCTGGCAGGAACTGTTCTGCCTGGTGGGAGCTCTCCTTTCTGATGGAGAAGGGGAAAAAACACTCAACATTTAAAGACGTCCATATTTTGAAGATAGTGAGATATTTGAAAGATGAATAGCCGATCTTTCCTTTCTTTCCCCACTTCCTTGGCAAAGAGAAACATGCAGAAAAGGCAGAACCTCTTTCATCGCCATTTAAACATGAAACTATTAGTTTTTGGGATCCAAAGGTAGTCCTAAACATAAACAGCGCAATATCTCTCATAATTACAGTATTCCTGAAATTCTGGCCTTGAAATGATATTAAATCAGGCCTCTACAAGTTCGAAGCATCAATTCCAAAACTATGAAGTGCAATCGGGAACGATAAATTCACCTTTTAAACCATGAATTGGTTATGCTATTTCATCATCTAAACTTTCAATCGTTTTATCATAAGAGTGCCGCCGATCACTTGAGCTATCGTGTTGCTGTATGTGCCATCATGGTGATAGTGTTTAATTCCCTGTCTTAAAAGAAAGCTGGTTGAAAAATCAAGAGCCATACTGATGGGGAGTTACAAAATATAGTCTTAAGCTTCAGTCTAGACAACCAACAGCCCAACATCTTTTCTTCTTTACTCACTTTTTCATTTCTCCCAGCTCTCAACAATATACATATTTATTTCTCATAGCCCAGTAAGTTTGTTACGCGTGTAAAATAGATCATAAATAAGTGAAAAAGACTTACTGCAACTCTCTCCCGCTTTAACATCAAAGAAAAATAATAAACCAAACCAATACCATCTTCTCAGGGGGCAGAAGACCTCCTACCTTTGAGCTACCAGAGAGTTCTTTCTTCAAGTTCTCAAGATCATCATCCACTGATGAGCTCTCTAGCAATGCAAACTGCCAAGAAGACGAATACCGAGTTCTGAGTTAGAAACTGGAAGCAATATCATTTGTTATAAGCATCATCAGTTTTGTTAAAGTATCCCGTATCGCTTATTTATGTAGTTTATATAGGTCTTATGACATGCAGTCTCTTTCCTGTTAACGGCTTAAGCTTTAAGAATCAACTTTCTGACATGGCTTAGAGCCATATTTTAGTTGTCAACACTCCATATAGTGTGGATTTTTTCGTTTGAAGTTTCATGTTTTGTCTTATCCTAGTTCTTCAATCCCATGTTTTGTTATTCATTCGCTTTGCATGTACATGTCGAAGTATCCAACATCACTCAGCTATGGGGTTTATCACGGCCTTATATACATATAGTCTCCCTCCACCAAAAGCTTAAACTTTTCGATTTGGCTATGGGGTTTATCACGGCTTTTATTGCAAGTAGTCTCCCTCCACCGAATGCCTTAAACTTTTAGGTTGGACCTTTTGACAAATCTAAACACAAACAGTTGACATGTTGTCAAATGATGCTGTTGGGATCAGAAGTGCTGCTAGTGCCACCATTTTATAATGAATCTGAATTGTTTAGACCCAAAATGGATGCGTTGCAGTTATAACATGTCCATGGTTGACCTCAAAGAATCTGAAGCTATTGTGTTTGAATGGAAAAGCCCCAGGCCATGGGTTCTTTGCTTTTTCTCAAGGAAATTGAGAAATCGGCAACATGCTATAACCAGACCAAACGCAAAAGTAATTTACATATTACAAAGGTTTAATGAGGAAAGGAAATCTAAAATGCCCAACAAAGGACTCTTGTATCAACTGGCATTTCAGGCTTTCAGCCACAGGTTACAGTTCAAAGTTTTGGCACAACATACCAGAGTTTACAGGGAAGTATCACCAATTTTTAGTCAGTTTCACTAAAATCTCCTTTTATCATAGTGTTAAAGATCTGTTCTAAAGGATAATATCTTCACCCTAATAGTTTTTGAGGAGAAAAATATCTGCAAAGATATCTAGGGGGGAAAAATCGGAACCATTTTACTAATGAGTAGGACTAAATGTAAACATAAACCTAATGAATCGAGAATGCAGGGATAAACCAGTTACCTTTCCTTCAAGATCATCCGTTGTCAACTGGCCTAGAGCCTCTGCTTGAGATTCCATTGCCATTACTATCAAGTAAACAAACAGAAAGTTTGAGATGCTAGTCTCATCTGACAACTTCACAGGTAACACTACTTTAACACATAATTTGAGCTATTCTACTTTATGACCCTACTAGACACACAGCATTTCAACAGGTGGCAAAATATAATTTCAGAAAATTTTAGAACCATTGTCATAAAAAACGATCTCAAGTTATCATCAAATATCTGTTATTATCATTCTTCACGTAAAATATAATACATCATGAATGAATCCATCACTTGCAAAACCTCACCGCCTCCAGTTTCTTTTTCCTTTAACTTATATACTTAATCTCAAATTAAACCTTCTGTAAATAGAAGTAATTGGCCACCTAACTTTCCTCAAAGTTTTGGTTCTATGGTCCGAGAGAGTTGGATTAAATCGCAACTGGTTAAGTTGTATAGCAATCCTTGCAACAACAATGTTAACTTACATGACCTTAAATATACTCTAGCATGTACCCAATGAAAAATAGCCCCATCAATGTAATTTGGAGGAGTAGAAATCCAAAGCTCCATGTATTTTGACAGTGGGAAACGAAATGAGAAAAAATGAGAAAAAGTGAAACCTTAATACAAGGTGGCAGTCCAATTGTTTTAGTTTGAACCACTTAAGCACAATGTAGGTTCTACCTTTACATGCACAGCTGAAGATATGTTCTATCTTTACCCATCACAACTAGTGTTCCTAAACCTAACGAATATATTGGCTTTATGTGAAGATTGCTGTCACAGACAGACCAATACATAATACAACATAGATGATTAAGCGGAACTTTCCAATTTAGCTTCAGTGTAGGGAAAAGATGAAACCTAAACAAAATACAATCCACTTTCACTTTCTTCCCAATTAAAAAGAAAAGAAGAATTTGCTATGGTTTTGTTCAGTTTGATTCTATTTTTATACTGATAGCTTCCTTTCCTTTTCTTTTTCTTTTCAGACACCTCTAGGCCATGGCATTCTTCTTCAAAGGATGAACAAACATGTATAAAGTAACTAATACCCAGGAAATGTAGAGCACTAGTAGGAAGAAAACAAGCTTAATTCAAATCCTTATTCTCTTTTTCCATGTCCAGAACTCTAATTGAAGTGAATAACAGTCACAGTCTTATGCAAAAAGAATATATGCAGACTGCCCTTCAAGCAAACAAACAATAAATTCCATTCAGTAGTAATTTTACCTTTCTCTTCCATCTTTTCAAATGCTGAAAGGGCATTACTTGTGTTAACATTTCCTAACATTTCGTTAACTTTGGTTGCAGTCCTAAGAGAGAAAAAAAAGGAAAGAAAAAAGATGAGCATCTCATCTGAGTGACAGAGCAAAACAGGAAGTGAAATAGCTATGGGAAATGATGGCAGCGACAAACTTCGCAGACTGAGCACGGGCTTTCAGAGTATCCTTTTTGGACTTTGCCTCTTGTATTTTGCTCTCCAAAAGCTACACAAAAATGGATTTCATGGAATGCAACTGTAACAAAATCAGTATCTCTATATGAATATACTCTGGAAATAAAATAATCAGCAAAGAAAGTATGGCCAATTTTCTCTTTAAATTCAGAGGCCTATGCATAACAATCCCCTAGATAAATTTAACAATCATATAAGCTACTCATTTGCTAGCATTTATTCCTTTAACAAAAAGCTGACCTTTAGCTAGAACTACACATGCTATGAGTGCATTCAGCTATTACGGAGTTGAGATCAACTATCTGGTGGCTGAAGTGCATTACAAGTTACTCCAAGCCCATTGTTTTTGTTACTCTTTTGAAAAAATGCTTGTGCTAACCTAGAAAGAAAGCAACGATTGATCACAAGTAACATTGAAGGAGACATCGAGTTTATTTCAACGTATATTGCACTGCTTTTAATAAACGGGCTCAAATGACCTTTTTCTCCATTTTTTTTTTCAAACCCACATCCTCTTGAACTGTTGTTTCAAAGTTAGTATAGAGATATAATTTTGTCAAAGGAGTCTTCCCATCCCAATGGATTACCAGAGGTCATTTCTCACCTAAAGACTATTGGTGACTGAGTTACACAAGAATACAGCCGAAATATGCTTTCACTGCTCATTTAGGTTAAGTAACCTTGACAAGATGAGAACTTGACATACCCTGGTATTTGAGACCAAATTATCAACCACATTCTTCTGTTGATCATACTGTGCCTTTAAAGCACTGGCATTGTCCTGAAAAAGAAAATATTGCATCGAAAGAGCAATTAGACACCATCTATTTCTCACTAATACCTCAAAGAAAAGTAACATTTCTAGATCTAGCCATAAGTAAATGAAAATCATCTCAAGTTGCATCATATGTCTATTCAAGAAAAAAACAAAAATAACAAAATAGTTGAAAAGTAACTATGACATTTGGCAATAAATATGAAATTATCGAGACTTAAAGAAAAAGGATGTATTCATACATATCACATGGTAACGAATTCAGTTATAAAAGTAAAAGGTAAGGTTACAATCAGGTAAATGTTTGACCATGCTGAGAAACCTAAGCATCGAACTCCTTTGGTATCTATAGTTATCAAACCAAATTAACAAGAAATATTTGAAGAAAAATTAGACTGGCTTGGATGAATTGTGATGTGTATATAGGACAGACCTTTTACATAATAGACAGAACATTCGAACTTCACCTAATATGTAGCAAAACGAGGACTTCATGTGAGTCAGAGCTGAAGCAATTAAGAAGAAAATAATAAAGACTATATATGTGCATCCATTGTTCTTTTCTTACTAAAAAGCACTCTGTTCCCCAATGGTTTGAAAACCTTCCAGATCATGGAAGCTTATTGCAAACTATGCATAAAGATGTATAATCCAGTTATTGATTAAGTACAGGCTCAAAGAGCACAGGATAAAGCAGTGAAGAACTATATTTTCTTTTGTCAGACACACTTCCTGAAAACCCTAATTATATGATCACTCAGTATAAGAATTTGAAAGGAAACAACAAAGTACTATCATTCTCATCTCTCTCTGAGAAGCAATCTCCAGGGGAAATTATCCAATTTCAATTATTTTTCCAGGAACTTTAGCTTACTACACTGAATTAAACTAAAAGAAATAGCAGATGGAATATTATTATTGACTGTCACTTGTCAGACAATGATATATATGTGCCATTTAGTTTGAACTTTTGATGCAGCACCTTCAAAACATACTAAGCTGTCAGTCTCTTCTTAACCTTTCAAAAGTGACCGTGATAGTTTGTAGAGAAGGTGATGTCTTATATTTCCTTGCTTTAACATCGTCAGCAGATGTGACCATAATTTCTGTTAACTTGACGTTAGATTTGCCATATTGGCGTCCATGTGGCTTCCCGTCATTGCTCTCTCTCTCTCTCTCTCTCTCTCTCTCTCTCTCTCTCTTTCTCTCTCTCTCTCTTTCTCATTACTTTGGCCCAAAAAAAAAAAAAGGAAAAAAAGATTTGCTGACTTGGGAAAACAACATGGTCGTCTACATCATTATTTTAACCCAATAAATGCTGATGTGACAATGCACATTAGAAAAATGCACGTGACGTGGTAGTGCGCTTAATGAAAGGACGGCATTGAGCGGATTTTTGAAAGTTCATGGATTAGATTGAAATAAAAAAGAAGTTCATGGAACACATACAATATTGAAGAAAAGTTCAAGGACCACTCATGTCATTACCCCTATATTCCGGGAAAATGAATATCTTGCCGGCAATATCATCATAATCAGAAGAAAATAAAAATAGAGCAAGATAAGAGAACACCGGTTTTAGTTAAGTAATAGTCCACAACTCCAAAGAAGAATCTTATCAAAAAAACTTTGCAAAATAAAAATACAACTTACAGCATAAGATTTTCTCCTTTTAAGAGCCTCACGTGCAAGATCTTCCTCTCCCTTCTGCAGAGCCAGTTGAGCCTTGCGATACCTAAGACAGAGAATTAGTATCGTGCAACAATAACATCATGAAAATTAGCGGGAAACTAGTCTAATCCCATATACCACTCTCCCGAGGCCTGCTCTGCGGCTTTATATTTGTTCTCCAACCGCTTTTGAGATGCAATTACCTTTAAGGAACGCATAGGATCTATTTAGAACAACATTTCAAAGTAACAAGAGACAAACCATGGCTAATAAACTAGGAAACTTCATAACAAAGATCATTTTGAAGCTTCTAGGAGCAGGGATTTTCAAACTATACTACTCTACATCAAGCTCGAATCACTTGTTGCTCACCTTTCCACATCTAAGAAAACAGAGAATTATATACAGAAGAAGCGAAGTGAACAAGAAGAAGTGAAAACAGACAGGACGGAAAGAGAAGGAAAACATGCAGCAAGAATTGGAAAGCTTACTTGAGCTGTTGCTTGCCTCATTTTTATCAAGTCGTCATTCATTTCAAGCACTGACTGTTCTAAAATCTTCTCTGGATCTTCAAAAGTACTTATGACTGCATTGGCGTAAGACTGCAGTTGGGAAGAAGTGAATCAGGTTATTTACTGTAATTGAAAATCAAACAAGATACTGTAGTGTGCATATGTGAACAGATCCATGAACTCAACCTTGACCACTCGAGCAAACCGATCAAAAAGATTCATACGAGCACCAAGAGCACCACCACTGCTTCTTTGACAATCCGATCTTTTGCAACGAGCAATTCTGAGTTTTGTAACTCTTAAAGCCCCGACTGCATGAATATTTATGTTGTGTAGGTAACTGTTCAACGAAAAAGATATAGGGTGGAAGTGTACTATACACATAAGTTTTAAGACTTTTGGTGCCCTTATCCCTTGTCCAATAAGTATTGCAAATGAACAATTATGCTTTGAACTAGGCAGAGTAAAGGTACAATGTCTAGACTTTCCAGTTTTAACCAGACAGGATTTTGATGATGTCAAACAGAGGGTCATGCATCTATCAGGGAGAAATCTAATAGCATGCTACAGACCACTTAAACTTGGCCAAACGCCTTGCCTCATTTTTAAGAACCTCTTCTATGGATCTTCGCAAGGAAATGCATATCCTTTTCATTTGAGGTCTGGCAGTTCTATCATTTAAAGCCATCTAAGATATCTTCCAATGTCTCTGGGAATGCTCAACTTCTACCTAAATTCTCTCCCTGACGATAAAGGAGATAGTTCACTTATTGCCTCACGGTGTTTAACTGTGCTATCAAAGGCTTTTTCCCCATCCCTTAGCTTTCTTTTCCTAAAATCTACCAGGAATTCGTACTATTCTTGCAAAAAAATACTTCACGGGAACCAATCTCTGCCTCTGATTTACTCATCGCTGTACTCACCAAGGTTCGGTTGAAGTGGCAAAAACTAATGCCAGAGGAAACATTTCCTCTCATCAGTAACATCATTCCACTAAACACAATTCTAATAGGTATCACACTTTGATTCCCTTTTCTCTCTCCCTCAATCGCATTCCACACTACCAACCGGGAAACTCCAATAACGATGCAATCACTTCAAACCCACTGCCCGTTCTTTCGCATTCGCCCAGAAGCTTCCAAACCCATACTCCAACACACAATCGGTTTCACAGGGAACAGAAACTTCACTACAATCAGCACTTCAACTCGGAGGAAACGGGTAAAAATTTAGCGAGAAGACGCACCTCCGCCGTTGAAAAAGGAGGTCGTGAGAGGCTTCTTGATGATGCAGAGGGCATCGCCGGAGCTTGAGGAAGAAGCATGCAACGTCGGCGGAGTCAAACCTGCGAAAGTTTGCAACTTCACGGCCATTGAGTTCGTTCTCGGACTGAGCTCTCCGAAGTTCAAATGTTGCAGGAGAAGAACATGTAGAAGGAGGAGGACTACAAATGCGTTCTCTTTCGAGATAATATATATATATATATATAAATTTTCATTTTCCGGAAAAGGAAAAAAATGAGGAAATAAATAGCGCCCGTCACAAATTATGCGAAAAAATATATATAATTAAACATCACCCGCCCGCCAAGGTCCTTTGGGTCCGATGCCCGACCCGCTTTCTGCCGGTCCATTCATTGATCATAACAACGGAGGTTAACGGCCACCATTCGCCGCCGGCGCTAAAACAAGAGCTTCCTTCTTCGCTGATCTTCGTCGTCACTCTCTCTCTCTCTCTCTCTCTCTCTCTCTCTCTCTGCGTGGAGCTTAAAGAGACGCGTCTTCGAGCCATGGATTTGGAATCGTATTACGAAATCGATCGCACGGCGGAGTTCATCCTGAGTCGGAACTTCGCCAGAGTTGCTTTGCAGGTACGAAGCGACCCCTGCCTCTTCTGTTGATTCTGTCGACCGCTCTGCTTCTCGGGAAGTCGTGAAACAGACTGATTGGGAGCTGAAGTTGCTCCCCTTTCGTTTGGCTGCCGTCTTTTGGCCCTTTTGAAGTTTCGAAGGCGAAACACGAGCTGACGTTATTTAGCTCTCTAACGGCTGGATGATATGAATAACACACTTCTCTTTAGTGAATCCTAAACTAAGGGGAAAAGTGTTTTGAAATAGTGATCTTGACTAAATCCTTGTTGCAGAAGTTATGCAATTGTGAAATCTTTATGCGCTGCTGACACATATGTAATTGGATAGATTAGCATGTAGGGTCGAAAGTGATGGTGGCATGGGGAGTATACACCGGCTCTGTATCCATGACAGCGGGGTGTTGTTTTCATGTTCGTGGTTTAATGAGCTTATGGTTATTGGCTTAGCCTTCAATTCTGTAGTCCACGTCAATCCGTTTGTTCTTTTTTTGTGTAAGAATGCTTTTCTAGTTTAAGATATGATGAATAGAGGGAATGCATTTCTTGCAAGGTCCGATTTTACTTGTTTTTTGGGACAGTTTCCGGATGACCTGTTAAAGGATTCAACAAAGGTGGTGAGAGCTTTCCGTACGAAACTTGCTTCTCTGAGAGCATCTTCTGGTGAGGAAAACAGAGGAGACCATGATGTCGGACTATTTGTGATGGCAGACACCACCTTTGGTAGTTGTTGCGTGGACGAGGTCGGGGCTTCACATATTAATGCTGACTGTGTCATACATTATGGGCATACTTGTCTTACTCCGTGAGTATTCTCCTTGAGTTGTTGCTCGTCTGACGTTGTTTGTTCACTTGGAGTAGTTTGTGGATTTGATTGGTTGCATCATGTAATCGTTTCATTTGTGTCAGTTTGCCTAATTCCTATTATTAGAAAGCCAATGAAGATATCAATTAACATGCATCTATATCGCCCTGGACGTTGACGCCTTTCTTGCTTCCTCTGCAGCACATCAACCCTTCCAGCATTTTTTGTTTTTGGAAAGGCTCCTATAAATGTATCAAATTGTGTGAACAACCTATTGCACACTGCTAGTACAGCTGGTAAACCTGTTATGGTAAGAGATTTTTCTTACTGCGCCATGTCGGATTACTGAATGACAGTCTATCCTTTTGTAATTTTAAAAACTTCAGAACATTACGGACAGTTCCCACCTTTTTTATGTTCCAACTTAGTTTCCCGCATGATTTTGAGGAGTAATGTGATACCTGCCCATGTTCTTTTCATTACAACCTGATTAACGGTTCTTTAGGGACATCCTGATAATTCTCTGTGCCTAGGCGCAACTGTGATTTGTAAGTATATATCCACATATGGCTAGTGAAATTAGACCATTACTAAAGAAGCCTCCATTTACTTGATTTACGTTGCCCTTTAGCCTTTTTCTTTTTGCTTAATCTAAATTTTGCAACTCCCTTTGCCTTTTTTAAATTTGGAACTCCAGAAACTGTCAAAACACTACAATGTTGACACGTTGATTTCCATAGAATTTTCTCATATTTTTTTTCAAATTTAAGTAATATTTTTAATTTTTGGCGGGAAACCTTAGCTTTTGCTTAGGTTTACACAAACAGGCCCTCAAGTTTATATCAGATATAGAGGTTTCGAGAGTCGTGACTATGGCCCATTCATTGCATAAAAGATTTTAAGTCTGGTGTTTGTTTGACTTGCTTAAAATTGGGGGGAGGGGTTTGGCTTTTAGCCTTTTTCTTTAGGTTGAGCTTTTGGCAGTCGGATGCTAAATTTTTAAGTTTGATAATTAACTCCTGAAATCTTAAAACATATTGATTAAGTGCAACCTGCCCTCCCCCTAAAAAGAAAGAAGACGCTTAGCTGCTTGCAAGAATTTGTGATGTCACATGGTTTATTCTCGTCCACAGGTTCTTTTTGGGCTGGAATATGCCTATGCTATGCTGGATGTGAGAAAGACAGTGTTGGAAGCATTAGTATCCTATGAATCCCAAGTTGAACTGGAAATCCAATTTTCTGATGTTGTATGTTCAGTGCTAGATCCCTCAGGGAAGTCTGGTAACTCTGGTGGAATCACGGAATTGGTTGGTGTGTCTCATGCCAATGATGCTGTTGGTGTACAAACTATCACTAGGCACACCACCGGAGGTCTAGTCTGGAATGTGCCTCAAGGGCGCAAAGTGGAGGAATACTCAATGTTTTGGATAGGGTCAGAGAATGCTGCATTTGCAAATTTGGTTTTGACATTCAATGGGTGTGAAATAGGTATGTAAATGTTAGATATATTGTATTCTTTGAAATGTTTGTTGTAAAGGTCCTCAAGCTGGCGATGAGAAGAGGCTAGGCCTTCCTTAAATCTATTGTTTATGTGGAATGACAAGAAGTCTGTCCTTGCTAAAGAGATCATTCCTTGAACCTCTACTTGCTGCATTTGAATCCAATTTGCATAGGTTTGTTATTTATTTTTCCACTATCTGCAAAATTGAGTTGATAATAATCGTCTCCTACAAATAACAGCGGTTGACAATGACATGCTGTTTGTACAGTCTAGCTAAGTGGGATCATACTTAATATAAATTCTTCAATGCCACTGTACTGTTCTTATATTCTGCCCTGTCTCTCTCATGCATTTCCTGTGTGTGGAGTGGGAATTTCATATTTGTTGTGGTTGTGATGGTACTGGGCTTGGGGGAGGATGAGGGTGAGGGCAAGGGTGAGGGGCAGTGTCAATGTCAAACAGGGTCCAACCTCTAATTAGAAGATTAAGGAGGAAAGAACTTCCCGAGTCAACAAATGTTCTGTATCCAATGCTTGCCATTGGGTTCATTGACCACCTTAATAATCTGCATCATACACCAGTAGATCATGTAGAAACTATTCAAACTCTTGCAACTATAGCATTACTAAGAGTCCGGTCTATGTAAAACTTCATCTGGAGGTATTACAGTGCATTAATAGGTCTTCTTAACCGTTGTAAATATGCAAATGAGATCCAATTACGATTTTTTAAATTTGATAGACTCCATGTGAGTGGGATGCATTGAACTCATCTTCATAGGTTGGATTCGTGGTGCTTAATGCCTTTCTTCTCAGAAAGTTCTCTAGATGTACCATTTATCGGCATGTTGTTGATTCTGGTAAATATAATGATAGCCTTTGTGTTCTTGTGCGTGTGACAAAATTGAAAGTATGGCGTGTCCATAATCTTTCTTTCACTAACGAGAAAACTCATCAACCAAGGGAGTCCCTTCCATGTACAATACTACACACATGAGACAGAGTCTATCAAATCTAAATGGGTCTGAGAGTGCTTCTATGATATTGGGTGAACACCAAAACTTAATAGCAGTAGGCATCTATTTTTTTATTAAATCAAACCTAGAATCTATGTTATGGAATGCTTTTTCTCTGATACTTGCAGCTTCAACCTAGTATAGACCCATGATTTCTGATGCGGAGATTTTTATCTGTGTTGTATTATTTTTTGTTATCTTGGTCATGGTTATTGCAAAGTCATGAAGGATGACGGGCTGGATCAAATGCGTCTGTAATTATAGTGTCAATACCTGGTCACGTCAGCAATAATATTGTGGCCTAGGACGTCCTGTGGCGACTTGATGACCACAGTCAAGTGCTGAAAGTTTCTTATTCCCTCTGACATTCCTCCTCAATAAAGTTCTCTACCCCTTACCTCCGTGCCTTGGTGTAAAATTGCACGTGCAGGACTTGAAGTGCCTGATGTTGGACAATTTGCTATACAATCTATCCTGTGATTTTGTCTAAACTTCAGTCCTCTTAGTGATCTTCAGTCATATAGGTCTAATCATCTTAGTACTTCTGCCTGAGCTTATAGTCTTATAGATCTATCATATTTACTTTCTTATAGGTCTAATTATTTTCATAAGTACTTGTTGCCTGAGCTTGAGTGAGCTATGTACAGCTTTTAAAGGAAATTATGGATAAAGTTAACATTTGTTGGATCAAAGAAGTTTTGCATTTACTCTTCCATTTACCTCAAAATAACAAGGATAGATGAGATGTGTATAACTAGATGTTTCATCTTAGACCAGTCTTATTGTTGTTTTGCATTTCCATTTTAGCAAACTTCATTTTAGACTAATGATGATTGGTTTCAGTCAGATATGATGCGGCAGAAGATCGCTTGGTGACAGATTTATCACAACAGAGAAAAATACTTAAGCGTAGGTATTATTCCAACAAAATTGTTGCTTCTGTCTCTCCCCCGGGGCCCTAATGCTTATACTCTTCTTGATAGAAACAATGAAAGTTTGTAATTTGTTTCTGGAATCCGCTCTGTATTAAATTCACATTAATATCATGCAGATACTTCCTGGTGGAGAAAGCAAAAGATGCTAATATTGTTGGGATTTTGGTGGGGACCCTCGGTGGTGGTATGTTCTGTTCATAATTTCTGGTGGGGTGCTTGCGTTTACGTAGCCAGTCTTCCTCTTTCTGGGAATACTAAACTTGTCCTTCTGGCAGAAGAATTATGTGCTTTCTGAAAGGGTTAAAAGTGCTCACAATTTATGTTAGCTCTGTGCAACTTTGAACTAGTCTTAAAACGTAGATCTCTGCCCAATCTTGCACTTTCCGCTATTTCATGATTCATAAGTTGCATTCATTTTGGGGGTAGGGTGGTCTAATATAAACTATGTACATTGTTTACACTATTGATGATTCGAAATAATGATAACATATTCTGTAATCAGACATTGTCAATATATATTTATAAAATGGTTGAAGGAAAACATAAATATACTTGGGATAGAATTGTTGAATGTGAGAGGGGTAATAAAAGAGAGCTTATGAAGATGTGATCAATTTGTGGCTGGAAAAAAGAAGAAGAAGATGTGATAGGTTCAGATGTTATCCTGACGTGTTGTTAATCTCTGATTGTCTTGCTCTATGTTTCAAAGTTTCATATGTTGCATCTGCTACTAGGAGAAAAGCTTTGCGATGATTATGCTTGTGCTTTTGTTGGGACATTTGTCTAACTTTCAAATTGTGTTGAAGCCGGCTATCTTAATATGATACATCAAATGAAAGAGCTGGTCACAGGAGCTGGAAAAAAGGCATATACTCTTGCCATGGGGAGACCAAATCCTGCAAAGCTTGCCAACTTCCCTGAGGTTAACTCCGATGCATGAAATATTATTTTTCTTGACCTTATGAGCAAGACTAGCTCAGAATCTCTGATGACTGTTTCATTCTTGCCGCAGTGCGATGTTTTCATCTATGTCTCCTGTGCCCAAACGGCTCTGCTGGACAGCAAAGAGTTTTTGGCTCCTGTAATCACACCATTTGAAGCCATGATAGCTTTCAAGAGGTACCAAGTGATTGACATCTAACTGCTGTCATGGTTCAGTTATGTCTAGCTTTTAAACTACTGAGATTCTCGATCTCTCTGCCCTCTCTTCATTAAGTTCTTTCCATCTTTGATGTCCTCTGGTTGCTATGTTCCCCTCTTGCAGTTATGAAGAACTGTAATCTTCAAGTAGTTATGGTACTATGATGAAAATTGGTTCAGGATATGAGGAACAGTTTTTAGACAGCGTCTTTCTTGCCAGTCTCCTTATGTCTATGTTTACTCTGGCTGATGATAGTGCATGGTTGTATGCCAGCATGTTCATGGTTGAGTTTTCTTGATGCAATTAAATTATAGGATAATGAAGAAGAGCATGCTAAGGGATTATCCACTAAAGCATTCTACCTACAATCTGGCCATGTGATTGAAAGAATGTGATAAGTGGCCAAAAGGTGCTTTTTAGTACGAATATTGAGTTATCAACTTATGGGTCTGCTCCTCCCGGTTAACCCAAAAAAAAAAACCGAAAAAGAGTTCCTGTCTGCACATGAACCAAGTATAAGTAAATTCAAGGGCTTATCCACTAAAGTATCAGTTATGTGTGGCTCTGTCACTATCCCTTGGTATATTTGCTATTTATGGTTGCTAATACATCTATATTTCACTGCACTAGTGGAAGTCGATGGACAGGAGAGTACGTTATGGAATTTCGGGATTTGATTAAATTATCCCCAGAAGAAGTCAGGAAACCATCAGAAGAAGCTCGATTCTCCTTCCTTCAGGGTGGATATGTAGAAGACCAAAATCTGGATGGTATTCTTTCTTTCTCACCATATTTCAGAGATATGTCTGACATGCAGAGAAATGCCCCCTGGTTATGATCATTAGCTACCTATTTCTTCTGCTCAATTTCTTTTGGCTCCACTAGGGCTTGACAAGGAAGATTATGAAGGGGATCTCTCATTGGCGCATGCCACAGAGAAGGGTCTTTCACTGCGTGACAGGCATACCAATTCTGTTGTCAAAGGAACGGCTAAATCTGGGGCTGAGTTTCTCGCAGCCAGAACCTATCACGGTCTTGACATGGATAGCTACAGTTCTTCCCCAGAGCCGTTTATAGTTGGCAGGACTGGCAAGGCATCAGGGTATGAGGATGAGAAAAGCCGTGAGAAGGATTAGATGGGTCCGATAAAAAGTTTAGCCGCATTGAAATTCCTGGATGCGACCTACTGACCATCTCGACCCTTTAAGTTGGTGTAGTTCAGTTGATGGACAAATTCAAGTGGCCCCTCATTTGGCACTCGTATCATCAATTCATGTGGCTGGGGAACAGGAGGCAGTGACACCGAGTGTGTCGCTTGGGATCGAAGGGTGCCTCTTTTCATCATCTCGAGCTCAGAAAATGGCGAATGTGGAATGTAACTTATAGTGATTGGTCTCTAGCAAATTAGTTTTAAGAGAGGAAAGGTTAATTTTAGGGGGATTGCCATAAAGTACTGGAGAAAATTCTGTTGTAATTACATGATAGTGAGAGCTTATGCTTCAGGTTCTTGTATTCTCTTTTCTTTTCTTTTCCAAAGTGGCTTTCGGGCTTTCGCTCTTGCTGTGTCATGGCCTTAGTTTCACGGTGTTCTGTAATTACATTTACGGTTCCATAGCAACTCTTTGATAATGTGTTGTGGTTGTTCCTTTGACCAAATCACCTACCTGTACAGCATTTGGATGATAACTTTTGACTTCTTTTGATGGGAAAATAAAAACGTGAAAACGCTCTTTGGAGTTCATACATGGAAGCAGATCATTTTCAACGAACGGGAAAGGACGGAACGCAAGTAGAAAACTACCTCATCGCAGAAGGTGACGGCTCTGAGAATTGGTCAGAATGAATCTAGAAACGAAGAGATAGGTGTCATGGTGGTCGAACTTTGGATTTTTTCAGTGAGGATGTTTTCTAGAACTTGAGACTGGGACGATAATGTGGGAAGCTTCACCTATGAAATGGTCTCTCTTGAATTAAAATGCCCACGTTTGAAAATGAGTACAGCTCATTAAAGATGCGGTTTGACTTTCTGAAAATGATGCATTCCAATCTAATTAGCTTAATGATCCTTCTTTCTCTGTCTAATTTCAGTAGCACAATAATCATGTAAAGGGCGAGATATTGGTCCCGTTCGACCGGCTACCGCGCGTTCAGTTTAGCACCGGTCGGGGCGATCGATCTCTCGACCCCCGACTCGGGAACAGGAACCGAAGTAGTAATTCCACAAGGTGTGATTAGCGGAATGCCCTTGCTCAGATACTAAATTCCGCCAAAGCTATTTAAGCCTCTTTGGCTGATTAAAGGGTCAAGTTTGACTGGCTCAAGTCCAGACTTGCGGTCAACTATGTGCATGGGTGGTTTGCGTGTCGCCACTTTTTTATTTCTAGACTGATGCCCCCCAGTCAAACATTCGAAAAGTCAACGCCACTATCACAGCCATCATTTTCAACTATGTAGGTTTTCATTATCTTTCCATTTTGCATGGTCGAAATTTGTGGACTTTGAAGCTCCATGGAATATGCATATTCCCCTTATTCATCACTATAAATATCCAAGCCTCAACTTATCAAAACTACACTTCAATCTAACATTCCTCCCTTCAAAAAGATGACAACCCTCAAGCTCAAAAAGCTCCTCCTGACCGCCACCGCGCTTGCTGGGATCGTCATCGCTGCTCTTCCCGACGCCGCCTCGGCCCAGAACTGCGGGTGTGCGGCCGACCAGTGCTGCAGCCAGTGGGGCTACTGCGGCACGGGGGACGACTACTGCGGGACGGGTTGCCAGCAGGGCCCGTGCAACGCGCCGGCCCCCACGAACAGCGTGTCCGTGGCGGACGTGGTGACGGAGGCCTTCTTCGACGGGATAATTGGGGAGGCCGCGGAGAGCTGCGAAGGGAAGGGCTTCTACTCGAGAGAAAAGTTCCTTGAGGCTACGGGGAGTTATCCTCAGTTCGGCAGAGTCGGGAGCGTCGACGATTCAAAACGAGAGATTGCCGCATTTTTCGCTCATGTTACTCATGAGACTGGACGTAAGTTTCCTTTCTTAATCTCTTAATAAATTAAAATTAGGAGCAGAGCAGGATGAGATAATTGAATGGCTAGCTTATTAATTTTTGACTAATCTAAAGAGAAAAATTTGCTGCTTGTGGTTGTGCAGATTTTTGCTACATAGAGGAGATAGATGGACCATCAAAAGACTACTGTGATGAGACGAACACCCAATATCCATGCAACCCGAACAAGGGGTACTACGGTCGCGGCCCCATCCAACTCTCTTGGAACTTCAACTACGGCCCGGCCGGAGAGAGCATCGGGTTCGACGGGCTCAACTCCCCTGAGACCGTGGCCACCGACCCGTTGATCTCCTTCAAAACCGCTTTGTGGTACTGGATGAACTTTGTCCGCCCGGTCATTAACCAAGGGTTTGGAGCCACCATCAGAGCCATCAACGGCGCGCTCGAGTGCGATGGCGGGAACCCCGCCACCGTCCAGGCTCGGGTTCAGTATTACACCGAGTATTGTAACCAACTTGGGGTCGCTCCAGGAGATAATCTCACTTGCTAGCCGGCGTAGACTAGACGTGAAATCAAGTTATTGCATGGAGAACGCCAATTAGAATTAGCTTACATGTGAGATTATGGACTGTCATGTAATCATTTCACTTTATTGTATCAATAATGAGTCCCTTACAGATTAACAGGAGAAATCCTATGGTTGTAATCCTTTGTTGTTGCGGCAGCTTTGTACGAGTGCAACCCTTGATCCATCTTTTGCTAGGAAATTGTTCCCATTATTTTTCTCTCTATTGTTTTGCATTTACTTTTGATGGATTAGTAGGAATTTGGTTCCTAAAGTTGCCATGATCATTAAGTCATATTTTCATTCTACACAAGCCAACATTAACTAGTGGTAGTATCATTGTTGTTTGGATGTCTGCCAACACATCCTGGCCGCCGTTACGGAAAAATTATTTAAAACGTCCTAAATCTGTTGCATTGGTACTAATTCAGCCATAATTTTTTTGATTGAACCAATTTAGCCTAAACCTTTTTACATTGATACTAATTCGGTCCATTCAGTCAATTTTGGCCGAAAATTGCTGACGTGGATGTTGAGCATCCTACATGATATGGCTGACGTTGACATGGATGTTTTTTTTTAATGATATTGAATTTTTTTAGAGTTGGACTCGCCGAGTCACGTTTGGGCGAGGGCGAGCGCAGGCGAGGGCGAGCGCAGGCGAGGGCGAGCGTAGGCGAGGTCCCTCTCGCTAGATCTAGTGAGGCCGACCCTTGCTCAAGCGAGGCCAACCCTCGCCGGCCATGGCATGTGGACAATTTGTGTAATTATTTCAAAAAAGAAAAAGAAAAGTGAAGACCTATAGATCAATTAAAACTCTAGAAAAGCCTATAAATATTAAAATCTAGAAATTGGTAAAAGTTCATGTTTTATTCTATGATTTTGTCCGGTGAGCTCGGGGCATCGTATGATGAGTTGAGGGCCTTATTTGAGACTAAATTAGATTTCAAGGTCTTATTCGAAACGAGATCTACTATTAGTCTTCTTTTGAAAAACGTTCCCATTTTAGGGCCAAATTTGTAATACCCTTAATTACAAGTCTTGTGATGGGTTTGAGTCTAATATTCTACGTTCTCTTATTTTATTTTGTGAAATGCTCTTTAGAGTGGTCGGATCAACTTCAGCTTTTGCTCATGTGGTACCCACACGATCAATGATTGTGATGAATATTATTCATAAGGACCGGTCCAAAAAAAAAAAACGCCTTTTGTGTAAGAGGGTTTTAACTTCTAATGAATTTCTCGACTCCCGAATTATCAATGGAATCACGATCGATATCTCATCCCGTGCTCGTCTAAGTGATTATTATCATTAAAAAAACTAAATCAACTTTTAAACTTAAGTAGTAAAATAAAATGGGCAAAATTATACGTGGAGTGTCAATATTTGTGTAAGGCGCTCACTTTGGTGCCAATATTTTTTTTTATCACTTCGGTGCTAATTTTTTTTTGAAAAAAGGTTATTTCGGTGCCAAGTCCGGCAAGGCTCGCCGGAAATCATACGTGGTAATTGTTTATTATTTAAGTAGTCCTATGTGGATCGTCGGAGATTCACGTCAGCTTCCATAGGCAGAAACGACGTGGTTTACCCACTTGGCCCCAAATAAGAACCCTACAAGACCTAAAATCATTCAATTGATAGCAAAAGCCCCAATTGGAAACCCTACCGGCGATTGGAACCCTAATTTTGCGCCCTAATTCGGCTTGCCCCCAAAATCATAGGGATGTCGCCGCCAAATCCGAGGTGATGGAGTCGGTGAATTCGGGATGGTTGTGTGCTTCGCCATAGATTTGCTTCCATTTTAATGATGTTGGTGAAGAAACACATATAGCTTTCTGGAGAAAGTTTCTGTATTCTCTATATTTTTTCCTTCTTGTTTTACAATGCTTTATAGTAAATATATATACAATGAAGAGAATCAATCCTAACAATCCTCCTAATAATCCTCATAATCAAGAGACAAAATAGGAAGTAGGTTAAGTTGGATTCCTATATTATCTCTAATTGATAGCTCACGCCAACACTCCTCCTCAAGTGGGTGAAAAGATATCTTTGATACCCAACTTGACAAGTGAGTTATGAAAGGCCCTGCTTGACACAGCCTTAGTAAGTATGTCCGCCAACTGATCTTCAGACCTGACAAAACGAAATCGAACAACCTTAGCCTCTAAATTTTGCTTGACGAAATGTTTGTCAACCTCAATGTGCTTGGTCCGATCATGCTGAACTGGATTGTGGGAAATATCAATTGCTGCTTTATTATCACAAAACAATCTCATCTCAGATTTCAGTGGGAACCAAGTTCTATCATCAACCTTTTAAGCCACAGTAGCTCACACAACCCTTTAGCCACCCCTCGAAACTCCGCCTCAGCACTAGACAATGCTACTACCTTCTGTTCTTGCTCCTCCATGTAACCAAGTTTCCTCCCACAAATGTGAAATACCCCGATGTAGACCTCCTATCCGAGATGCTACCTGCCCAGTCCGCATCCGTAAATTCTTCCACCTCAAGATGATTGTTCTTCTCAAAGAATAGACCTTTTCTTGGAGCCGACTTCAAGTAGCACAGAATTCGACTCACCGCATTCATATGATCTTCACTTGGGGCGTGCATAAATTGACTCACGATGCTTACAGCATATGCGATATCAGGGCGAGTATGTGACAAATAGATCAGTCTCCCTACTAACCTTTGATATCTATCCTTATTGGTCGGCACATGATCCGAATACTCCCCAAGTCTATGATTCTGAACTATAGGGGTGTTAGTGGGCTTACACTCCAACATTCCAACTTCGGCTAACTAGTCCAGCACATATTTTCTTTGAGACAAAGAAATACCTTCTTTCGATATAGCCACTTCAAGGCCCAAGAAACACTTCAACCCTCCTAGATTCCTCATCTCAAACTCTTCTGCTAGCTTCTCTTGGAGTTTCGAAATCTCTTCACGGTCATCTCCTGTGACAATCATATCATCCACATACATGATTAAGGCCATTACCTTTCCTTGACGCCGCCTTAGGAACAACGTATCATCTGAGTTGCTTTGAGAATACCCATATCTTCTCATTGCTGAGCTAAAGCGACTAAACCAAGCACGGGGTGATTGCTTTAACCCATACAATGAACGTTCTAGCTTGCACACTACGTTGGGTTGAGTAGCACAACAATACCCAGTTGGAACTTCCATGTAGATTTCTTCCTTCAAATCCCCACGAAGAACGCATTCTTCACATCAAACTGATGCAGCGGTCAGTCCAGATTCACTGCAAGAGACAACAAAACTCTAATAGAATTAAGCTTCGCCGCGGGGGAAAACGTTTCTTGGTAGTCTGCACCATAAGTCTATGTATATTCCTTTGCTACCAGCCATGCCTTGTATCTCTCAATGGAGCCATCTGCTTTGTATTTGATAGTAAAAGCTCACTTACACCCCACTGCCATCTTCCCCTTTGGTAACTTTACAGGTCTCCAAGTCCTGTTTTTTTGTAATGCTTCCATCTCCTCTTTCATTGCCTGAACCCACTTGGGATCCCTCAAAGCCTCTTGCACCCCACCAGGAACTCGGGTTGCAGAAGCATTTGATACGAATGCCTTTAATGGTTCTAACAATCTCCCTGTCGAAACATAATTTGCAATAGGGTACTTTGATTTTTGTTCCTCCACGTCTGGTGAGTACCGACTAGGGGGCTTGCCACGATTGTGCCTGTCGGGTAATTTATATCCAACAACCACATCAAAATCATCACAAGAGTTAGGTGTGGTAGGAGATCTTACCTCAGGAGTATCCTTAGGAGAATGGTTGGGTACTGAAGAGGGGACAATTTGAAGAGAGGGCTGTTCTTGAGGCTGTTCGTGTGCACCTTGTACCGGTACAAACTGATGATCACTTTCTGTCGAGACGTGACTATCTTCCTGCACAACTCCTACCGTTGGTCCTGTCACGGCCTGATTCGCTGCAATTTCTGTCGACGGTACCACTATCGGGGGCCTGTCGTGAGTCAGACCCAGTCCAATCCCTTGCCAAAACACCACCCTCCCACCAATTTTCCCTTTCTCGATGTAGCTCCCCCTAAAAGGGATAATTGGTGTCAGGGTAGAAGAATCTGGACTCAACATTTGTCGCATCCATAGTGACGCGTGTCTTCTTAGTGACCCGGTTGTAGCAGCGATAGCCCTTCTGATGGGTTCCATAGCCAATAAAAATACACCGCACGGCACAAGGATCAAGCTTGGTTCTTTGGTTCTTGTGAAGATGAACATAAGCTACACACCCGAACACTTTAGGAGGAAGCGTCAAGACCGAGAGAACAGAAACATGTTCTGAAAGAACTTGCAGCAGGGTCTGAAATTTTAGCACACAAGAGGGCATCTGATTTATTAAGTGGACTGCAGTAACAACGGTAGCATCCCAAAAACGATTGGGAACATAACCACCCACCAAAAGAGCCCGGGCTATCTCAAGAATATGGCGATTTTTCCTTTCTGCGACGCCGTTCTGCTGGGGGGTCTGGGTGCACAACGTATCATGGATAAGGCCATGTTCTTGAAAGTAAGCTTTGAGTTATTGATTAACATATTCGCCCCCATTATCAGTATGAAGGACGCAAAGTTGCGCCCCAAATTGTGTTGCAACCATGCGGTGGAACACACGAAATATTTTAGAGACCTCATCCTTGTGCTTCATCAAATACAACCATGTCATCCGTGTACAATCATCCACAAAAGTCACAAACTAGCGAATTCCCGAAAAGGTGGTAATGGGTGAAGCACCCCACACATCAGAGTGGACTAATGAAAAAGGTGTTGCACTTTTATTGAAACTTGATGGACAAGAAACACGATGACTCTTTGCCAAGATGCATGTTTCACACTAGAATACAGAGTCTGATAAACTACTGAACAACCCAGGAAATAAGTGCTTCAAATATCCAAAATACGGGTGCCCTAATCGACAATGCCATGGCCAGATGTCTTTCTCTTTACCAGTAGATTGATCGCGGGCTTGATTCACTCTGCTAGTGTAAAAATTATCCACATAGGACAACCCCTCCCTCTCAATACCACGTCCAATAATATTATTCGTGAGGATATCTTGAAATAAAAAAAAAATTGGGATACATAAGAACACTGCAATTTAATTCATCAGTAATCTGTCCAATAGACAGCAACCGGTTAGATAAAGAGGGCCTGAGCAAAGTGTGAGATAGTGATAGGGAAGGCGTGAGAACAACACTTCCAGCCCCGGTCACAAGATAACTATGGCCATTTGCATTGTAGATACTTTGTCGACGTGGAGTGGTATGGCACGTGAGGTCACCAGGATTGAGTGTCGTGTGATTGGTAGCGCTAGAATCAACAATCCACCCACTGCCCTCACCCTGACGAGTGTTGACAAAAACACAACCGTATTTACCTTCAGATGCCGAGACAGAAGTACTGGTGGAGTCTACCAGTGGAACCAAGGACGCTTGTCCTTTACCCCTATTCATTGCAATCTCAGTCTTTTTCTTGGATTGAAAATCTTTCCACCAATCGGGGTACCCATGTAACTTGAAACAGGTCTCCTTGGTATGTTTAGGATTCCCATAATGGGTGCATCCCTCTGCTGGTTGCGGCTTGTGCTTCGAACTTGCGTTGGACCTGCCCCCTCCTATCACAGCACCCATGGAAGCCATCTGTAGAGTCTGTGGTTCTGGGTTGCCTTTAAGAAACCGCGAGCCCATCTTCCCCCCACGTGACACCATTGCAGCAGCAGTGGGAGCATCCGTGTTAGTCAACATCACAGCTTGACGCACATCCTCCCGCCAGACCCGTGCGTAAACTTGTTCAACCGTAGGAAACGATTGCATCTGTAAGACATCCGCCCTGACCTTGTCAAGTCAATCATCAAGACCATCAAGGAATGTGTAGACACGATCTTCTTGGACAGCCATATTGTAGCGCTTGATATCAATGGAACACACCATGGGGTTTGGACGGCGAAAATCAATCTCCTTCCAGAGTCCTTGAAGATCATTGTAGTATTTTTCGATAGGTCCTCATGCCTGCTTCAGCCGAGTAACTCGGTGCTTCAAAACATACACCTAGGAGACATTGTTGCCCTCAAAAGAAGTGGTAGCCACCGAATCCCAAACTACTTTTGCAGTTGGGAATCGGATAAAATTGCCAATCAACGCCGGGTCTATGGAGTTGATTATCCATCCTTTCACCGTGGAATCCTCGGTTTTCCACTTTCGAAAGCCAGGATCGATCGAATAAGGTTGGGGAAGATCCCCATTAATATATCCCAACTTGTCTTTGCTTGAGATGTACATCTCGACAACTTGGGACCAAAGGCCATAGTTGCTATAGGTGGGGCTGGTGCCTCAACTTGGGAAGGCGGGGCATGATGCTGGGTCAGAAGTTGCTTCATCGCCGTTGTCAGATCTTCAAGGATCGTCATGACCGAAGAGTCCCCACCAGTTGATTGTGGGAGAGTTAAATCAGTGCGTTCATCCATGGTGAGATCAAGTCCTAGGGTCGAGTTGCTATGATACCATGAAGAAACGCATATATCTTTCTGGAGAAATTTTCTGTATTCTCTATATTTTTTCCTGCTTGTTTTACAATGCTTTAGAGTAAATATATATACAATGAAGAGAATCAATCCTAACAATCCTCCTAATAATCCTCCTAATCAAGAGACAAAATAGGAAGTAGGTTAAATTGGATTCCTATATTATCTCTAATTGACAGCTCACGCCAACAGTTGGTCACTTTTGGGATGCTTGTGTGCTTCACATATTAAAGGAGGCTGCTTGAATTCATGATTCGTTGAAGTTGTTTGAGGAAGAGGAGCCGGTTGTACGCGTGCGAAGGTTAATCAAGGATGCAATCACTGACGAGAGGTTTGAGGTACTTGAATTCTATTTCTGAAGCTTAATCTTTATCTTCATTTTTGCTGCTGCATTCTTTTCTTTTTGATGGAGGGCAGGAGCTTGCAAATGGAGGGCAAGAGCTTTAGCAGTGGCTCTAATTTGTTCCGACGAAGAGAAGAAGAAGCTGAGTGTTACTGTTTTTTGTGGGTTCCCGAGTCCAAGAAGAACATCTTGGACTCGGTTGAATCTCGGCAAAAGATTCCATGGATGCGGCCGTTATAGAGAAGGCTTGAAGTGCAACTATTTCAAATGGGTCGATGCAAAAATCTCCGGTCGAGCGAGAGATGTGATATTGGAACTACTTGAAGGACGACATCAACCTCCACCTACGTTAATGGACGAGTTGGAGGATGTGGACTCAATGCAAATTGAAATGAAGTGTTTAGCTTCTCTAGGCAACCAGTTGAAGAAGGAAGTGAAGAGAATGAAATTTGAAAGAAAGTTTTATCGAGCGGTCATTGTGATATTGTTGTCTTGTGTAGTCTATTTTATGGTCAAATGTAATGTTTGCAATGAGAAGAAGTTTCTTAGTCTATCGTAGTTGACGTTATGTGACATATGTACTTGTATATCGTGAAGTAACTATCGTTCTGTTGTTGGTTTGCTGCAAAATTTGAATGGAACAAGAGGATTGTTGCAATGTATGGTTGGAAATGAAAGGTTGGAGTCATTGGTTTCGAGCACTTACAAGTTGTTTTGCTTAGTTGTGTATTGTGAATCTTGGTTTGCTTAGTTTTAGTTTTTGTCTAAGAAGTTTGGTTTCCTGCAATGTTTGCTGATTTGATAGTACGGGTTTGCTGTAAATTTTACTGCAAACCATTATCAAATGAAAGACTTCTAAGAATTTCGTGGAATAATTATCAATGTCATAAGTTGTAAATTATGATCGTTTCAGTGCCAGTATTTTCTGAAAGTGATCACTTAAGTCCATAAGTTGTAAAATGTGATCACTTAAGTGCTATAAGTTTTAAAAAGTGACCAGTCGTGGTCGAATTTTGGTAATATTGTTGGGATTTTGGTAGGGACCCTCGGTGTCGGTATGTTGTGTTCATAATTTCTGGTGGGGTGCTTGTGTTTAAGTAGCCAGTCTTCCTCTTTCTGGGAATACTAAACTTGTCCTTCTGGCAGAGGGATTATGTGCTTTCTGAAAGGGTTAAAAGTGTTCACAATTTACGTTAGCTCTGTGCAACTTTGAACTAGTCTCAAAACGTAGATCTCTGTCCAATCTCGCACTCTCGCACTTTCCACTATTTCATGATTCATAAGTTGCATTCATTTTGGGGGTAGGGTGGTCTAATATAAACTATGTACATTGTTTACACTATTGATGATTCGAAATAATGATAATATTCTCTGTAATCAGACATTGTCAATAGATATTTATAAAATGGTCGAAGAAAAACATAAATATACTTGGGATAGAATTGTCGAATGTGAGAGGGTTAATAAAAGAGAGCATATGAAGATGTGATCTATTTGTGGCGAAAAAAGAAAGAAAGATGTGATAGGTTCAGATGTTATCTTGACATGTTGTTAATCTCTGATTGTCTTGCTCTATGTTTCAAAGTTTCATATGTTGCATCTGCTGCTAGGAGAAAAGCTTTGCGATGATTATGCTTGTGCTTTTGTTGGGACATTTGTCTAACTCTCAAATTGTGTTGAAGCCGGCTATCTTAATATGATACATCAAATGAAAGAGCTGGTCACAGGAGCTGGAAAAAAGGCATATACTCTTGCCATGGGGAGACCAAATCCTGCAAAGCTTGCCAACTTCCCTGAGGTTAACTCCGATGCATGAAATACTATTTTTCTTGACCTTACGAGCAAGACTAGCTCAGAATCTCTGATGACTGTTTCATTCTTGCCGCAGTGCGATGTTTTCGTCTATGTCTCCTGTGCCCAAACGGCTCTGCTGGACAGCAAAGAGTTTTTGGCTCCTGTAATCACACCATTTGAAGCCATGATAGCTTTCAAGAGGTACCAAGTGATTGACATCTAACTGCTGTCATGGTTCAGTTATGTCTAGCTTTTAAACTACTAAGATTCTCGATCTCTCTGCCCTCTCTTCATTAAGTTCTTTCCATCTTTGATGTCCTCTGGTTGCTATGTTCCCTTCTTGCAGTTATGAAGAACTGTAATCTTCAAGTAGTTATGGTACTATGATGAAAATTGGTTTCAGGATATGAGGAACAGTTTTTAGACAGCGTCTTTCTTGCCAGTCTCCTTATGTCTATGTTTACTCTGGCTGATGATAGTGCATGGTTGTAATGCCAGCATGTTCATGGTTGAGTTTTCTTGATGCAATTAATTATAGGATAATGAAGAAGAGCAGGCTAAGGGATTATCCACTAAAGCATTCTACCTACAATCTGGCCATGTGATTGAAAGCATGTGATAAGTGGCCACAAGGTGCTTTTTAGTACGAATATTGAGTTATCAACTTGTGGGTCTGCTCCTCCTGGTTAACCAAACAAAAATACCGAAAAAGAGTTCCTGTCTGCACGAGCAAAGTATAAGTAAATTCAAGGGCTTATCCACTAAAGTATCAGTTATGTGTGGCTCTGTCACTATCCCATGGTATATTTGCTATTTACGGTTGCTAATACTGTTGAAAGGGTAGTTTAGTACTCTCCATAATTAGTGAGCCCTAATGCTCACTATATAGATATATAGAGATGTTGTAATCTGAAAGAGTGAATGACGATTATGTTTTTCATCATGATATCAGAGCTTACGATCGTCACCAAAATCCTTCTCTGCTTTCAGTAAAAAAAAAAAAAAAAAACCTTGATCTAGAGCGGCCGGCGTTGCCTGACGCCACCCGGCGTTGCTCGACGCAGCCCAGATCTGGCGAAGCATCGCTGACCAGCGTCGCCCTACGCTTGGCGCTGTCGCCCGTCTCGCACGAGTCCCTACATCGTGGCTCGATAAAACACAGGGCTTTCAATCTCCAACGGTGATGAGGCAATTTCCGATCTGGCAAATCCCGCGATAGCTCGGCCAGAGGAATCCCGACAAATTCCAGCCGTTACATTCCAACTGCTCCGGCTTTTGGGGGCATGTACATTGGTGCGCTAACAGTGCTGGCAGATTTCATGGGGGCAATCGGTTCGGGGACTGGGATCCTCCTGGCAGTCACCATCATCTACCAATACTTTGAGACATTGGAGAAGGAGACAGCCACTGAACTCGGTTTCTTTGGTTTCTAAATCACGTTCATCTTTAACTTATGCTTGTCGGTGCTGACCCCCTGCAGTTTTGAATTAAGTTGAGATATAGATTAGACCGAGTCAACACCAGTAATTTTAGTTCCAAAGTAGAACAGCTTTTTGTTTACCAACTATGTGCTTAACAGAGCGGAGGAAAGCAAGATCTAAAGATTGTTTATTGCTGGCTGCATGCTGTGGTAGGCCTCTTTGACTGTGCATTAGGGGTGAGCAAATCGGACCGACCGGACCGGGACCGCCCGGACCGGACCGGAACTGGTGGTCCGGTTCCTGGTTCTAGGGGCCCAGGACCGGACTGCCCGGACCGGACCGGTCAAATTTTTTTTTAAAATAAAAGTAATCCTAAATCTAAGTTTAGGGTTTATTCTTTCTTATGCACTTCGCCACTTCCCACTTTCCCAGCCCTGCCTCTCTCACGTTTCTGACTCTCTCGCAAGTCAGAGACATGACAATGTTTCCTTGTGCAATATAACTATGAAAGCCAAGAATCACAGCAACAACAGCTTCATAAAAATGGTTTGCACAGTTCGAACGAAAAAAAAAAAGGCTTGCACAGATATTAAAAGTTGTCAGATAGTAAACCTTTGGAGTTGTGCTTGCAACATATTCACATATGCCAGAAGCTCTGGCTTCTCCTTTGCAGCAGCTGACTCTTTTTCTTGAACTTTCTTTTTTCTAGAATCAGCATTTGCCTCAGCAACTCTGGCCTTCTCTTTTTTTTTTTTTTTGGCATGTTTCCGGTCCAATGGAATCGACCGAGAATCGGACCGGGCCTGGAACTGATCATCCCTACTGTGTATTGTCCTGTTTTACTCCCAGCCCATATAAGTGAATCTTCCTTTCGATTTGTGCTTTTGTTCTGATGAGTTATTGTGTTTGATGGTAATTATTACGTTTGGTGCACAAGGTGCAAATTTCTATTAAGTTCGCTTTTATATTATTATTGAGTTATGGTTGGCAATTCTAGAAACATGGATACCAGTCTCACTAATCTGAAGTTGACATCTGTTAAGCTCGATAGGACTAATTACCCTTCTTGGTCTATGGCAGTCGAAACATATCTTTTGGCCACCAAACAACTGAGTTATCTGACTTCATCTCCACCTACGGATAAAACAAAGGAGGATGATTGGCGCTCTAGCGATGCTGCTCGGACATTGTTGTGGAATACCATGGATTCCAAGATTAGTTCTCAGTTTATGTGGTGTACATCAGCCAAAGCTATTTGGGACAAATGTGCTCTTATGTTTTCAGGTCGTGATAATATGACTCGTGTTTGTGATGTGTGGGATGAGCTATTTGACCTACGTATTGGAGACATGTCTGCATCTGATTACTATTCTAGGTTCACTACCCTTTGTGAGAAACTGGATACTTATTTGCTTACCACTGATGACATTAGAGAGTTGGCCAAGCGCCAACAAGATATGAGAGTTGTGTTATTTCTCCGAGGACTTGGTCCTACTCATTCTTCTCTCCGACAGCAAATTATCTCCCAGGGTACTCTTCCATCGGTAGATGAGGCCTTTTCTCGGGTCCTTCGATGCGTGCCTGACTCATTATCATATGCACCTGTAGCAGTGCTATGGTATCTCAGTCTTCTGGGGGTCGTGGAGGTTGGGGGCGTGGTCCTCGGTGTCGTGGCAGGTCTGTTTTTTCACCAGGTCGTGGCCGAGATGGTGGTAGGGGTGTTGGAAGTTCTCGTTATTGCAACCATTGTCAGCGAGCTGGCCATACCGAGCCTTATTGCTATACCCTACATCCTGAGCTTCGTCCACGGGCTGCTTGTGCCGAAGCAGTAGAATCTCTAGTACATAAGGTTCCTGATCAGTCACAGGAGTTACCTAGTACCATTATGCTAACTCGCACCGAGTACGAGTCCTTAGTGCGTCCCAAACAGGTGGTGAATTCCTCTACTCCTACTGCTACATAGATTTCTTTAGGTAGTCCGTCTTGTTTACTCTCTTCTGCGCCCACTTCCTGGGTCGTAGATTCTAGTGCCACCAATCATCTGACCGATAATTCTAAGTTGTTGTCTGGTATTACCTCTATGTCACCTAGTTCTGTTACACTTGCTGATGGTTCACAGTCACATATCACTGGTCAAGGGAATGCAACCTTGGGTCCCTCTCTTACTCTTTCATTTGTTTACCATTTGCCAGCTTTCCCATATAACTTGCTCTCTGTTAGCTCTCTTACTAGATATTTGAATTGTTATGTAATGTTTACTTCCACTCGTTGCGTCTTTCAGGATTTGAGGACCGGACGGATGATTGGTGGCGGACATGAGTCCAATGGGCTTACTACCTGAACAAAGACCTTATTGCTGCGGCTACTTAGAAGAAAACTTCTTCCGACTTATTTCAGATGCATTGTCGTATAGGTCATCCACCACCTGACATTCTTCATCATTTTTCACCTGTTTCAGAATATGTGAGTCATATCCAGTGTGATGCTTGTCAATTTGGCAAACACCATCAAGTATCGTTTCCTTCTCATGTCTAACACCGTGTGTCAAGTCCTTTTGAGTTGGTCCATTCTGATGTTTGGGGATCGTGTCGTGTCAGTGATATGTCTGGTTATAAATATTTTGTTACATTCGTGGATGATTATTCCCAAACGACGTGGTTATATTTAATAAAAGATCGAACTGAAGTTTTTTCTTATTTTCGTATGTTTTACTTTGAAATTCTCAATCAATATCATGTTTCTATTAAATGTTTGCATTCTGATAATGCTAAAGAATATATGGTCGTTTCCTCTGGTTTTCAATCATTTCTTATATCACATGGGATTTTGCATCAGACTTCTTGTCTCTATACCCCCCAACAGAATGGGGTGGCTGAACGAAAAAATCGTCATCTCCTGGATGTGGCCCGTTGCCTCCTTTTTCATATGAACCTCCCCAAAATGTACTGGGGGCATGCTGTTCTTACAGCATGTTATCTCATAAATCACCTTCCATCCTTAGTGCTTAATGGGGGCATACCTTTCTTCACTATCCATCCTACAAGTTCACTTTTTACTTTACCACTTCGTGTGTTTGGGTGTGTCTGTTTTGTGCATCATCTTGCTCCTGATCTTGATAAGCTCGATCCACGGGCTGACAAGTGTGTGTTTCTTGGGTATTCTCGAACTCAGAAAGGGTATAAGTGTTATAGTCCAGTTAGTCGGCGATTGTATGTCTCAGCAGATGTAACCTTTTTCGAGGATCAGTCATATTACTCTGAAGATATTCTGTCTTCGACCATGGCTCCACTACCGCATATTCCCTTGGTGAGTATGCCTGAGTCATCAGCGTCATTGCCTAGTTTTCAGTTCGCTGACAAGACCTATCAACGGCGCCGATCTGTTCGACGTGAGGTAGTACAGTCGTCGCCTACATTGGATATGCATGATTCTCCACCAGTCAATGTCCCGTCTTCTAATCCACCAGTTGCTTCTAAGCCTGATTCTACTACTGACATTCCCATTGCATTGCGCAAAGGTACACATTCTTGTGTTGGTCAACCCAATCCTCGGTTTACTCCCTATAGTGGATTGTCTTGTCATACACATACTCGTTACCCTCTTTCTCAATTTTTATCCTACGATTGTCTTTCTCCTACATATTCCTCGTTTGTTGCTTTTTTATATGCTATGTCTATGCCAAGTACTGTTGTAGAGGCTTTTGCTCATCTAGGTTGGCAACAGGCTATGGAGGATGAAATGCAGGCGCTATAGGACAATGGGACATGGCAACTTACATCGTTACCTGCTGGGAAACAGGCTGTGGGGTACCGTTGGATTTTTACAGTGAAGTTTCAACCAGATGGCACTGTTGAGCGTCTGAAGGCACGCCTAGTTGCCAAAGGTTACACCCAAACATATGGAGTTGATTATGATGATACATTCTCTCTTGTAGCAAAGATACATTCCATTTGTGTTTTCATTTCTCTTGCTATCCATTATGGTTGGACTCTTCACCAACTTGATGTCAAGAATGCCTTTCTTCATGGGGACATGGCAGAGGAGGTATATATGGAGCAACCCCCGGGGTTCGTTGCTCAGGGGGAGTCTACCAGTGTTTGTCGCCTACATAAGGCATTATATGGGTTGAAACAGTCTCCTCGTGCCTGGTTTGGTCGTTTCAGTGATGCAGTTATTCGGTTTGGTTTGCGATGTTGTACTGTAGATCATTCTGTATTTAGCTCTACTTCTCTTGTTGGGTGTGTTCTCTTGGTTGTGTATGTGGATGATATTATCATTACTGGTAGTGATTCTATGGGCATAAAAAAAAAATGAAACAGTTTTTACGGGCAGAGTTTAGCACAAAAGATATGGGTTGGTTTGCAGTATTTCTTGGGCATTGAGCTGGCCTACTCACATGATGGTATCTCATTATCACGGCGGAAATATGTACTGGATATTCTTAGTGAGGTTGGTTTTTTTGGAGCGAAGCCTGCTAATACTCCGATGGATCCTAATGTGAAGCTTGATGCAGAACATGGTGAATTACTTTAAGCTCAATTATTTAACTGTTGCCTGACCAGATATCTCTTTTGTTGTTAGTGCTGTTAGTCAATTTATGAGTACTCCTCGTACTACACATTGAGAGGCAGTGCTACGTATAGTTAAATACTTGAAGGGAGCACCAGGGAAAGGGATATTGTTCAAGAATCATGGACATCTTGATGTTATTGGCTACTCTAATGCTAATTGGGCTGGTTGTCCTTTTGATAGGCGATCAACTTCTGGTTACTGTGTATTCTTGGGAGGCAATCTTGTGAGTTGGAAAAGTAAGAAACAGCAGGTGGTGTCTTGATCGAGTGCTGAGGCGGAATATCGGGCCATGGCTCATGTGACTAGTGAGTTGATTTGGTTGAGGATGTTATTATCCGAACTTAGTATGTCATCTTCAGCTCCCTCAGTTTGTGTTGTGATAACCAGTCTGTTATGCATATCGCTTCAAATCTAGTTTTTCATGAGCGCACGAAGCATATTAAAGTAGATTGCCATTTTGTGCGAGAAAAGATTCAAAACAAGGACATAACACGTCATTACACACGAACCAAAGACCAACTTGCTGATCTTCTCACTAAGTCATTGCAGGGCAATAGAGTAAATACTTTGTGTAACAAGTTGGGGCTCTTTGATGTTTATGCCCCAACTTGAGGGGGAGTGTTGAAAGGGTAGTTTAGTCTTCTTCATAATTAGTGAGCCCTAATGCTCACTATATATATGTTGTAATCTGAAAGAGTGAATGACGTTTATGTTTTTCACCAAATACATCTATATTTCACTGCACTAGTGGAAGTCAATGGACAGGAGAGTACGTTATGGAATTTCGGGATTTGATTAAATTATCCCCAGAAGAAGTCAAGAAACCATCAGAAGAAGCTCGTTTCTCCTTCCTTCAGGGTGGATATGTAGAAGACCAAAATCTGGATGGTATTCTTTCTTTCTCACCATATTTCAGAGATATGTCTGACATGCAGAGAAATGCCCCCTGGTTATGATCATTAGCTACCTATTTCTTCTGCTCAAATTTTTTGGCTCCTCTAGGGCTTGACGAGGAAGATTATGAAGGGGATCTCGCATTGGCGCATGCCACAGAGAAGGGTCTTTCACTGCGTGACAGGCATCCCAATTCTGTTGTCAAAGGAACGGCTAAATCTGGGGCCGACTTTCTCGCAGCTAGAACCCATCACGGTCTTGACATGGATAGCTACAGTTCTTCCCCAGATACGTTTATAGTCGGCAGGACTGGCAAGGCATCAGGGTATGAGGATGAGAAAAGCCGTGAGAAGGATTAGATGGGTCCGATAAAAAGTTTAGCGGCATTGAAATTCCTGGATGCGACCTACTGACGATCTCGACCCTTTAAGTTGGTGTAGTTCAGTTGATGGACAAATTCAAGTGGCCCCTCATTTGGCACTCGTATCATCAATTCATGTGGCTGGGGAGCAGGAGGCAGTGACACCGAGTGTGTCGCTTGGGATCCAAGGGTGCCTCTTTTTCGAGCTCAGAAAATGGCGAATGTGGAATGTAACTTATAATGATTGGTCTCTAGCAAATTAGTTTTAAGAGAGGAAAGGTTAATTTTAGGGGGATTGCCATAAAGTACTGGAGAAAATTATGTTGTAAGTACATGATAGTGAGAGCTTATGCTTCAGGTTCTTGTTTTCTCTTTTCTTTTTCCAAAGTGGCTTTCGGGCTTTCGGGCTTTCGCTCTTGCTGTGTCATGGCCTTAGTTTCACTGTGTTCTGTAATTACATTTACGGTTCCATAGCAACTCTTTGATACTGTGTTGTGGTTGTTCCTTTGACCAAATCACCGCTACCTGTACAGCATTTGGATGATAACTTCTGACTTCTTTTGATGGGAAAATAAAAACTTGAAAACGCTCTTTGGAGTTCATACATGGAAGCAGATCATTTTCAACGACAAGGACGGGACGGAAGTAGACAACCACCTCATCGCAAAAGGTGATGGCTCTGAGAATTGGTCAGAATGAATCTAGAAACGAAGAGATAGGTATCATGGTGGTCAAACTTTGGATTTTTTCAGTGAGGATGTTTCCTAGAACTTGAGACTGGGACGATAACGTGGGAAGCTTCACCCATGAAATGGTCTCTCTTGAATTAAAATGCCCACGTTTGAAAATGAGTACAGCTCATTAAAGATGCGGTTTGACTTTCTGAAAATGATGCGTTCTAATCTAATTAGCTTAATGATTCTCCTTTTTCTGTCTATTTTCAGTAACACGATAGCCACGTAAAGAACGAGATATCGGTCCCGTTCAATCGGCTACTGCGCGTTCAGCCTAGCGCCGGTCGGGGCGATCGATCCCTCGAATCCCGACTCGGGAACAGGAACCGAAGTAGTAATTCCACAAGGTGTGATTAGCGGAATGCCCTTGCTCAGATACTAAATTCCGCCAAAGCTATTTAAGCCTCTTTGGCTGATTAAAGGGTCAAGTTTGACTGGCTCAAGTCCAGACTTGCGGTCAAATATGTGCACGGTGGTTTGCGTGTGGCCACTCTTTTATTTCTAGATTGATGCCTCCCAGTCAAACATTCGTAAAGTCAACGTCACTATCACAGCCATCATTTTCAACTAGGTAGGTTTTCATTATATTTCCATTTTGTATGGTCCAAATTTGCTGACTTTTTTTTTTTTTTTGGTCGGACAAATTTGCTGACTTTGAAGCTCCATGGAATATGCATATTCCACTCATTCATCACTATAAATATCCAAGCCTCTCCTCATCAAAACTACACTTCAATCTAACATTCCTCCTTTCAAAATGATGGCAACCCTCAAGCTCAAAAAGCTCCTCCTGACCGCCGCCGCGCTCGCCGGGATCGTCATCGCCGCTCTTCCCGACGCCGCCTCGGCCCAGAACTGCGGGTGCGCGGCCGACAAGTGCTGCAGCCAGTGGGGCTACTGCGGCACGGGGGACGACTACTGCGGGACTGGTTGCCAGCAGGGCCCGTGCAATGCGCCGCCCCCCACGAACGGCGTGTCCGTGGCAGATGTGGTGACGGAGGCCTTCTTCAACGGGTTAATCGGGGAGGCCGCGGAGAGCTGCAAAGGGAAGGGCTTCTACACGAGAGAAAAGTTTCTTGAGGCTGCGGGGAGTTATCCTCAGTTCGGCAGAGTGGGTAGCGTCGACGATTCGAAACGAGAGATTGCCGCATTTTTCGCTCATGTTACTCATGAGACTATACGTAAGTTTCCTCTCTTAATCACTTAACAAATTAAAATTAGGAGCAGAGCAGGATGAGATAATTGAATGGCTAGCTTATTAATTTGTGACTAATCTAAAGAGAAAAATTTGCTGGTTGTGGTTCTGCAGATTTTTGCTACATAGAGGAGATAGATGGACCATCAAAGGACTACTGTGATGAGACGAACACCCAATATCCATGCAACCCGAACAAGGGGTACTACGGTCGCGGCCCCATCCAACTCTCTTGGAACTTCAACTACGGCCCGGCCGGAGAGAGCATCGGGTTCGACGGGCTCAACTCCCCCGAGACCGTGGCCACCGACCCGTTGATCTCCTTCAAGACCGCTTTGTGGTACTGGATGAACTTTGTCCGCCCGGTCATTAACCAAGGGTTTGGAGCCACCATCAGAGCCATCAACGGCGCGCTCGAGTGCAATGGCGGGAACCCCACCGCCGTCCAGGCTCGGGTTCAGTATTACACCGAGTATTGTAACCAATTTGGGATCACTCCAGGAGATAATCTCACTTGCTAGCCGGAGTAGACTATGGACTGTCATGTAGTCATTTCTCTTTATTGTATCAATAATGAGTCCCTTACAGATTCACAGGAGAAATCCTATGGTTGTAATCCTTGTTGTTGCGGCAGCTTCGTACGAGTGCAACCCTTGATCCATCTTTTGCTAGGAAATTGTTCCCATTAATTTTCTCTCTATTGTTTTGCATTTACTTTTGATGGATTAGTCGGAATTTGGTTCCTAAAGTTGCCAGGATCATTAAGTCATATTTTCATTCTACACATGCCAACATTAACTAGTGGCAATATCCTTGTTATTTGGATGTCCGCCAACACATCCTGGCCGCCATTACGGAAAAAAAATTAAAAAAGTTCTAAATCTATTGCATTGGTACTAATTCAGTCATAAATTTTTTATTGAACCAATTTAGCCTAAACCTTTTTACATTGATACTAATTCGGTCCATCCGGCCAATTTTGATCGAAAATTGCTGACGTGGATGTTAAGCATCCTACGTGGTATGGCTGACGCTGATATGGATGTTTTTTTTTTAATGATATTGAATCATTTTAGAGTCGGACTCACCAGGCCACGCTTGGGCGAGGGCGAGCGCAGGCAAGGTCCCTCTCGCCAGATCTAAGTGAGGCCGACCCTTGCTCAAGCGAGGCTAGCCCTCGCCGGCCATGGCATATGGACAATTCGTGTAATTATTCCAAAAAAAAAAATGAAGACCTATAGATAAATTAAAACTCTAGAAACACCTATAAATATTAAAATCTAGAAATTGGTAAAAGTTCATTTTTCCTTCTATGATTTTGTCCGGTGAGCTCGGGGAATCGTTTGATGAGTTGAGGGCCTTATTTGAGACTAAATTAGATTTCGAGGTCTTATTCGAAACGAGATCTACTATTAGTCTTCTTTTGAAAAACTTTCCCATTTTAGGGCCAAATTTGTAATATACCCTTAATTACAAGTCTTGTGATGGGTTTGAGTCTAATATTTTACATTCTTTTATTTTATTTTGTGAAATGCTCTTTAGAGTGGTCGGATCAACTTCAGCTTTTGCTCACGTGGTACCCACAGGATCAATGATTGTGATTAATATTATTCATATGAACCGGCCCCCAAAAAAAAAGCTCCTTTTGCGTAATAAGGTTTTAACTTCTAATGAATTTCTCGACTCCCTAATTATCAATGGAATCACGATCGATATCTCATCACGTGCTCGTCTAAGTGATTATTATCATTAAAAAAACTAAATCAACTTTTAAACTTAAGTAGTAAAATAAAATGGGCAAAAGTACACATGTAGTGTCAATATTTGTGTACAGCGCTCATTTTAATGCCAATATGTTTTTTTTTGATCACTTCAGTGCCAATTTTTTTTAAAAAACGTTATTTCGATGCCAAGTCCAGCGAGGCTCGCCGGAAATCATACGTGGCAATTGTTTATTATTTAAGTTGTCCTATGTGGATCATCGGAGATCCACATCAGCTTCCTTAGGCAGAAATGACGTGGTTTACCCACTTGGCCCCAAATAAGAACCCTAAAAGACCTAAAATCGTTCAATTGGTAGCAAAAGCCCCAATTGGATACCCTACCGGCGATTGGAGCCCTAATTTCGAGCCCTAATTCGATTTGCCCCCAAAATCATAGGGATGTCGTCGCCAAATCCGAGGTGAAGGAGTCAGTGAATTTGGGATGGTTGTGTGCTTCGCCATAGATTTGCTTCCATTTTAATGTTGTTGGTCTCTTTTGGGATGCTTATGTGCTTCATATATTAAAGGAGGCTTCTTGAATTCATGATTCGTTGAAGTTATTTGAGGAAGAGGAGCCGGTTGTACGCATGCGAAGGTTAATTAAGGACGCAATCACTAACGAGGGGTTTGAGGTACTTGAATTCTATTTCTAAAGCTTAATCTTTATCTTCATTTTTGCTGCTGCATTCTTTTCTTTTTGATGGAGGGCATGAGCTTTAGCAGTGGCTCTATTTTGTTCCAACGAAGCGAAGAAGAAGCTGAGTGTTACTGTTTTTGTTCCCGAGTCCAAGAAGAACATCTTGGACTCGGTTGAATCCCGACAGAAGATTCCATGGATGCAGCCGTTATAGAGAAGGCTTGAAGTGCAACTATTTCAAATGGGTCGATGCAAAAATCTCCAGTCGAGCGAGAGATGTGATATTGGAACTACTTGAAGGACGACATCAACCTCCACCTACGTTAATGGACGAGTTGGAGGATGTGGACTCAATGCAAGCTGAAATAAAGGGTTTAGCTTCTCTAGGCAACCAGTTGAAGAAGGAAGTGAAAAGAATGAAATTTGAAAGAAAGTTTTGCCAATTGAAGAAGCTGCTATGGTGCAGCTGCTGGTTCAGCTGCAAGTAGATAATACAACTGCTGCACCAGTAACTTCTACACACCAGCTTGCTGCACAACAACTGCACCTTGCACCAGCTAAAGCACCAGTTTGTTGATGTACCCAGCACAAACTCAGCCACAACCATCAACTCAGCCACAATCAGCAAAACAACCACAACCACAAAGCTAACTATTGAAATGACAAAAGCAAATTGGTATTAAAATCTAGAAGTCAGTCATTACATCCACATAGGTGCACATCCAAAAGCGAGTCCAAAAGAAAATCTACATCCACATACAAGTCTAGAACTCAATCATTGCATCCAAAAGCAAATCCACATCCACATTGGTGCACTACCTCCCAGCCAAAAAATAATAACAAAAAACTAAAACCAGCAACCTCCCATCAATCAATCTCCACAAGCCCCCCAGTTCCTTTTCCTCATTTTGATGGTCTGTCTTGATTCATTATCCTCGTACTCTTTTTAACTGGAGGTATGGGTTCTTCAGTTTGGCTTCTTGTCGCATGTACTTTCTTCTTAGTATGCTCATTTCATTAGTGGTGCGAGGATCACTTTGCTTTTATGGAGCTGGCTTCCTTGGAGCAGCACCCGCTGTCTTCTTCTTAGGCGCAGTCTTCTTTGGCGCAGCCGTTGACTCTTGAGTTGTGACACCTTCAATGATAAGCACCCATGTATTAAGTTATTGTCAACAAAATCATATACGATATAAATGCATGAGTAGTATAAAACTCACATGCAAAATGGTCATTCCGGTACGTTCGACTGTGAAAAGGCCATAACCACATTGTCTTATTCTCTTCCCAATAGCTCCTCTTATTCGGTGTGGTCGCTAACTTCCCGCAACCTCAGCAACCTCTGCAGTTGGTCTTCTTCCCACCTGATTAAGACAAAATGAGGTCAATCTTAGGCTAATCCAGCCCACAGAACAACGCGGACACAAACATAAACAAAACACAACTTACTTGTACTTTTTGCCTAGTCTTTTCAGCTGTCGAGGAGGGGCATGGCCCCGCATTTTTCGTAATCCGTGTAGGCCCTTCAGCAACCACACGAGTTGGTCTTCTTCTGACCTGATTAGATTAAGACAAAGTGAGGTTAACTTTGACAAAATCAGCCTACAAAACCAAACAAACACCAACATAAACGAAACAAAACACATCTTACTAGTATTTTCTCCCTAGTATGTGCAACAGTCGAGGATGAAGTTGGCACTGCATTTTCACCGAGACTTGACCCTACGGCAGGCCCTTCACTTGTGCCTTCGGCTGGCCTTAAACTTGGCTATTCATGTCCAGTCTGGTTCTTCAATACACAACCAGCTTTATTGTGGCCTTCCTTTCGATAAAACGAGCAAGTTTTCTTTACACCCCCTTTACTCATCTTCTTAGTTCTGCTCTCCTCATCATGCATTATCCGTATCCTTTTTTGCCTTCCTAATTGCTTCTTCAATGGCAAAGGGTGAGGGGCTTCATGATTTGTTGGCTCCTAGAATTTGCTACTACGAATAGGCTACATCATGAACTGGTACAAAGCAAGGTATGTGCTTTTCCTGTACCAAGTGTCCAAGTAATCCTCTGGATTTTCGTGATTATTGTGGATCGCACAAATGACGTGTTCATAGGGAATCCCAGTAAGTTGCCAGCCTCGACATGAGCACTTTCTAGTATCCAATTTGACTATGTATTTATCATTCTTCTGCATGATCTCATATGCATCATCGCCATTCCAAATAGGATGACAGAACCTTACCTTGGCCATGTTCTCACTCAATCTCCTCACAATCCTAGGACCACAATATGTAGTCCACTTCGCAGCCTCGTCTCTCTATTTTTGCAGCCTACTCATGACTATCACTCGAATATCCTCGAGCATGCCTATGATAGGTTTGCAACTGGCCTCTAAGATTCTGTCATTGAATGCTTCACTTAAATTATTGTTGATGATGTCGCACTTGAACTCTTTGCTAAAGAAGGCCTTACACCAATGCTTAGCTTCGGTCTGGAATAGTGCATCAAAACCATCCTTCGTCAAGTCATACAAGGCCTGTTTGTGAACACTAAAATCAGCCATGTTCGAACTCCTAGCTATCAACCAAAACTGCTTCTGTAGTTTGTCCCCTTTGTACTTCTTCGCCCAGTTTGCATAAATGTGCCTTGCACACATCCTATGTTCAGCATATGGCATCAACTCAGCCAATGCTGGAACAAGTCCCTGCACGACAAGACAAGACAAAGATAGTATCAATAACAATGCACAATTCGCACCTGCTGTGTTGCAGCAACGAGCAGCAGCAGCTGCTTACCAGTTGCTGTGTTGCAGCAGCCAGCAACAGGTACTGGTGCAGCACCACCAGCAGCTGTTGCTGCACCAATAGCTGTAACACCTGCACCAGCTCTTATTTCCCTAAAAAAAAATAGAAAATACAGAATAATAATCACCTTCTGTTGGTCGCTCATGAATGCCCAACCTCCTCCATTATCAATGTCAAGGTCTGCCATTAAGTTTTTTAGAAACCAGGACCAAGTGTCCTTGTTCTCTACTTTCATAATAGCCCAAGCAATGGGAAACATTTGGTTATTGGCATCCATCCCAATGGCATCCAACAACTCTCCCTTAAGTAAACCCTTTAAAAAACAGCCATCAAATCCAATGATTCTTCTGCAACCAACCAAAACACCCCTTTTGCATGCACTGAAGCAAACATACATCCTATCAAACTTGGTCCCAATATCAGGTAGGGGCCTCTCCACAACCTCTACATACACTCTACTGGGTGGGTTATGAAGATTACATTCCCTTGCATAATCCCAAACTGACCATACTCTTCCTTGTACCTTCCCAGCAGTGTCCTCATCACATTTTGCTTAGCTCGTTTGCATTGATTCCTCGAGACATTTATCCTATATGCTCCTTCACCAAAATCTTCAACTGATGACTCTTTATATCAAGCATCGCCTTAATAGTGTTGAAGAAATGCTTCGACAACCAACCACTCGTTACCCTTCTATTGTCAAATACCACTGAACAAGTATGCTCCTCCTCGAATGACCTAACCTGGAACGACCCACTCTTCCTAATCAATGCGCCGTAGATCTTCCATGAACAGTTCGGTTGAGAACATATAACTCTCACAAATTCCTTCGTATTTCTAGTTAACTTAACACTCCGTTGTTCACCAATGGAGTACTTGATAATAGCTTCTTTAAACTCTTTGGCATCACCAAATTTCATTCCAACACTCAAAACAACAGAAGTAGCACTCGGCTCGTATGAAGGAAACTTACTTTTCTTTGTACGCACAGCATGTTCATCTTCAAGCTCAGTTCCCGAACTATCAATCTCAAAATCGTCACCCCCATTTTTTTTCATATTCAGTCTCTTCACCATCAGCTGGAGCTCACGCACCCTTATTTACTAGTTCAGTATTATGCGACTCTCCAAATACGAAAAATCCATTTTCCCGAAAATACCGCTGTTTTTGCCTCGACTGTGCAAATTCGTCATCATCATCATCACTTGGGAATTGACATTTGCCAAACATTCATCATTTGATGAAGTAGATCCAGCAACTTCCCAAGCCTCGCCTATAATGGAACCATCACCAACCTGAGTACTATGTTGTACACCATCTCCTACTTTAGTGCTGTCATCATCATCAACACCATCAATATACTCGACTTACACTAGAGCTTCCTCGCCATGAAGATAATGGTAAAAGATAGTCTTTAACACCATTATCATCATGGAAATATCTCAAACCATCCTTCAAGTCCTTGCCAAGAACACAATAATGCAATCTCGCTATTTTGCAACGTAACTGTTGCACTATCTCCCTAAACAAAATAATATAAGATGGCCTACTTGCATCCATATACACAGTTCCTTCATTCCCACCCACATATTCCCACTCATCAAGTCCTGTGACAAATTCTCCACCATAGTTTACAATTATGTCTAAAGTTCTATCCCCATCCACCATGCTGACACTGCAACCAAGGAAAAAAAAATTATTAGTTTCTAGGACCACAAGCACGACAATATTGACTCAGTAAATTTGACAACCTACATCCACAATAACTTCACATGGGTGGGGACCACATGAAGGACAACCTAGACTCAGACAATTTTTTTCTAGTGGACAGACCCCCACATGCACGCCAACCACACTTAGCCAATTTTTTTAATACAATAGATGCCCCACTTGCACAATAAGAATAGAGATCCCCACATGGACCACAACAATGACAACACAAAGACAAAGGCACGAACAAAGAATCATGGATTGCCCTTTTTAAACCAAATCAGCAAGCCCTGAAGCAGCGACCCCATGAGCACTTTCAAAACCTAGTTTCAAGCAGCCCCCTGCGCCAACAATCCCAAGTTTCCTTTGGAGCCCTAATTTTGCGCAACTCGTAGCAAGAACCCCAAATCCATGCCCTAATTTACTTCCAAGCCCTGATTTCGCGGTGACAGAGCAGCGGGAAGAGAAACTTACGGCGAGCGTGCGACAGAGAGCAACGGCCACCGAGTGATCCACGACCACCAAGCGACGATGAGTGACGGACAGCGACGGGCACAGTGACGTCGAGAAGGAGAGCGACGGGAAAGGGAAGTGTTCGCTAAGAAGATTCTGCCCTTTTTGGGCCTGCTTTGAACGACGTCGCTAAGGGACGTCGTTTTTCTCATGGTCTAGGACTGTAAGTCGAACGGCGCCTTTCAACTTACACACATGTATTTATTTCTTTTATTACATATGCCATGTCACTAAATTTTTGAATTTAAACTGCCATGTCACCAATTTGTTTTAAATTTAAAAAAAAAGCCACGTGTACTGTTTGGCCGGAATTGGCACTTAAATAATAATTATTATTTTTTTACCGAAATTGGCACTTAAGTTATCATTTTTTCTCCGATTTAGCACTGAAATGATCCAAAAAAAAAAATATTGGCACCTAAATGAGCGCCATACACAAATATTGGCACTCCAGGTGTACTTTTGCCAAATAAAATGTCACTCGCGCGCATTTTCACGTTCATTCAAGAATATATGAGCAGTCGATGCAATTGATGCCACCCTTGTTAGCCCTACATGAGAGGACAAAATCCAACTAGGAGCAAAGAAGCAATCCAGAATGAAAGGACAAATATGGTGAAGAAGTTTATCGTCAAAAGCAAGAGGAACAAAGCTCAGACAGCCATGTCAAGAGCAAAACAAAGGACGTGGTGCATAAGAAGACATAATTCTCGAGTGCTTTAGCTCTTCATAACATTACTTGGGAGCCGACGTCGGACCGAAAATTTGAGGTTAGAGAGGGCCGGTCAACTCGAACACTTACAATGTGAACTTCTTACCTATAAATATGTTCGCCGTCCCCAAAGGTCCGCCACTTTGTATCACCTTCTGAAAGACATGAACATCGATTCTGAAATTGTAATTCCCCGGATCGACGAAACAGAAACCGAAAATCCCATTTGATGAGACCACGGGTGACTGACCTTCAGACCCAACTCAAGAGCAAGAACCAAGTAGTAGTTCCACAAGGAGTGGTTAGTGAAATGCACTTGCTCAGATGTCAAATTCTGCCAAAGCAATGTAACCAACCCTCTTTGGCTGATTGGAGGGATGATAGGTTAAACTAGTTTTGAATAACAACAACATCAGATTGACTTCATTCGATTCCGGACTCGCAGTCATATATGTGCATGGTGGTTTGTGTGTGGCCACTTTCTTTTTGGGATTAATACCACGAAAACCCCCAACTGGTCTATTTGTGATAAATTTACCTTCCGTTAGTTTCCGTCAAATTTTACTATCAAATTATTGAATTTGATGACACGTGGCAGTTGACGGGTACACTAATTTGGGGTTTTTACCCTCCGTTGGTCACATGTGTACCAATTTGAGATTTTTCGTGATATTAACCCAATTTAATAGGGGTGAACGGTTCCAGGTTCCACCTGGAACCTGAAACCTACCCGTCTATACAGGTTCCTCATTTTTTGGAACCTAAAACCTACTCTGCATATCTTAAAACCTAGAACCTACCCTGTCACAGGTTCTAGAGTCAGTTTCAAGTTCCACCCAGATTTCACATGTATTTTTAGTTGAACGATTGCAGTGAATAATCACATTTAATGACTACCACCTGCTGCTAAAATTCACAGACCACAACTCATATTTTGACACACGAAAAATATGAAACATTAACAAAGCAAAAGTCTCAATGATAAAGTGATTCCGGATTACATACTCATCATTGGACACCATGGAATACCACAGGATGACGCGAAGACTTATAACAAGAAAAAATATAAAAACTTGCTCTAGGTTTCGGTTCCAGGTTCTAGGTTCCACTTACCTGGAACCTGGAACTACTCGTCAGAACAGGTTCCCTAATTTTTGGAACCTGGAACCTACCCTCCATACCCTGAAACCTGGAACCGATCGGTTCCCACCGTCCGATTCTCCCGGTTCCAGGTTCTACCCTGGAACCATGCTCACCCCTACAATTTAACGGAGCCTAATAGAAAGTAAATTTATCACAGGTGTACTGATTTGAAATTTTTTGTGGTCAAAAAATTAGTTTGAGAATAATTAAGGTTTTTTGCGATCAAAAAATTAATTTGGAGATTTTCGTGCTATTAACTTTTTTTTATATATATTAATGCCCCCAGTTCAAAACACAACATCACTGTCAGAGTCCTCATTTTGAACTGTCTAGATTCTCTTTCCTTCTTGCATGTTCCAAATATACTGACTTTGAATCTCATGCAATATTCTGGCAGCATTGCTCCCCTCGTTCATAGTTAATTATCCAAGCCTCACCTCATCAAAACTACACCTCAATCTATCATTCCTCCCCCTTCAACAAGATGACAACCCTCAAGCTCAAAAAGCTCCTCCTGACCGCTGTCGCACTCGCTGTGATCGTCATCTCCGTTCTGCCCGACACCACCTCGGCCCAAAACTGTGGGCGCGTAGCCAACCAGTGCTGCAGCCGCTGGGGCTACTGCGGCACGGGGGACGACTACTGCAGGGTCGGTTGCCAGGCGGGCCCGTGTAGCGCACCACCGCCGATGAACCACGTGTCGGTGGAAGACGTGGTGACAGAGGCCTTCTTCGACGGGATAATCGGGGAGGCCACGGAGAGCTGCAAAGGGAAGGGCTTCTACACGAGAGGAACGTTTCTTGAGGCCGTGGGGAGTTATCCTCAGTTCGGCAGGGTCGGGAGCGTCGACAATTCGATACGCGACTTTGCTGCATTTTTCGCTCATGTCACTTTTGAGACTGGACGTAAGTTGCCTCTCTTAATAACTTGCAAAAATTAAATCAGGAAAAGAACGTGATGAGATAATTGAATGCAAAATTAATTTGCAACTAATCTAAAGCGAAAAAATCGCTGCTTGTGGTTGTGCAGATTTTTGCTACATAGAGGAGATAGATGGAGCATCAATGGACTACTGTGATCAGACAAACTCCCAATACCCATGCAACCCAAACAAGGGGTACTACGGTCGCGGTCCCATCCAACTCTCTTGGAACTTCAACTATGGCCCGGCCGGAGCATCGGGTTCGATGGGCTCAACGCCCCTGAGCTGAGACCGTGGCCACCGAACCGTTGATCTCCTTCAGGGCTGCTATGTGGTACTGGATGAACTTCGTCCACCCGGTCATGGACCAAGGGTTCGGAGCCACCACCGGAGCAATGAACGGCGCACTCAAGTGCGATGGTAAGAACCCGGCCCCCGTTCAGGCTCGGGTTCAGTATTACACCGGATATTGTAACCAACTTGGGGTCGCTCCTGGAGATAATCTCACAAGAGAGGAAAAATAGAGAGTTGTGACTGTCAGATTGAGAGATCGTGTACTACAATTGTGTTCATTTTCACCAGATTATCCCTTCATTCATGTAACTTTTCAACGGATTTTGGAGGCAAAAGTGCAAAGCAGATCACTTAAGGAAGAAGATAGAAATAAGTTAGCAAGTTCATGACGAAATTTGCAACCTGAGTATCTCGATTCGATCAAACTAAACCATTGGGACCAAATAACTGCAACAAATTGCACAATAACAAATGTCTTTACGACTTTATAGTCCATCCGCAAAAGTACCAACAGGATCAAGTGCCTCTGCCCCAGCGAAAGTATGAATCAACAGTCGGCACAACATACAGAGCAGAACGCCGTCCTTTCAGGGCCTGCTAAAATAGTTACGACTCGATATGGTTCAGAAGAGAAATCAGAGATACAGGCAGCTAAAATCTCAGAGCTTCCTGATACAAAGGAACAGCTTTTGGTCGAGGTCGAACTGATGGAGATTAGAAGGGTCCCCTCTCAGCATCATGAGAAGCCCTCCATATGAAACATATATCTCCCTGAAGCCAAGAAAACTTTCGCGTCAGTAAATCCGAAAAACACCTAGTTTATTTGCTAACCAAGTCAATTGAAGATCGCTAAATGCGCAATCTCGTGGATTAGCATCCCACGTGATCAGCAAGTGATCAGTGCATGAATAGGTGGTATTGGCATGTAAAAGGAAAGCAGAAGCACCAGACTAAGATAAGAGGTACAAATGATACTAGAAGTGGTCATGAAAAAACATGCTTTCACTTGCTAATTTACTCTCCAAGCTCTAAGCTGGTAAGAAACAGGCTCAAGGTCCAGTTGGAAGCAAATGACACGACATAAAGTAGATCGACAAATCGAAGACATGGCATCGCCAGGAAAAACCATGTCATTATATCAACGGAGTTCTTTACAGTGTTAAGAAGAGAAAGCCTCCCATTAAGGAAATGTTCCATAAAAGCTCAAGGTTAAATGAAAAGATAAAGCTTCAAAGACTCTTCTACATGAAGTTAAAAGTTAGATTTTGACTGGCATACCAAAGTATTGTAACAGAGATGTAACAGACATGACTCAAAGAATGCAAATAAAATTAAGCAGAACTTACGCTTTGACTCCTTTTACTGAACCTTTAGAAGCCCTTCCAGCATCATCCTCAGATATCTTGTATAGCTTCCCATGCATAATGTATTCATACTTGTCAGCAATGGATTTCCTATTACCCTGACAATGGTTATCACTAGTCAGAGACTCAAACCTATTATAAGAGTACGAAATGCCAAGAAAAGTATGAAATCCTAGGAAAAAGAGAGATTTGTGAGTTCAAAGCGTGTTATCCCAAGGTTTGAAGGAGTAAATTGCTGGCTTTTAGCAAATGACACCAAACACCGTCAATACTAAATTGGAGGATACAAGGACGACCAAGATATATATATCTTTGTATCTCAAAATGCTAATCACTAGTAACGGAAAAATCAACTGGATGGGTTCAGAGAAGAGAAAATTATCTACAACAATTCTGGAACCTCCAGACCTCCAAGTGGATTGCACATTCTACTCAAAACAGCCCAGAATTACGATTGGGAGAGTTTAGAAAACCCTAGAACAGCAGGCCAATTATTTACATCAATGGCATCACCAAAGGTGACAAGTGAGATGGACAAGCATCAAGTTATGGAGTAAAAGAAGTAACAATCCACTGACCCATAAAATAGACAAGAGATTTGTGTACAAAAGAGGAAGATCATACCGGGGTATAAAATCCTGTATCAGGAGTTCCATCCGGATTTAATGTAGTAGCTAACGCCATGGTGAACTTTTGTCCTTCTTTTATTGGGTATATTTCAGTATTCACATCTAGATGCATGAACATGTCGAATCTTTCGCTTCGTGCTTCAATCCGAGTTACTGAAGAAAGAAAGCAAACCGTGAGTAAGAAATATCCGCGAAATACTGTAGAAAACTCTGAAGATGGCATGAACCACATAATTTGACTACTTAACATCACTGGGGCACACCAGACACCATAACCCATGAGTTCACAACTTCAAAAGATAGCTCCTTATTCAATTTAAACAGCATACTATTTGCACATCAAAAGATAATTCTTATCTTAGGGCACCTCACAGAAAAAGAATCCAAGCAGCAAGAAGGATGTCTGCCAAATTTCACCATCACCTATGTAAGAAAGGAGTCCAAATTCCTCTTCCATTCACTGGTCCCTAATGCCAATGCATTCCACTGTTTTACAAATTGGTTAAATTAAAACTCAAGCTATTTCAAACAACTAGAAACTTCTTGCAGCTACAAAAAAAAAAAATCAATAGGCGCATGTCATGTGCAGTATAGCTCATTTTTCAGGCTTATCACATCCCCAATCAATTCTCTTCAAACAATCGGTGCACAAGAACTCTAAGTTTTGGAGTGACAAGAGGACATTGGAAAAGCTCTTCAAGCAATATCTCCCCACCACAATTTCCCTAATCTTTATCCCTTCCGGCATCATATTTCTTAATCACAAGATTTAACCGTTGACCGCCAAAACAGACCTAGGGCAACGAAAATCCGAGATTAAGGAGTCTCAATAGGAGTGAAATCCACGCCACAGTCAGCTTAACAACAACGAAACAGCAAGAATCCATGAGCAAGACTTCACAAACCGCAAAGCTATCCAAAAAAATGAACAAAAGAAGATTCCACACGCCGAATCTCTCCACAAGCACAAACTCAAATTACACAAACAAACCAACTCTCTTGTTTGCTAGGTCCCATTAACAGGCTCAACAGCAGATTGGCGTCTGCGTGACAGATGAACGAAATTCTAAAATAAAAAAAAAAATAAAAAAAAACAGTTTTTGACGGACCCAAAAACGAAAAATTAGCGGAGAAGAAGCAATCTAAAAAGCACAGGCCAACCTTTGTCGAACTTCTTGCCGTCGGGGTCGAGCCTCTCGACTTTGAAGACATCCTCGAGAAGTATCATCTTTCACCTATCAAGAACTCGAATTCAGGTTACAGCCAACGTAAGATTCACACACAAAAGAACGAGAGAGAGAGAGAGAGAGAGAGAGAGAGAGAGAGAGCGACCGCCATTACCAGAGCAGACACACGAAGACGTTGCGACTGGTTTGAAGAAAGTGTGATGCAGAGACGTCGGCAACTGGAGAAGAAGAGGGCTTACTTTGCCTTTTGTTTTCTATTTAATGAATAATCAATTCTTCTTCTTCTTCTTTTTTCTTTTTTCTTTTTTCTTTTTCTAGAATAATTCATGTCATATTCTTATGGTCATATATCATAAAAGAAAACAAACTATAACATATTCCTCTTTGGGATCATAAGTCTTCTTAATATTAAAATAACATTCTATGCTTGATTTTAGCAAACTTCAATTATAGTTCGTTTTTTTTTTTTTAACTTTTCAGTCATGGTAGTGATCATGTGCAATTTTAAGGTGAATATTTTTATTTTTTTTTACTTCTAAGTTTTGTCATAAGCCTAATTAATTGCTTATAATTATGCAAATCAATAGTTCAAACTGCACTCAAATGTACCAGAAGTAAGGGTATCTCCACTTATATTAGAGTGGATCGATAGAATTCAAACTAAACAGAAATATGGCATTTAGCTCCATTTCGTATCTGTGGAACAAATGGAACATCCGAAGCTTCGTCATGCTGAGCCTCTTTCTTCAGGCCTTTCTCATTTTATTCGCACCCTTTCGAAAAAAAAACAACGAACAACCGCATCGCTTTCCTCTTATGGTTGGCATATTTGATGGCTGATTGGGTAGCTGCATTTGGGATTGGGCTCATCTCTCACGACCATGGCAACTCATCCGCTCGTCCGTAGCTGAAGCAGATAGAGAACTTGGGGCATTTTGGGCCTCATTTCTCTTGTTACATCTTGGCAGCCCGGACACCTTCACTGCCTTTTCTCTGGAGGACAGTTCGCTTTGGCGACGGCACCCGCTCAGTCTCGCCCTCCAAGCCAGTGCCGCCATTTATGTCTTCGTGCAAATATTTCCCAGCGACAAGTCGTTGGTGTTCCCAACAATGCTGGTTTTTCTTGCCGGGGTCATAAAAAATGCGGAGAGGACACTGGCGCTTAATCTCTCGAGCCTCCCAAGGCTTAAGGAATGGGTGCTCTCACAGCAGGAGTCTCTTGATGATGAAGGTAAGAAATCTGTAGTCAATCTCATTGATCTACTGGATGGATATTCTTATGCAGATGAAGAAGAAGCAAAGCTTGCCGAGAGCATTGTGGTGAAGCATGCTTACTACTTCTTTCAAAACTCTAAGGTTTTTCTCACCGATCTCATCTTCACACGCAGCCAACGTCGAATGAGCCAAGAATATTTCCGAAGATGGTCACTTGTTTCCATCAAGCTGTTGATACAATCCCTGGAGGCTGTGGTCCGAGGAACATGGACGGAAAAAGATCAAGGATGGCGAATACGAGGTACGTGTCGACGAATCCATTTATTATGAAGCTATGGATTTTTATCTTTAAGGAGGTAAGACGTAGATCCTTGTACACCTATACTCTTTTGGGGTATGAGGAAGCCTATTTGTCGAAGAAAATATACGAGTCTAGAGGTGATTGGTTTCTCGGGAAAATCCAGGGGACCGATCGCGGTCGCGACGGGCTTAAGGATGCTGTCACCAAGGGTAATTACGACGAGAGTACTATAAAGTTGCATCTTGCTACTGAAATCTGTAATAATATAAAGTTCCCCGCGGACAGGAATGTTGAAAGGGAGCTCAGCAAGATTCTTTCCGACTACATTTTGTATCTTCTACTCAATCAGCCTAATGTGGTGTCCGCCATGGGTCCGCCGTGGGCGGCGCTGCCCAAATAAGATCGGCGAGTACGTTGCGGGAGCTACGGCACATCCCTGTTCCTACCAATGAGCTGGTGTGGGAGCTTCGGGAGACTATGAAAAGTAATCTGGAGAGCTTTATGCAACCAACAATCTTTGTCCTACCGGTAAACTCCGGCCCTACCAAATACGCGAAATCCTTGCTCCACGGCGGGATCGAATTGGCCTGACGGATGGAACGGATCGGGAAGCAAAGGTTGCGTCCAGATATTAAAACGAAGCAAAGAGGCAATGTCCGGTTCGAACAAGATAGAAACAATGATCATAATAAACACGACAACAAAAATCAAGAAGAAGATGATAGAGCAGTCGAAACACAACTCTTCAAATTGATTACAAGTGAATCAATTTCCATCACTACAGGTTTCTTGCAGTTTTGTCGAAAGGGTAGCTTCACTTTCCTCTCCAAGTATCTTGTTCTTATCAATGACTAGATTCATTAAATTTTTCAGCCTCAGAACTTGGCCATCTGCAAAAACAGAACGATGTATTGCAGAAGTGAAATATCAAGTACTAGAGGATCATATAGCCAAAGGGGAAAAAAAAATGAAAACATACTAGAAGATCTCTTAGTGAAAAGGAGAATTTGTATTGATAGTTGTTGCTTTGCTTTATTTTCCAGGATCTGTTACAGGATTTTGATGGACGATTTTCCTTCCAAAATCTCTTAGTTGATCATGCATCCAGGACACCTCGTCGTTTCGAACCTTTATCAAGGACATGCTCTCAACGACATCAATCCCCCGTTCCGGAGAAAATCCACAATCCTTCTGCATGTGAATTGCATTATTCTTGTTCTCATTAAGGCATCATGGCTGATCTTCGACTTTCCTGCGACATCCTGTGAAGAACTTTACTTAATTTGTCTCTGTCTCTTTTCATATCTCCTTCCTCGATAAAAGAACGAACCTAACACTTCAAGAGCCAAAGGAAGTAGTCCAGTTATAGATACAACTGTCTCTTGAAAGGATGTGGTAGGCATATGAAGGAGTGTCTCTCGGCATGCCTGCTGAAAAGCCGCAATCCATGATCGAAACTCATTTCTCAGGACGTCATACATTAATTCTCTATTATGCAAAACAGTTTTATTCCTAGTTGTAATAATAACTCTAGAACTTGAATCACGAGTACACTTGCTGACTAACTTCTCGACTTATTCACTCTTTACCCATGTCGTCAAGAACAATGAGGACTTCCTTTTTGCGGAGTGTGTCTTCAATCCTCTGCTCTTCATAATCAACGTCATCAATGTTGTTCGCCGATAATAACCTTTTTGGCAACTCGACTATTCCTTCATCTCTTGATGACGTTTTCTTGGATGTCTTCAAGGAAACTGCTGCACATTCCAAAGTAAGGCGACAGTTGATTGAAGACGACCTTGGCAAGAGTTGTTTTTCCTATGCCTCCCATACCATGAGCTCCAGCCAGCCACAAACCCCTTGCTTCGATATCTAATAACTTTCTCAGATCTGCCCCTCCGTCATCCATTCCGACTAAATGTTCAGCTGCGGACTTCTGTATTGTCTTCAGCTTATTCAAAACCACCGCGACGACCAGTTTGATTAGTCCTCCTTGGCTGTCACAATTGATTGCACAAAACCGTTTTACTGGGAAAAGATCATAACACATTCGTTCATGTTTGTACTCACTTCATTTACTATTCCTTTTCCAAGTAAAAGACCAGGGATAAAAAATGGTAAGACAGCAGAAACGATGCAAACAAGAAAACTTCACAGAAACTAAACAATAGAATTCTTGGTCACTACAATTTTTTTTCCGACAGGTAGGTAGAGCTTGTCAAGAACATGTTCTATGAAAAGAAAGAAGCGAGAAGAGCTTACCCGTCGTCCTTTATCAGGTTCCATCTCTTTATTTCATCGACTTCTGGGAGAGCCTTTCGACGAGCCTCAACCTCAACAGTACTCAATTTCTGCTCTTGCTCCAACTTCAATATGGCATCACGGTAGAACGGAGTTTTAAGCTTTCCATCATCGGGTTCCATATCGAAGAAAATGGGAAGAACCTCTTTCTTCCCCTCCGATTTAGAAGTTTGCTGTACCGTGACTGTCAGCTCGCGGAGGCACCAATGACTAGAAGCTATGTAGATGATGGAGTTGTCTATCGCACAGGGAAGCTCTTCTTTCATTTTTTTTGCCAACTTGGAGTTCATCGTCGTCCCTAAAAACACGGAACCGACATCCACGAAGTCATAGCAGAGGCAGTCAGTGAATCCATGGCGAGAGTCCATTCCTCTGAAGCTCAAAAACACATCGTCGTTACTCATTCCAGCCTCTAAGTTTGCAGAGATTGGCCTCTGAGTGCGTCCTAAGCCATCACTGCTTATTGTTTGTTTGGCAGCTTATGTTATATACTGTCATACGAATATTCGCCATGTTGGCAACTTGTGAAGGTATTACCTTAACTATATGTAATAAGAGTACTCAAAGAAAAGTGGTTTGTAAAGTAGATCACTTTAGATAAAGCAACTTTGGAAAAGTTAAAGCATAAGAGAGTAGTAGGATAAGGCAGGAAAGCAAAGATATGGCAGGACAACTTGTAAAGACAACAGTGCAGATGCTGCACACTCAGGTGGAAGATGACAGCAGAAAATGATTCTGTCAAGATGGACCCCAAAAAGACAACAAGGTACATAACACACTACGCCCAAAAGAAAAAGGTTCACAAAAGCAGAACACTTGGTCTTGCATTATGTCCTAAAATAAAGTGGCTTATACTATAGAATACTTTAGATTAAAGGACTGTTGGAAAGGTAAGCAAGAGACAGAGAGAGAGAAAGCAGAACATTTATAGTTCTTTTTCAAATGGCGAAGTTGCTTGGACCACATGTCCTAACTTTGGCCGTAAATGTGAGCCTTATAAGAATAAAAAAGTTAAGGCGACGAGAAGTCGGATGGCCAATCTTAAAATAAGTAGAAGCTTGGAAGAGTCCCACATCGACCAGAAACACACATGCAACTCAGTTTATATTGCCCAATGGGGATGATTGAGATTGTCTCTTAGGAGACATCCGATAAAATTGGAACGATACAGAGAAGATTAGCATGGCCCCTGCGCAAGGATGACACGCACAAATCGAGAAATGGTCCAAATTTTTTTGTATTTTTTTCAGTATTATTCTTTTTCGCTTGGAGAACATGAAATTTTATAATTTCTTCAAATTACATAATACTCACAAAACCTTTCAAAATATTCAAATATTGACAAAATGAGATTGCTTTTGCTTTTTATTAAGAAAAACAAAAGCCAGTAATCTTCTTGAACTATTTTTGCATTTGATTGTATAATATTACAAAATTTTCAGCCTGGTTCACCACTCAGGACGGACAGAGCCCAAAACCCAAAATGGGAGGCATGGAGGCTTCTCTGTCTCTCCCGTTTCGCTCTGTCCGGCCGCGTCTCCGCCAAACGCCCACCACGAGCTTCGTCACCTGCGGGCTTCGCAACAGTACGAGGAGGCCCCTGTGGAGGTCGGACGTGTTGTCGACGGAGGCCATACAAGCCGTCCAGTCCCTCAAGCTGGCCAAATCCACTCCTCGGTTGAACCACGTCCTCAGCACGACCCTCTCTCGGCTCTTGAAATCCGATCTCTTGAACGCCTTCGCCGAGCTCAAGAGACAGAACGAGGTCGATTTGGCCCTCAAGGTATCGCCTTTTTTGGAGCTTGTGGTTGCTGGGTCTTTGTTTTCTTTGCTTTTCTTGTTGGTTTTCGAATTCTCTCTTTGTAACTTTGGTGTTTGATGTGAAAGTTCTCTGCCCTTCTAGATAGGAATTGCAAGTTTAGAAGGCCATTTCTGGTGTCTGTGTAAGTTGCATTCTTTGATTGTGGCGGATGCTCTAACTGGTATGAGCAGAGCAAGTGATCTGGCAATTGAGTGTTGCTCTGAAGTTTGCTGCTTTCGTTTTTCACATTGATTATCGGTGATTCAATCAGTACATCGAGCTAGTGAGTGGCATGGGCGATTTGTAGAAAATGGGTCGATTGTTGATTGATGAGATTGGCTTACCTTGCAACAATGATTCTTGTAGGCTTTTATGGCCTTATAGATTTTATCCGTGTTTAGGAGTTTCTGAGTTCAGGCTTGGGTACTCTTTCTAATCTTCTACATTAGGTATTCACAAAGAAAGGAGAATCTTTGTGCAGATTAATTTCAAATTAACAGATAACAATAGTTACCTTGGGCAGAAATGCAGGTTTTGCATGTTTCATCAAGGGAAACAACATTGGGCATATTCAAACTACTTTTCTCATTAGTATTTTGAGGAAAAAGAGAAACAAAGCAATAACCTCGCTGTATCACACGGGCGGTGTGAATTCTGGATGCACTATTTCAATATGTCCTTTGTACTGTTCTCATTCTATCTAAAAGATTCCAGTTATAGGTCTTTGAGTACGTGTGCAAGGAGGAATGGTACCAAACTGATCTTGCGTTGCGTTGCGACGTGATCCAACTATTGGGAAAGAACAAAATGGTTCCTCTCGCCGAAGTTGTTTTCTCCGGACTTCTGAAAGAAGGGATTGAAGGTGACACAAGGGCGTATGCCGAGATGATTGGAGCATATCTAACAGCGGACATGATTGAAAAGGCAATGCAGACCTATGAGAAGATGAAAGCGGCTGGTCGTACCCCAAATGAATTTACCCTGATGATTCTCATAAGAAATCTAGAGAAGGCCGGAGAAAGAGAACTGGTAGAGTTCGTGAAGAGAGATTGTGTTGAATATTTGGATTCTCCTAAAAAGTTCCTAGAAGAAGTTGAAAGAAAATATGTAGGAATTCACTCTTCCATACTCATTCCAGCATTACGTTCTATATATGCCTATCTTTATGCATGGGCTTCTCTCTGATCCTTCCTGTCTTTAACAGCTTTGGGATTACCGTTTGATATAAATGCTCATGTCTCTTAGATGTTATCTGGAGATGAATTTTCTTTAAGGCCAGTCATCATTGCTCAAAAATGATTGTTTGACGCAACGGGAACTAGAGCTTTATACTCTTGGCTTGTTCAAGTAGGAGTAGTGGTCAGCAGTCCGATTTGTTCTTTGCTTTTTGAGAGTTATTTTGCTTCCGCGCATGTTCTACGTTTAGTATTCCTTCTTTCCATTGATAGCTGCTTATAATAAATTTTTGGGATTTACGACCTAATTCTGTTGTTTGAGTGTCAATCTTCCATTCATTATTGACAACTTATGGAGGCCTGGAGAAGTATTGTGATGGCTTTAGTTTTATTATCCTTTCCCTTTCTTGATGCGTGAACTTTACTTTGTGACATGCGCTAATGTGAAAATTGGCATCTTGAAGATGAAGTTCTTAACTTCTGTTCTTATTCTTTTCCAGCCAAAGAGGAGATCGGTTGAACTTGTTTGAGGACTTACAGCTATGCAAGCATGGGCAGCTAGAAGTTCTCCTCCAACAATGAGAAGACGCGCCACTTTTGCTGACTTCTATCAAAATCATTGCACATGGTTTGCAGCAGGATCTTGAATTTTTTATTGAAATAGAAACACGGGTAATCGCTGTCAAAATGTTATAGGCATTGGTACGTAGCTAGGTCTCTAATCCAGAGGAGCTTAGGCCGGATGAAGCAGATTCCGAATGTTTATAGCAGGTGCTGTTGGCATCTTTTCTCATGTTGCAGAGTCACTGTTGCTTAGGTTATATGGAACAGGTTTTTTAATTAATCAGAAAATGTAGATGTTCTATTTGTTTGTGGATGGACCTCATTTGTTATGGTCACAAGTTGCTTCTAGTTGAGTTCTTCCTTGATAGATCAGTCAATAGACATTACTGTTGATAATCCGGAGTATACCTTTACTTGTCAATCTGTTATCAGGAATTTTATTGTCCTTTAAGGATGCCTCGATGCATTTGATCCTCTGTATCAGATTGTTTGGTGATGATATTACCTTGTTTTCCTTTCTTCTCACTCGCCTATTGGGCTAACTATAAGCGCAAGGAAAGGCAGGAAAATTGCATGTTCTGTTGAATTTAGGCTGTGGCAAAAGAAAATCTTTTAGCATGTGTTTTCCCGGATGAGATGTAATGGATGAGGTGGAACATGGTGTTTCTCCTAGTTATGTGCTAAAAAAACAGATACAATCCATGGCCCAGTTACCGGCTATGTACGTAGTTACTACCTCAGTTAAAAATTACTAACATGTATTGATAGTTACTTTTTGCATGGTAATAATTCGAGGACGAATAATGTCATTACTCCAACTTATTATAATAGGTAATGCGTAATTTCCTATGTAAAATTACTAGTCATATTGAGAAATGAATTTTTTTTATACCGCGCATTAGTTGATTACTAGTGAAGGAAACTTTATAGTTTGAAAGTACCGACTATCTCTTGTTATGTGAATTCACTGTTTTCAAAAGTGAATCATTGCACTGCACATTTAGTATGCTTGACTAGGGCGAAGAGGATACTCATTAACAGGACCTTAAGAAATCACTTTGCATACAACAAATGCGAAAATGGAATCTATAACCCACTTTATATCACAGTAAAAAAAACATCAACTCATGAAAAAAAAAAAAAAAGGGCGGGAGCGGGCAAACAAATTTATCTGCACGTATGCATTTCTTTCTTGTAGCTCCCATGAACAGTATATCTACAAAGTCCTACAAATATAGGAACACTATGACCAATACACAACAAGAACATCGAAAATCTTGACAGAGAAGCTAGCAAAAAGTACTACACAGTAAGATAATTAAACACTGCAAGGTTTTGGAGAGGGGAAAAAGCACATGAAATAGGAAAAGAAGTCAAGGGCAAAAAAAAAAAAACAACAACATCCCTTCATGAGCATGACCAATTGCACTCTCTTCAGCTAGCCAAGTGACTGGGTGAGCTATTGAACATACTATGCCACATGAATGCTCTAGAAAGCACCATCTCCAACTCTAAGTGAGTCCAGTTTTCCGTAGGAAGGTGTTGAAGAAACATCACCATTTCTTGGAATTCAAGCTTCTGAAGTTTATCCGACCACTGTAACACAGCACAGGGAACCAAAAAAATAGTTATCATTCCAAGTGTTATGACTTCAACAACGAAAGATATCTGAAGGTAACTGTTATGTAGAGATCAACCGGTACACAAATTTGAAAGCCATAAAGTATGAACTTTTCCGGTTTCACTTTACTCGCGCTTGATGGAAAATATCGAAATAAAAAAGTTTATAACACTGTTAAAAGATAGCAAAACAGAAGTTGCACATCATGCAGTAACTGCACCAAGAATTTGAAGATGTATGTCACTCAACAAACAGAAAAGCTTCAAAAGATCTAAGAAAATTCCTAGACAGCTTCGCTCATAGAATATGAGCAACCACCACGAACATCAATTCCAAAATGAGGCAGATGTTGGTTCATCAAATGCAAATTGAGGAATTCATAAAGAAAGATCCACTTTAACTGGCTAAGCACTATGTAGCAGCACATTAATCCTACAAGTAATCAAGTTCTGGTGATATAGCCTGATTAGACCTGAAAGATATTCCTACATCATTGCCCTTGACATATATTAATCCTACGAGTCATCAAGTTATCCACCCTCTGAATCGGCTGCACGAGCGATTGTCATAACAAATGGAGAACTCAATCATTTTCCAACCTAAAGCTCATGGGAGTGAGATCACCCTCAGAAAGGTTTCTGCAGTCTATCATGTTGGACCATGTTTATGTGAGAAGGCTTGAAATAGATATTGTGGCAAGTCATAATGGAATGGGCTGGAGCAATTGTCAAAACTTAAATACCTAACAGGTCAACATGTTACTGAGAAGCAACAACTTTCAGGTTCTGTTCTGTTCTGAGATACCATATGACAGGTGGTGTCCTCAGTGTAAAGGAAAATCCGTAAACATACTAGCTTATTAACCAAATATTAGCTAGTTAAGGACAAAAAAGCTTATATTCACGGGACACACACGTATAAAGGAATCAAATTTATAATTGCTTTCCTCAAAACAATTTGAACATGCAGAAAAGTTAATTGCTTTTTACTGTAAAGTAGTGGAGTGGTAGTCTCTCGTACCGTCAACAAAAAACTAGCAAATATATAAACGAGAAAGTCTGGCAATGCATCTCCTTCTGCGAGATATGTGTCCCACAAGCGATGGACGAGTTGGAAAGGGATCTAATAAGAGGAATTAGGTTATAAGCTTCATGCCTGAATTATTGAATCCATAGGAGTAAAATAGAAAAATCACAATTTATACAGGCATCTTTAATTCAAGAGCTAAAAGAAGTGAAGACCTAAGAGAAGCTCAAGTAACAACAGACCTCACGTATTAAGAGACAATTAAACCAGCGGAAAGCGAATTGCAGAAATTCAAGGCCTTGCTCCTCCATGTGTCTTGACACAGGTTCTGGTCCAATTTTACGAAAGAGAAGTTTAAATAACAGCAAATAATTCCAAAATTGCATTGAAAACTAACACCCAGATGACTGACGAGCATCAATAAAAAAAGTGACATAATTCAAAACTAGCAAAGTAGTTAAATGCACTGTTATCTTTTATGCAAAAAACTATGCTAATTACCATGCACATCCAGAAATCCAACCCAGTCAATATGGCCATATTGAACTGAAATAAAATTTCAGAAGGCACTTCATGCTGTCTCGTTAGATATGAAATAAAGTATGCAGCAATTTATGCATGTCATAAGTACAGAAAAATTAAAATGGCGCCGTATATCTTGATTTCAAATATCACATGTGGTGGTCAAAGTCACAGGTGCTTAGGAAGTTGAGACATTCTTGTTCTCAAAAAAATGCATGTTTCGTAAAGGACAACGTTGTCGCTAGAGTTTACATTGTGTACATGAAGAGAAACCAATGTATTCTCAGAAGTGAAACCAATGCACCCTAATCCACATACATGTATTCCTGTGTAAAGCTGCTAAACATTGAAGATTAAGACAGATGTCAGGGCACCACTCAGAACACTCCTAGCAGATTACATCACAGCACAAGTAAGATAAACCACACCAGACGCACCATTATTTTCTTATAAATCACAATCAATAAAGTCGCGGTACTGAAATTTTGAGTACCCATCCATTATCAACTTATAAAATTCGTGACTAAAGCTTACCATCAATGCGCCTGACCAATTCCTTCAGCTTAAAGACAAGTCGTTGGATTCCCGGTTGAGCAAATGTATAGTGGTCTTGCATACCATCTAACAACTTTGTCAGACACCAATAGCAGTCTGCCTCTAAGTAAGAGATCTTCTCAGGAGACAAATCAGATAGTGACCAATTATCCACACTTCCTTCTAAGTATTCTGACAAAAAGACGACTAGAAATGGTGTGACTAGATCATTTATGCCTTGAACATACCCACTAGCTGGATGACGGATAGCCCTGGATTAAAAAGCTAAGCATTAAAAGAAAAGATCAACAAACACATAGCGGAATCCATCTAGACTCTTCAGATACTAGAGCATTACAAACTATAAAAATGAATCGGCACAGACATAGCTTGCAGTAATTAGAAACCCAAAAGAGGATAGAAATTTTATGAATTTAGTAATCAACCAGTGGAATGCCTACAGAGAGATTAAGTAGAGCAGGAGAAGGCATCGTTTAGTGTTCCTTCCAAAAATGTCATAACATCTATCCTTAGGTAAGACATTGAGCAAAGAAAGTGATGGGACCTCAGTTGAGCAGCTTCAAAAGTTTAACTTGGTCCTAACACACATTTAACAAACTGCACAACTACCTCATGGTTCAATGGTACTTCCTAGAAACCATATTTAAATCTCACCTCATAAAAACCATCATTTAAATCCCACCACAAAATCTCCTCGATGAACCAAAGAGCTCTCGTTTTTTTCTTTTTTTACACTTCATAATGGCCACAGTTTCGTTTAGCCCAGGGAAGGAAAAGGTTTATACTATAGGAAAATGTCTAATGAAGATCATTTTAGTTTGTGACTATTTCTGAAAAGTTTGTTTTTGTGCTATTATAGATTCTCACAAGACCCTATGAGATAATGCATGACACCATCGATTCAGGTCGGCATCAGACAGCTTCGCCCGTGACAAGAAGATATTACAGACTTCTTCCATTCAATACTTTAACTGCAAATTAAACACTTTATAGTGGCAGCACATGAAGGTATGACAAAATAATTGAATAGAAAATACTGCAATCATATTGAGACAAAAAAAATAGCAGTCCTTAGTGGCCTAGCAATGAATCTTTTGGTTAATCAATAAAAGAAAACATTCCCAGCAAGAAAAAGCAGCAGAGCTCATATGTAGGAGGCCCTTTTATCAATATTAAAGAAGGAAGAATAGCGACATATCCTAAACCTTTCTAAACAAATATTTAAAAAAGTCACTCAATTTGTCCTAAACCTTTGATGAGTAGTAGTCATTACCACCGACAAAAACACTGCCTTTTTTCCTATCTAAGAAGTCAAAAGGCCATTCAGTTGTGGATACTAGACTCCAGAAATCTAGCCTCCTCTTTGAAGAAAAAGATATCTTGAGCCATGTCAGCAAAATAGAGGAACATGATGAGCATGAGGATAACACGTTAGAATAACCAATGGTGTCATCGTTGCGCATTCTAGTCTCCTCCACCTATTGGATTAAGCTTTTGAGTTACACAATCAAACACACTGCAAATGGTAGCTTCAGACACACTCATCTGTGCTTTAGCTAAGCAAGGTTTCAGTTCTCACAAATTGTCATTAAAGCATTGAGCGGCAAGTACACAGAAGATAATCTGACCATGTATACAGGATGCGCTCCATGGACTTCTGTACTTGGGCTTGCTGAAAGAAAGAAACATCAGGTACAGTTCTTGGACAATCCACAGCAATCTAATCAAAGTATACAAAAGTTGTGAGAAGCAGAATACAGGACTGTGAAAATTAGTTCAATCAAAGACATGGTCAGATATAACAAAAGATACCTGGCGAAGCATATTGATCTCTTCTTCCGTGCGTTCAGTATCCAGAATGTCATAGAACTGAGCAACACAGTCAAGATACTCAAGGCGTTTCCTTCTCAGGACTCCCTCCCTTCTATCTGAATTAGGTGGTGCATATCCCTGTGGTCAGTCCATATTTAATTTTCCGCTATGAATAAACTTAGTCAAACCAAATCGTATTGATGAATTCCAAGCCAGTGAACTGCTAAACCAGATTTATGGATCTTTATGCATGGTCTACAATATGAACCGACATGGAGAAAGCATTTGGTTAAAAATAGTTGCTATCCGTCCTCATTCTCTAGGTCTTTATGCATGTTCCAGCACTTGGTCTGCATTTAGATAAACAGAAATGGCTGTCCAGCTTATTCTTCTTTTCTTTGAAAGATATTAAAGGAAATGATTCAAAGGGCTTTCGAAAATTTTGGAACTCCTATGATGGTTTTAAAGGAGAAATGGTTGTCCAGCCTTTTTTGTGGTTTTCAGCTAGCACCCTTTCTCGTACCCAGAACTTCTCTGAACTTTCAAGATCTAACTGTAACAAATCCTGTACAGCATATGTAACCCCTTAGGCAGCCATTAATGAATTCCTCAGTTATCAGAAAAGAATATAACAATGTCGCTATTTGCCCTCAGCCTGTATACAGATACATCTACAATAGTATTGGGCAAACTAAAATCTCGTGGTTCATACCCATTGGTATTAACCTACTAGTATTGTTTAGCTAAATTCGATTGTGAGCTTCAATTGTACTGGCATGAGAGATAGGGAGATGGACTATCAAAAGAATCCTAACTCGTGAAGATTGTATCAGCAGGTTCCTTTTCTTCTTTGGGCAAGAAAAGGAAGAGAAGAAGGGTTTCAGTGGCTCTGTGCCTCCACCAAATTACCATCACATGGTAATAGTCTATCAACTGTAAAGATGGATGTATGAATGAGGCACCCTGAAAATCTAACTCTTACAAGAAACCCAATAAGCCTGCAGAGGGAAAAGTTATTACGATAACATGCCAGGCAGGTAGGACAATCATATTATGAGTACATGAAGATCAAGATCAATTCCACATAAATTGCGCTCGAAAGCTTCAGTTTGAGATGGTAAAAGAGTGTATGGAAAAAACCTAAGACTCAGAGGACAAAATATCTGTGCCTCTAGTGAACCGCATTGTACCACCGGATGCTTCTCTCTATTTATAGAGGTTGGACCACGAGCTGACCAAAATCTAATGTGGCGGCCACCAACAGAAGCCTTAATTGGAAAAATTGCATGTTCCATTAAGAAATTCTTTCAACAACTGAATGCAGCTCCTCCTTATTTTTCCAACTTTGTACGTAAACAAAAGAGATACTGCAAACTTCTGAAGGCCCAGTTGGGAATATAATTGTGCTAACTCTACTTCCCAAAGTAACAGCTTTAGCTTACCAAGAGGAGTTTCCAAACTGTGGGGCGCATATACGTTGGTACTCCACTCCATGCCAACTCTCGCAACTTTTCTACATAATGTCATCATCACAGAAATAAGATTAAAGGACCAAGTTTAATCATAAAGAGCCTCTGCTGCACTCAGTATGCAATAACAAAAGGACCTCTATCCATGAAAAAATCAAGAAAAAAACACGCAAAGCTCCATCAAACTAATGCTTAAAATCTTTCGTTAATTCTGTATAAGTGAGAACAAGCCTTGTCACTTTTACCCTTGTTTCTGCATCAAAATACTAGTACTACTAATTCAGTCAAAAGAAACTGAAATACAAGACAAAGCCTAGCAAAATAGATTGAAAATTTAGTGTAAGACCAGGGAAGCCCCCTAAAAGGTCAATAATTGGACACGGGTGCATGGATGACTGTAATATCAGAAAACCAGATAGCATGAGTATGTTTGGCCTATCTACCCTAAGAATTTTGGACTAAGCAAAAGAAATGTGAGTGACTTAAAAACAAAAAAAGAATTACCAGAAAGTTAGTTCGGTAGTCTAATACATAATTACTGACCTGTAATTTACTAACAAGACAAGCCCATTTAATCATTTATGAGATCAAGACTATATATTGGTCTAAAGGTTACTAGAAGAAAGAGAAGTATGCACAAATTTGAAGCGTCATCCATACATACAGATCCATCTCTTCTCTGCCAACCAGTTCAAACATCTTAACAAGCAACATTAACCACATCCAACCAATCTGAGCAAGAATAACTGCTAATGTGTAACAGTGGGGGAAAAAGAGAAGGAAAATTCCTTCCTCACTATCGTGCTTTCATCAGGATGCAAAAGTTATACAAGGAAATCCTCATCATACCTAATATGACTGTTGTTCCTGAGAGCTCCTTCGTGAATTTCATGACCCTTGCCGAATCTGTAGCTCTCGCACCAATGGTGGACTTCTGCACTTCTTTGGGAGTACTATGAACATCTGATGTTGAGGATTTAGACGTGTTGAGATTCTCGTGTGTACTTGGCTTAAAAGGACCTTTGTCATCTTCCTAGATTACAAGCAAAATCTCTCACTCGATTCCCAATCATTAAAATTTCATAATATCAACCAAAGTATCAATGACAAAAGACCAACTAACATCATCCGTACTACCTCCATTGACTTGTCCGTTTGATCACTTGTGCCAGTATCATTTTCGGAGAGACTTCTTTCATACTTAGGAGAGCGGTCTTGCCAGCTTGAATCGTCCAACGGGTCCGATCTCCTGGTCAGCATCACTTTTCCAGGTATACTGCGACCTTTCAGCAACCTACCAATAGCGTCTGAGATGTTAAAGTTCATGTAGTGACTAAGCAAAGCAGTCATATAGGTAGAACCCTACCACAGAAAATGTCATGGCCAGGGTATGAACCCGCTCTTAGAGACAAAATTAACAAAAGTGGAGAACAAATAGCAACAGAAGGTGGATAAAGGAAAGACCACACAGACATATGCCACATAAATACGATAGAACCACCTGGCATCACATTTCTGTAGGCCAGACTCCTTGAAATTGCAACGGGCTCCCAAGGAGAGGTAGGCAAAGACACACCAAATGCAGATATTGCCCATAGGCATGCAGAAGCACACATGCTTGCTCATGCACAGTGCACACAGACACACAGTAGCTGATGGAAGGAGAAAGAGGGTGAGAAGAGGCGATTGGATGAGTCAAATACCGAGGCCAGATGTTTTGAGCCAAAATTTTCGTTAAGTGGGAAATTATTTTTCTGATGTACACTTCTTGCCAGCAGCAGATGTCACACTCAAAGGCGAGCATAGCCGGCAAAGTCATAAATGCCCCAACCAAATGAAGTGCACAGAATCAAGAACCCGTTACCAATTCACAAATTTGAATCACCACATCCTCCATTACTGAGGTAACTGAGGATTAAAAGAAAGATCAACAGAAGCTCAAGTCCTATATCCAGTATCAAGCAATAGCAGACCACGCAGCTTGTCTTGCTCAAGTCTTTCACGCGAACTGAAGCCTAGAACCTGGTTCCACATCTCACTGAGGCAGAACAAAAAACTTTCTGATCCATTCCTTACTCTAAAAGTCAGCTACTGAAGCTCCTACTTTCATTTACTTCAATGTCAAGGCACTGATATCAATCAGATCCCCACAACGTTCGAAGGAGTGCGACGAAAATCAGCAAGACGCACTTCGATTCCGCGATCATAAAGCACTCGAACCAGTAGCACACAACCAGATCACGGCGATTAGCAGCTTCAATTCCAGAGATCTGGAGCTCTACTGCGAAACGGAAGCCGAACACGCGAGAATCGAAATTGCTCGAGCTACAACACAGCAGCTCGCCTATCCGTGATCGGAGAGCCACTGAATGCAAGATGCGGGATTGCGATGACGAAGGAGGAGGAGAGCACGTACCCTTGGACGCTTCGGAGAGTCTGGTTGAATCTGGAATCGGGGCTCTCGGCCTTCTCTTCCCGGAGGTGGTGGTTGCTGTTGGTGCTGTTGCTCCTCATGTTTGCTCTGTTTTCCTCTTCCGAGAAGACGACCCTCTGCTAATCTTCTGCGCTCTTCTCTCTCACTTTCTCACACCCACACATTTTCTGCATAAAATAATTAAAACCAAAACGAGGTGAACTTTCAAGTAGGAGAAAGGGAGAAAATATATTTGAGCTCTAAGAAGTTGGATAACTTGGGCAAAACTTAATTTGTAAGTTAAAAGGTCTCGAGTTCGATTCTCCAACCTATTTTAGATCTCGAAAAATTTCGATTAATCAGAGAAGGACAATCTAGAATTAAGGGTGTGTTTAGTTCAGTTTTCCCAATGAGTTTTGGGTCTCTTAAGCCTCTTGGGAGAAAGTTTAGGTGTTGGCAATTTTTTTTTTGGCCACTTTGGGAAATGCCGGCATTGGCAAAGCTGAAAGCGCAAAACAAGTCTCAGGCTTACAGCATTTTCGAAAGTTTTTCTTCCCAAATTGCCTCTACTACTTTTATTTCATATGCCGATTTTGCCCTAGCACTGCTGATCCTCTCCCTTGTAGATATGGGAGTTCACATAGGTGGAGGACATGGACAAACGCCAACAAGGGGTCGCGTGACACCGATGTCGCGTCGCCGGGGTCGCACTGCCTCGGTTACCTGTTGTCTGGCTCGTGCGACGTCGGAGACTTGATCTACCGCCTAGCTTGCTCGACACCGAAGTCCAGTGAGGCTCGCATGAGGTCATGCGACCTTGGCGTTGCCTCGCCTAAGGTTTGGCCGACACTTGAAGGCTAGATTGAGGAGAGATCGTGGCTGGTCTCGAGGCTCCAAATCTGAGGGCAACAAGCTTCGCTCAGCTTCGAACAACGAGATTTGCTCCAACAAGGATCGTCAGTCGAAGCTCGCCTGGTCGACAATCACCGTCGATGCTTGCCTGTGGTCGCCGCCGATGAAGCTCGCCCACTCCTTGTCTTCTCTGCCAATGCTCGGCCATGTCTGCTTGTGTTTTTCTTATTCTTTTTCTCTCTCTCTTTTTTTTTTTTTTCAATTTTGCTTTGCAAAATAAACACAAAAAATGAGTTATCCAAACACTGGGAAAGTGCAAAGTCATTTCCCCAAAACCAAACCGAACCAAACGCACCCTAATTGTATTGTCAATATTAGGTTCCTTGCTCGGCCCTGATGAGACTACGATGATGGCTCGCCTAATCGGTAGCTGGTGTTTCGTTGGCATCTTAAACCAAACCCTTTAAATTGCGAAAAAAAAAAAAAGACGACCTAGTAAAAAGGTAATATGAAAAACTTCCTAGAGATTTTTCATAATTTAGATAGTAGGGAAAATTGTTTTATAAATCTTAAATCTTATCTACATAATTCTTAGTGTTGCCGGTATTGGCTTCCTTACTCGTGCATGATGAGCCTGTGACAACACCTCGCGTAATGAGTAGTTGGTGTTTTATTAGTACCTTAAACCAAACATTTAGATGAGATGGATCATAATTCTATCTAAACCCTTTCAATTGAATTGAAAAAAAAAAAGGATAACTTGGCAAGAATGAGATAATACTTGAAATTTTCTATAGATTTTTCGTGATTCAAATATATACAGATGTGTGGGAAAATTGTGTTGCAAGTCCTAAACTTTCTGTACGAAATTAGATTGAGTCGTAAATTTTTCAACTGGTTTAATCAGATCCGAAGTCTTTACCCAAAAGTGCAATCGACTCCTAATCCTTCTAATTGATTCAATTAAACCCTCAACCTTTATAAGAAAAAAATTGGTATTGCCAAATAAGCACCTTTTGAGTGATATGTAGGCAAATCTTATTTGATATTTATACAATAGGGACAGTGTAACCGGCAAAACGCCGTTGCCCCGTGTACTATAAATCTCATCCTACTCCGCACCATAGATGTCGTGCATCTCACTTTTTGTTACGTCCGTAACATCGCGTGTTGTTTTTGCGCGATGTAACCGTCACATGAACTACCTTTCGACCAAAAAAAAAAAAAACCGTCACATAAACTACCTTAGACAATAGGCAGGCTTGGAGAAGAGCCTTAAAAAGCCTGGAATGCCCATACTTGGCCCGAGCCCGAGCCCGAGCCCGGCCCAAAATGTTCAATATATCTTCCAGGTCATGAGCGGGCTTCGGACAACAATTTAAGCCCGGTCTTCGGCTCGGCCCAGGTCCAACCAACCATCAGGTCCATCTCCTCTTTTTTTTTTTTTTTAATCACCGCCATTTTTCTCAATTTCTTCACTCGCCGACTATGGCTTAAACCTACGAACTGCTCAGTTCGCCTTCTTCACCAAAAAGGGTTTAAGAGCTTCTTCTGCTGCTGCTCAAAGCCAGACGAGAGTGATTGCAGTCATGGCCGCAGAGAGCGCGAGCCACGACCAATCGCACAAAGCCCATCGCTCTCGCCAGGCGGGGCCCTCCGCGCAGAAGAAATCCAAGGCCGACAAGAGGAAGAAGAGCAAGGGCGGCGACGACCCGCAGAGGCAGAACCCCAAGGCCTTCGCCTTCAACTCCTCCGTTAAGGCCAAGCGGCTGCAGTCGCGTGCCGTCGAGAAGGAGCAGCGGAGGCTCCACGTCCCCGCGATCGACCGCTCCTACGGCGAGCCGCCTCCTTATGTGGTTCTAGTTCACGGGCCTCCAAAGGTAATTGGCATTCGTGTTGATTGGGGATTTTTTGTTATTGAATTCCGGCGGTGATTAGTTGGAATTGGAGTTCGGTGCTTGAAGTTTGGCTGGGGAGGTGGTTTTGAGGTTTCATGCTGGTTTCTTGTTGCAGGTTGGGAAGTCACTTTTGATAAAGTCGCTAGTGAAGCACTATACTAAGCATAATTTGCCCGATGTTCGCGGTCCAATTACAATTGTCTCAGGTCATCTTTTGCTTCTAAGCTAGTGAATTACACTCTTTTTGGTTCAAATAGGGGCTTTTAACCTTTTCAGCTATTATTTATGGTTTGTATGCTTTGGTACGTACGCTTCAAAGATTGGTTATGTTCAGTTGCATTTTGCTCCATTCGTGCATTGTCCTTTTCATGTAATAGGATCCTTTCCTTTTGTTTTTGATCTGACTTCTTTCTCCATATGCTTGCTACATCAGGTAAGCAAAGGAGGCTGCAGTTTGTGGAATGCCCTAATGATATCAATGGCATGATTGATGCTGCAAAATTTGCTGATCTGGCATTGCTTCTCATAGACGGAAGCTACGGTTTTGAAATGGTGAGACAGTGGAGCTATGCATGCTTGCTTGAAGATTTCTTTTATTCTTTTTCTTGATAAGAAAGCCTGTTGTGCGGATGATAGAAGTAGATAATATTCTAGTGTACAAAACATGTTGGCAATTTCTGTTTAACTCTTCTTTGTCTCAAAAGGAGCTCCTTTTTCTTGTCCGTCTCAGAAGCCTTATTTGCTAATGTATCGGTAGTATTGGCAAACTGACAGACCTGTTAGGTTTTATGCGGTATTGGGTGTGGTGGAGGCCTTTTAAACGTGATTAATAACGACGGTTTTGGTGCAATTAGTAGAATTGTTTAATGGTGTACTATAATGGGATCCTGTTGGGTAAGTAAACGATTCATAAGTCGGAGGTCATTATGACAACTACTTTTCACGGGTCAAACTTGAACAGTTGAGGTTTCTACCCAGGTGGTATCTTTCTGTTGCCTTTGGAAGAACTTTCGTTGATGTGATTATACAAGCTCACAGAAGCACACGATTACATCCAGACCTGCTCACACATTCATATCCAGACCTGGCTACGCGAACTTGTGCGCATTGGCCCGCTGGAGAGGGAGGGAGGAAGGGGGGTAGGGGGGAGGGAGGGAGAGGGAGGGAGAATGAGTGAGTAAATGAGTGAGTGCAGGCATAGTGCCATTTAAGCATCAATTATTCAATTTTTATGGGAAGATGGTAATGCCTACATCGCTAAAATGGAACATGGTTCTAGGATTACGATCCCAGCAGATTTATAAGCTGGGTAGTTGGCGAAAAGTGGATTGGCGTGATTTAATGTTTAAAGTGAAAGCACGAAGTAGCTGCCAATGAAGATGCCTATCATGTGATGTCTGAATATTTTTCTTTTTTCTTAGGGTGTTGATAGTTATTTCTTTTATGCCGTTGTGCTTTTACTTTCGCTGCAATGAATTTGTTATTACTGAATGTAAATTAGGAACAATAGTGAGCAGAGATGAATTATGGAGGATGAATCTCTTTAACAATTTAAGATCAACTCAAGAAAGCCATAGATCATATGTAGTATTTCGTGGCGTGTTCTATAAAAATGACCTTAAGTGAGTGCCACTATACAGCATATTTAATTGCTTGGAGCAAGCTCTCATCATGATCAAAAGGGCAAAGTGAACAAAAAAGACACCTCCAAATATATTATGTATAATGTCACTTTGCATGCATCAGAGTGGATTTCTCTTAGAAGTCATACTGTGCCCTAGGCCTTTTATCCGCTGCTCTTTTCTTTCTGATGCTCGGCCCCATCCTAGAACTCGTCTCAGAAGATAGTTTCTGGTTCTATTAGTGAGCTGGTGCTTTGTTTATGCTTTAGAAGCAAAAGGCACTTTTTATCCTTCCAATCGAAATTTTAGTTATCGTTCAAATTTCAGAAAATATTATGAAGAAAACTACGTGTGCATGCGTCAACTTATGTATGTTGTGAAATTTTAAGGTGTCCCGAGTTAAAAAACTCCGGAACTGCTTGTTTTCCTAAAATTTGCTATCAAGATGCCATGTCAATGATTGCTGATGCTCTTTTTCCATTGTGGATGTTTTTCAGGAAACCTTTGAGTTCCTTAATATTTTGCAAGTACACGGGTTCCCAAAGGTTATGGGAGTCTTGACACACCTTGATAAGTTCATGGATGTGAAGAAGCTCAAGAAAACAAAACAACGGCTCAAGCATCGTTTCTGGACTGAAATATATGATGGAGCAAAGTTATTTTACTTATCTGGTCTTAAACATGGGAAGTGAGTGCCTATTGTTAAGCCATGCTTTCTTTATACCCTTATTCTGCTATGTTAACTGATTGTTTGCTCTTCTGCTCATCTGGTTAGGTATACTAAACGGGAGATACACAATCTTGCAAGGTTCATCTCTGTTATGAAGTTTCACCCTTTATCTTGGAGGACTACTCATCCATATGTATTGGTTGATCGCTTTGAAGATGTTACTCCTCCTGAAAGGATGCGCATCGATAAAAAGTGTGACAGAAACATTACAGTTTATGGCTATTTGCGAGGCTGCAACCTGAAGAAGGGAACCAAGGTAATTGATTTCACGCTATTTACTTCCTGCATTTATAACTTATGCGGGAAGGATATTAGATATTGTGGAATATATTGGTCAGTCAAGATATTTCTAAGGAGTAATTAATGATTATTTGTCTCTAATTGCTGCGAAGATCTGGGACTGGTAATTGGTGATGTGTAATAGGCAGGAACCAACTAAGCCAAACAAAATACGAGTTTTGGTAATTTATGAGATGAATTTTGATGTCTGATTCTTTTGTTATAATTTTTTGGAGCTTGTGTGTGAAGATATTCAGAAATTTATTCTTCTACAGCTTTCTTGACTACTTAGGTTACAGAATATGGTCATATTTTCTTTCTTTTTTGCACATTGAGGATCCATTGTGGCAATGTATTGAGAGGGTTTGGAATGTACCATGCATGGTTGCCCCCATCCTTTCTTTGCCTCTCCCACCCGACAAAATAAATTGCTAGATCCAAGTTGTTGGTTGTATCTAGGAAGACGTTATTGCAAGCAAGTAAGTTATGAACTAACAACAAATTGACTTGTGTCATTTTTAAATAATTGTTAGTTAGGTATCAACCTCAAATGGAGGGACTTGCTTGGCAGACACTTGCATGACCTCATTTTGAATCAGTGCATTTTCCACTGGCTGTATCGTTGTAATACATACCATCATCTCTTGCCTTAACTTGAGAGAGATATGTTAAGCAAGGGCAATCCCATGGATTTCGTTCGAATTTTACATACAGTTTTACCTGTATGATATGAGCCGGAGTTTGAAGAGTTGGATGAATTTATTTTGATTTGATTGGTGCAGCAGTGATTGTGGGCTCCTTCCTTAATTTATCTCCCAGTTTCACTTGTTATTTTTTCGTATATGTGTGAAAAACTTTATAAGTGATTGTTGCATGGCAGCTTTTCTAGAGACATCAAATACGAGTGTTCTGGTGCGTTTACTTCTTTATTGACCAAATAAGAAGCGAGTGCATATGCAAGCTCTGATGTGTGTGCGCGTTAAAAGAAGGGAAGGTGGATGGATGTGAGAGTTTCCTAAAATTGCATGTAGGTGCCCTTTAAGGAAAAAGTTTATTGCTAAAATTAGACAAGTTTAGGAAAATGTCAAGAAAGAAATAATATGAAAAAATTGAATGAACTAGTGTCATAATTATGCAAGAAATCCTGTGCCATTCACATTTTTTTGTCCTTTAAGATAATTTTGTCAGTCTTATGAAAGAAAAACACCTGCAAGATAAGATAGAATCCGGGACTGATCGATTCATCAAATATTTTTTGCAAAGTTAAAAGAGCGAATCACTTGCATTTACTGACAATAAGTATCACATAGAAAGTGCCATTAGATATAGGACTATCTAGAAAAGTTAAGTTTGGCATTGATGATTTAGATAATTATAGGTGAATAGAGCCATATTTATGCTTATGAAAAAGAATTCATTAACATAATGGGTTACTGAATCATGTTTGTTTCCAAGTATACAATAATTCCTTACAATATAAATATCTAATCATGGTATAACAAGAAATGTCGTTATCCAAAATTCATTTATTGGAATTAAAGACTAGAATACCAACATCGTGTAAATCAGGAAGAATGTTTTTTATAAACTAAACAGAGATCACTGTAGTCTTCATTGATTTATCAAATATGATTTTATTCTTGCGCAAAGTGCTGGTTCATGCACTAGTGTAGGCATAAATTTTCATGCATTCTTATTTCTCATATGCGATTTGTTACTACACCTCAGGTGCATATTGCTGGTGTTGGTGATTACAGTTTAGCTGGTGTGACCAGCTTAGCTGATCCCTGTCCCTTACCATCAGCTGCTAAGAAGAAGGGACTCCGTGATAAGGAAAAACTGTTTTATGCTCCTATGTCTGGACTTGGGGACCTCCTCTACGACAAGGATGCTGTCTACATAAACATAAATGATCACTTTGTTCAGTTCTCAAAAGTTGATAATGAAAATGGGGATCTCAAACGCAAAGGTTTGTAGCTTTTTCACTTCCCTGGGAGTTTTATTTTGGTTATAGAAATGTGCATGTGGACAAGTAAAATTAGAATTTGCAGTTTAGTCTTAGTTTCCACTATGCCCTTCAGAAATCAAACTTTTGATGATAGAGGAGATTTTGATAGATTCGAAATATGCCCCCTCACCCCTGTAGTAAGTTGCAGTATATCCTATAGTTTGCAATTATCTACTCCCCCACCATGGCAGGATCTTTGAATTTATTCACAATTGGTATCCCAGAGTAGAAAAGTTTCGAAAATGCAAAAGTACGTTGGAGCTTCGTTAAACAAGGGAGACTTCTTTTATTAGTCTTCATTTCTGTAAAATTGAGTCCGAAGACTACAACGAAGGTTACTATAATTTCAGTTACATGTCAGCTGTATTGAGCCCTCAAAGTGTTTCACTATATTTAAAGAGGAAGTGCCACCATGCAATCTTTATATGGGTGGGTGAAACTTCCATGGACCCAAGAAAAATTTAAGCAAATTTTATAGATGGATAATGAAAATATTTTTTGTGTGTTGTAGTTGGGTGATGTTTCACTTTAATATTTTGTTCTAGTATGAGATGTTATTACGGTTGAAGATAGAATCCGTTTCTGGTAGTAAGCAACTGCTAGAGAGGTGTTGATGTGGAGTAAAGTAATCCCATTTGACGGCCTCCAAACTCAATCTGATGTAAATGAAGGCAAACCTTCACTGTTTTTACAAACATATTCGGTTCTTTTAGATTTCATATTTATGGATCATCGGGCACCTATTTGCTGCAAACTTAAAGATCAGATGGTAATTGCAAATTGAGGGGCATGAGAGATTAAAAGTGAGGGTAGTTGAGGGGGTATGGTATTTGCAAGTGGAGATTCTTCTTCTTTGTTCGGATGTTTGTTGACTTGGGAGTAATGCTTTAAGTTAGTAGAGAAAGTATTGCATCTCCCTCTAGCTAATCCCATGGACATTCCTAATTTAAGTAGGAAGGGACCAAGATGTTGGTGAGGCTTTGGTGAGATCGCTCCAGAATACAAAGTACTCAATTGACGAAAAGCTAGAACAAAGCTTCATCGACCTTTTTAGTCGGAAACCCAATATGTTGCCGGAAGCTCAACACAATTTGGAACGTCATTCTGAAAGAGAGCCTGCCGATGGAGACGGTGCTGTATCTGATGACAGCGACAATGAGGACGTTGATGTTTCAGAACCTACTGATGAGGATGAAGCCGTTCAGAGCAACGCAAGGATTGTGAATGATGGAAGTGATTTTGATGAAGAAGATGGCGATCCATCAGAAGGACATGCTTCCCTCAAAGAGAGTTTGAAGGAACATGTTGAGTTTCATGGTGGAAGGCTGAGGAGAAAAGCCATATTTGGAAATGAAGCTGATCATATGGACGTTGTAAGTGCTTATAATCAATTGTAATTAAATTTCATTGTCGTTTGATAATATTCTGTCATTGCATGATATGGCAAAATAATGAAATTTGATCTCTTTTGCTCTTTTATTTATATAAGTTGCAGTTATCAATGCCACCACCACTAGGCACACTTTCTCATGTGCTTAGAAATTGATCTTGACAATGTGTCATGGGGATTATGCATCCTAGAGCAAACAGTTATATCTTTCTCTCGATGGGTTTAAGCATGCATAATACACTGGCTCATCATACGTAATGTTGCAATGCCATTGCTGGAACATAATAATTCGCTTTTCATGACAGGTTCATCTTAAGACTTTTCAATTTTGAGTGCATTTATGGATGTTGTGTGCTTTTTTGTTGGTGTAATCATTAGCTGGTCAAGCTATCTTCTATTCTGGCTCTACGATGTTCTAAACACATATATGGCATCTCTTTTTTAGAAAAAGATTCAAGGAGGTAACCTGCAATCTCAAAATCCCAGTCCAATCCCTGAGACCTTGAATTTCCAAAACTCCAATTACCGACTACGTGGTACCAACTTCCAAACTTCAAATTCGTAAATCCCAAAAACCAATAGCATTAAGCCCTTAATCCTGAAGGCTAACCATTGACACCCAAATTTGAACCCAGTTGGCGTCGTTTCTTTACCTAAAAAGCTAGTCTTTCTTGTCTAGTTAAGCAGCAATAATTTTCTGATATAATGTCTTTGAACATAATTTTCAGTGCTTTTATGCATCAAGTGGAGATGCTTTTCTGTATATTTCTTTATGCGTGCAGTTTGGCATATAGATACTTAAGGGTGTTAATCAGGTAGTGAGTTGTGTACTGGCTTGTAATCTCAGTGCATGATGCCCAATTTTTGTACCATTAAATCCTCAGGGTTCCGATGACGAAGACGGAGATGGCAACAATGATGATGATATAAACAATGATTCACCTTCTGATTCCGATCACTCCAGGGAAGGTGGAGAAGATCGTGAAACAGATGGTACAATCTTCTCACTCTGGGATTACTATAGTCATTTTATAGGGCCTGTTGAAACAAGCAAGCAAGTTGATACTTGGAGCTCATAAAGATACCTGAAGGAGTAACTAATGAAGTGCTAAACTTGATGACATCTCATTTATAGTTAGTCAAAGGAAAATAGAAGAAGCAAATGTCATTTATAGATGCGTGTTAGTTTTAGGACTTTATTCAGTTCTGAACCTCATTCTTTGTCCCTCCAGAAGATGACATGGGCAACGTTTCAAAGTGGAAAGAATCCTTGTTGGAAAGGGCTGTCTCAAGGCAACACACTAACCTTATGCAAGTTGTATATGGAAAATCTACTTCAGCGTCAACTCCTGTGAGTCAAACACAGGAAAATAGTGAAGGTGAAGAGAGTGAGGAAGACGATTTCTTTACGCCAAAACAAGAAGGAAAGAAGGTAAATCTTTGAATGTGTATCCGCTCGATTTTTTTCCACCCCCATATTGTCCATGTTTTCTGTCCATTTTAAGAGTTATTCCTTGGTGCTATTTTAAGAGAGTGAACCTGGATTGCATCTTTCCCACACACACTACTTCCTGGATTGTAGAAATCGAGAGAAGGACCAGATGATGGAGATCTCGATGCTGAAGATTGTTCTAAATTCACCAAGTATGGGGCAATAAAAAGCTGGAAAGAGGGAGAAGTTATTCAAAGCATCCGTGACCGCTTTGTGACTGGGGACTGGTCAAAAGCAGCTAGCAGAAACCAGATATCAGAGGCGAACGGTGATGAAGATGATGCTGCGTATGCAGACTTTGAAGATCTAGAAACGGGAGAGAAATATGAAAGTCATCCGACAAAAGAAGCTGGCAAAACTGCAATGCAGAAGGAAGATAATTCAGTGATTGAAGAGAGGAGGCTGAAGAAGCTTGCTCTACGTGCAAAATTTGATTCTGAATATCCTTTTATACATGATATAGCACTTTCTTTCTTTCATAAAGAGAAGGCAAACCCAACCCCCCTCCCCCCCCCCCCGCCCCGGGCACTTTCCAATTGAGCTTTTTTCCCATTATTATCAGCAGAAGCTATGCATATACTAGCATGTTAACATTTGGGTCATTACTTTCTGGAACAATCTTATGGAACTAGTGTCTCTCTGTGAGCTAAGTTACGGTACCTTTTTTTTATTTTGGCCTCCTTAACTAGTGTCCCTACATATTATGAATCTGAATCACCAGAGGAGGAGGCTGATAAAGAGCATAGGGGAAAGACTAACCGCAGTCAAGCAAATGAAGGTGGATATTTTGACAAGGTAAATCATTGGGATCATTTTTCGTTGTTGTTTTTACTACTGGTGTGTTTTTAATGGTTGGTGCTTTGAATTTATCAGTTGAAGGAGGAGATTGAACTTCGCAAGCAGCTGAATATTGCTGAACTTGATGACCTGGATGAGTCTACTCGAGTAGAGATTGAGGGTTTCCAAACTGGTACATACTTAAGATTGGAGGTCCATGATGTTCCTTTTGAGATGGTTGAACATTTTGATCCCTCTCATCCCATATTGGTTGGTGGAGTCGGTCTTGGTGAGGAGAATACAGGATACATGCAGGTTAGCATCGATAAAAGGTCTAATGACTTCAGTGCTGCTTTACTGGAAATATTGTTTCTTCTGCTACTTAGTTAAGGCTAATCATAGCCACTTGGGTGGCTAATAGGTTCAAATCCAATGGTTTTTTAATTTTGGGGATTCTATAAGAAACGAAAACAGTATTACTGCAGGTTTTTTTATCAGGTATGAGTCCATGTGTTTCTATGTATCACTATTCAATTCCTTCTGGGTCTAGTAAAGGTGATTCATTGGCATGATCTGCAATCTTCTTGCGAGAAATGGAAAATTTTCTTACACTTATTTGCCAAAATTCCCTTTAACTATCCAATAACACGATTGCTTCAGTGTGAACATTGAGTATCGTCATTCCATAGGCCATTAATTGATACTCCTTTAGACATATGGATGATAAGCAGATAAAGGAATAGATAAAAGAAGATACCAGGGGAAGTGATAGGGAATGCCAGCTGAGCCCAACAGTTTAACTGTGAAAATTTTCGCCGCTAATGGATCATTTTTATTTCTTGAAACTTGGGTTGAGCTCTTCTCATGCATTGTATTTTCATTTTCAGGTAAGGTTGAAGAGGCATAGGTGGCACAAGAAAGTGCTGAAGACTAGAGACCCGATCATCGTTTCTATTGGGTGGAGGCGTTACCAAACCATACCTATTTATGCAATAGAGGATAGTAACGGAAGGCATCGAATGTTAAAGTACACCCCAGAACACATGCACTGCCTTGCCATGTTCTGGGGTCCTCTAGCTCCTCCAAACACTGGGGTAGTTGCTGTCCAGCACTTATCAAACAATCAGGTAACTGTTCCCTCTAAGTTGGCATCAATTTTGTTCATTGAATTGCTTTGATCATTTGGCATCCGATACTCAATTGGCGTTATTATCCCAATGCTGGTAAGACTTTAAGATTTTTTAACTCGATGGATAATGTATGAAATCACAAACATGTGGAAGTTATACATAACGGTGTATTGTACTCAGTTGTTAGGTCCATAGTCCACAAGATTATGCATCTCATAGTTAATGTTCACCATATATCTTTAAAATGGGATCCAGTTGCTTTCACTTAATCAGTCTTTCTGGCTCATCCATCTTGGTGAATAATTTGCTTGTAATGCAATCTATATCTTGACATAGTTAACGTGGATAATGATGGAAAATATTAAATCGTAGTAACTGTTAGCTATATTTTGCTCAATGTTTAGATTGTGAAATTGGATTTTCTTTTCCTTTGTTGTAATTGTTTCAGCTTGGCCTATTCGAGATATGTGTTTTCTTTTTCGGGCACAGCATTCCTAAATTTTACCTGGATCTTTACCGTAGTATTTTGCTTGTCCAGGCATCATTCAGGGTAACAGCAACTGCTGTAGTTCTTGAGTTCAACCATGCAGCACGCATAGTGAAGAAAATTAAACTGGTCGGTTACCCTTGCAAAATCTTCAAGAAGACTGCACTCATAAAGGATATGTTTACTTCAGATCTTGAAATAGCTAGGTTTGAAGGTGCAGCTGTTCGAACTGTCAGTGGGATTCGAGGTCAAGTGAAGAAGGTATTTTTTAAACTTTTTTTCTTTGCCAAAAGTGAAGCATGGTTGTTTAATAAATTATATGAACTTATTGCAAGAAAGGCAAAGGAAGTCAAAGTCTCCTGTATAATTGCATGTATATAGATGTTCGTAATGCTACTTGGAGCATGCAAAGATTGCAAGGACAGAACTGAGTCAAAGTAAATGAACCTTTTCTGGGCTCACGTTTTTGCTGAATTTGGCAACTTCATTAAAATAAAGCTCAATAAATCTTGTTAAATGAGCTGTAATATGGCTTGAAGTCCAATTCTTACAAAATTAGTATTGTCTGAAGTTTGGTTCACCTGATTTTTTTCTTTCTTCTACGTTTAAAGGAAGCATGTATGAGAGCTCCAGGAGAAGTTGCAGAAACAGGATTAACTAATTCTTATATGTTGAGGAAATTCATTAATATTTTCCCTTACGGAAACGAAATGGTTAAAGAAATTTCATGACGACCATCGGTTGCGATTCTTTCATATCCATCTATGTGTTTTTGATCTTCATCTAATCTAAACCAGCTAAAGAATGCTGAGATGCATAAAGTTGAGGGTTTTCTTCCTGCATATAGTGCTAGCCTGAAAATCCTAGTGTCACCTGCTCTCAAATGATGATCACCCCCATTGATCAAGAATTCTTACTTTCCTGCAGTGGAAACATCTCTCTTCACAGTTTCACTGTTCTTTCTTAGATATGCCAAACTGTGCAATAAGGGATTACCCGAAAAATTTTCTGTGAAGATCCTTTAAAATATAGACTTCAGCCATGTGGATAATGTTCATTCTTAGTAACTGATACGTGATAGATTGAACAAGAAGGAAAATGGGGCTAGTGGCATTTTTTCAGGTTGAATGTTGGCTGGACTGCAGGTTTAGATATATAACTGCAGCCTTAAAATGCGGTGAAAATTTGCTGCTAAAAGCTGATTCTGTGAAAGCATGAGACAGACTTCATATTCCCAATTCCGGAGGTTGAAAACGGTTATGATATGCATAGAGTCAAGATGCTGAGTGCACTATTACACGGGGATTATGTTTGACGTGTGTCTTGCAGGCTGCGAAAGAAGAAATAGGGAATGAACCAAAAAGGAAAGGAGGACAGCTTAGAGAAGGGATAGCCAGATGCACCTTCGAGGACAAAATACTGATGAGCGACATTGTTTTCTTGCGTGCGTGGACCCAAGTTGAAGTTCCTCGCTTTTACAACCCATTGACCACTGCATTGCAGCCTCGTGACCAGGCATGGCAAGGAATGAAAACTGTAGCTGAACTGAGGAGGGAGCACAATCTGCCAGTTCCTGTCAATAAGGATTCGTTGTACAAGGTAACTTATAGTGCATGTCAGAGCCCATCTAGTAAATAAATCCTTTCACCCGAAAAAAGGGACTAATGCAAACTGGAAACGCTAAGTGTTCACTTCTTCTTCTTAGTCGTAACTCTGACATTTATTTATCTTCAACAGCCAATTGAAAGGAAGCCAAGAAAGTTCAACCCATTGGTGATTCCAAAGTCATTACAGGCAGCTCTTCCATTTGCTTCAAAACCAAAAGATATTTCTAGTAGGAGGCGGCCGCTCCTTGAGAACAGAAGAGCAGTAGTGATGGAACCCCATGAGAGAAAAGTTCATGCTCTTGTTCAACACCTGCAACTAATTAGGCATGAGAAGGTATGCTTGCGTAAGAGGACAATGATGTGGTTGACAATGCTAATACCTTCCTCATACTGGTTTCTCCTCTCACCAAAATCTGCACATTCATACTTTATCTGGAGCTCCTTGGTATTTGATGAATGTTTGCTTGGCATGGATGACCGGATTTTGCATGTATCAGTATCATCTTGATATCTGCCTACCTTTGCTTGTCTACATGGTCAAAAGATGCCAAAACAATTTTCTCCATTTTGTTTTGACTGAAATTGATAATGCAAAGTTCATTGTTCTTCTTTCTGGTTATCAAGTGTGTTAAGTTTCCAGATGGACTTATTTTTTCTTTTCAACAGATGAAGAAACGAAAGCTTAAGGAAGAACAGAAGAGGAAAGAGCTAGAAGCAGAGAGGGCCAAAGATGAGCAGTTATCAAGAAAGCGTCAGAGAGAGCAAAGGCGGGAGCGATATCGGGTGCAGGACAAACAGAAGAAGAAAACACGAAGGAATTAGGAGGCCTTTTCCCTCCCACATTTCTTTTGGAACTTATTTCTGGCAGCTGAAGCAAAGTTAGCCAGTGGCTCCGGTCAAGAATTTCCTAACAAATTAGTTGATCTCTGGGACTCCAAAGGGTTGGATAGAGAAAACTCTATTCAAGGAAGTGCTGGCAAGAAAAGAAGAAAGGAGATCGGACCGTTGGGAGGATTCAGCTGGGAAGAATTTTGCATGGCAGAAATTCTTGTTACTAGGTTTTTTCTTTGCTAGTGTAAAATTTTGCCGATCACCCCGAAAGCTAGCTCAGTGCTTAATTTGGCTTCATGAAAATCGTATTTTGTCACGGCTCGTGGGTCCAGAACGAACCTAGCGCTCTTGCAGGACTGCTGCAGCGAAACTTGGATCGCCAGAGCAGGGGAAACGGCAGCTGCTGTGGTTAGTTGCTCGTGCAATTACCGAGTTGGAGAGCAATTCAGCACTGTTTGGCTTTTAGGATAGGAAGTGGCAGCTTACAATTTATTTATAGGCGGCACTGGCAAGAAAATTCTTTATGTGAATGACAAAGTTACGGCAATGCTATTGTTTTGGTCGTGGTAATGAAATTATACTCCTGCCAAAGATATCTGGATGTGATTACTTACAAATTATTCAATGCAGGATGGGAATTGCATCACACTAGATGAGCCTCGTTGCGCTTATCATCTGTTGAAGGTTCGATCTGCGTCATCCTAGCTTAATCAGCCGAGTCGATTTTATCATGAATACTTGTGAATTTATGTCAGATTTATAGAACAGAGGGGGATGAAAAATGCTTTCATTGTTTCACGGGGCAAACCATTCACTTGGTTCCCTTATTTTTGCTGGAAAAAGCAGCGATATGACCTGGTGATTCTACAAGTTACTGCCTGTAAACGCCTGTCTTTATATGGATGATCAATATCTGATAGGTTTCAGATTGGATCTCATTGTTGAGAAAAAAACGAGTTTGCACCTAGGTGCTTTTATTTAGAAAAAAAGAAATATTCAAAAAATATATATTTTTTAAATAAATGCCTAAATCACTTACAAATGTGAACGAACGAAAAAAAAAAATCGTCGTTAATGAAAATATTTAGCCATAAATTGCTGTGGGTAATAACACGTTTCCTCTTGACTAAATTATTCAATCCACACGAGCGATTACTTTTAAAAAAATGTTTTTATATTTATTTATTTTTCGCGAAATAATTGGATCTTAAAATTTTGTTTACAAAATCAGACATGCAGCTAGACTCTTGCTGTGTAGTAAACAACAGAGAAAGGCCCAAGACCTTACCCAAGGGCCAAGACCAAGCCCAAGCCCAAGCCCAAGGATGGCAAAAATGGCCTCCTCGTTTCATCCGATCCTCGGGCACGTTTTCTTTTTCTTTCTGGCTTAGGTTTTGCCTTGAATCTAACAGAAAAGTGGAGGTAAAAAATAATTTATTACAAATTATCTTTATATCAAACCTGTAGAAATATAGCTAAATTTGACCTAGATATATGAAACAAAATTCTGAATAATGTAAGAATTTAAATCGTAAAGTATATGCTTCCATTATTAGTCATCCTCCTCTTTTGTACTATTGATGTTATTGTTGTTGCTGCTACTATTGTTTTCACTAATACGCTGCTACGATTGCTCCTACTCCTATTGCTATCGCTAACACTCTTATCGCCGCCGCCTCTACCGCATTTCGTTAATGCCACTAATGTTTTACATTCTTGTCATGCTGATATAATGTGACATGGTTTTGATCGAATACTCGAAATTTGGGGACTTTTTCCGGAGGAAAAGATTAATTTCGAGAATCTAAAGATAATATTCCAAAGTTGGAACATTCCAGACCTCCATGACTTATATTCTTTCTCTCTTTATCCCGCTTACCACCTTTAAACCATCCTATTTCTAATGAAGAAACTTATGATTGAATCTTCTCACTAAGCAAAGTCTCACTTTATACATAATTAGGGCAAATTATACCTAATCTACTCAAAGAGCGGTGCCAAACTAGCAATAAATGTATGATGTTGACCAAACATTGAAATCTTTTGTTATTTTGCAGTCATATATTAAATTTTACAAGTTCATTTTGTGAATAGGATTTACATTAATTATGACTCGTTTGTTTTGCGAAAAATGAACATTTGAAAAATATTTTCCTGAACAAAGGTAATATATTTCTTTAATTTATTTTGCAAGCGATATAAGTAATCATTTTCAAAAAATATTTTTCAAATCGTTTATTTTTTTTTCTAAACAAACAGAACATTAATCTCCAAGCCCCAAAGCCCCAAATCTCAAGCTAACGAAGAAACTTATGATTGAATCTTCTCACTGAGCAAAGTCTCACGTTGTACATAATTAGGGAAAATTATACCCAATCTCTAGCGATAAATGTTTGATCTTGACCAAACATTGAAATCTTTCGTTATTTTGCAGTCATATATTAAAATTTACAAGTTGATTTTGTGAATGGGATTTACATTAATTATGTCTCGTTTGTTTCTCGAAAAATGAACATTTGAAAAATATTTCCCTAAACAAAGGTAATATATTTCTTTAATTTATTTTGTAAGCGATATAAGTAATCATTTTCAAAAAATATTTTTTAAATCGTTCATTTTTCTCGAAGCAAACAGAGCATTTAATCTCTGAGAGCTGAAGTCCCAAATCTCTGACTAATGAAGAAACTTATGATTGAATCTTCTCACTAGGCAAAGTCTCACTTTATACATAATAAGGGCAAATTATACCTAATCTACTCGAAGAGCGGTACCAGACTAGCAATAAATGTATGATCTTGACCAAACATCGGAATCGCTCGTTATTTTGCAGTCCTATATTAAAATTTACAAATTGATTTTGTGAATAGGATTTGCATTAATTATGTCTCGTTTGTTTTGCGAAAAAAATGAACATTTGGAAAATATTTTCCTGAACAAAAGTAATATATTTTTCAATTTATTTTGCAAGCGATATACATAATTATTTTTAAAAAATATTTTTTAAATCGTTCTTTTTTTTCGAAATAAACGGAGCAGTCTGACCCAGTCCAAAAGGCCTTCCTTTTACTATTTTTTTCTTCAACGAAGATACAAAAGGTAAAATAAAGTTGTTAAACGCTGCTTTGCAGTTTCCACTTTGTCTACCCAACTTTACAATTTTTCTTATATTCATAAATAATTAGTTATATTAAATATTTTGATTAATTGAAAATGGTTTCCTCTTTATAATTCCCAATCGAATACAGAAATTGTTAATTAAGACAGCCAAATTACAATTTTTACTCAATTGGCTCGTCTCGTTTTGATATTCCACACAGAGAAAAAGACTGAATGGAGTATTTAAGATATTTAATTTTATTTTTCGATTTTATTTTATCTAGGAGCAATAATAAAAAATATAATAATGGCGGTATTATTATAATTCTCTTTTTAACACGACAGACAGTCCGATAATATTGTCTTCCTGTCTCGGAGCAGACGCACTATCTCACTGACTCTCTCTCTCTCTCTCTCTCTGTCTGAGTGAGCTCCGAGTTGGCTCCGAGTTAGGGTTTCCGCGAGCGAGCTGTAACCATTTGCTTCTTTATCTCCATCGATCAAGCACGAAGAGACCGGTGAATTCGCTTTTTGGTATTTCGCTGCTCTTGATCTTGAAGAGTCTCCGGAAGATCGGTTGTTTCTGATCCCGGAAATGCTTCATGTGTCCTACGTCATCGGGTATGTTCGCTCTCGTTTTGGTCTCATTTCCTTTTAGGGAAGGATATAAGTTGTTTCCTGCTTTCTGGTTGTTCCGACAGCTGGTGGAATCTGTGAGGAGATGAGCTCACATTTTGTTTTTTCTTGGGAACATTGTTGTTGTTATTGCTGATGGTTGAGCTTAATCTGAGCTTGGTATAAGCATTTCATGGTGAACATCAGTTGAGTTATGCTTTTGGGTCGAGCGAATTGGGACTATGTAAAGCATTTGTTATCTTGATGGTTTTAAGTTCTCTGTATTCGGTTCTTGTTTCCAGGCAAATGCATAGATTGGTTCATTCTTTTCAGTTATCGAAAGCCGAGGTGGTCACTAAGTGGGCAAACTCGCCTTGCCTTGCCTTGCCTTGGGGTCATTCAGACCTTTTTTTTTTTTTTTTTTTTGGAAAAATAGATGGGCATTGGAATTTTCATCTATGGTGTTGTGCTGTAGGCATTTAAGTTCATATGGTAGGTGATACAGTTTAGGAGTGAAAATGACTAGATCTTATGTCATGAGTCCTGATGTGATCTCTGGACTTTTTTGAGCGATTCTTGTAGCGAAATTATGGTCTGGGATTTCTTTGCTTAATTCTTAAATGAGTAATGGAAAACAGTTGAATGGAGAGTGGTTAGATTATCTCTCTCTATTTTGTTGGATTAGAGGGCAGACTAGTATAATTCTTGGCTGATTGTAACTTGTTTAATCTGAGTTTTTGGTAATAGGTCCAGCATTTGACATCAGCAAGTGCAGGTTAATTTTGTTCTTCGGCTAAAGTACATTTTCAACTACTTATGCGAACTTAGCAGTGTGTATTGACATGTTTCGGAGACACCGTGCACTTTACCAGCTTGAAATGAGCAAAACAATTCGTGTTGGTTTTGTTAGTTTTTCTTTTCCTTTTTGCAGTAACACCGAAAGGCTATATTGTTTGAATTTAATATTTCGAATCATTAATTGTAGAAAACGTCAGTTGGGGAAAGGAAGTTGTATGGTTCCGACGCTTATGGAGACAGGAGAAACTTACAATGGCATTCATCTTAGTTTTTCTGTGGATTTAGCTTAAGATTAAGTTTTAACTTGTCTTCATCTGCTTGTGGGTTTTCAACGTATACAAAATTTCCATTAAAAATGTGACAGTTTGCGTGCATTTTCTCATTTTTGTTTACTGCTACTCAATTACATCTCGGTCCTAACTTTTTGTTGCCTGCAGGTGATGTTGTTTGACTGGATTTTATTTTGGGAGATTCACAACTATCTTCATGCAACTTGATGCTACCAGAGGGATAGTGGACCCATGAGCTATTTTAAATTTTATCATTTTCTTAGGGGTAAGATTTTCTTTGTTGTCAGAGTTTGTGCCATATATTCATTTAATCAGTTTAAATCTAAAACGTTGATTTTGTCTTTGCAGGCTCTATGTGCCATCAGTTATTATTATTTATCATTTATTTATCCAGCTTCCGAGATGTAGTAGCATTCGAAATGTCATTTGAATCTACCCATATGGCATCCGTGTCTGAGTTAGCGAGTCCCCCTAGCACTGGCATCTTTTACCCTATAGAAATATCTCCCGCTGTTATTCCACAATATCCACTTCCAAATGAGTCTTTGCCACCGATGTATCCCACTTTTCCAACAGCATATGAGCCGGTTCTAACAGGAAAATGCCCTGTAAATTTCTCTGCTATATCCAATATACTAAGCAGGACAGCCTCTGATTGTTCTCAACCCATGGCAATGCTTGTTGGAAACGTGATATGTTGTCCACAGTTCAGTAGCCTTGTCCACATATTCCAGGGATTTTACAGTTTAAGCTCGGATAAGTTGGTGGTGCAAAATGCTGTCGCAAATGATTGTTTTTCTGATATCATGAGTATCCTCGCCAGCAGAGGAGCTAACGCCACAATACCTTCAATCTGCTCGATAAAATCAGCAAATCTTACTGGGGGATCATGTCCTGTAAATGATGTTATGACTTTTGAGAAAATGGTGAACTCAAGCAGCCTACTTGAAGCCTGCAGCACAGTAGATCCTCTTAAAGAATGTTGCAGACCGATCTGCCAGCCTGCAATTGCAGAAGCCGCTCTCAGGATCTCGGGGGGAGAATCTTCGATGACTGAAAATAAAGATGCAGGGCAGGGCTCTGGTCGAGTTGATATACTAAATGACTGTAAAGGGGTTGTATACTCTTACATATCAAGAAAGCTTCCATCAGATGTTGCAAATACTGCATTTCGAATATTATCTGCGTGCAAGGTCAACAAAGGTATTCTGATGCCACATACAGCTACTAATAAACTATTTCAGTTCACCGACCAAAAAAAAAAAAAACTATTTCAGTTCTGATCTTTTGTTTGTGGCCGGTTTCGCTTATCAGTTTCCTTTGTGTATAATCTCTCCAAGCCACGAAGTTAAACAGTGGTGGCTAAGGGTGGAATGTGTGATAAGGTAGGATATGCATGGACAATCAGGTGTACTAGGAAACTTTTGGTACCTCTCCTCTTTATTGATGTTGATATGAGAGAAGAGTTTCATGCTGACTTTCTATTGGGAAAGCATTCCATTTTCATGGGAACCTTAGATGATAAGGCTTGGATATGTGTATATACGTCAGTGTTTATTTTTTAAACCCAATTTTCCAATGGGGCTAATGTGCTTGTTTATTTTCTGCTAGTTTTTGACTGACATCTATTGATCTTGAGTCCCACTGACCCTCGGCAGACACCATTGGGATTAGATATGAGGTATCTTTCGAATGTTTGGCTCACTCATGTCAAAATTCTTTGCAGTATGCCCTTTGCAATTTAAGCAGCCTTCCGAAGTAATCACTGCATGCCGTAATGTAGCTGCTCCTAGCCCTTCCTGTTGTAGCTCGCTGAATGCATATATTGCGGGACTTCAGAGACAGATGTTGATTACGAATAAACAGGCAATAATATGTGCAACAGTGTTCGGTTCGATGCTTCGAAAAGGAGGAGTCATGACTAATATATATGAGCTTTGTGACGTTGACTTGAAAGATTTTAGTATTCAAGGTAGAATTTTTTATATGGCTTTTTATGTTTTCTGAGGCTGTTTGTCATTCATCATTTATAATTACTGACTTAATTTCCTTTCATTTCTAACGTACTTGGAGAGGACGCAGCATATGGACAACAAGGTTAGTTTTTTCTCCACTGATGTCCCCTTTTCTCAACTTCTTTCCTAGTTCTCTGCTTTTTCTTGTTTGATGATTTTTCATATGTAAAATACCTTCCGAGTAACTCACTCTATAAAGTTTCAAGCTTTGGAAATCCATTACTTCCTGCACAAGATTTACATCTTTTCTTGCTATAAATTTTTATTGGCAAGTCGAATAAAGTACTGGCATTGATTTTGTTGGAGAAGGCAAATAGGAATTCGAAAATGACACTTTCTTCACAAATGAAGTGGGTGTCATTCCTGTGCATGCCGGAAAGAACTTAATGCTGAATTGTCTTCTAATGTATGTATTCAGACCATAGATAATAACTGGAATCTTGCTTTCTTTTAGTAGCAGGTTGCCTACTGCGTAGCTTGCCTGCAGATGTGATATTTGACAACACAACAGGGTACAGCTTCACATGTGACCTGACTGACAACATTGTAGCTCCATGGCCTTCATCGTCATCAGTTTCATCTCTTTCACTATGTGCTCCTGGTAACCTGATATCTAATCATGTTGATCATTTGTTCTTCTCCATCTTTACCTTCTTTTTGTCATTTTACTTTTCTCTACATATACTTGGTTTTGATGGCAGCATTGGTTTTGTGTTTGACCTTGCAGAAATGTCACTGCCTGCATTGCCAACTTCAGAGACCATGAAAAACCCTGGTATGCACCATTAACCATGCAACTTTTCGCCCATGTGAATCTGAGTTTTGCTGATTTATCTGATATGTGAAGTTAGGTGTTGATAAAATGCACATCCCTAACAAGATTCACCTATCTAACTTGGTGAAAGCCACATATGTGGCTCACAAGAGAAAGCATTCTGCTTGGCAATGCTGTTAACTGAGTTCATCAGTGTGGACTGAAATGGGTTTGTATCTGGAGAGATCCGACTTACCCATTTTTTCTTCGGGATAAAGCGGTTTCGGTTATCTTGAAATAGGAATAATTAGTTAAGGTCAGACAGGACGTTCTGGAACTGTCAAAACTCCCAGTGAGTCTTCAGACCCTAATCTCTAGGATTTACTCTCAGCACTTTGAAGAAACATTCATCAGTTACAAAGCTGAGCCCTCAAAGCTGACTATTGCTAGAGCTTTCTCGGAAGAAGACTCGCTTTCCGTTCAGCTGCCACGCTTTTGCATGTTAGGGGGTTTCATTAATAATTCTTTTCTGGTTCATGGCTTACCCCCTTGGCACTTGGTAGTGCCTGCTTAGCTTCGACGATGATCTGTCATATGCCCCGTTAGGGATGTAGTTTGGAAGACCTCCCCGTGAGCGACTATTCTTTTAGGCCACACGTCTTCAAGCAAGCCGCTCATCTGTCCTTGTCTGTGAATGTATTTCAGCCTGTTTGCTTAAATTGTTTGATGCAAATTGGTTTCATTCAGATCTTTTTGGATGTTAACGATAGCTAGCTAGTCCTCGTAGCAATTTCACACTTCCTCTTTACCAGTCTGATTCATCGAACGCCGAAACATGCTTACCATCTAGTTTCTTGGTGCAGGATGCCGTGGTGTCGGGTTGGAAATGATGGTTCCCATTTTTTCATTATTTCTTTTCAGTGCAATTTTGTGCTGATGAAATCCAGCTGAGGGTTGAGCAGTTCCCTATTCCGGGCATGTGGGAAATTAACACGGAGTGGCCATATTTTTACCTGTATATTGTTTTTGAGTAGCCTTCTTGTATAGCATCTCTTCTTTTTGCTCTCTCTCTCTCGCTCTCTCCATTTTTTCTTTGTGATTGGTTGTACCTGATCTCTATGAGCTTGAGTTAGCATATTTACCTTCTCTTTGTTTTCTTTCTGTTTTCTCCCCAGAAGAGATTGGGGACCCCCATTACACACAAAAGCAAAAGTGCATGGCCACTCCTAATATTTACCCTGATTTCACTCTAACGAAACCAATGTAATAATCAGAATTATAAGAAAGTTTAGTTATTGATAAAGATAGATTCAGTGACTTTTATTTATTTGAATAAGTATTTCCAAATCTTTTTATCCATATCTCGAAGTCAAACTTGAAAGCTTTGTTTTATAATGCGTGCACAATTTGCATCTATGATAAATTGGATTTTGAAAGAGAATAAATATTATGCGAAGGGTTAGACGTTATTCTAATTATTTAAGGAGAGAGATATAAAGATGACTAGGCTTAAGAGGGTAATGATCACGATAAATCTGTTTAGGAAATTATAGTGTCTTTTTATTTAAAGATCAACAATGATCCCTTCTTTCGAAATTTGACCGACCCGTAATTACGAACCTTCACATTATTATTGCATACGTGTTATTAAAAAAGAACAAACGAATTTCGAACACGTATTGTCGTACTTGGTAATTCAATTATGCGACTTGATTTGTCTATTTGAAGATATAGGGCATTCCATAAATTGTGTAATTATTCCTAAATAAGACTCGTGCACTAGATATGAAGGGTGATAAGTATCATGATTGATCTCCATTGATTCCATTGATTTAAGTCACAAAAAGGCCAAAAAGAAAAAAAGAAAAAAAAAAAAAAGAGTTCCTTCACCTCGTCGGGTTAACCCGACCCGACTCGAACTCCGATCTCTTGCACCGTGTTTTTGTTTTTCCCGAGTTGCATCCTATTTTTCACAAAGCCGTTGCTCAACGAACTCTTCCGTCCGTGTCTCTGCCGCTTATCCTTCAATCCCCACAAAACCCTAATCTCTCTCTCGATCTCGATCGATGGACATGGCTGGTTTGGGTCTCTACCACACGGACTGCGAATCCATACTGTCGCAAATTAAGCATCAAGAGAAGCAGCTCGCGCTCAAGAGAAGGTTCTTTCGTTTATGCGTTGATTGCATGACTTTCTTGTTTGTATGCATACGCGTATCGATGGTATGTCGCTTTTGTGCGCATCTTAGCTTCAATGCAATCTTTTTCCCCAAAGGAGAGGATTGATTGACGGGTGTTTAATCTGGAGCTTCCGATGCCTGGGAAAGTTACTAGTTTGTAGATATATTTCTGTTAGACAGATGAGAGTTTGTTGATATTGTTTGATTTTCTTTCTTTCAGCTGATTTTTAGTTGCATTCGATGTGACGAAATCGATGTAGCAGAATGAATTGAAGCCTTATCTCTCAAATTCTGTTCCTTTGAAGTCTTGTTCTTCCTACTATTTTTCTGTTTCTTTTACCCAGCAAATTTTGTGTTTTTTGTTTTCGAATTGGACAGCAACATGCTTCTCAAGTTTTCTGGTCAATTCGATTGAGGCAGAATACCAATAAGATATGCAATGTTCTCTTTGTGAGTTGATGGTGTTATTTAAAAATGCGTGTAGGTGGTTGATGGGGTTACCATTGTCCAAGTCAGAGTTAAAGCATTTAGAAGGGCCAGAGTTTTTCAAGAAAAAGTAATTTTCTTTTTTTTTGTGCAAGCTACTTCTACACTGCTTTTGTGTTTTGGTAGATTCTAAAATGGTCCCTTTTTCTTTGTGGTCATATATATACATATTGAATCGTGAAATTCACGTTAGGAATTTATTGGTGCATTTTCAGGGCCCTACGTGAATCCATGCTCAGAGAAGATGATGTAAGTTCTTATGTCACCATTGCAAGATTTATTGTGATAGATTGTATTTGGTCTTATTTTCCTCTTTTTCTCTAGCATAAATAGTAGTACATAAGCATTTCGGGCTGTCATTGACTGTGAGATACTTATTGAAACATCTTTTATGCACCTGAAAAAGGTTTTAACTAGGGAAGTTTCGCGAACGTGCCAACAGTTTATATTTGTTATCGACTGTAATTAATTTCTGGTAGAAAAAAAAAACATCTTTCTTCGTCTTATCGTCTTATTTACTAATATTGCTACTACCTGTTGTTCTGTTCTTCTTCTAATCATAGCCTGACTTGAAATGATCTGCGTTTTCGGTTTTATAATTACTCACCCTTTCTTAGAAGTATGCTTGAGGATTCATATGTTTTTCCAAAGCTAGTGCAAGTTCCTTAATTGAGTTGGCACTTCCTTCGTCTGTATTAGTCGCTTCTCTTCATTTGCTTGGCACCGGGAAATTCCAAATTCCATCCTAATTTTACATTGGCACTATCTACTCTGTAATATTACCTTGTCTATCATTTTCAGATATTCTATGAGACTGCAAAGACGCATGTTGAAGAAGCTATCTTATCGCATGATATGGAACAAGGGTGCAGTGGTGTTCCAGAAAATGTTAAATCGTCTGACATGCCTAATTTGCTAAAGGAAATTCTACCTCATCTAAATGATATGACCAATACGGGCCTTTATCATTTTGCTATGATAGTTACTAGAGGGTCTGTCGAGTTTGACAAAACTCGCTGGAAGATGAAGAAAATTATTAGGGAAACTGTCCGTAAAGTATGCCGTATTGAAAAGAACACTCAATGGGATAATGTTACATTTAAGAAGCTCTATCAACTTCTAAATGACCCACGGAATTTCCGAGGAAACTGTCTGAATCATTTGGCTCCTGCATCTCATTTTCAAAGGGCAGCGGCTTTGAAGCTCTTGGGTAGACTTGAGGAACTCTCTACACCGGCTCTGATTGCAATGTATAGGAAACTAAGACGTGTACAGGGGAGAGTACCTCGGTTGGAGCCCTTTAAAAGTGGACGGAGCCGAGATGATCTTATCAATAAAGTGAGGAAAACTAGTAGAAACATGTTGATGGATCTTGGTTCTAGAGATTGTCTACCAGAACCACTATTTAAAGCAATGGCTATAGCAGAATTATCTTTAAAGCTAGCTTCCGGCTTTCAAAGTTCCACAGGAACGAAGTTCTACCAATTTGCTTCAGAAATTAGAAGTTTGCAGGATGAAATTGTGAAGGCTCTTTGGCTCCTGAACTCAAAAGTTAGATTCCAGGAGCTGAAAGTTTTGCAGTCACTATTGGACCCTAGTGCTAAAGTCCCAAATAGTCGTCTACGAACAGCAGTCAAGAACGTTTTGACTGAGTATCTTTTTGAATGCTCTGATTTGGATGTGATCCCAAGGTCTTTATTGGAGTGTCTGGCTTTTATTAACAGGAATTCTCGAACTGCACCATCCTTACCTAAGGAGGAAGTTGAAGAAGAAGTAGAATGCATTCTGGTTGTTAGTGCCCATATGAAGCAGAATGTCTGGGATTTGCTTCCTGAAATTGGGTATCATACAGATTTCACCAATGCTTATATTGAGGAATTGGAGGAAAGTGATGACGATGCTGACTCCGATGACGAAGATGAGAGACATACATGGATATCAAATAGTGGAAGGTCTGACAACATTGATTCGTTGTTTCCAGTGGAAGGTACTGGAGAGTCTATTACTGATAGCTCCAACCTTCCTCCGTTTGATATTAAGGCTAATGATAGTTCTCCCAGTCACACCCCAAGGAAAGTGTTTTACAGTGCTGCTGCTGCTCTTAAATCTGAGACAGATATCTCTCCCAGTATTGCCTCCACTGCTGCTTGGTATAGCAGTTCCTCCTTGTTATTCCAAGAATCAAAGAGTTCTAAACGCTTGAATAGCATGGATAGAGATAATGTAAAGCCATTGGGCAACTTTAGTGCTGCTAAAACCAACGGTGATGGTCCCTTCTCTTTTGTGTCACCCAACACAGGGCGTGCAAAATCTCTCGAGAGACACAAAGATGAAGATGGTGAACTGAAGAATCAACAAAGGGATGTCTCTTACAGATCAAGCACTTGCATAAATCGATACCTTGCTGTCCAGGAAGCTTGTGACGAAACAAGTATAATTGCCTATAATTTTGTAGGTTATATATTGGAAGAATTTGCACAAAGAGAAGGTTTGAATGTAGAAATGAATGAGTATACCTATCTGGGACGTGATCAGTCCATTGAAGGTCGTGAAGGTATACCAACCGAGCTTTATCCTTGGAGAGACAATACTGAAGAAAAGGGATTCATGCTTTACTGTTGAAGCAGGGTCATTGTTCCCTAACTTTGGTCAAATTATATTTGTGAAAACATTAGTTTTTCCGTTGTAAGAATGGTGACTGAGTGATTGATTGCCCTTCAGTAACTTATATCATTGTAGAGGTGCCTTGTTGTGTTAATCAATTTGTCATCAGGGGTAACCATTGCAACCCTTAAGATCATTTTAAAAGGTACTTGGTGAATGACATCAAATAAATTTCGTGGCCATCAAGTTACTCGTGGCATTTACTGCTTTGCATGTTTAGATTGTCAGCAGAAGTTTGTGGTAATGACTGATAATGGCTATTTTTGTACAACTGCAGAAAGGAAGGATTCTAGTCATCATGAGGGCTCAGAAGTTTCTGTTATCCATAGAGCACTCGAAAATTTAGTTCCATGCCTCAAGAAGAGGTATGACAGAGTTTTACTTATCCCACTTATTGGAAAAATCACGTTCCGTGTGTTTTTTTTTGTCCTTTTGAATATGAAAGACAAAACTCATCAAAGGGGTACCAGGGGGTTACCATTGCTACAAAGTTCGATACAAGAGAGTTATATTTCATATGGTTTTAATTATCTACTAGTTTAATTATCTCCCCTAATAGTTTTATATGTTCTTTTCCTTATCAGTTATATTTCATTTGGTATAGGAAATGATAAATGAGGATTTGGCGGTCTTGAGTTTGATCCCTACCTTCCTCTCTCACCCTCTACTCATCAATCCGAACAATAGAAAATATAGTGAATCACTCCATAAGGCAATACTGCTGGTGCCATACTTTGCAATCTGATGTTATATGAGGCCACCGCAAATACTGCTATCATTTCTGAGATTCATTAACCCAAATTCTGCTGATAAGTTCTGTGAGGTCCGGTTTATCGTTTCCCCTTGGACTTTTATGTTGAAACTCTTACTTTTTCATGCAGTGTGATGGAAAGAGTGAAGGATTTCACAGGCCTTCCCTAGAGGTCTACTCTCGATGGGAAGGGAATCGTATCCTCGTTCCTCAAGTAAACTCTGGGATCTTGCTTGAATCAAGCTTCATAGTTAATTGCTGCATATGGCGGGAGTTGAGGACGTTTCCTCCATGGGCAATTATCTGGGGAAAGATGAGAAGACACGCAAAAAGATGACTTGTTCAGCCAGTGAAAGAACACCAACTAGGCCTCTTGCCTCATGGATGAAATGGATCCTATGGTAATCGCAAATCAGTTAATCATCCTGATGCCATGGATTTGGATGGATATTGGCTCTGCTTGGAAGGTATAGGTCTCCTCATTGTGGACATAACTTCTCTGTCAAGCAACTATTTGGCAATATGACTCTTAAGGGCAAATCAATTGCGAGAACCATAGCCTGTTTGTGTGGGCATATTCACCTATATCAAGCTGACCTTGGCATGAGCTGTGCATGATATTCCCTCCCTCCAATGAGTTGATGTGGGCGAAAGGAATTAATCAACTCCTGCTGTCCAAGAGGCCATAGAAAAGAAGCTCTGCTTATAGGGTTATTTGTTCTGAGAGAGGGAATGTAGGTTTGCGAATGCAAGTCCCAGTGTTTCCTGAAGTTCAGATGATGATCGTTCTACAGTGATGCATTGTTATTCTTTGACCCCGAAGGTCATGGTAGCCCATTTTGGAAATGGCCCCATTTTGGAAATGTTCCCCACTCTGTATCTATCATTTATAACCAACCTAGCACTAACAACTACCAAGCAAAGGTAGCCCATTTTGGAAATGGCCCCATTTTGGAAATGTTACCCCACTCTGTATCTATCATTTATAACCAACCTAGCACTAACAACTACCAAGCAAAGGTATGCCCTCGCAAGAAGTATTGTGAAACAATGTTTTAGATATAGTGTTAGAATGAATGCATAATTTAAATTCATCTTTCGTTTTCCCTTCCTCGCCCTTTGATTGATCGCTGTAGACTTGATAGTGCAATTGATCCCTCTCAATGCCATGGTATTCCATCACTTCTGTTCTCTCTCTCTCTCTCGTTTTGTTTGAAGGGTACTCTTGGCCGTTGTCTTGATTGATTCACAAAGCTTCTCCTCCAACTAATTTTTGCCATATTAGCTTTAATTTAAACTCTTCTCAATGCTGCTAACCGTCTGTTTTTTGGTTGAATTGGCTCTAGTATCTAAATAGCATTTTTCCCTGGAGGATTCATATGTCCAACCTTACACGTGGCAACTCCAATTTAAAGTCTTGTTGGTGAACCTCCCAATCTCCTTTTCAATTTTCAACTCCCACGAGATGTTCTACTTCCTAACACCAGCTTTAGATCAATTCCATGAGTTAAATAAATCTTCAGGTTTGGCATGGAGAAATTTCATTTTCTTGTGACTCAGGACTGATGTGCACGAGCTTATGAAATTCCCGAGAACACTCAGCACAGAACATGGACGCTCCTTGTGGCTTCCTAGGTTCGTTCAAATGTTGCGCACAAAGACGTCGGTTTTCTCTCACTTTTCACAAATTTATTTCTGTCGAGGTGCGTGTGAGAAGGGCTTAACTTATCCCTGACACATTGAAAATTATTCAGCCGGGCGAGAAAGGTCAGCATACACAAACACACCGACCTCAGAATGTATAGGAAAGACCCGGTTCAATGGGTCATTTATCTTTCTTCCCTAAACCATTTCATCTGTAAGAGATCATTCAATAATAAAGGTATGCGAACAACCCCCAAATTAAAATCATTCCAAATGGTCTATAGATTCTTCCCAGTTTAACCATCCCAAAATATTCCTTCGATTTGCTGTTTCCAACACTTACATTCAATGGTGCAATATAACTAGCACGGATGAGTTCTTCTTAGACGACACTTTCCAGGAGCTCTTGTAATTATAATCAAGATTTCTCAACCAAGCTATCGAACTTTTATTATTTATCGGATGCGCTTTCTGCACAATAACAGATTACACACTGTCGCACAACGGAGATCCAATCCGCTTGAGACGTCCACACACACATACACACGGAGAGGAATTTGTATTCTTGACCAATCTGTGTGCACTCAGGCAAAGTAGCTAATCCAACGTTATCTAGAGGCATCATTTTCCCAAACATTGTCCCAAGATCCAGTTGGAGCGGCCTTTGGTTTCTCAATGTAGCCCCGAACGGCATGAGGATTGTCTGGTCCAGGAAGTGGAAGTCCGTCAGGGCCTGGTGGGTGAACTTTTCTGGGCTTTGTCCTGATCCCCAGCAGCCTCAACACAAATCTAGCAAGCTCACCATATAACATTCCAGACCGATCGAAAAGCTGCAGAACACGCCAGATTGCTGAGAGCATAGTATTGATACAGTAGCACAAGACAATCCTAACAAAAGCTTTCAAAGTGACATATTTAGTTGCCTGATATCTCCAACGTAAGCAAGTACATAATATAACGAATTAGTGCTCTTACCATGCTACAGGTCTTTTATAGACAATGACATCAAGTAAAACCAATCATGACTCAAAATTTCCATCATCTTTAAAAAGTGAAAAAAAGTGAAAAAAATGAATTTTCCCCTCTCAGATTGATCCTAAACATGCTTTTATTTTTCAGACGCACTTTCCTTTCACGCCAATTTTTACCAAAATGTATAGTAATACCTATTTATTTTTCCCTCCATAAACATTACAGCCCCCTTCACTTCAGTTAAATTACATAGTGCAGTCCACTAAAGAAACTTGCACAGCAAACTGACAAAGTTTAAGCAATGCAGTTTCCTAATTCAAATTTTGCTCCAGAATTCTCAATACGGACAGGACAGTATGGTCGCAACACGCATGTGCTTGTACATATTTCCACACAGGGGGATAAACAAACTTTATGCGTTGTCAACGTCGACAGGGAGAGAAACAGGTGTTTAAGGTGAAAGAGTGTCTATGAAGCTGAATCATAATATCATAAATCACCCTATTAACAGAGAGAGACTGAAAGACCCAATAACTCCATCACTCTGCAAATGCATTTAACAGATAAGCCACAGGACAAAAAAGACTACCTGAAGAAGCGCTGTCATAAACATGTGGAAGGCTTGAGTATTTTGGTCAATAAGAATTGAAATGCGGCCAAAAAAGTTTACCACTCCATGCATCTGGCATTAGAGAAAAAGGTAGAATGAGTTGTCCATAAAATAAATTGGCACGACATCACCTTAATTTACAGGTCTAAATATAGGTCTGGAGAACTACGTATTAGCCCATCGCCTTAAAAATCAAGATTGAGGCCATTACTTCTACATGTTCTGAGTACACAATCTACGATAAGAAAAATCTTTCACCTAAAAACAAGGTAACAACATGCAATTGCAGGAAACTTGGAACCAAAAATGGTCCTTAGACATCATATTAGATATTCAAAAATGGTCCTAAGACATCATATTTCATATTTCATCAGGAACTAAAATGCGTCAAAGCTAACTAACTAACCAAGTGCATCACAAAACAAAGTTCCCCATAATGCCCCAAACAACAGACTGACATACATTTCGTGCATTTAAGAATTTGATTAATCTCGCCAACTAAAATAACGACTATGAGGTCCAACAAAAAAACTTAAGCCTTAGGTGAAGGTAAACAATGAATGTGTACACAAACGATATGGCATATATTCACACCCCCTACCAAGTGCAAACCAAGCTGAGGATAACACTTGGAATTGATAAATGGGGAGTCTCACACGCGAAAAAAATTGAGATGGGAAACCGGCTCTAATACCATGTCAGAAAACTCAATCCAAAAGCTTAGGCCTTAGATGGAGGGAGACAATATGTATATAAGGCCTCTATAAAACTGTATACAAGAAAAGTGGGATACTTTAACAGTCTCTAGAATTCTTAAGCCTGCATTTGGTAAATTAGCAAGGATGGGAAGAAGTGAATGTGATAAAATTCATAAAAGCAGGACATGAAAATGAGGACGAAGAGATTTACCAATCAATATTTTTTTTTCTCGCAACAACAATCAAGAACAAAAGCCTCTATTCAGTTCCGTCTAGAAGCATAAGTTCGAAGGGGTCAAAGCAATCAGGAGCTAGGTACCCAATCAACATTCTTTAAATGAACTTCACAAGGAAGAGGAAAGTGCAAGACCATTGCTTACCACCCGTAAAAATGATATCCAAAACCCTGGAGGAGAAGGTGGCTCGCCATATGGACCGTTTGGATCTTGACCTCCATAAGGGCCACCCATTCCCATCCCATAGCCACCCATTGGTCCTCCAAATCCACCACCATACATTCCACCACCATTGGGTCCAGAGGATCCATAAAGGCCTCCATAGCCTCCCCTATAATTGGAGTTACCATACATACTACTGCCATACATTCCACCTACTCCACCATACATTCCAGTACCATAACCCGAACCGTAATTCAAACTAGAACCATAACCTGCAGATAGAAGCAATTTCAAAATATGCTCAATTTGGATGGTAGTAAAAGATATCACCATCTGCAACAAAATCAATGGTCACCTCCATAGGTATTATTCCCGTAGCTCTGCTGCTCCCATGGCCTTGTAGGAACAGGCCTTCCCAGAGCATTCCTATTAGCAGTGGTAGTCCTGTCAGTTGATGAAACAATTTCTCCCGGTCTTGCAGTTCCTGAAGCCTCAACTACGTCACTGGTGCGGCCAGCAGATGGCGGTTTAAAAGGTGCGGGACCAGAAGAGGCACCGCTTCTCTCCCATGGTTTTGGTGGGGGAGCAGCTGCAATGGCAGAACATTGTTTTAATTCTGAGTGTATAGAATGTTTCTGTGCAGGCGGAGAAACATTCAAAGAACGTAACAAGACAGGTATTTATGTATTACAAGAACATGATCACCACATGCAGGTCATAGCATCCAGCTACAAATTAACAAAATCTTTCATTTGTCTAGAATGACCCCGGAAATCAGGCTGTAGAAGTACCAATGCAAAAGGAGTAGAATGATGTAACTGGTCGAACTTCTCTTTACAACATCACCTACCAACTACCAAGTAGTTCTCCAATGATTTCATCAAGCAAGACAATCCCGAATCAATTCCTTAAAAAAGACTGAATTGAGCTAGTTGTGTATTCAGGTGGAAAATATCAAGTGTAAAATGGAGTCAACCCACCTCCCATAGAACTCCCAGCACCCAGCCATCAAACAACGATTTACCACACCCACCACCGACCAAAGACTCACCAAGAAGACAACCCGAATCCCACTCGTTCAACGACAGCGAACCAAAACAACAGCACATACGCTAGCGCGGCCCTAATTGGTTGCCATGACCGAAAAGAACACGTCCCCGATCACAAGCAAAAATCGAAATCACCGAGAGAGAACCTAGAATTCATCGGCGCGTTCTGCAGTCGAGGGGACAAGATGGAAAACCCTAGAATTTCCAGAATAATCCGACACGGGAGAAGAAAACAGGACAAGCATGCGATCGTCAATCAATCAAGAGCGGGGGAAAGGGTCGATAACGATAAAGCTTCGGAACGAACCTGAAGGGGGCTGAGGATTAGACGCCATGGGAGTGGCAGAGAAGCGACATGAGAGAGAGAGAGAGAGAGAGAGAGAGAGAGAGAGAGATTTGACCGCCTTTGAATTGAAGGCCGGTGTCGTTGTGGTGGTGGTGGTGGTGGGGCGATTAACGCAATGACCTGGAAGGGTCCGCTTCTGTTCTTGGAAAGTTGTATTTTTTCCTATTTTATGTTTATTATGACTTCTTATTTTTTGGTCAATTTTATTATGACTTCACTATTTTAAATTTTAATTGCACGTTTTTTTTTTTTTTTGCATTTTTCAATTACTTATTTATTATAATCCGTTTCTAGTAATATGAGATAATATTGAATGTGATAAAGACGGCGAGTATTTGGCATTATTATCTGTATTAAATTCATATGCTATCAGCAAATTTTCCTACGTACAGGTGAAAACATAGCCGATATGAATGCCTCTGAACTTCTCTGGACGGGGAAAGAATCGTAATGCCAGCTCCCTCCGAGGCTATCATACTGACCCTTCGAAAAAGAAAGATTTTATTATAAGAACAAGAGAACAAAGGGAGGATTTCCTAACACTCCCCCCGAGAGGATTCAGAGGTTTTTCCCAAGTTAGAGAACTTTTCTCGCTATCCTTCTTTCGGGCGGTCCTAACTTCCTTCTCTTCTGGTTAATCCTATAGATCGGTATTTTGTTCTGGAGTTGGTTTAGTGGCTAGGAAATGCAAATAAGTGTAACATGTTCGATTCTCCTAGCCACCATGTGCAAATATACTTATCTCGCTCGTCCGTCTTCGACTCGTCGTTTCAGTGACATATTGCAAGAACCCAAGATTTACCTACCAAGATACAGCGTAGTTGACGTATCAGATGAATCTGTCTACGGGCTTTGATGAAGTACAGATTGGCAGGCAACCTTCTTTTTATCAAGGAAAATCTTTGAATGCAGAACCATGTTGATTGTGTCCTAAGCAATGTACTGCTGTTACCATCATGTAATGGATGAGCATGTAGCAAGTAGGATTTGGGTCACCTGCTTGAATCAAGATGACCATTCTGACAGATTTTCGTTGGAAAAGACCTCAAATATTGGATCAGATTGGTTCCTGCAAAATAACGCGGAACGCCCTGGTAAAAAAAAATTCCGGGAGAACGCAACCGAGAAAAAAGTGCACGAATTCGAGCCTGCTATATTCCCTTTCATTCATTTTGCCACACACACTATGATGATAAAAGTCTGTACAGATTGGAGATCAAGAAAGGATCACAAGGTGTTCACTCCGTGGGGAAGTGCTATTTCTACAGCTGCTTCTATCATTTACAGATGTTACGCTCACTAAAAAAGATTCGAGCATTTCTCTCCTTACACTCTCCACTCCTCCATCTTGAAGTCCGTGCCGATTGATCATTCAAGTCACTGCTCAGAACCGTGAAGAGTACCACCAAAAACGTCATTGAAGATCAATCAAGGACCTGGTACTGTATGTGCAAGCACGATGCTGGCGAATTTCAAGCCCCCGACGACAAGATGGACACAGATATTAGGAGCATCCTGCCAAGAAGCAATTGCTACTGCCAGAGCTGCCCATTGCAGCAGGCACATCGCGAACCAGAAACTTGACACTTCGTGTACCGACATATTCCATAATCTCGAGGCATTCCTGCAAATCAGAATCGCTAACCAGCATCACCCATTCGTCCTCATCGTCCAAGTACTTGAGCTGGAATGTCCCATTTTGCAATTTGAATCTCTTGGACACTTCTTCATAAAGTTGGAAACACCCAGTGGAAGGCTCGAACTTGAAACGTATCGTGTCGTCTTTGTAGGTCGCTTTCACGATAACTTTAGACCCACTTTCATGTGAGCTTGTTCTTTCTTTAGGATGCTTTCCTTCCTCAAAGCTCTGAGAGCTCGAGGAACTGCCGTGCATGATTGAACCGGAGCCATACGAAGAATCTGTCATGCTGGAAGAAGCAGGTCTGTTATGCTCAACAATACCATCTTCAACTGCAGTTGATTTAGAATCTTCCCTATATTCAATCTGACTAATACTTGATTTCTTCGCTTGCCCATGACAAATGTTGAGCAAATGTAAGCTTGAAGTTGAAGGCCCCGAGTGCTCTGCACCAACACAGTACTCATCTTCCAATTTAATGGCAGAATTATTACCGCAAACAAAGGGTATTGATTTTTCCTCTTCTTGGATAGATGCTTCTTGATTTTGCACTGCTGGTTTTTTATCAGGAAAGGAGTTCTTCCGAGTATCAAATTCTTTGCTCATTGAACCTGCCGCCACAAATCCTCCAGTGTTTGGGTCAAACTTCAACCTTCCCTTGACTCCCTGAACAGAATCGAGCACGGTTTGTATTTTCTTCAACGATCTGTTCACCTTGTTTATCTTGCGAGATGGCCATCTTGAAATTCCATGTTGTCTGCATATCCTTTTCAGTGTTGTGGGGCAAACTGCATTGCAGAAAATAAAATGGTAACTACCAAATAATTCTATAAGATGAACATCTTGTCCATGCACAAAAGCTTTATTACTGTATCTTCATTTCTTTTAGTGGCTGAAAATGCTGTTTTAGCACTTGTCCATAGATTTGTTGTTTATTCCTCATCTAAGGGTGTGTTTGTTTGAGTGAAATCATTTCCCGTGAATTAGTTTTCTGAACTTTCAAGCGTTTGGTTTGCTGAAAACGATCAGTTAACAGAAAACCATTTCCAGTTAAAGAAAATATGCATGCTTAAAGTTAGAAAAATGAAGTCCCAACCTGAAAAGGGGAAAACCTTTTCCTGGAAAACTATTTCCCCAGAAAGTGTTTTCCTTTATCATGAAGTGTCTTCTGAAACAAACGCATCCTAATTCTTCAAAGACTCAACTAGCCCAGATCTCTTCTTTGTCCCTTTCACTCTCATACCTGTTATCAACATTTCTTCCTGTTCTTTGTTCCTTCAACGTCTTATTTTGCATTATATAGCTCTTTCTACCCTAAACTGGAACATCAATGAGAGATGGATTTATAGGCCGAGGTTACTTAAGAACTCTGATAGATCTAAATGAGAGGAACTATGCCGATTAAGTGTGATTCAAACAAGAGGAGATTTGACGAGGAAAATGCAAATCAGCCATTGAGATATGGCAATTTAAGAGCCTTGTAACAGAATCTCACCACCAATGCTTTTAGCAGCATCCTTCAGACTCCCCGAAAAATACTGCTGGAGAACACTCAGACTCGCTGTTTTCTCTGCTGTACTTCGCTTTTTCTCCTGCTGTCTTCTTGATACGCTCGTCACCTGTGAGACATTCGAAGAACTGTCAGAAGCCATGTAAGAGAACCAGTAGTTTTGTACACCACAAGATCAAGCCTAAGCTATATCATCCAATTGAATATTCAGCACTCCACATGATCACAACGTTATCTCCAGGTGGTTCTTTTTGAAATAGGGTCATGTTAATAGGTAAAGCCTCGGGGCACGGATTAAGTACACTTAATTTTGGACCAGTTCACTTTTCTAAAGAGCAGTTACACGAGCAATTCCTTCATTGCAAACTGCACAATTTCCTTAATTAGTTGACGCCCCTACTGCATTTCTTATCAAAATCCTTTCTAAAGTTACATTCATTGGCTGACAGAGTTGGGTCAACACTTGAAAGAGGATATTCATCGGGCTGTGAGAGAAAGGGAGAGCGAGAGAGGAGAGAATGGGAGTGTGGCACACAAGGAAGAAGCTAGGGAATGCAAGATGAGAATGGACAAAACAAACATCACTTTAGTCATGATTCCCATTTAACGTGATATGTCGTAAATGTCATGACTTCAGTCATGATGCCCTGCAATACCAAGGGGTACAACTATTACCGTGCAGACATTTATCTGACTCAAAGGCTTGCTACATCCTTTACAATTATTTGGCCACTGCTTTTGCAGAAAAGTCAAAAGAAAGGCAGGAAAATGTATTTGCCCCTGAGCCGCGGTCGCATTGCAAAAGGCAGCCTCATTCCCCTACACGATGCCATTCTGTAATCTAATCTAGTGTAAATCATACCAAAAAAAGAGACCAAAGAACAGAACACTACCTTCAGCTCTTTCAAGAAGATTCAAATTTGTGCCATATGCATAAATAAATTGTAAATCCGAAATGGAGTTCCAGGTTGTATAGTATATATCTCTGCCACCCTGGAACCTATCCCGCAGATACTAGAGCATTTTCTTAACCTAAAAACCTATCTGGTGACCCCTTGGAACCTCCGGAATCTGGAATCTGTTAGTTCCCGCAAGTTCCCAACTTTTAAGGAATTGTGGGTTAACCAATATCAACATTGTTAAAGTATATCACATTGCTTGTGTATGAGGCTATTCTTCTCACCTAATAGCTTAAGCTTATTGGTTTGTATATTCTAACAAACATATTCGACCCAAATTCCACATATAATTTCTTCAGTGGAAATAAAAAACAGGACATATTCGATTGTTTTCTTGTTTGGCCTACAATGACAGCCTTAGCCTAACAAATTTTGGAGGGAAAAAGAAGTCGTCTGATTGCTAAAATCCCTCGTCAACTCTTTTAGACTCTGTAAACCGTTGGCTCTAGCAACAGGTACTTCTGCTGAATATATATGTATCAGAAATTTGGTGTACTTCCAATTGTCTAGTAGCCCAACAAACATGAAAATATTTAGTTCTCTTACATATGATTACAATCCTGCCAGTTGTTATTCCCTCACACAATTCTTGATTATCAAAGATAAATATATTATAGATTACAGCATGAACAGTCATGAGGAAAACTTTTCTTTTTCTCAAACATTCTAACCCCAATTCTATCAGAGGATGTTGAATGAAAATGACATCAAAGCAGAACCGCCAACTGAAGTGTTAAAACGAAGAATCCTAGGCAGATTGAGGGTGTTGGCAAGTGAAGGAAGTCCAAAAACAACATACAAAGGCGATAGAGAAAAGTCTGCGTAAAATATGTTCCCCGCAGATAAAGATGGGTCAAGAAAATGACCTGCTCTCGAGGAAGATCTGCGACCGTTCTTCTTGAAGTAGGTACATTTGAAGGTCTCCTATCTATGGAAGACGTGCCATTATCGGATAAAACTGTCTGATGGCTCCCTCTATAAGCGGGAATTGGTGACATGTTTGGGAGTGATACTTCCCGTAACTCAGCTTTAGAGCCTTCTGTACCGAATAATTCTGCATCTGATACTGTCCTCAAAGTTTTACAAATCCTCTGCATTGTACGTGAGAGGTTGTCCAACAATAGTTGTTGCTCTGCACTTCCTTTTATGTTGACGGGTAGAAAAAACTCTAAAATGTAATCGTCATCACCTGTAAAGGTGCTTCTCAGCCTAATTGCAACAGCAGCATTCAAGCCAAACCTGCGCGCATGATGGACGAGAGGATACGCACAGATGTCATAGGCCTTAACATCAGGGTAGAAAAAGGGATGATTTGATTGAAGTGCTTTTCCAGCTATTCCTTGCCCTTCCTCAAGATAGTGCTCCGCACATGCATGAACAAATCCTTGCATCTCCTTATCATTCACATAACAAGCAGTATCCTCAATGCATAAGATGCATTTCTCATTAGCATTTCTGCTACTATCCCTAACGCGTACTCTTACTATTTCATCAGCAGCTCCCTCAGAAAAACAGCACGGGATCCATGTCAAAGCCAATGGAAACCTATGCGCGTGACATACAGCACGCAAGACATCTGTAATTTCAGCCAAGGCAGCTCTCTGATTCCTGGAGAGGCACTGCAAAATGATAGTTCAATAAGGACGTGGAGCACTGCATAGCCTCATGGAAAAGAAAAGATACGTTTTATTCTTTTTCTATGTTTTACCTGAGGAAGAAGCCGCGGCGGCGGTGTAGTTCTCAAATTTACAGCCTGCAATAGTTCTTAACCGTCAATTTCCACACTCACTAATAAGCCAAAAACTGAAAAAGGAAATTCGAAGTTGATGATTCAAAATATCTGTAGAAAGTGTACAAATAAAGCTGCAGTAACTTCACCTAAATTCATTGAAGCACTAATAAAAACATCCAGCCACAGCATAAGAGATCCTGATTTAAAAAAGAAAAATCTGATGCTTAACCTCAGTTTGATGGGTACCCGTAAACAATTTCCATAATATTAAGTTCAAGTCATTTGATTCACTCTTCTTCTTCTTTTTCCCCCTTTTTGTATTGTTAGATAAGCATTTATACTTGAAGCGAATGTCAAAAAAACGTGTTTCTTTGCCATGCATCAACTAGACAATATCGAAATTCCCCCGCATACAAGACAGCATGAAGTAATTACAGCCAAAGAAGCAAACAAGACAGCCCGAAGCAAAAAGCGCCCCCAAGAAAGTCTCATTAATTAGTGCAAAGAAACAAAAGGAGACTTCAAGAGAAGTCCATGCATATAGCCTCGAAATGAGTGCTGCGAAATGTCAGTGTGTCACAGTTTTGCTGACAATTCTGGACAGTATGCTTACAACCAAGGTACAATCCACTACTCCTGCTAAGCGCTTCTCATCCTCACGCAGAAAGAACTTCATGCTAAGTCTCTGGAAAAACAGCTACTATACTTCGCCTTTACAGATGTAATTAAAACAGGCCAGTATGCAGACTCCACAATCTTCAGAAACCAGATACAAACACTATGTTTGATCAACTGCTCTCAAAAAGCATCGTCTTGATGTATAGCATGCGAAATAACAGTCATTGATCAGACAAAGAAAATTGCTATTATTTATATGAATTTCTCTAAAAAGTGGAGGGCTTCTATTAATTCTCAAACCAAAAGGTGGAAAAGTAACAAACAAAACTCTGTATGCCATGCAGTTCTAGTATAGTGGTTTCCAGCAAAGGCACTATGCAGTTAAATTGCGTGTCGCTAGACTGGACTCCCAACTTTTACAAGAAAGGCAAAAAAGAGAACAGTCATCTTTGTTCCAGAGGAACAAACAAAGGAAAATTAACCTGGAGGGCAAGGCATACTTTCTCCATTTCCGAGTCGAAGTTGGCTTTTTCTTTCATAGTGACAAGTTCCAGCACCGCACAGCAGGACTTATCAGAAGAGTCAAAAACTGGTAAGGCAATAGAACCACGGATATTGTGGTGAACTGCATGTTTCACCCGTAAATATTCACTATTATTGTAATACATTACATTTGAAGTCCATTCTGGAACTTTCGATGTGAAAACACGACCAGGAAGGCCCAGAAAAGTTCCTGGTTTCCCCTCGGCTGAGAAGGTAAATGTTCTGGATACTTCTCGATATCCTTCTAGCATTTTGTCAAGTAAATAAGGTTGCTCGCAGGTGCTTAAGACATATTGATCCCCAACCTTTATAGGGACCCAAACCTGAGCCAGAATTCCCCCTCCAGAATACTCCTTGAACAAGGAGAGTGCCCTCAGCATCTTCTCATCTAATGAACGTGCTAGAGGCCTGGATATTGCATTATTAGCCACATCAGAAATACCAAGTCGTCCAAGGGTACCTTCACCTTGTTTAGCCCCTGAATCATTTTGGTCATTGGAATCCAACTGATAATCAAGCTGGCTATCTACCTGCTGAAATGCCAACCTGTCTACACACGTAGAAGAACTTCCTACAGCATTTGAAACCCCGCCACAGTCGGGATAGTAAAAAGAACTTTGTTCCACAAAATTCATCATATCTAATGATCCATACGGTGCTGATGGACTTATCGGCAACCCATAGGATGCAAGTATCTGCTCTGTTGTAGATGGACTGTTGCATAATCCAGCATAACCTTCAAAATTCATCAGCTCGGAAAAGTTCCCAAAAGGATCCTCCAAGATCGAATTTCTTGTGCCATTATCCAAAGAAGCAGAGCTGTCCGCCTGCACTCCTGGGGGAATCCAGGAACCCATCCCCTTCTCTTTGGAAGAAAAGGGGTGTTCCATTTGAAGTGAAAAAGAAAAACCTTCCCCACCAAGTAGATAAAAAAAATGCTAGAGTCCTATTAGATTGTGTTCACTCGAGTAAGTCATGCCGTTCGTGACATCTTCCTATTGGCTACCCTGCAACTTAGATCACACGAGAATTGCAGCAAGTTTCAAAACCAACTCTTGAAATCGTTCACCTTCTGGATTGGTCGGTAAGACCAACTCTTCCTCAATCAAATAGCAAACACCCTGCACTACAAACACACAACAACAGTTTTCTTTGGCTTCAATCATAACATCATCAAATCTCTAACAAGAACAAAAGTCAACTGCCTATCACTCCACCATTCAAAGATACGGCGGACATTTTGCTACCATATTTCATAAACGAAAGACAACGAACACGAGCACTGACCAATTTACCAAAAAAAAAAAAAACACGAGCACTGACCTCTTCGAGATAAAACAAAACTCCTTCAGACCCGAAAGGTGGCGCAGTTCACTGCAACGCAAAGTGGGCACAGCTTTAATCAGCAAAGTATTCCACAATCAACAAGACCCACCTCAAAAGTCATCCTCCTATGCACAAAAACAAAACACACCCCTTCGATCCCCCCCAAAAAATGACAAATCAGAGCATAAAATGTTCGGTCCAATCAGCTTTCATACCTTCAATCGAGAAACTTCGTGCAAGAAATCCCAGAGAAACAGTCAAAATTCCGTGTCAATTTGACGTCAGGCGAACCGAAATCTGAAATCTTCACCAGATACCGATCAAGAATGGGCGAAAGCCCTAACCCTTTTCGTAGCAGCAAATTTTGGGCACAATCCAAAACACCGACCTAAGTATCTCTGGATAACTTCCGCACTCGTGTCTCGCAGTGAATCGTCCAAACTCCGATACTTGTACTATGCACTGCAGCCCAGAAAAGGGAGGACTTTCAAACCTTTTCTTCCCACAGAGCAAGCGCGAAATCTAGAGAGAGAGAGAGAGAAGGGGGGGTTGCTAAATTAGGAAAACCCTAGGAAGGGGGTCGCGTAACTACTTGAGGGGAGGGGAGGGGAGGAGAGAGAGAGAGAGAGAGAGAGAGTAGGAAGGAGGAGGGAACTGAATGCCAAAAATAGAAAGTTTGTCGTCTTGTGAGCAGTCAACGATGGGCTCTGTCTTTCTCTCTCTTCTCTGCTCTGAGTAAGCAGGCCATTCTTTGAAAAGAAAAAGCTCCATGACGGTATCGAAATTGAAAGTTGATAAGCTGTTTCCTTTCGGATCTGACACAGATGAAATATGTTTATACGAGGACAGCTGGGCACTCCCTTCCCCTTTGGATAGTCCGTGGTTTGCTTGGGGCTGCCACGTCCGCATCTAACGTGGCGTGCATTCATTAATGCGGACTAAGCCAATTAAAAATTAACACGAGTATATCGATGAGTAAATAGATAATAAAAAAAAAATTACAAATTTCCATTCACTTGTCTCTTTCCCCTCTATTTGCAGCCACCTTAGCCCAAGTCCCACCGCCGTTGCCGGCCGGCGGAGGTGTTGGCGTCGCGTCAAGGCTGATTGTTGTCGGGTGTTCAAGCCAAGCCACCCTTTGGGTTTTTATAAATATTACTATAGTTCAATTTAAGTATAATTTAACTTATTATCTCTATTATAGTAGCAATATAACTCAATCCGCATTTCACGTGGCAAACACATGTTTGAGTCATTTAGTGAGTTCCGCAACAACAACGCCTACGGATTCCTTTCGAGTCACTGTAACTTCTAATTTACCGACCAGCCTACACGTACCGTCACCGGTCATTGGTTTGGCAAGGAATGGGAATTTTTTGCTTTACTGAATTCTTACATTTCAGAAGCTAACATTTTAGGGTGATTTTTGAAATGTGACTACCAAAAGCTATGAGAATTTTTGTCAATGAATTTGGGGAAAATTCCAAAAAAGGGCCCGAAGTCCTCCCATTTTCTCAAATAAGGGCCCCAAGTGAACCTTGATTCAAATAAAGGCCTGAATTAGTTATAAAGTTTCAAAAAAGGGCCTGAGCTAAGGGCATTTTCGTCATTTCTCATTTTTATTTATTTATTCCCTATTTTTTTTTCTTTTTCTGTTTTTTAAAAATTAAAAAAATTAAAAAAATTAAAAAAACACCCCCACAGGCGGGAGGGCTGCCCCCTCCCGCCTGTGGCCACCGGCCCACCGCAGATGGGGGGGCGGCGAAGGCCGGCGGGGCCGCCGGCGCCTCGGCGAGGGCCGGCGACCCCGCCGACCAGAGGCGAGGGCCCCCGCCTGGACCTGGGCGAGGGTTGCCGGCCCTCGCCCAGATCCGGGAGAGGGCCCGACCCTCTCCCGGTTTTGGCGAGGGCCAGAGGCCCTCGCCTCTGGTCGGCGGGGTCGCCGGCCCTCGCCGAGGCGCCGGCGGCCCCGCCGGCCTTCGCCGCCCCCCGCAGGCCCCCCACCTGCGGTGGGCCGGCGGCCAGAGGCGGGAGGGGCAGCCCTCCCGCCTCTGCAAGTGTCTTTTTTTTAAAAAAAAAAATTTTTTTTGTTAATTTTTAAGGAAATAGAAAAAAAATAAAAAAATCAAATAAGGGAAATGACGAAAATGCCCTTGAAATCAGGCCTTTTTTGAGATTTCATGGTCACTTCAGGCCCTTATTTGAAACAACGTTCACTTCAGACCCTTATTTGAGAAAATGAGTGCACTTCAGGCCCTTATTTGAATCAAGGTTCACTTGGGGCCCTTATTTGAGAAAATGAGAGGACTTCGGGCCCTTTTTTGGAATTTTCCCATGAATTTGGCAACTCCAATATTAGGCGCTGTGGTCTCTCCCTCTTAAACAATTGTTTATTCACTTATTTTTTGGGTTTAAGAAAAGCTTCCACTAACCTATTACTAGTGTAGTGTCACGAGAATGCACATAGAGCATATTGGTGCGAGCATTAACATAGACACGTGGATTTCTATATAATTATTTGACAATTCTTTTTTTTTTAAATTTAGACAATGTATTAAATATTGACATGAGGAAAAGTAACTTTTGACTTTTAACTTTTAACTTTTTAGGAATCTAGACAAATAAGTTCTTAATGAACATTTCGTGTTTGAATTACATCACACGATTAATAAAGATGTCGTAATTGGGTGAAATCTCACTTCGACGAGACATGATTATAACATGACCATATGAGTTGACAGCCCTATTAAGGGACTCACTTCAAACGGACTACCCTTTTTGCATTACACATGCCTTTGTAAGTTAAACATAGGAGAGTGCATAAAAACTTACTTTATAGAGGTATAATCGTCGCTTTAAAAGTAAATTCAATGACTCGTGTGCTATAAATATAGTAAGATTCACTTGCTCATATGCTATGAACTCACACTCCTATTTACGAAAATTTACATCGTCGTCTAAATTTAATGAGGGTTTGCATAGATCCCAATCTACAAAAAGGTATATTTGCCAGTCCATAAAGTTGTTTTCAATACAATATGCCGATTGGCTTTTTCATGGGGAGTTGATCTCGTGTCATTATTCGATCCTAATCGGAGAATCACGTTAAATCGAATGAAATCTCGTCAGATTGTATTTGATCACCTCCTAACGTTAAACATGTTAAGTGTCTTCATAGAATAATAGAACTTTATGGATTTGACGGCTGGTCCAGATTCTTCTAATGAACATGTCAATAACTCTAAAGTTAGAAACAACTCCCGAAAAGGTTTCTTATAAAACCCTATACTTTGCATGCCAATTATACCATCAAAAGAACATATTCTTGTTGTCCCCCTTTAACCCGACTTGGCTTGCCATGATATGGACCAATGAATACCATTATACAAGCATAAAGACAGAGAGCCATCTAGCCTGTTGTAATATTAACGCGGAATAACATGATCTTGCAAATTAAGTCAATGCGAAAATCTAGAAAAATAATGAGGAATGATAAAGGACACTATAGATTACGTGGTTCGGTCCGAATATCGGTACCTACATCCACGGGGAGAGCCAGCAAGAATAATTCACTATAATCAGAGAATCGGAGTTACAATCGCTCAATACGCTCGTGTTTCCCAAACTTAGATTATACACAAGCCCAAAATGTTTACAAATAAAATAGCTCAGATATAAAACTCACATAACACAAATCTATCGCGTTCAAGGCTCCTCCGCGCGATCAAGAGAACGTCACTATACGTTCACCTTTCTTTCATCTTCGCGGATCGTCCTTCTTAGGAGTCTATTGTGCGTGGGTCTCTTTTTCATGAATGAAACCCACTGACTGCCTTTTCGACAACCAATATTTTACTTTATATTCTTTTTTTCCTCAAAAGACCTTTTCACCCCCACAATAATCATATAATAATCAATAGTGCGTCTTCCTTGTGCGACAGAAAGAAATCCCTCCACTATGAAGTTATATTCTCGATCTTCTTTGATAGTTACGAAGAGACCATCGTCCAAGATAAGAAACATATCTAATTCGAATAGGACACGCCAGATTTTGAATAAATAAGAATTTTCCAATGGAACGGATTCCATGATAAGGCTCGAACTCGAGACATAATTCAACAATTCTCCATCTTGGCTCGATATTTAAAGCCAAGTTAATAGTGCTCACCATCCATGCTAACTCTTCCAACGCCTTGAAAGGCGCTCACTCTCTACAGACGCCAATAATGCTCAAGCAGAGCTTGAGCTTCGCCAAAGGAACAGGCTTAGTCATCATGTCCGCCGGGTTCTCCGCTATTGCTATCTTTTTCACAACAACCTTACTCTTTGCGAAGACATCTCGGATGAAGTGGTACCTGATGTCGATATGCTTCGTCCGCTCGTGATAAACCAGATTATATGCCAGATAAATTGCACCATGGTTATCACAGTGTATATCAACACTTTTCTACTCTAAAGTCCAAGAGCAAACATTGTAATTATATCGCCTCTTTCGCTATAAAGGTCAATGCCATGTACTCCGACTCAGTTGATGATAATGCAACATGGTCCTGTAAGGATGCCTTCCAACTAACTGCACCACCTGCAAGCATAAACACGTGCCTCGCTAAAGATCTGCACTCATCCATGTCACCTGCGTGATTCGAATCCACATAACCAGTGGTCTCACTGTCATTATTGTCTCTCCGGCACACTAAACCAACGTCTGTTGTCCCCTTCAAATATCTGAGGACCCATTTCTCATCTTCCCAATGAGTTTTACCGGGACGCTTCATATAACGGCTGACTACACTTACCGCCTATGAAATATCAGGCCTAGTGCATACCATAGCATACATAATACTACCACTGCACTAGAATAAGGAACACGAGACATATGCTCATTCTCCTCCTCAGTCTGCGGTGATAACTTATCAGAAAGTTTAAAGTGCTTCGCTAATGGCGTACTCACAGACTTCGCCGACTACATATTAAAATATGCTAGAATCTTCTCAATATATTTCTTTTGAGACAGACGTAATACTTCTGCAGTCCTATCACTCAAAATCTCCATATCCAAAATTTTCTTTGCAGCACCTAAATCTTTCATCTCAAATTCAGCACTTAACTGCCTCTTCAGGACATCAATATCAGACATATTCTTAGCTGCTATCAGCATATCATCAACATATAATAACAAATATATCAAAGACCCATCATCCAGTCTCCTAAAGTAAACACGGCTATCCATTTGACTTTTCGAATAGTCCTGACTAGCCATGAAAGCATCAAAACACTTATACCACTGCCTAGGAGACTGTTTCAGCCCATATAACAATTTATTTAACAAGCAAACATGATTTTCCTTACCCGGAATAGCAAATCCCTCTGGTAGCCTCATGTAAATCTTCTCCTACAACTCACCGTGAAGAAACGCCGTTTTCACATCAAGCTGCTCCAACTCGAGATCCTATGTAGCAACTAAGGCAAGTAAAACACGAATACAAGTATGTCTTACCACAGGAGAAAACACCTCATTGTAGTCAATGCCCTCCCACTGTCTATACCTCTTCGCAACAAGTCTCGCCTTATACCTCACTGCCTCGATACTAGGAATGCTCTCTTTCCTTTTGTAGTCTCGTTTTCTTCCGACAATCTTCTGGCTCTTGGGTTCTTTAACTAGCTCCCATGTCTGATTTCGATGGAGTGATTCCATCTCTTCACTCATAGTCCTTAGCCACTGCGACGACTCAGAACTAGCCAACTCCCCAAAGTAAGACGAAGGCTTATCTGTCTCCACCTCATCACCTACAGTCAAAGCATAAGCAATATCTGTATAAGCATAACATACCAGTGGTTTAATTTTCCTTCTCTATCTGTCTACAGCTATACTATGTTGCAACTGCACTGGTTGTTTAGTATCACCGACTTCAAGAACTGCGGCCTCATCTGCAGTCTCAACCTCTATTACCTCTAAGGTCTCTGGAGTCTCCACCTCACTACTAACACCATGATATGTCTGCTCTGCTGGTAGTATCTTAGAACTCCTTTGTCGAAGCATTGCAGTCTCGTCGAAGATCACATCTCTGCCAATTAGAAAATCGGGTGATCTGGGATCGGTGACCACAGTCGATGGCCTTTCACCCCATGTGCATAACCCAGAAACATCCACTTTTTCAACCTTGGCTCAAGATTACCATTACTCCCAAGAGCATACGCAAGACATTCGAATACTCGTAATCCAGAGTAATCAACAGTTTCCCCCAACCATACTTCGTCTAGAGTTTTCTACTCTATAGCAGATGATGGATATCGATTAACCAAGTAACATACCATATTCACTGCTTCAGCCCAAAATTCCTTGCCTATTCCTGCATGCGAAAGCATGCTCCGAGCTTGCTCAAGTAAAGTTCTGTTCTTCTATTCTGCCACGCCATTCTGCTGTGGTATCCCAAGTACTGTGCGGTGTCTCACAATTCCTTCTCTCTCGCAAAACTCGGTAAAATCTTTACCCTAGAGCTCCATGCCGTTATCGATTCTCAGGCACTTGATCTGTTTATCTGACTGCTTCCCAATCAATGCCTTAAATTTCTTGAATCGATCAAACACATCAGATTTGTGCTTCAAAAAGTATACCCATATCTTCCTGGAATAGTCGTCGATAAATTCAGCATATATCGGGCACCTCCTTTCGAAGGAACCGGAGACGGGCCCCAGACATCTGAATGAATATACTCAACTGGTTGCTTAGTCGAATGAATACTTGTAGTAACCTTAATCCGGCGTTGCTTCCCAAAGATACAGTGCTCACATAAGTCTAACTTACTTATTTTTTTACCCTTTAACAACCCCTTGTCACTCAGCATCGTCATACCTACCTCACTTATGTGCCCCAAACGCATATGCCATAACTGAGTTAAATTAGAATCTGAATCACCTGATGAAACTGCAGCAGCTCCTGTCATGGTCTCTCCCAGTAGATGATAGAGAGAACTCACTTTCTTCCATTTCATTACTGTCATGACACCTCAAGAGATCTTGAGTACTCCACCCTCAGCAGTGCACTTACACCCGATATCATCGAGTGTCCCCAGGGAAATAAGGTTCTTTTTGAGCTCCGGTACTTGCCTCACGTCTGTCAATGTGTGCACCACACCATCGTGCATCTGAATCCGAACTTTCCCTATCCCCACAACCTTGCAGGCTACGTTATTCCCCATCAGAACTCTACCACCATCTGTAGTCTGGTAATTAGTAAGCCAGTTCCTATGAGGCGTCATATGATAATAACACCCCGAATCTAGCACCCATTCATCTCCTGACGAACTTGTAGTCACACACAAAATAGCCTCTGCATCACTAGTGCTCTCCTTAGCAACGTTCGCCACACTACTTGTGGCTTTCTGCTTATCACATCTGTTTCTCAGCTTAGGACAATCTCTCCTGATGTGCCCCTCCTCGTAACACTCAAAGCACTTCACGCATCCCTTGGACTTTCTATAGCCTGATTTAGACCTGCTTTTACCTCTGCTGCTACTAGACCCTCGCTGTTGCTCTCTACCTCGAATCACTAGTCCCCGCTCTACATCCTGTGCCAGACTGTCATCTCGTAACTTTCTCTACCACTCCTTAGAAAACAAGGTGGACTTTACCTCTTCCAAGGTAATCGTAGTACGCCCCTGTAACAGTGAATCGATGAATTGCTCCCATGACTTTGGTAAAGACGCTAACAACATCATGCCATGTTCTTCATCATCAAGTGTCTTACCAACGTTCTTCAAATCCATCATGATTTTATTGAATTAATTTAGGTGGGTTCTGATAGACATACCTTCAGTATATCTAAATTGAAACATCATCTTCAACATGCACAAGCGATTGTTCAAACCTTTCGTTACATAGATCGCTTGAAGTTTTGCCCACAATGCTATCGTAACCTTCTCCTCGCCTACCTCTATTAACACTGCATCCGATAAGTTCAACAGGATTATACTCCTAGCTTTCCTCATTAGCACGTCTTTTTCAGCATCTCTCATTATTTCGAGCAATTTATTTTTGCCCTCTACTGCTTTCGCCAAACCTTGAGTTGTCAATAACGCCTCCATCTTGAGGCTCCATAACTCAAAGTTGTTCCTCCCGTTAAACTTCTCAATTTCTGTTTTCATTCTAGACATAATTGCAATAACAGAATATCCAGATACCCCAAATCACAATCCAGAAATATCTTATCCCATGCTCTAATACCGATTGTTGTAATATTAACGCGAAATAACAGAATCTTGCAAATTAAGTCAATGCAAAAGCCCAGAAAAATAACGATGAATGATAAAGGACACTAGAGATTACGTGGTTAGGTCTGAATATCAGTACCTACATCCACGGGGAGAGCCAGAATAATTCACTATAATCGGAGAATCTGAGTTACAATCGTTCAATACGCTCGTGTTTCCCAAACCTAGATTATACCCAAGCCCAAAGTGTTTGCAAATAAAACAACTCAGATATAAAACTCACATAGCACAAATCTATCGCATTCAAGGCTCCTCCGCGCGATCAAGAGAACGTCATTGTACGTTCACCTTTCTTTCGTCTTCGCGGATCATCCTTCTACGGAGTTTATTGTGTGTGGGTCACTTTTTCACGAATGAAACCCACTGACTGCTTTTTCAACAACCTATATTTTACTTTATATTCTTTCTTCCCTCAAAAGACCTTTTCACCCCGCACAACAATCATATAATAATCAATAGTGGGTCTTCCTTGTACGACAAAAAGAAATCCCTCCACTGTGAAGTTATATTCTTGATCTTCTTGGATAGTTACGAAGAGACCATCGCCTAAGATAAAATATATATATATATATATATATATATATATATATATCTAATTCGGATAGGACACGCCAAATTTTGAATAAATCAGAATTTTCCGATGGAACGGATTCCATGATAAGGCTCGAACTCAAGACATAATTCAACATAGCCCATGTTTATCGTTAATAGCTCATGGAAATATGTCATATCCACCCTCATATTTTCACTATTTTCCGGATCACGTGCACCTATACTTCTAAATTTTCTGATTATGTCATCCTACACATACATAAATTGTCTAATCAAGTTTCCCCGACATTAAATCCAGCCAAATCCATGTGACGTATCCATCGGTACATTGTTAACTTTTCCTACAATTCGTATTGACATAGCGATGAATTGCTCGTCGAGCTTTCGAGCAACTCTTTCAACTGCCACCTAATCTCCCAACATACTCAAGAAATGAGAGCCCTCCAGGGGCTGGACGGCCGAAGGGAGCTTGCTTATAGAAAGAAGATAGGCTGGTCAAATAAAAAGAACGCGCAATGGGCTCTCCTCTCCTAGTCACTAAGTACTGCTATTCTGTCCTCCTAGGGACTCCACTTGGAACCATACTTCCTACAGCTAACACGTGTCCAGTCCAGCGGAAATGCGCAGCGCAAACGATCGTGAGTTGCTATACCGAATCCCTCATTGGCTATCGGGGACAGAGTGGTAAGGCCATGATTTACAAGGGAACTGTTTTGTCGGAATTGCTCCGCGATAAAATATCTTTCACCAAAATTCGTTCTTCGATTTTTAAATGTAATAAAGGGTCCTGTGATGATCTTGAGAAGAAGAGCTGTAGATAGTTAGAAAATCAACACGCGAAGTTTGCAAAGATTCTAATATAATTACATAGAGTTTGACTCAATGAAGAGACTTCGTTAGTACAACTCAAAAGGAATCGATACAGATGAATTTGAAAGAAAATATACAAACGTATACTAAACAAGAGTTTGACTCGATGGATTGGCTCAATGGGTACAATTTCTCTCAAGGAACAACGAACCAACGCACCCAAAACAATGCCAGAGTTTGACTCCAACGACAAGGCCTTGAACATGCTTCGATAATACACCGGAGTTTGACTCGATGGTGTAGTATCTAGGATAAAGATAAACGCCGGAGTTTGACTCAACGACGAAAATCTGAAAGCTACAGCTAAGAAAAGTAAAGTGCAGTGCGACAAGTAAAGATAAGATAAATTTGTTGATTTGTTCGGGGGGTCTTCTGTGGTTGCCTGGTGGTATTTATAATGACTGAGGAGATAATTGCTCTTTAGCGGTTGTGATTTTAGCGCGCCAATAACTGCCACGTTTGTCATTTTCCACGAACTCTTTTGACCAGGTCTTCGAGTAGTTCTTTAGCTCCAAATAACTATCAATGTCGTAACTCTGGCTTAACCCCTTTACTCGGGCCCATCGTGCCCACGTTCTCCACTTCTCGGGACTTTCAAGTAAAAAATCACAATAACTATCGATAGGTATACTTGCTAACCTTCTTTCGATCGTGCGGCTTATGTTCAAGTCTCCCGCACTTTATGAACTCTTGGTCAGTATTTTTAGGGATTTATTCCCACTTTACTTGCCTAAAAAATGCTCTCCCGCCAAGGGATTCGAGGAGGAATTTTCATATTCCTTGGTGCTCCATGAAAAAGTTCTTAAATCTTTTGCGGGATTACCTTTCATTGGCGCCCATGTTAATAGCTTAAATTTGCTTTATCTATCTTGATGTGCTCTATGATGTGGCCTCATCCTTGCTACTTGGATAAGTGGCGTATCTCCTTGATGGTGTCAATAGCTTGCTTAGTGTTCCCACCAATCGACACTTATCAGCATTCTCACGTGCTCTACATGTGCCTTCTTCACATTATGTCAAAGTGCGTACTCCTCACGTGTTTATCACGTGTATCGATCTCTCACGTGTTTTGCATGTGCGTCATCTTTTCTCGTGCGCAGCACGTGTTTTGATGGGCAGATTATTTTGAGTGTCAATAAGAACAGATCACTCATTCTTCCATTGGGGACAGGTGCACGAATGATAACTCCAAACGTGACACATCCGCCGCTTACCTACCATTGAGGTGGCATCAGCGATATGCAGCTAAGGTAAGGAACTTCGTGTTGCGGCTGCTCCACTCCGCGCTGCGGTTTCATGAACTGAACTTCATTACCATGCTGGTGAACGGGTCTATTTGCCTTCTCGGGTGGTTCGATTCAGTCAATTGTTTCTGACACGAGGATGAAGGATACATAGGAGAGTGCTTTCAAGCACAAATAATGAATGTTGAAAGCCAGAGTGAGGTAGTGAAAGAGCAAGACTTCTTTCACGCACTGAAAGGCTGGCCTTTATCATGGTGAGTTATCCGCCAGATCCCAATTTGAGTATGTACAAAGAAACGAAAGTTCGGTTTATTTGATCATTGAAATCAGAATTAGATTTGAGTAACATTATTGACCCCCAAACTACTATATTCTTTGGGTCATGTATTCTTCAAGAAAAGGTACGATTGGGAAAGTACAAGGGCAGAAGAGTTCAGGCTGCAACTGGCATAACACAAAAGGAAAATTTCAAATAAGGATCTGAAGTGCCATCATTTTTTCAAATAAGGGCTTGAAGTGCCTCGTTGTTTCAAACCCGACTAAGGGTATCTTCATCATTTTTTTTCCTTTTTTGTTTTATTTTTGCTATTTCTTTTTTTTTCTTTCTTGGGGCTAGCGAGGGCCCGGCGACCCTCGTTGGCCACTCGCTAACAGCCGGCGACTTCGCCCGGGCCCTCGCTCAAATCTGGCAAGGGCCAGCCTCGCTTGTGGCCGGTGAGGGCTCACCTCACCCAGGTGTGGCCGGCCCTCGACAGCCAAGGGCGGCCTAACCCAGCCCTCGCCAGTGGTCGGCTAGCGCCTGAGACTGGCTACAAGTGAAAAGGAAGGAAAAAAAAGAAAGACAAAAGACAAAAAAAATTAGAAAATGTAAAATGACGAAAATACCCTTGGTCAGGCCATTTTTTGAAATAATAAGAGCATTTAAGGCTCTTCTTTAAAAAAATGTCCACTTCATGTCTTTATTTGAGAAAATGAGGATACTTCGTACCCTTATTTGGAATTTTCCCCAACAGAAAAGTATGTCAAGTTGGCTCTATTGAGTGGACGAGGACTAGTGTGAGCTCATAATTGGCCCGAAAGATGTTGATTGGATCTTGGAATCTTTGGGCACGAAGGACAAAAGGAGGTTAGGTTCTAAGGGAATTTCTCCTCTGAATCATTGGATGAAAAGAGAAAAATGTGGTCCGCCGGATCTTCATGCAAAACCGGTTTTTTTGTCGTAATTTACTGAAGTGGAAAGAGAGCTAGAGACGCAAAAATGATCAAATTTACATTTGATTAAGGAAAGTTACGATAAGTAGGAAAAGTTATTGACGCAACGGTTGCTAATCCTTATAAAGTGTAAGAAAATTAAGATCTATTAGATATTTTACTGACAATAACACAAATGAAATTCATTATTTACTAAGGAAGATTATCATTTTTGTAAAGTAAATTATTATGAATGATAGGTTACCGAAAACTTAAGAGCAATAAAGGGAAATTGTGCCCTCTAAAAACAAACCACGAAAGGTTATTTACAGGGAAAGCAATGAGGACAATTACGTACGTCAAATAAAGTGCGATCCATTAGGTAATTTATTAGCAACGGGAAAATAAATGTACTATTATTGACACTCGAAATAAATCGCCTTCCGAGGCACGTGCTGTACTCGTGAGAGGTCAGTATGTGTGCGGATCCTGTGAGGGATCAACACACGTGATAGAAACGTGAGGAGAAAGCACGTCGAGAGAGAACAAAGAAAGCTCGTGCAGAGCACATGATGGTACCGATGGGCATCATTTGAAGAAATCGTCAAACCCGTTAGTAAACTGAGCGCCAACAAGGAGCAGTCCCGCCGGATTCAAGGTTTTTTCAAGGAGCGCCAAAGTATATGAAAGCTATTTCCTTGAATCTCATGGCGGGAGGACAGTTTTGAGGCAAAACGATTCCCTAAGAACAAGTCGAGGAATTCACGAAATGCGGGGGACGTGAACATACCCCTCACGACCGGACGGGAACTGGTAAGAGTCCTATACCCCTCACAATCGAAAGGGAACTGGTAAGAGTCCTATCAACAGTTACTGGATTGTCAAACCTCAAAGCCTCAAGATGCGGAGGACATGGGCACGACTGACACACGTGGGAATCGAAGAGAAGCGCCAACATTATCAATTATCTATAGTTGAATAACTGCTCAAAGACTGGATCAGAAAGAATTCAAAAAGACTAAGGAAGGGGGCAATTGTTGGCGCGCTTGGATTATAACCGCTGAGGAGCAGTTACCACTTCAACCATTATAAATATCACCAAGCATCCACAGAGAAAGCCCCCCGAACAAATCAACAAATTTATCTTATCTTTACTTATTGTACTGCATTTACTTTCCTCAACTGTAGCTTTCAGATTCTTGTCGTCGAGTCAAACTTCGGCGTTTTTCTTTATCTTAGATACTGTGCCATCGAGTTAAACTCTAGTGCATTATCGAATCGTATTCAAGGCTTTGTCATCGAGTCAAATTCTGACACTATTTTGGGTGTGTTGGTTCGTTACTTTTGAAGGGAATTGTGCTTGCCAGACCCTTCCATCGAGTCAAACTCTGGTTTGATTCACATTTGTGCACTTTCTTTCAATTTCACATGTATCGATTTCTTTAGATTTGTACTTGTAGACTTTCACCATCGAGTCAAACTTTGGTCGAGAGAATATTTGTGTAATTCTATTGGATTCTATACAAATTTCGCGCGTTGATTCTTCTGACTTTCTGAAATTCTCTTGTCCAAAATAATCACAGAACCCCTTATCACATTTAAAAGCCGAAGCACGAATTTCAATGAAAGATATTTTGCCGCGGGGCAATTCCGACGAAACAACTATTAACGTAGATGAACTACTATTTCTTTGTGGATATATTACGAATCATAGACTTACATAATTGACGCCAATAAAAGGAAAATCATGCCACATAAAGAAAAGTTGCGAAATAATATAACAGAGTGAGGAAGGTTGCGAATGCAAAAGTGAAATCGCGATCCAATTAAGCAGTATTCGATCCCGTTTTTCTAGCACGGACCGTAGAAGAACCCTAGATTCTAATGCGCAGTTGAATCTCAACAACTGGTCTACTGAATGTCTTTTTTGTAAAACTCATGTTGCACGGTGTGATTTCGAAATTAGAGGACGTGGCGTTTGAGTAAGATGGAAATTGATAGTTGACTTTTTGTAACTATTATGTTTTAACATGATGAGGACTAATTTGGTTGGAATCTTGGGTTATTATTACAATTATTTTGTTGTCTTAAATTAGGGGAGACGTACGGAGTTCAACCTCAAACGTGAGCACTTTAAACACGATGTGACGTGACGTGACGTGACAAAGAGGAAAGTTTTCTTAGTTGACACTAATTATAATTTTGAGATAATGCGTGGGGTGTCATCACCTTCCATAATTAGACAGCTGTAAAATAATTTAATCTATACATACCGAATTATTAATTGTTATTGCCTAATCTGCTGGCGATCTCTACTTAATTTATCATTTGACTTTAGTTTTAATTGATGGGAGTTGCAAAAAGCTTGCTCCATTTCATAATGATGATGCAATATAACTAATCACTATATAATGGTCAACGCCGTTGAGCGGTTTTTTTTTGGTAGTATTTCCAATTTGTCTTTATATATATATCCATCCTTTGAATAACCGAGTGAGGGCCGATATTATAAAAGGTTAATACCACGAAAAATCCAAAACTAGTATATATGTGACAAATTCACTTTAAACTAATTTTTTGACCTAAAAAAACCCTTAAACTGATACACATGAGCAAATTTACACCAAGCTATTTTTCTTATCACCAAAAATCATAATTTGGTACACTGGTGACAAATCTACCCTAAACTAATGGTCAACACGGTTGACGGTACTTGTATTTTTTTGGTAGTATTTTGAATTTGTCGTCCTTTGAATAACCGAGTAAGGGTCGATATTATAAACTAGTATACTTGTCTCAGATCTCCATTAATCCTTGCCCTAAAGAAAGGAATACTCCATCGAACTCATTTATTACCTCTCATTACTCTGCTCTCTCTTTGATTATTATATTATTGGGGTAGCCGTATTAAAAGTCATAAAACTTATCACGAAAATGTAATTGAGTTTTAAAATTTGTAAAAGGTGCAATCAAATCCTAATACTTGTCAAATTAGTGAAATCGAATCCTTCTGTTAACTCCATCCAACTTAGCTAATAAACAATGAAGACATGGCTTTTATTTATCCCTCCTACATGGCGATGTGTGGCTAAAACATAAAACATAAAGTTAAAGCAATGTCGTTTTGGTTCAAATCTGATTTTTAATCCAAATTTCATTAAACTTAACAAGTAAACTAAAATTAAAATAATAAGAGGGGTTTATGCCCCACCATCGCCTAGGAGGGCTTGCAGCTTGTTTTTTTAAGCTGAATTTTTAATGTAATTTTAATAACATTTACATTAAAAATCACATTTAGACCAAAACAATATCGTTTTAGCCATGTCATCATCACGCAAGATGAAAAGATAATAAAAGGGTTAATATCACGAAAAACCCCAATCTGGTATATTTGTGAAAAATTTACCCCAAACTATTTTTTTTACCAGGAAAAATCCCAAACTGGTACACTTGTAACAAATTCACCACAAACTATTTTTTTGACTAGGAAAAATCCTAAATTGGTATATTTGAAACAAATTTACCATAAACTAATTTTTTTAGCAACGAAAAACCCTAAATTGATATACCCGTGACAAATTTACCTTCCGTTAAATTTGATTAATATCACGAAAAATCCCAAATTGATACACATGTGACAAATAGATGGTAAAATCCTTAAATTGGTACATCCGTTAACTGCCACGTGTCATCCAATTCAGCAATTTGACGGTTATATTTAACAAAAACTAACGGATGGTAAATTTGTCACAGGTGTACCGGTTTGGGGTAAATTTGTTACAAGTGTATCAGTTTGGAATTTTTTGTGGTCAAAAAAATAGTTTGGGGTAAATTTATCACAGGTGTACCATTTTGAGGTTTTTCGTGGTATTAACCCATAATAAAAAAGCCACTTTCAGTATTTTTCATTAGCCAAGTTGGATGGAGGTAACGGAAGAACTCGATTGCACTAATTTGATAAATGTTAAGACTTGATTGCACTTTTTGCAATTTTTTGGACTCAATTGCACTTTTGTACAAGTTTTATGACTTCTAATACACTTATCTCTATATTATCTAATTGTAACTCATTTGTACTTAAGAAGTATTTTTTGTTCTAGCAGAAAACCATAATTTAATGTTTTTTCCACACTAGTTAGTAGTTAAGAACTTCTATGTTTATAGAAATAGTATAATATTTTTGCATTATGTTGGTGAATTTTGTATCTTTTACTTTGACAGTTTAATTTATTTCTTTGTGAAGCTTTTACAACTAATAGTACGTTAAAACGCGTAGTTATTAATGGTTAAATGTCTCATGCCCCATTATAATTCCTTCCCTGCTGAACCCATGACTCTTACCGCAGCTTCGGCTCCTTTTGATGATTGGAATCTTCGTTCTTCTCCATAGTAGTTCAGTTTAGCAATGCATATAGTTCTCACAGACTTGGATGCATGTTTGCATTAAGCTGCGGGAAAATTTCAAATAATGGCTTGAAGTGACTCGTTGTGTCAAAGAAAGGCTTGACCAGGGGTATTTTCGTCATTTATATCTTCTGATATTTTTTTTTCCTTACTTTTGCCACTGGCGAGGGCTAGGTGGCCTCGCCAGCCACAGGTGAGGCCGCCCTCGATTGCCGCAGGCGAGGGCTGCCCTTGCTGGCCACCGGCGAAAAGGAAGGGGAAAAAAGGGTAAAAAGAAAGAAAAAAAATCAGAAAATGTAAATGACGAAAATACCCTTGGTTAGGCCCTTCTTTGAAACAATGAGGACACTTTAAGCCTTTATTTGAAATAAGGTCCACTTCATATTTCTATTTGAGAGAACGAGGGCATTTCAAGCATTTATTTGGAATTTTCCCCTAAGTTGTAGATGTTACGATTTGGCATCAAATCCAATTGTCTCTTCACTTTAGAATAGTGGTGGTCACGGGCCGATTTGGGCCCGGAACCAGCTTGGAACCAGCCCGGGTCAAACCCGTAACCGGCCTGTGCCATAGGGGCCGGTTACGGGCCCCTATTTTTTTGAACCGGTTCCTAACCGGCTTGCAATGGCCAAAATTTTGGCCGTTGCCCTCCTCCCCCGTTATTTTTTTTAATTTATTTATTAAATCTATTCTAACTATTATAAATATTTCTTTTCATCTTTCATTTTTTCTCACAATTTCTCATAATTTCTCTCAAATTCTCTCAATCCGCTCAATTCTGTTTCTGTGACTATCAATTTTTTGAATCCGCTTTCTGCTCAATTCTCTCAAAAAATGGCAAGTGGAAGCAGATGTAGTGGCAGAGGAAAGAGCTCGATGGGGAAATCCGATTATGCTCATGATTCTCGTGATTTTGCATATTGTGGAGACGATGTTGATGATATCAACGTTATTCCCAACGTGAGCACGTCCCAACGCAATAAAATCCACATCCTCCTCCTACCAATATCGAATAAATGTCAACAACAAAGGAGCTGGAACGGGAGGGTACATCCGACATATGGGAATACTTCACGAAGGAACATTTAGGCGGAAATAAGTATCGGGTAAAATGTAAATATTGTGAGGCAATATACAAATTTACAGGTGGAGGCGGCTATGGAACATTCAAACGGCTTCTAAGGTCGAAACATCTAACACAAGCGAAGATCGACACCAGCCAACAACAAATTTCCAGGTACGCCAATCCTAACACTCATCCTTTATTTCGTTACAATAAAAAAGTTTATAAAGAAGAATTAGCTAGATTTGCTGTGGTTGAACGTTTATCGTTTAATTTTGGTGAAAAAGTTGATTTTAATCATTTTATACAAACTGTATGTACTCCACAAGCAAAACCTGTTTCGAGAAATACACTTAAACGCCAACTTTTTGATATTTATAAAAGAGAAAAAGAAGATTTGAATTTTTTTTTTATGAATTTCAATGGACGTGTGCATATAGGTAGCGACATTTGGAGTGATCCTTGGCAAATTCATTCTTATATGGGTATTACATGTCATTGGATAGGCGATAATTGGAACATTCAAAAAAGAATTATTGCATTTTGAGTTTTTGATGATAGGCATATGGCAATTAATATTTATAGAATAATTAAGTAAGTTTTAGAATAATATTTTTTGGTTAATAAAATTTTTTCAGTTGGTTTTGATAATGTCGCGGTAAATACCGCTTCCATTCTCAAGTTAGAAAAGATTTGTAAATCTGCTTTTGGTGGACAATTTTTTCACATTAGATATGATTGCCATGTTTTAAATTTATGTGTACAAGATGGTTTACAAACTCTTGATGTTTTTCTCAGCCCAATAAAGACTGCAATTCAATTTTCATGGAGACATCCCCAAATTATGAAAGAATGTGGCAGATTTTATAAAGCAAATAGAAGAAGACCAAAAAGATTTCCAATAGATGTTCCAACTCATTGGAATTCTACGTACAAATTGCTTAATCAATCTTTTGCATATAAAGATTTATTATGTATGTTTATTTCGAATAATATTTCTCAAATTAATTTATTCCCACAAGAGTGGGATATTTGCACACACAAAAAATAGATCTTTTAAAAGTTTTTAATGATACAACTTATACTTTATCCGGTGTTTATTATCCTACTACGCATTTATTTTTAATAGAGTTTGTTAATAATGATGGTATTTTTGAAGAAAATGAAAAAGATGATCAATTAGGTCCGACTATTATGGCAATGCGAACGAAATGACTGCATTATTATACCGAAATTCCTCTTATTTATTTGGTTGCTTGTGTTTTCGATCCACATACCAAATTAGATAGTTTAGGTGATGATTTGAATACGTATTATGACTGTTTACATTTGATTCAAATGGTAGATATTAAAACTATACAAACAGTAGTTAAAAACGCAATAGTATAATTGTATAATGAATTTTCTAATAGATATAATCTAGGTGATAGTGGATCTTCCCAATCTAGTAACGTACAAAGCAGGGACCTAGGTAGAATTAGTATATGGTACAAAATGCTGATGAATAGGCAAAAAAGACAAACGGGAGCAACATGACATATTTCCGAAATAGAGACCTATTTAACCAATTTTTTTTTAGTTTAGTGAATCCGAAGGCGGCACAGATTTCAAAATTCCAGAGTGATGAAAGAGGCATTCAACCCAATTCCCAATTCCCGCTCTCATCGCAAGACAGGTTTTAGCAACTCCTTGTTCAACAATTGCGGTTGAACAAGCATTTAGCGCTGAAGGCAACATTTTGGACGATCGACGTTCAAGATTAGCTCCGAATTCGGTGGAGGCTCAAGCTTGTGTCAATGATTGGACAAAGGCTCAACATCGACAACAAGAGATGGATCACAGCAATGAAGCCGAATTCTTCGATGTTGGAGATACTACCGCCACGGGTAACGGTACCGGAACCTGCGAAACGGGTAGCGACGATTGACGATGAAGTAAGTATAGGGTTATCAAAGGTAAAAGAACTACAATGGCTTTAATTCTTCTATCCCCAAGAAGATATGTAGACGCTTAATGATAATTCATTAAGTTCAAGCCCCTTCCCCCGCCTTTTTTTTTTCCCCAAATTTGATTACAATTTGTATTTAATAATTTATTATTTCATAATTTCATAATTTTTTTTATTTCATAATTCATTATTTAAAAATTAAATTTGAAGACCGGAACCAACCGGTTCCATTTCTGTTTTGAACCGGAACCGGGCCTTGAACCGGCCCGGAACCGCCGGTTCAAAACCGGAACCGGAACCGCCCCTTAAGGCTCCGGTTCCGGTTCATCCGTGGCCACGAACCGGAACGGCCGGTTCATGAACCGGAACTGGCCGGTTCCGAACCGTGGCCACCACTACTTTAGAAGCCCACTTCATGTGTTCGTTGGTTAGGACACTCACTTTGTTGGGCTGTATAGTTTGGAGTCAGTATGAATTTGTCTCTTGCATACAAAAGAAGATTGCGAAAATCTGCCGTGCGAGATGGCAAGCCTTGTTGTACTGCTCGTGAATCGAACTTTGCAGGTGGGTATGGAAAAACCCCGAGGCCTCGCGGGCCGAACATCGACAGGAAAAGATACGACTGGCTTTGCCCGTGGCAAGTGTGTTACGATCTCTTTCACCTGAATGGATTGCGTTCCAGTCATTTGCCGATGTTGCCGCCCTTCTACTGATACGACATGCGCAGTGAATCTCTCTCATGGAAATTCATGAGCAGGTGTAGTTTTTATGAATTGTGCTAGGACCATGAAGACTTTTGAGATGTGAATGCAAGCGTGCGGAAGAGATATCATCCACAGTCCCGTGTGGATTCGGTTTGGGTCATGGCGCTGGCGATAGTGCTAATAAAGTTGATGAAGAAACAGGATTAGCTGCCATCGAAGAGAAGGCACACACAGTTTCGCGACATTAACAGTGTAACGGCAGATGAAGATTTCCCTGAAGTTATGCTGCTCAGGAGAGAATTGAATGGATTTATCACGAGCGCGAGGAAGACGCCTCTCGAGAATGTTGATGATAACTGCACTTAATTTGCAAACAAGAGACGTGATTCACCAGTCATCCACAGATTAGACGATCTTCTGGGTTGTAAAATTTGTTGATCTGATAGTTGCCCTTTTGCCAACTTGGACTCCTCAGAGGAAACAGTTCTGTTTATGTTCCATTTGTACCTTTACTTGCTTACGTTTTCGCCAGGAAACCTGGAACTTCACAAAACTGATGAACAGAAAAGGCTCTGCTGATTCTGGAAGCAGCATCTTTGTCAAATCTGCAGCTGCTGTCATCCTTCTGACCACCCAATTATCCCAGGAGCGGAGGCGAAGACGATGCCGGAAATTTGCCATCTGCAATATCGGACAGTAGACAAGAGGTCATTCTTCAACTTCTCCAGCGTGCAGCGGACAAAGCTTCCACGGGCATTTTATTCAAGATCAACCGAAAGAGAGCGAACAGGTTCGTCGTCAGCAAGAGGAAGAGGCTGGTTTCTTCTGGTTTGTGATCTCTGATCTGGTGAGAAAGAGGACCAGAATAAGTGATATTGTTTCAGCATTACACGAGCTTGCAATTTGGAAATGATGCCAATGCAATTTATTTTTTTAAACAATCCAATTATCATTAGAAATAAGGGAAAAGTTGGAGATCCTAGCATTGTCAACACAGTCCAATTACCATTGATCTTGCTCATGTGATGAGTAGATAATATTTTCAGAAATCGAGAGTTCATAGGACATCCTCGACTAATTTTAGGACACACTAACCACGAATTATTTCCCTCTTCTAGCACGATTCTAGTTGGTTGCTTGGAATAAAAAATCGAACTTTGAGATTTTATGCTTTTTGGGTTGCAAGATCTCTCGATCCTTTTCAATTGGGAAATTTCCCACACGGATCTGATGGCACTCGAGCCAAGCCCGACAAGCCTGAAGAAACAGAGGATCTTGCCGGACGTGACGAGACAACAAATTCTCAAATTTTCTGCTACTCTTTTGAGTCCGACCGTTCAAACTGCCGCGAACGATACGATTCCTCGAAATGGTTTCCCACTCAACTACGTACGTGGCTCAACCCAACCCAGGTCTCTCATCTCCATTCCCTCGTTGCTTGCCATTCCTTGTTCTCATCTCCGTCTCTCTCTCTCTCTCTCTCTCTCAACAGATATGGACGGGCGAACCCTTCGCACTCGCGCTCGCCGTTTCTTCGTTTCGCTCCTCACTTCCCTCGTCTTCCTCTTCCTCGACTTCCTCGACGCCTCCCTGTGCGTGCTGTATCGCTTCCTCGATGCGTACATCGAAGGAAAGCCCTCTCCTTGTTACTGCGACAAGAGCAGAGCCGGCGGGAGAAGCAGTGCAAGCGGAGGCGACGGAGAGAGCGAGGTCTCCGAGAGTCTGTACGGCAGGAGGAATGTTTTCAGGGAAATGGGTATGCTCCGACTGGTCGAAAGGTGGGATCTTTCTGGTTCGGCAGGGAGGGGAGTGACGAATCATCGTAGTAGGTGGTCTGATTGCGGCTGTGACTCGTGCGTTTCTTGGGCGTGCAGCGGTGCGCTGAAGCTTCATGTCGTTGTTCAGGAGCCTCTGCCAGGTGATTTTGTTCGAGCTTTTGCACTCTTTTCTTGCGCTCTTCTTCTGACTGTTGCTCTTCTGGATGACATTGTATTTGGAACTTCAGTCCCATGAATGCACACCAATTGCCCTGTTGTCGTGCATTGGTTGTTATGTTCTTGCTGTGCCTTTTAGGGACTGTTCGATTGGATAAAGAGAAACGGAAATGCGAGATCATGATGGTAAAGTAATTCTGTATGCATTTGACTGACAACTAGGCTGATTGAGTGAAGTGTTCTTTTGGTGGTTCCTCACTTGTTTTTGGGAGGTTTCGTTTGACCTGATGTTCTCTTCTGGGGAACAGTTAGAAACTTAGAATCTAATACTGTGTTCTGCTCGGTTCTTAAATCCACCTTAATCAGTCGAGCAAGCAAGAGGTACGACAACGCAGCTGTTAAGTTTTGTACTTCTTTGAGGGAGAGAGTGATCCTTTCAATTGGTTTAAGTACATAGACTAACTGGCCACTCCCTCGGTGACTTCGCTTTTGGGTCTGTGTCTCCCGCGCCGCGTATCATACTGCTGTGTTTAATATCTGCGCTTCATCTTCATCTTCACGTTGATGGCTAGATTTCATTTTAGAAGAAAATTGATGTTGTAGTAGGTGTAGTGTAAGCTGGCTTCTTGTTGTATTAATCTTCTATTGTCTTTGCAATTCGATAAGTGGAATCAGTTGCTGTTTCTCTGCCTGAACTTGTCACGGTTAATGTAGCTGTGTTACCTTGTTGCAGCGAGTGTTCCGGTGAAGAAGGCCCCTGAAAATGTGATATTCGTGCACGGGTTCCTCTCATCTTCGTCAATGTGGACAGAATCGGTGTTCCCTAGTCTTTCCGAATCGGCAAGGACTAACTACAGATTCTTTGCCGTGGACCTTTTGGGATTTGGGAGAAGCCCGAAGCCAAGGGACTGCGCGTATACATTGAAGGATCACCTGGGCATGATTGAGAGATCCGTGATCATTCCATATCGGTTAAATTCTTTCCATTTAGTGGCGCACTCCATGGGATGCATAATCGCGCTGGCCTTAGCTGCAAAGTATACGGAGTCCGTGGCATCAATCACCCTGATTGCACCGGTGAGTGCACTAAGAACGTACTTTATCTCACGGGAAAAGCTGTGTCTAGACTAGTCCATGTCATTGATGTGCATGTGCAGGAAATTCTATGGCTATTGTTCTCACACAATTCTCTCATTGTTTCCCTTCAGCCATATTTCCCCTCTTTGGAAAGCAATGCATGCTTAACAGCCCTTGAAAAGCTTGCTGAGAAGAGATTGTGGCCTCCTCTGTCGTTTGGCTCAGCGGTCATGTCATGGTACGAGCACTTGGGTCGATGTGTCTGCTTCCTTGTTTGCCGCAACCACAGGACATGGGAGAGAATCCTGAAGCTTGTTACCCGGAGGAGGTACCCAAAATTAGAAAGCCTACTTTCTCTTACGACAAAAAATAGGAAGCACAAAGCAGTTTCTTGACCGTGGTTTCTAACTCGCAGCTTTCGTTCATTCTCTGTCCCAGGGATTTGCATTTTGCCCTGATCGACTTGACGAGGCACACCCATCACTCAGCCTTGCATACAATGCATAACGTCATATGTGGGGGAATGAAATTCATGGATGACTACTTGGAAGGTCTAAGGAAATCCAGGGCAAGAATTGTGATTTTTCACGGCGACCGCGACGAGGTTATCCCATTGGAGTGCAGCGACAACATCAAGATGAAGATCCCACATGCCGAGGTTGACATAATTCCGAATGCTAACCACACCAGGGTGATCCTAGGCAGAGAGCAGGCTTTTACTTGGAAATTGGAGCATGTTTGGGCAAGATTTGCAGGTCTTGGACAGGAATCCGACAGAGGATTGGTGCTCGAAAGACGGTAGCCAGAGATATTCTTTGGCTATTCATTTTCTTTGTTCGCTACATGTTTGGCTGATCATTCCAATTGCTTGCCTGAAGCATTTTTTGTTCATTGCGCAACGATTTGACTAGCGAGAATGGTAGATTTTCTCGACTGGGGAAATTGAAATGTGGCTTCTTTGATAGTTTATAAGTCGAAGCAATTGAGCTACTAATGAACATAATAAGAGTACTTTCAATATCATTCATTCCTTATTTTTCCATTTCATTAATACCACCAATCCATTTGAGGACTTTTACTTCCGTTCTCGAACAAATCATGCTTCCATTTGCGTAACGTTTGCGAGACCATTCGATCTTAGTAGTGATTATTTCTCGTTCACGACTCTGCAACTGTTGCGAATCTCCCCCTGATTCCCCGTCAAGACCTTGATGTTCCCCATCCGGCTCATCGACAGGGCGAACATCTTCCGGAAGTCCTCGAACCCAGCTTCAAACTCCTGAGCTATCTGGGAAGTGTCGCCGCCGAGGGCAAGCTGCTGGTCGATGCCGAAGACGGCCTGGCGGTTCAGGAGCCTGGTGTAGAAGGAGTTGCTGAATGTGTAGGTCGAGCCTGAGGCAGGGTCAAGGAACACCAGAGGGTCACCTTGGCTCTTTGACTGTGGCGGTGGGCATTGATTCCTCATTTGGGTCAAGAAGGATGAGTCCATATTCGGGTCTGGCTTGCCAGTGTTGTTGAAATTGTACAGCCTGTCTGTGATGTAGCTGCAGTGAGTCTTGCCCATTGAATGAGCCCCTGTCGAATTTTGTGTTTTTTGGCAAGTTAGGAATTAGTTATGATTGAGATCTAAGGTAACTTAACGAGGTGCAAATCAACTATATACTTTTTCATACAATGAACGACCGTACCAAGTAGAGTGGCGAGGTCCAGCACATCCAAGCCCCTTGATTCGAAGTACACGAGCGCCGCTTGCCACGAGATGGACGGCGACGGGAGGTCCACCAATGCCTTGGACGATGACGGCCCGTCCCTCCTCCCCGTCAGAACGGGGTACGATGGCGCTCCTGCCTGTTTAGGACATCATCATCGTGTCAGCGATTCTGGTTTTTTGACTATCTAATCAGTAGGGCAGTGAAAATAAACTTCGTGTTAAGCCAAAAGAGAAACATACCAAGTGAGCAGCATCCCTAGCGGCAAGGTTGAGAATGTCAGCACAAGAGACAACTCCTGGACAACGTTGTTCCAGGACTTGCTTGATCTTGTCTATCACCAGCGTACCAAACCCTTCAATCCCCGAGTTTAGTGCTGCTGCTTTCTCTGAATTTGGCCCGTCCAATAGGATTGACGCATCACACCCCTATTTTGTACCCATAAAAAAGTTATTGCACCTACTTATACGATTTCAACATTAGGAAGCCCGGTTCGAGAGGTTAAACCGTTGGGTGAAGGGATATCACTTGCTTATCAGGCCGATACCGAAGCGATGCGGGCTTAAAGATCGTTCCAGAGAGGGATAAGAAGAGACGACACGTACCGTGACGAAGCAGTCGGAGTAGAGCATTCGGATGAGCTTGGGGCCGAGGCTCCTGTCTTGCTTCCAGTAGAACTCGACCTGGTGCCTCACGTACCTCTCGACATCGCGGCACGAGTTCCGGTAGTAATGCCACTGCAGGTTCAGCGGCGGCTCGATCGTCACCGCCGCCTCGACGTGCCGCACCACGCACGAGCTCACCAACGCGAGCGCCGACAGCGACAACAACCACCACCTTGATGCTCCCATTTTGCGGTTTCCCCCCCTTACACCACCCAAGCAAAGACGCTCCGTTTGGCACTAGGCTTTGGTGTGTGTTCTTGACTTCTTGCTTTCTTATTAATGTGCTAAAGTACACAGCACCACAATGCAAGGGAAGTTCATCAGGCTCTCTCTATTTATACAGGGCTTTGGCAACATCTACGTTTGACTTGACCGACATTGCCAGATAGGATAAATACGAGGTAAGAGTGAATTTGACGTTTCTATGAATATTTCCCGGGGATAAAAAAGTTGTTACTTCAATTTCCCGTGAAGTGAAAATGTATTTGAAAAAAAAAAAAATGGGGACGCAAAGCTGTTCACATGCACCAAGGCGCGCAACAAATAATATTCAAAACCCTAATTCTTGTACGCCAGGTTACTACGCAAACGTCGTTTGCAAGGTATTTACCTTACTTGCATGTGATTTCGACCTTGCTACTTATTTATTTATTTACCTCTTTTGGTGATCCAATAATTTTTGGGTACTCGTGGAGATTAATTAATTTAAGATGCGAGCGAATAATGCGCCTAGAGAACTTAGAGGAAGCTGCCGAGGAATTCATCAACCTATCTTTTTTTAAATAATTATCTAGGTAAATGTATGTAGTAATGTTAGTAAACATGGAGTTGGGGTTGATCCAAGAAAAATGAAAATCTGAAGAAGATTTATTATGGGGATGCGATATTTGGGTCCACACAAAGTTCCCATCATATTGTTTTGCTTGCTAGATACTTTTCTCTTTGTATTCCAATAATGGTAGATTTTCAAGCATATGAATCATGCAATAAGTAGAGCGATCTTGGTTCAAACGAATGTATTCTACCTTATGATACAAAATTGAAGAAGATTCCATGCATTCGATATCGGAGAAAATTGTCCAAAAAGTCTTAAATCTATTTCACTTTTGTCAATACAATCCTAAACCTTTTAATTGTGTCAATTGAGTCCTAAATATTTTCACATTTTGCCAAATTTGGCCGAATCCGAAGTCGCGGACATGGACGCTAGCCGACTTATGTGGCACGGCCGACGCCGACGTGAAGAATTTTTAAATTTATTTTGTTTTTTTTCTTCTTTTTTTTTACACCGGCCACAAGCAAGGACCAACGACCCTCGCCTGGTCCCGGCAAGGAACCGAAACCCTCGCCTGTTGCCCAGCGAGGACCGCGACGCCCTTTCTTGGTCTAGGCGAGGGCCTCCGCGCCCTGGCCAATCACATTGTAAAAAAGAAAAGAAAAAAGTATATGATATAATTTTTTAAAAAAAATATTAAAATATTATTTAAAATTATCCACATCAACGCCGATCGTGCCACGTAGGACATCGGCATCCACGTCGGACAATCAGCGTCCACATCATCGATTTCCAGCTAAAATTGAGCTAATGAACTCAATTGGCAAAACGTAAATGGGTTTATGGCTTTTTGGGCCATCTTCCCTTTAATATCTATAGGAATTTTCATTCGATATATCAATGATTTTGTTAACCACCTAATATCTTCGCGAAGTGGGGTATTAGAACCTCGCAATCCTTGTCTCCATCATCATCGCCGTACCCCTACTAACTTCAGCAGACTCGCCTGGTTGCCTCTCAGCCGTTTTGCCGTCGTCACCACCATGATCGTCACCACCATGATAGCGTCATCATTACGTCCACCGTGAGCACCTCTCTCTCTCTCATGGCAAATTTTCAATATCGACGACCGCGAGTTCTAGACCGTCGATGGTGGCGCCTGGAAGCTCGATCGGACAAGGTCGAGTTTCGTCGACCCCAAGAGCTCTAAGTTGCCAGGTGGATTACTTACATGAGTAATAGTTACTTACAGTTACATGTGCTAAATAAGGTCCATAACTCATCCGTCGGAATCAATCCATGGTGCAAATGACTGTCAGCATACTGGTTCCAGCAGTGATGGACCTTTAGCTAAGATCAAGTCACAATAGAAGCAAACTTTAGGGTTTCTTCCATTTTGATTACAAATTAACTATTAATTTGTCAAATGTCCAATAGAGTAAGATGGACTAATACGATCTCATACTTTATGTATCAAACGGGAAAAGAAAAAAAAAACTAACTGACGTTTTTAATAATTCAAGTTTGGTAAGTCGTGGGTGACCCTTAATTTCATTTGGGAAGTTGACTTGACTCCACATATAAAGAACCCTTTTCTTTTTTTTCTTTTTTTGTTTAATTGGAAAAAAAAAACATTTGCAGAATTATCGAATGACAAGTTGCAGCAACATTATCGTGCAAGAAAAAAGCGTTGTGCGACTCCGGACCGTCATATGACTTTGAGAAACGAGATGGATTACGGTTTAGTAGGTACCAAGAGTTGTCAGCAAACCGTGGTGGAGTCTTGGCCTTGACTTGTCTTTTAGCACAAAAATACACGAAGCCCTTCACGTTAGAACCAGCTGTTTAGTGGAGAGTCCCGCGCATTGACGTGGTGTGAACATTTTGATGAATAAAACACGATACATTATAGTATTCCACACATACGATACATTAAGGAACACGATAAATGATCGTCGCGATCGACGACGAGGAGGAGATCTAGACCATCGACGGTGGTGCCTGGGAGACCGATCAGAGTCAATTAAAAGTGCATGAGATTGTGAGCCTCTAGGTTCCATGAGTGATGGAGAGAAAATTTAACAAAAGGATCATACATCTATTGTATTTGTGTCAATTCAGTTATAAGTCTTTTGACGATTTGATAAGGTAGTCCATCAGACCAATTTTGATAGAAAATCGCTAACATGAACGTCAGTCGTCCTACTTGACACGGTCGGCACTGACATGGATAATTATTTAATTTTTTCTGATTTTTTGTTTTTAATTTTTTTTATTTTCTTCTTTTCTTTTTCCAACTGTGGCCCAGTGAGGTCGCCGGCCGAAGGTGACGTCTGGGCGAGGGCCTCCGCCCACTGCCGGCCACGGGTGAGGGCCTCTGCGCCCAAATCCAGCCAAGGGCCGCGAGTCGTCGGCCTATGGTCAACAAGGCATCGCGGCCCTTGCCTAGATCTTGGCGAGGGCCACGACACCCTCACCGGCCAAAATGAGAGGGCGTCGGCCCTTGCCTAGATCTGGGCGATGCGGAGGCCCTCACCCTTTGCCGGCCTAGAATTGTTATAAAAAAAAAAAAACAAAGAAAGAAAGAAAAGAAAAGAAAATTAATTGAAATTTTTTAAAAAGAAATTGTAAAAAAAAAATGTCCACGCGAGAGCCAGCCATGGCATGTTGGACGATTGGCATCCACGTCAGTGATTTCATATTAAGATTGGCCGAATGGATTACGTTGGCAAATCATGAAAAGGTTTAGAATTCAAAGGGCATAATTAAAAAGTTTAGGATTGAATTGGCATAAGTATAATAAATTTAAAATTTTTCTTTTGGTAATTTTCCCCATAATCGACCAACCTAATATCAAAGAAGGAAACCCACATCCCCTAGACTTTAGGGTCAAGCACCATTAGGCATTTGCCATTTTCACTAGAAATTGAGTTTGACTTGTAAGAAAAGCAATGAGGACTACTAATACCACCTCATACATTAAGGTTGCATTTGGTCGTCCAGATTTCTAGTCGGAATAGGATTAGATAGAATAAGATAAGAAATCTAAGGATTTTATCATATCCTATCTACTGTTCGGTGAACTACGTATTTAAAGTTGGATAAGCAGAGGCAAGGCGTAGCTGAAATTAACTCTATTTTGCTGAAACATCATGATGCTTTAGAAATTATTCAATGATGAGTTCTGATGAATGGGTTATTGTTGAGCAGAGTTTGTGCCATCTGAATTCGGGCACAACATTAACGAAGCAGGCATCGTAGAATCAGGGGTCTTGATTTGGAGTCGAATCCTTTGAGAATGACTCGCTGGTCTTGCTCGTTGTTTTGTCGAGTGAGTAAACAAGTGCTAAACAATTTACTTATTCGACCTATTTTCGCAAGTTGAAGATGCACTCAGATCGTCCAAGAGAGCCCTTTCGAATATCGAAACCCCTTTTGAAAGTTGATGATCAATCTCGAGTACTTCATAACATGTCGAGACCCCTTTCGAATGTTGTAAAGGTTCAAGCGGTTACAGAATGAGGGACGTAATCTCATATCACGCCAAACAATCGATTAAAGAATAAGTTCGTAGAGATACCTAGCCTTGCGGCCGAAGACCCCAGCTTGGCGTCGCCAAAGATGCGGCCACACTTGACAGTCGCCGAAGAGGCGCCCCCCCGGCTAGAGAGGCAGCCCAACAAGGAGGACGGGCGATGGTTGTGAGAAAAACCCGATTCTCCTCGTGTCTGCTCTCTTGAAAAATCCTATCCTAATCTATCACACCCTTTTCCCCTGGGATTTTTTTTATCCTCGTTATATCCCCTTTATCCTATCCTAGACAGCTACCAAACACGAGATATGATAAAACATATCTTATCCTGACTTATATCCTGACAACCAAACGCAGCCTAAGTATCCAAACGGGACAAAAAAAAAACCTAACTGACATTTTTTATAATTCAAGGTCGGTTCCTTAATTTCCTTTGAGAATTTCTTCCTACATATATATTTGGGTCTAACATTTGAGAAGTTGACTTGCGAAAAAGCAAATCGGCAAGAAAAAGCGTTGTCACTTTGAGAAAGCAGATAGATTACGATTTGGTTGGTGCCAAGTTGTCAGCAAATCGCTGTAGACAATGTAGAGTCTTGGCCTTCACTGCTGCTACTAAATTTATTTTTTTTAGAATTTTTTTCTATCTTTTAGTAAATATTTACGTTAGGACAAGCTGTTTTGTGGAGTATAAGTGGTGTGAACATTTTGATAGTATACTATACGATACATAATACAAAATACATTAAGGAACTTCTTAATGATATGGTTATAATTTTCAATGTGAACTTTTTATATATAATATACTACATTATGATACAAAAGTGATATTCCATATTTTATACATTAAGGAAGAAAATACCAAAGGTTTATGATCAATATCAAGTATAAAATACTATAAAATGATATATTCAAATGGTATTTCACTTAAGCTCCGTTTGTTTTCGGAAAATGGATGAATTGGAAAATATTTTCTATAAAATATCGCTTGTATTGTCTGGAATAATTAGTCAATAGATAAAAAATTTATTGTCGACAATCATTTTTGTCTAAACATATTAAGGGATGATGCATATAAATTTTCTTCGATCATTTTTGTTAGCGATACAAGCGATCATTTAAAAAAAATTAATAGTTTATTTTTCGCGAAACAAATGGAGCCCTCATAATCTAAATTTTCCGATATATAACATACTACTCGAGGATTAAAACTAATCCACCTGTGCGACATGTATTCCAAATATGGCTTGGCCACCCCCAGTTTCAGGACATCCCGTTTATAACTTCTGTCAAACATGTAATCCAAGTATGGCTTGGCAAACCCACGGTGAGATCTATCGTTCCGTTTATTTCGCGAAAAATAAGAGATTTGAGAATATTTCCTAAAAATGATCTTGTGTATCACTTAAAATAATTAGTCAACGCATTACCGATAACAAATTGTGTTTAAACATTTGTGCAGACAATGAAAATATTTTTCGTTCGTTCATTTATGTAAACGATATAAGCGATCATTTTTTGAAAAACAAAAATTTCAAATCACTCATTTTTCGCGAAGCAAACGAAGCCAAATATGGTACTTGACCCGTCGCATACATTGATAGGCTTAAACGGGTTGCAACCGAGAGTTACGGGACCGGTTTCAGAACCCTGAACATGGAGAAAATAGTCAGCGGCTATCATGCTCAGGAAATGTTAATGCTGAGCAAGTGCTTCCTCAACAACATAAGCCACGCATGGAAAAGAATTCAATTTTTCCTTGAATCATATAAGTCTCTTTCCATGTTCGGCCCCCGAAAAGGAAGTTAAGAAAGGAACATATACATGCTCGAGTCACTTCACATGCATGTGTAGAGAACCGAATTCTCCCGTACCCTTGTGAGCCACATCCGAGTGAAGAGTGAGGGATGTAAAGGGACTGATACAACTAGTGCGTGAAAGTGGCGTGAGCGCTTGTGCTCAAAATCCTAGAGTGGAACGAATGCCATCTTTGAGGATCTATGAAGACTAGGTTGGCCTTCCACACACAAACAGATCGAAAGCTGATGCCGCTCTCCTGATGAGGTCACGACAGACCAAAACCAGTTATTACACAAGTGATTTATATGCCTCAGTCGAAGAACTGGATGCCCAAGTTAAACTACTAGGTGTGGTATGATCCGAATTGTGAGGATGCGAATCGCCATACTGTTTATGAGAACAATATATAAAAGGAAGGCTGGCTGGTGTTCTCGGCTCATCAAGCGCCACAAGTGCTATTCCATAACCAAGGAACAATTGGCCCGTGACACATGTGCATCGCATTTGAAAGCGAATGCAAGTAGCAAATTAAGTTGCCCGTGATTTTAAGGACATGATCTAATCACTTGCAACAATTTGTACCGTTATACCCTGAGGAATCTGAACATTTTCTTGTATCGTTTGTTTGGCGTGAGAGAAGGAAACATAATCTATGAGAAAGCTAACTAAGAATTCAAACAGGCAAATTTTTATATTGGAAATTCAAGATCAAAATTCACATCAAGGGGAAACAGGAGCTATTGAAATTTGAGACACAAGTTGCTCATTTAATGCTGTCTAAGAAGGGATTTCGTAGCATTTGACAGTTCCAACTAAAGCAAGTGCTTCCGTTAGCGCCTTCAAGAGATAATCTGGAGATTCTTCTATACAAGTCAGTCCATGCTGTGACTGCATAGAGCTGAGAATCCTCCCGACGACCTGATCACGATCAAATACCTCGTTTACCCTTTCTTTTACTCGAATTCACCAATCCCCTCCAAGCGCGAGGAAGTACCCTTTCTATGGATAAGCTGAAAAGAATACGATCGATCTACTAACCTTGCGAGCATACCCTCCATAAGCTATGCCTCCAATGGGAGCATCCAATTGCCTGAGCGATCCGACAGTTGATTGCCCATCGTTGAAATTCTCGTCTAATACATAACGGGATTAGCTTAAAACCAGGAGAGATGGGCAAAACAAAAACAACCAGAAAAAAAAGGAAAGCGGCGGAGAGAACAGAAACGAGAGATGAGGCAACACCGGAAACAGATTTAGTTTGGAAAAGCCCGTGCTTCTTTAGTCCGGCAACTGTATGAGCATTGGTGCCACCCGCCAACTGAAGAAAACCTACAATACAAGAGTAAAGCAAGTCTAGGCATTCTGTATGTAAATAAACGAATATGTCTACTCTTAGCCAAGGGAAGAAAAGAGAGAACATAAAATTTACAAACCTCTAGGTCTGTCACTTGCAGCAGCCAGACGAACAGCGAAGGCGATAGATTCCCTTGTGGCACCACGTCCGATATCCCCACTCATAGGACGGCCATCCAACTGCAATAAATCACGTTTAAGCAGCTGTTTTAGACCTTTATATATCACACACGGTAGGTCCTGAAAAGTGATAATAGGAGGTTTTAGAGTAAGGTTGCGGCACCTGCCACAAATTAAAGCAACGTAGGCGAGGTTCCATGATTGAGTACATGGCATTCATTGTAGAGATGGTTGAATCCCCAACATCGGGAAAGCTAACCTGGAGTTCTTAAAGCACAAAAGTTATCTATCCACTCAGCATGTACCCAAATAACTAACATTTTATTCTGGCCAAACACGTAAAGGTTCTTTACTCACCGCTACTAATCTCAGATGGTTGATCGCGTCTCCCAAACCCTCCCAAAGTGACCTAAAGTGCAAAGTTTGCCTGTGAAAAAGGGGATCAAAGGCTCAAAAAGGACATATACTTAGATAAACCACATTATTTATCTTCAAAACATATTAAGACCAATGTCAGATGGGCAAGATGATGTTGGTCTCTTTACCTTCCTGTATGATAGCATGAATGTTATGATGTTACATATATCATTTTCACTTCAAACATCATAATCCTTTGATAACATGGATGTTACAAGGTTAAATATATCATTTTCACTTTAAACATCAAGAATTCAAGGGAATACAAGGTAAAAGTTGCTGTAAGAAAGTCCCAATCATTCATAGCAGGTTATTTAAGACAGTCCCATCAAAAGACAACGATTTCACATTCATCACCAAAGTATTACCTTCCACTCGTATGTATTTCTAAAGCATCAATGTCTTCTCTTCTCAAAAGCTCAGAAGTAGCAACAGCGTCTCTTACGTATGTATGCACGCCTAAGTCAAATTGAAGGTGATTAGCATTAAAACATGAGAAAAATGATGACAGCAGGGAAAATGTGGATTGGGAAACCTTGCATAAAAAGCAAGGCGGTTAAAATGGCACTTTGAGTAGGAGAGAAACATTCAACCCAAAAAAAAAAAAAAGGAGAGAAACGCACTTATTTTATCATATGGGCAAACTGGAATGCATCGCCCACAACCATAACATCGCTCAGTCAAAACCCCACCCTGCATATTCCCATATCAAATTTTCCACAGAATCCAACAACAAAATTCCAAGATCGACTAGCTTGAGTCCTCGGTGAACTATGATAGAGAACAAAGACCTGTTTTTTACCCTCGTCACTGGTATTCCAAAGATGGCCTGCTGAGGATTTTTCTTTCTCAAGTGATATCGCATTAGCAGGACATACAATCTCACAAGGCCTTGAGCAGTCTTGGGGGCAATTGGCTGGATCAAACTCTGTCAAAAAAATTCTTAAGTTCATGAAAAAATCAAAATAGTCATTTTTAACTGACCCTTGCAAAACCCGCTTGATGCACAAGTAACCAAACATAGCTATTCGTATTTAAGAACTATAAGTCGCCTAAATACTAAGCCACAGGTAGCTTAAACAACCATATTTGCACCAGATCATGTCCTAAGGTACTCACTTTGGATACTAGATTGTTCTAAATTAGTGCACAGGCTCAAATTTTCTTGTAGCCAATCCAATGAGGAGGTTGTGCTTCACTCAAAAGGACATTTACCAGCTTTGCGAAAGTGAAGATCTTCGTCATCATTAACACTTATCATCACCCAAGGCCTCCCAACCTCCACAATTTCTCTCCCCGCCTCAATCCCCTGGTTCACTGCATTCACCACTGATTCATCGGCAGCACAGTCAATGCAGTCCACTGCACATGATTTCCAGATTCCCCATTCAAAAAAATGTCACCGTCACAAAGCATACGTAACAAAGCGACAAGCGAAACAACTCCAAAACACAAACGAAAGGACCTTGAAAATGTCTAACCTCCAGCTAAAGTGTAAACCAGAGAAAGATTCCTTATGTCAACTACATCCTGGAAACAGACAACACCGAGATGCTCAGGAAGCTTAACAAAAAAGCACAGAAAGCAAGAATTTTGAGGTTCGAAATCTTAATCACCTCGAAACTAGCACCGCAAATAAGCTTGACCCAGTTTCCGTTCTTGAGAGAATCGACGGGAGAAGACCTGATTGAGTGGATTCCGAGCGATTTCACCATGTTTCTGACGTCTTGAAGGCATTTCTGGCTACTGGGTCCGAAATTCACTGTCGTCACAGCACATGAAACATGTCGTTCGATGCACTATCAAATAACAAACGACAAAGAGAAGTACGAGAACTAAGTGGGTGTGTTGGAATGAAGATGGCGGTGAAGAAGAAATTAAAACCTTGGGGTTGCAGAGGAATCGAAGCGGTACATGAGAAGCAGCTCCAAGCCATGTCCAAAACGAAAATCGTCAGAAGATGGGAGTTGGATATTTTTGTCCCCCTGCTTAGATGGATGAAATTCATAACTGCAGCAGAATTTGGCGGTCAGAGAGAACCATATTGGGCTTGCATAGCGGGCCAGTACTTGGAACAAGATAAAACACCCTAAAAGCCCAATTACCTACTCAGGCCATTACGCAGAACTGCTTTGAAGAAATTTCACAAACAGCGATGCATATATAGCGTTGAGATTGAAGATTTAGCTGTGTCCAAGAAGTGGGGGAAGGTGAGGAAAATGGGGGGTGGATGTGGAATGTTTGGCTTTGTCCAAGATTTTGTGACTTAGCTCAATGTTTCGGTTGATTAGGTAGGTTGATCATTTTTCCTTGTGACACTGTGCGTTCAATGCCTAAATTAACATCGACATGCTATTGATTATCTCGTCCCATGGAGATAGTATAAGACATGGCTAATAAGACATCGAAAGCATTGAGTTGCATTTGAGGGGATATCGAATTGCAACAAAAATAGAATGGATTCAAATGACAAGAAAGCTTGTGAGTGATGTCTTGTTTATCGCAAGCAACCGCGAGATCCTGTGGGATGCAAGTCGGGCGTATACTACCAATGTAAAGAGATATTGGACGACGTCACCAAGTGCGCAGACTACAATTAGGGGTATTGTATCAACTGCCTTTAGGGTGATGCCATTTGTATCGATGGTACCTCGCTTGATTGTTACATCATTGACATGAGACTGTTAAGTGCCTATATAATGTGAAACAAAACGAAGTCATATCGACCGGTGATGTACTTATTTATATAATCAAATTGAAGCAGGAAAAAGCGATGATTGTTGAAGTGATTGATTGTTTTCTAAAAAGTTGTGTGTTTCATTGTTTATAATAAGGGAGAAAGATCTTGCTATTTTTAGATTTTGAGAATTTACTCATTTAGCCAAACTAGTTACCCTTTAAAGATCGCTAATTTAATCACTACTGATGTGACTAATTAACACCTATGACCTGTAGTTACTTCATTAGTCAAACAAATATTCAACACATTAAACAAAGTGGGAAACTAAATAGATATAAGAGGGAGACGATGGGGGCAACCAACAAAAGCAATGGCCCTTGCTAGTAGTGAATGACAATAGTCGGAACCGAACTCCCGATCATGGGTGGTGACTGGTGACAGCCACGACCCTAGCCAGTTAACATGGAAAGACTCTGGCCGTCGTCACCACCCTAGGCAACGGCTGCCCGACCCTCGCCTTGCCTAAAGGTGAGCGTTGGACAACACACGATCGGTTCCACATTCTCTGTTTTTGGCCAAAAAGTGCTGTGGAAAAAATTGAATTCCCATACAATGTTGATAGAATTGAAGAGGTAAAAAGGAGAACACATTTTACCATGTCCCGACAGAAAATTATCCGTATACTATAGGACTGAAGATCGTTATCAAACAATCTTACAAAGTAGGCGAAAAAAATAAATAGGCTGCTCCATCATCAATCACCAACCGTGACCGAAGATATTTGATATTGAACAGGTTCTTTCGATGAAGCAGCCCATGACAGACAGCCACCTAATTTACTTCGTCGAAGAGGCTTCAACCCTCGGTCTCAATTGTCAAGTCTGCCAAAAGGGAAAAAAGTAAAGCTGCTGGCGAAAAAATGAATGGTAGGCTTTATTCTTGAATGTAATTATGTGCGCATAAATTGCTGTCTCGAACTAGAAACATGTGTTTTACAGCCGAGCAAATGCACGGGCCACAAGGTCAAATGGAATAGCATTTCAAATCTCATCTTCACCAATTCTGATATAAGATCTTTGATCCAACTCAGGACAAAGGTGTAAATGAAATTTAACTCAGAAAACATTGCATTGCTGTAAAAGTGCAGCGCAGTACTAAAAGTTACATGAAACGGTGAGTCATGACTAGCTATCACACATGCCTTCTGAAGCAGCAAGCGTCCACACAATGTGCTCGATTACTATTTGACAGTATAGATGTGGTTCCTGGAACATGGTCAGATGTTTTCTCCCAAGCTTTGCCCATATTTCACATTTCACAGTAAATGATCAGTTGATTGCTAAAATTTCATTGGTCCATTCTCTTTTTTTTTTTTTTCCTAATGAGACATTACCCTCTTATGAATTCTCAGAAGCAGCAAGTACAAGATTTTTAGGAATAGTTAACATTGATGCACCAAGCCGAGTTTGTTACTGAACATCTATTCCACATAGAAACATCACGGTCCTGAATGAAAACGTGATATATACAAGATCAAACATATAGCTCACCTACTTAATTATTTGGTGCTGCTCCACCATTAGCTAATACAGTCAAAGTGCTTCTAGACATCGTCAACCACTGGAATCATCATTGCCTAACCATCTGCCTCTATTTTCTTTTCAGATAGTCCAATGCATTAATCTGTGTTTCAACACGGAGGTATGATAGACGAGAGAAACAATATCTCAAACAATACAAGGTTTTAGAGAGTGATTCCATACCAAGGATTTTTTGAATGGTTAGCAGGAATAAGGATAACGCCCATCCTCTCCACAATGGTTTGGCCAACGATCCCCGTCAACATTCGTGTTGCCCCACCACTGACTGGCCTTGTAATTCCTGCTAGATAAATATGATACCGCCCATCTTAGCAGATGCAACCCAAAAAAACAAGAAAAGAAAAAAGAAAGCCAGAATTGACACCTTGGCAAAGTAAAATAATCAATTTGAAGAGCCAGAATTGACACCTTGGCAAAGTGAAATAATCAATTTGAAGGAAAGGACTTGCCAGCCCAAAACACGCAGTGCCTGTCCTAGATGCATCGACCTCTGGTCCCTCACCCTGCTAGCATCTCCGAACCATGCGATATGAACTTCCAACTATTTCTCCAAAATGCTGACCAGCCAATGAATGCATGTTCAAGATCCGTAACTGTATTTGTAGGGCAAAATCTACAAACAATGATAAGGACACACATCGTCAGGGAGATATACCCAGTCTGACTGACATAGAGAGACAAAAATCAATTTCGAAGGAGATGCTCGACTTTAATTCTGTCATCTTCAAAAGGGGTAAACCAGTTCACTTTAACATTTTATCTTTCAGGTACAACTATACAAGTGGGATTTGAAAAACAACTGAAGAAAAACTATAAATCATGCGGACAATTAACTTCGCATCCTGTGAAAAGCAAAACAAAATGATCTTCTAATGACAAATGCAGCTGTGGGTAGTCATATAAGCATTTCAACAAACTGAATCCACTGAGTAAGGTGAATTCTACATTGCATTTAGAATCCACCCAGTCAACTTCACAGATAAGTATACCAAGAGATTCTACTATAACAGTTGCCGAAAGGAAAAGGATTATAATGCTTACTCAGAACTAATCAAGCTTAAGATAAGGCTCCAAAATTGTTGTTTTCATGACATCATCCGGCACTATCCCGTCTCTTAACATGCGTTCATACCAAATCTGGCCTTCCGCTATACTTCCAACTTTGCAATAGCCAAGAATCAAAATGGCATATGCTATTACATCAGGCACTAAATGCCTGTCTTTAGCACAAAGAAATGCAAGCGATGCTTCCGTCATGAGTCGCCTTTTACAAAGACCATCAATAAGAATGCTATAACAAACTATATTTGGAGAAATCTTCCTATTTAGCATCTCCTCATAAAGCTCAAAGGCATTCTCAAGGTTCTGAGATTTAAAGTACCCATCAATTAGACAACTGTAAGAGATGAGATTAGGTTCCGGACCCTTTTCCAACATTTCTCTGAACAAAGACATTGCTCCATCAATTTTACCTTCTTTGCAATGAGCATCAATTAGAATTGTAAATGTTATGGTATTCGGTTTTAGTTGTCCATAATTAAGCTTCTCAAAAAGTTGAACCGCCTCGTCCAGCATTTTCAAAGAGCAATACCCGCAGATCACAGTATTGTATGTCACAATATCAGGCTCTAAGCCTCTTTCTTTAACTTGATCAAAAAGCTGCAGAGCCTCTCCTAGACGAGCTTCCTTAAACAACATGTTAATGAGAACATTATATATCGCAATGTCTGCTATCACTCCATTCGACTGCATCATCTTGAAAATCTCTAACCCAAGAGTTGAGTTATGTTGCTTGCATGCACCATCAATAAGAGTGCAATAAGTTACAACGTCTGGTGAGAAACCCTTCTTCAATAATTGGAAAAAAAGAAGCAAAGCATAATTCAGTCTTCCCAACTCAATAAGCGCACTTATGAGCATGGTTTGAGTCACAACATCAGGTCTTACGCGATAACAACCCATCTGGCTATACACCTTTAGAGCATTTCTTATACATCTTAATTTACACCAGCCGTTTATCAAGGAGTTGAAAATAAAGACATTCGGATTAAGCCCATGGCCAACACTTTGATAAAAGAATCTGAGAGCATCAACCATCAAGCCTTGCTTGCAAAGACCATTTATTAGCACATTATAGACAACGATATCAGGCTCTTCACCACTCATCATTATATCACCATACAACCTAAAACCATCTCTTAAGTATCCAAATTTGCACAAGCCTCCAAGAAGACTGCTATAGGTCCAGAGAGAAGGCGCATAACCAAGCTTCAATATATGACCAAACATCCCACATGCCTCCATTATCCTTTCATTCAGACACATCCCATTGATAAGAATGCCATACGTGATCATATTTGGTTTAATCCCAGCCTTCAAACATCTTTTATGCAACATGGCAGCCCTTCTCAAATCTCCATTTTTCAAAAATGCATCCATAATTGAACTATAAGTCACTACATCAAACTCAATACCTTTATTCAACGCCTCTGAGAGAAGAGTATAACCCTTATCCAACTTTTTAGCTTTTAGAAGACCACCAATGAGAATAGTATAAGTTACAAGATCGGGATCAACACCATTCTTTGCCATGAGCTCATTCACCTCAAATGCCTTGTCCAACCTACCCTCCTTACAGAAACCATTGACCAAAATACTAAAAGACGCTACCGATGGCTCTGGACCAGTTACCTGTAACATATTCAGATATCGAAGAGCTAAATTGTTCTGACTCCTCTCGCAAAGAGCTCTCATGATCTTGTTACACGCTTTGATATTGAGGACAACGCGACCATCAATCACAGCATGATGAAAATTCCAACCTTTTTCAATTTCCCCCCTCTTCAAGAACCTATCCATGACATGCTCATAAATAGCTCTATGACACTGACTTCCAAAGGATTTGCACATGGACTTGTAAATACCGATAAGTTCATCAGCACGATTCACATCAACCAAAAAATCCAACATCCCTGATAACGAGGAATGTGCTACCACAATGCGCGATTCGCACATATAGTGAAACGTACTCATGCATTGGTCAACCATTCTATATCTGCGGTAACCATCAAGCAAGAAGCTACATGCCACTCCTAATTTTCCACTTGCACCATACCTCCTCAGACCATCACAAATTGGAACAGATAAATCAGCAGAACTCACAATGCAATAACCAATCATTTTGTCAAAAACTCTGTTGGCAGGGGCAAACATATTCTTGGAAAGCAACATAGGGAGGAGAGCACAAAAAGAATGTATATCTTGGTGAAATCCCATCAACTGCTCTGATCACTCACAGAACTGAATAACAGGACCCAGTTTGGAGCAGAGACTTATAGGGCCAAGTCGCATCGTTTCGATCGCCGTGCTTAGGCACACATTGGATATTGAGAAATTTCCTCAACATTTCACAGTATCAACCAAATTTTTCTTCGATTCAACCAGAGTCCAGTTCAACATAGAAACCTTGATTTTTAATTTGGTAATAGAAGACCTTCACGCTCTTCCTCTCCATCATAATGAATGCCAAACCTGCAGATAAAACAATAGAAGAGGAAAAATGCACGTCAGTTGACATCTTTCCAGTGTACCATATCAGAGAATAGGAAAGCAAACGGAGTTCAAAAGGGGAACGTTCGAAAATGTTCAATGAGGGAAAAGTGAACAGAGCATGTGGAATAACTAGATTCACTGGGGTTATCATTTCATACTAGACCCATCGTTGAACTCCTGTTAAGAAGACAGAGGACTAAACAAAGCAAGGAAGGAAGCTTTCCGCCACAAAGAACAGCAAGACCCTTCTCGGGAATTTCACCAAGCATCTGGTGTGCAGCGTGTCCTGATCAATTTTCTCCCTTGGGTGGTGTTTCGTGGTTACAATATTGAAGACCCAAGATGTAATTTCAACCATTCTCAACCCACGTTTCACTTTTCCATACGCAACGCCAAAATAATAACAATAACTATAATCACGCGTACATGTCGAGTGCGAGAAAACGCAATACGAATAACTCTTGAAGGCAAACCTGAGTTGGACGAACATAGAGCAACTCCGGTTGAGTTGGAAAAAGAGACTTCTTCCCCCAAACTTCAATGCCTTCGAGCCAGAATGCCTTCGGGAGATACCGAAAAATGCTCCAGAATGTGGTTTATGTCTGGTCTAGCCAAACAGCATGTAATATAGCATGCCGGTGATAAAGGCAGCTGCTCAACGGCTGCCGCGTCACGCTGCTCAAATCCTCGCCGTTTGTTAAAGGCAAAATGACATAAAAGGCCTTAAACTTTGATTCAACGTGTAATATAGTACCTGAACTTTTAATTTGATCAATATGATTTCTAAACTTTAATCCAATATGCAATGTGGTCCCAGAGCTTTTAATTTGACCAACATGGTCCCTAAACTTTTGAAATGGATCATGTTGGTCAAATTAAAAGTTTTGGAACATCTTCCTATAGTTCAGAAATTAAGTTGAACATGTTCCAAAATTTTATGGACCATATTGATCAAATTAAAATTTCAAGGACCACATTACACATTAAGTTAAAGTTTATGGGCCATATTGGTCAAATTACATTGGGTCAAAATTGAGGGACTATTTGTGTCATTATCCATTTGTAAAATCCATGCTTCCAAGTATGAAGATTTGAGAGGCTGGCATTGTAGGGTCTAAAAGGAAACATATCATATCACCCCATAATAAAAGGCAGAGTTAATACGACGAAAAACCTTAAATTTGTATACATGTGATAAATTTATTTCAAATTAATTTTTGGGTCGCCAAGTAATTTTGTCTACATATATAGTTCACGTGATTATAAAAAAAAATTCAAATAAAGGCCTGAAGTGCCATCATTTTCTCAAATAATGGCCTGAAGTGGCCACAGATGTTTCAAATAAGGGTCTGACCTCACCGGTCCAGTAAATTTTCCAGCAGATCAAGGGCATTTTCATCCAAAAATATTTTTAACCTAATTTTTTTTATATTAGATTAAAAATTAGAAAATAAAACCAAAAGTTTATAAAAAGGAAAAAAAAAAAAAACACAGGCGAGAGGGCTAGGCCCTCCCGCCTATGGTCACCTCCCCAACTGAGCGAGAGTCGTGGCCCTCTCCCTATTCTAGAGACGCGAGGGCCTATGAGCCCTCGCCTCTAGTCGGCGACGGTCGCCAGCCCTTGTCTCTAGTCGTCAACGGTCGCCGGTCGTCGCCAAGGCGCCGGCAACCCCACCAGCCATCCCCGCTGCCCCACCGACAATGAGGCGGTGGCCACAGGCGAAGGGCCTAGGTTTTTTTTTAAGTCTTAGCCTTTTTTATTTTTTTGAGTTTTATGTTTTTAATGGGTTTTTTTTTTATTTTTTTACTTAATTTATTAAGATTTTGTGTAAATTTTAGGAATCGGATCTAAATGATATGATTTTATTGCTTTAGTTAACCTTAACGCCACGTAGGAAAGACAAAATATTAAAAAAAGTCCAGCATTTTTCGTTAGTAGTTGGAATTTACTATTTAATTGCAAGCTTCCATTGGCATCCATTGCAATCGCTTCCACGTTAGAAGGTGGTGTCCCTCCCATCACTTCCTCCTATTTTCCATCTTCAACACAGTATTGCACACAGTGGCAAAGAAATTAAATTAAATTAATTCAATAATTTTCGTAAATGCCCAATAAATACATAATGTAAAAGGTAATTTTCTTTTGAGTTAATATCACAAAACCCTCAAACTGGTATACACGTGACGAATTTACCAAAATTATTTTTTTGACCACAAAAAACCCAAAATTAATACACTTCTGACAACTTTACCCCAAATCATTTTTTTTACCACAAAAAATTTCAAACCGGTACACATATAACAAATTTACCCCAAACTATTTTTTTTACCATAAAAAATCCAAACTGGTATACCTGTAACAAATTTACCCTTCATTAGTTTTCATTAAATCGAGTTAATACCATGAAAAACCATAATCCGATACATCCATGACAAACAGAGGGTAAAAAATCCAAACCGGTACATCCGTCAATTGTCACGTGTCATCCAACTCAACAATTTGATGGTAAAATTTAACTGAAAATTAACGTAGGGTAAATTTATCACAAGTGTACCAATTTATGGTAAATATATCATAGGTGTATTAGTTTGGGATTTTTTTTAGTCAAAAAAATAATTTTTGGTAAATTTGTCACATGTGTACTAGTTTGAAGGTTTTTTGTAGTAAAAAAAATAACTTGGAATAAATTTGTCAGATGTGTACCAATTTGGAGTTTTTCGTGGTATTAATCATTTTTTTATGCAATTATGCAATTATGATAAAACTCACTAGGCATGTTTGACAACGATTCTGATCCAAAAAAGTGATTTTGATTAGAATCATATTTTCTGATTCTGCTCCTTGGATGATTTTTAGAGAATTAGAACGCGTTTGGTAACTACACAAAATTTTTGTTCTTGGGAACAACCAGGTGGCGAGAATTCTTTTTTTAAAATTCTTATCTTTCTCTAAACCTTTTTAAAATCTTTTTTAAATTTTTAAATTTTTAAATTTTTTTAAATTTTTTTAATTGCCCCCTTTTTATTTTTTTTTTATTTTTTTTTGAATTTTATATTTTTAATTTCCCCCCCTTTTTAAATTTTTTAATTTTTTTTAAATTTTAAAGCTTATTTTTAAATTTAAATTTTTTAAAAATTATTTGTTAGTAAATTTTCAAATCTAATTAATTTTTTTTTTAAGTTCAGAAATTTACGTAAAAGCTTACACGGACTTAATCTTTTTAAAAGAACTTAGACTTTATTTTTTTTGTGATTCTCAAAAGTGTTCTTTTTTTTTTTAGAATCAACTTTTTTTGTTCTTATTTTTTGTCCAAAACTTTTCTCAGAAGTAGAATCAGAATTAGAATCATTTACGTTACTAAACATGTTTTTGATTTTTTTTTTATTCCGGGAAACATAATGAACAAAAACGTTATCAAATATGTCCTTAAAAGCTAGGATAATAGATTCTCGGGGTAAGTACATCGCAAGTGCCATAACTTTTGTACGGCGATCACTTGAGTGCCATAACTTTTTTTTCGCTCACTTGAGTGCCACAACTTTTAAAAATCGATCACTTGAGTGCCACAACTTTTAAAAATCGATCACTTGAGTGCCATCGGCGATTTGGCTAGACGAAAATCCTACGTGGACGCCGAAAAATCTGACGTGGCATCGCCGGCACGATTTTTTTGATTTTTTAAATATTTTTAGGAATATCTTTATTGTTTTTTTATTTATTTTGATTTTTTATTTATTTTCCTTTGATTTTTTTTTTCAGGTTTTTGACATTGACCAGCGACCATCACCGGCCACGGATCCGTCACCGAAGGGCGAGGGCCACCTCGCCCTCCACCGGCGGGGCTGCGACGGCCATGGGCGAGGGCCGTCGCAGTCGTGTCGACGGCGGCCGAGGGTGCGAAGGCCCTCGCCAGATTTGGGCGAGGGCCTTTGAACCAAACAAGAAAGAAGAAAACATACTGAAATATGGCGTATGGAGGCCAGATTGGAGCTCACATGAAGAATGTGGCGGTGAAGAGGAGGCCGATCGCGAGCATGAGGAAGGCTAGGGTCGGGTACAACGAATCCGATATCGAATTGGTGATTGCTCTCGGTGCCTATGAAATCGAAAATGAAAAAATTGCAGAAAGAGAATGGAATTGACCAGTCGAGCATCAAAGGAGATTTTTGAAGAGCGAGCGAGAGTCTCACTATCGTTGTCGCCGAAGGGCGAGGGCCGCCTTGCCCTCGGCCGGCGGGGCTGCAACAGCCATGGGCAAGGGCCTTTGTGCCCTCGCTCGCCATCGGCGCCGCTGCGACGGCCCTTGCCCTTCGACGACGGATCCATGGCCGGCGAGGGTCACCGGCGGTGACCCTCGCCGGCCAATGCCAAAACCAGAAAAAAAAAAAATAGAAATATGAAAAATGAAAAATAATGTCAAATAATGACAAAAAAATCCACGTGTGATGAATAAATCAATATAAAAAATTCACGTCGGACGATTTGCCGGAAGTGGCAGTGATCCATTTTGCTCTGATTTGGTACTCAGATGAGCAAAAAAAAGTTATGGCACTCAAGTGATCGCCGTACAAAAGTTGTCGAACTTTCGGTGTACTTACCCCTATATTCTCGAGTTAATTCTGCATTTATTTGATCGTACGGCTTATCCTTCTTTCTTTCTCAACGAGCGAGCACGGAGCAGGGGAGTATCGAGTTGGCCAAAAGCTCAGGGTCTGACTCGAGCAAGTTGACTCGGAGTTGGAGATGAGCTTCGAAGCAATGTCGGTGCGTGGTTATGGACTGGTGATGCTCGCGATCGTCGCGTCGTTGTCGCTCGTGTCTTCGCGAGAGCAGCTGAGCGCCCGACGGTGCGAGGATCTAGGGTTCTCGGGCCTCGCCCTTTGCTCCGATTGCAACGCTTTCGCCGAGTACGTCAAGGACCAAGGTTCGTGCCCTGCCGATTCGTTCCATCCTCCCCCCCCCCCCCCCCCCCCTTTCGCATCGACTTGCATCGAGGGTCGAGCCCATTTGATCCGATTCATTGGTTGAGATGTGATTCGATACTCCTTTCCGGATTACGAGTTGAAAGAATGTGGTCAAAGAGCTGATCGGACTGAGCGTAACTGGGCGGCTGAACCAAACGACTGGAAGAAATCTGAAAAACTCAGCTTTACATCATGATTATGTGGTTTATATCTTTTCAACTGAAAGTTAACCTGCATTTGGGCATGAACAATGAGATAACTTGACAACTTTCTCGTGTTCATTACTAACAGCAATCAAAGCATCTAAAAATGTTTTTTTTTTGGCGAAGAAATGAGTATGACAAGATGTTTTTAGTCTGACTCTGTGGAATGGATAGAAATAAAAAAAATTGTAATGTTTTGTGCAGAGCTTGTATCCGACTGTTTGAAGTGTTGCACCGAAGATTCTGATGACGAGACTAGCAAGGTATGATGGATTAGTTCCTGGGCTTGTATTTAAATGTATGTTTTTCGTTTTCCTTTACAGTTATATCGGTGTGCTATGACAATGCTAATCTACATGTGCGCTTTGGATGAGTGAAAAAGAAGGAGGCAGTGTCTCGATCTTGTAAGAAGAAAATACTTGTGAATGTGTCGTGTGAAAAACATGTATTATGATGCAGATCATAGGATGGAGGAAATAGTTTGTGAAATGAGCACTTAGAACCTTTTCTATAATTGATCTTTAGTTTTACTTGATTCTTTCGATTCCCTATCATTATCATGGGAGTTCAGTCTCAGGCTTTGTATGCACATCTGACCCTTCCCATTTCTTCTGGAGGTGGTTCTTGTGCTCCGGTCACTCTGATACCTCTATTTACTACTTGTTGCTTAATTTTCTCTCTCTGCCTCCATTATAATCTCGTGAGTCTTGCTTATTGAAACAATTGTGAACCAACTCGATTAACAGAAACCATTTTGGTGGATGCAAAGGAGCTGTGAGTTGCATGTTACTAAAAGGTTGAGAAGGGGCAAAAGAAAAAAGAAAGAAAGACAAGGTTGGCAAAAAGGAGGAGGATTGGAAACTCAGTACTAGATCTTATGAGTTATACCAAGCAATAGCAGGCTGTACATGGACTTTAGTTTTGTATTAGTTACAGCTTCTGATTGGATTTTTGATCCTATACCTCAACGGAAGTTCATTAGTGATTTTCCTGAATTGTCCTGATCCTCCTTGATAACTGAGTCTTTCATATTCAATATCAGACATTTCTCTAAGTACACTAATTGATCATCGTCAAAATTTATTGAAGTACACTCACTGCATAGGTTACCTACATTTATAGACTTCATCATCCATAAGCCTTTTCTTCTTATCCTAAAATATGCCCTTGAGGCTCCATTTGGCATGCTCACCAAAGGGAGAGCTGCATGGATGCCAAAGCCCTATCCGCTGTTTTAATGCACCTTTGGAGGAGAATACCTCACAGACAGTACTTTGGACATTTGACAATAATTGTCTCCTTACCTTTCTTGCATCAATTTCTGACCTCCTGCTTCTTCTGGTTCTCTCTCTGGTGTTCTCATTCTTGTCATTAGTTTTTGTTCCAATAAGAATGGCGGAACTTAAGGAATCGTCTACCACTTCAATTGCTTCCCAAGTGGGCAATTTGATATTTTTGTCTCTTTCTGATTAAATGTGTTAACTGTTTTCAGTATGCCTTGTTTGCTTATTATTTCCTTAAAATTGTGTTTGAAAGTCAAATGAAATAATAAAGCATTGATTTCTATTGGATGTGATGCTTGTATTTTACGAAGATCAGTTCTGTTCTGACTACAGATCACTTACTCTGGGGCAGTACTGGAAGTTTGTATGAGGAAATTAGTCTTTTATCCTGAAATTGTTGGTTTTATTGAAGAAGAGAAGGACAAGTTTCCTTCTGTTAAAGTCCAATATGTTTTCAACTCACCACCAAAATTGATCATGCTGGATGAGGATGGCCAATTCAAAGACACAATAAGGTAACTCTCTTCTGCTAATGCTAACGGCTGTTTCCATGTGGCAGTGTATGCTTGTGGTTGAATGGAAAAGGTTTTCAACCTCTCTTAATATTGGGATGTTAGTGTCAGGCGAATATCATGCGTTCTTGGTTGGGTTTTTTAACCTTAAAGGCCATGTTTGATCCTCACCCCTGAGGAGGATAAAAAATTTCTTTATATTGAGATGGATGATGATGAGATTTGAGATGCTGTTCATCTGATCTTGAAGCAAACGTTTATTACTCACCTAATCACCAAATGCATCACTCTATGGCCAATTTGTACATTGCTGGACATGATAGATTGATAGGTCTGCTTCTCGTTTAAAATGGCTTCTTATATTTACATAAGCAGCTAGCTAGAAGTTTCCTTCCACTGGTTTTACCTTTTTTTCCTTTTGGCAGGATCGACAACTGGAAACGTGAGCATGTCCTGCAGTTTCTGAGAGAGAAGGTTAAACCTGTTTTGCCAAAGTAAAAAGAGTCAGGTTTGGCCGGAGGCGATGTTGTAGATTAGACACGATGTTCCGTTTGAACTTATTGAAGCAATCTAATGATTCTGGTATGGAAGGTAGATGCTTGATATTTATCTCTCTATAATTCTGACGACTGGTTATGTTAGAATCTCATGCGATAAAGGTTTCTCATTCTATGTCCTTTCTCTTCCTTAAATATCAGTTTCCCATTTCGGTATCATACTTAGGTATTCTTTCAGAAGCCACTAGTACTATCTTCTGTGTTTTCCCCCCTCAAAGAAAAATACGACGAGTTCAAGAAAATTCTGGCGATGTTTGTTTATGAATTCTGCTCATCTTCCTCTGACATGCTTGTTTGTGCGCCTCTCGTGCTAGTAATAGAGTGTCATTATGTGCTACCCACGAACTGTGTCGGTTGAACTTGTTTGAGATATAATGTCCTGTTATTGATTGGGTGGACCCTGTTGAAAAATGACTTAATTGAAAATGTTAGATGAGTAGGAGGACTCAGTTGCAAGATTTTGAAGTGTAAGGATCATACCGAAAAGCTAACGCAAGTTCAGTGACCTATGTTGTATTTTATGTATGGCAAAAGGATCCATTTGGATTGCCCTCTTCACGGGTAGACGATAAATTAAGCCAATAAACCAGCTGGCCATCTTGTTGTGCCTAGAACCAGAACAACTTTGGTCAGGCGATCAAGATCACTGTCTCTATTTCTGGAACTTTGCACATCTATTCAAGTAGGGCTGACTTCTGAAGTTTTTATGTCAATGATTCCAAGGTAGGTGCTTTCATGCACAAAGTCACAAAACATGAAACGTCTGCATCATAAGCCTCTGTCTCCTCTTTGTTACCATGAGCAAAAATCCAACCACATAGATATTACTGATTCTCCTTCCCTTTTTCCTGCAAAACAGCCATAGAGATGGGGGAAAAACAAAGTGGCCCAAGAACAAAATGAGGATGAAAATGCTCACATATCTTTGGTTACAACTACAAGAGACAATGCACAGGAAGAAATTGGGTGGACTAAACAAGATCTCAACGAAAATTACAGGCTTGTGAACTTAGATATTCGTGTGAAAGCCGGTTCGAGAACATCACTCATTCTAATACAAAAGACTACTGAAATAAGATGGGGTGATATTGACCACAGATGATGCCTTGCCTCCATCAGCTTCAGCAAGAACTATGCTTTTCTTCATCACCCATTAGAACATTTTAGTATCACTGATTTGGGAACCCTAATTCTTGTCACTTGCAAAATGCAATGTACGATGTGAACAAACTAGCCAGTCCATACATAAGTGTCCGAAGATGTACACAACCCCATTCGGCCCATACTTTTATCTAATTCTAAGTTTAATCTCTTAGTGGCCTGATGTCACATCAATTGGTATCTTCACTACGGGACATCACACGTGGCAAATTTATCTGCTGCTCACTAAAATCAAATAAAAACAGTAACTTCTTGTATTGATTTTAGCCATCATTTCTTGTAGAGATGGCAAAATCTGACCTGGCTCTCCACCAATCACAGTTCACTTGCTCCACTAATGAGGTTTGTAAATCTGTTGACCAATTAGTTTGACCATGCCCTCACCTTATAAGGAATTACTTGCTCCACTTATGAGAATCATCTTTAGGCATCATTTATTTATCGATTTTCTTGATGTATAAAAATCATCCGATCAATCCTAGACTTATTGTACGGATGTCAATTTAGTCCTTCACTTTTCAATCTTGCCAACTTAATCATAAACCTTTGTGCAAAATTTAAATGTAATCATTTCGATCAATTTTAGCCTGAAATCGTTTACGTGGCGGTCCGCTCGTTGCCAGCCGTCCTATGTGGCACACCGCCACGTTAACAGTTTTCGGCAGATATTGACTGAGAGGATTTCATAGGAATTTCGCATTAATGTTTAGGACTATATTGACGAAATTGAAAAATTTAGAATTGAATTGGCATTCATACAATCGATTTAGGACGGATTGAACAATGTCCCATTCCTTAACGTGCATTCCTTCGTTGTGTCTTAGTTTATGCCACATTGATTGGAAAACGACACGTGTCACTGTTTTTTTTTATTTAATATAACATTGAGATAATATGTTTCGAGATCTATATGTGCCCCTTACCCTTTTCCCCTTTTCCCTTTTCAATTAAGATGAAACCGATGCTAATTACCTGTTTAATGCCTAGATTGCTTTTCCCTTTAGATTTCTAGACAAATTGATGTGGAAAAGGCATGCTTTTGCTGTCGTATTATTTGTTTCATGCATGCACACACAAGGCCGACTACCGTCCATGAACTATGTTATTATATGTGGCTCATAAAATATGTCCATTAAGCAAGAAAAGACCTGAATGACAAGCGAAAGAATTATATCCAGATTGAGAGCCGGAAAAAGATAATATTTTTATAACCATTTGATGGAATTTTCAGGATAATCAAACTTCGAAAACCCGTCTTAGGATGTTACCGTACAAATTTGCATAGTGGTTACCATATGAAAAATGAATTCGAACGACAACATAAATGAGCTTGAATACATGAGGCGAAGAGATCGCCAAGAGGGAGCCCAAGTCTAAGGGCATTGAATATATCTAATTGAATCCACATTCGCTCAAAAATATAGCTCACACGTGCATCTCAATAGCCCCGCTGGCGCGTGACCTTAGCTTAAGGCCTCATCTGCCTTAATTCATGTGTCGAGCGCCTGCCGCTTGCTCTCAACAAGTGGAATCAAAACAAATCGTCGATCGATCAGCCTCTAGTCCGTTCTGTTTTTCTCCGACCTCTAATGATTGATTGGTCGGCCCCCAACAATTTTAAGCCAAATTTAAACTCCTAATCAATACTACAAGACGTCAGAAGGAAGGCCCATCAAATGATTTTCTGGGCAAAATAGCTGATACAGCAGCTACCAATCCCTATAACTCTATTTTAATATTTATTGATTATAGTAGGACTACATGCCAAACTTTGGACTGTTCACTAAATTAACAACTTTTAGAAATGCCTATGCAATACCTAGTAAAATAACAATGTGAAATGTGGATGTTACCTTAAGACAAGACAAGCTGCGTGGTGATGGGCCACACGAATGGCAAATTAAGAAAGGAGGAGGCTGGAACAAGGACATCTCATCCAATAATATCAAAATGGATTAACTTAACATAATTAAAAAAATAAAAAATATATAGAGGTTTAAACTCCTTGTCTTGTTGTTTCATCACCTTTAGGAATAAAGCATCCTTTCGATGCCAATCATTACATGGTTTTTTGTGCCTTTTCCTTAGACCCCTATGTTGATTATTAGGACCATAGGAGCTCTACTACATTAATTAATTGGATTGTAGTCATACATAAATAATATATAGGTGGAGACATCTATTTACGTACATTCGAATTGGTTATTGGCCCTAAAGCTATATCCACCGACATGCTCTTGTGATTTTAGAGAAATTAGCCTAGCAATGACATTCATCCCATGCTCATTATCCAATGTTGAGGTGGAAAACGATTGCGTACGAATAGTCAAGTTTCGACGTACTATTTCCTAAGAGGCCGCCGTGGTGACGGCGGCTTCAATTTAGGGAAGAAGTCGAGAGTTCAAATCCCAAACGACCTCGTTATATGGGTGGAGGGAAAGAGCATCTTATGAGAGGCATCGCACCGATCTCCATCGACCCGTGGCCCGAAATAAAAAGAGTACCTTTTGTACCGTGCTTAATTTATGAGTAAGGATCTTGCTTACGAAACGGGCATCGGAATCGAATCGTAGGACGCGATGGCTGAATGATATATGCCAATCTTGATGGATATCGGCCGATTTAAGATCCTCAAAACAAATACAAGAGAGAGAGCCTCAAATAATAGGCTAATTTGCACGTTCATTACCACTTGCAAAGCAAAAGTATACCAACTACTCTATCACAATAGATATGGAAAGTGATGTTGAAATTAACATCAAGAGTAACATCAACTGCATATGAACATACAACAACGTATTGATTTCTGCACAACCATTGTAAATGATCATGAGTAGTAGTTCTCTTTTTTAATAACTAGCACAAGTATAAGTCGGGATAATTGTCCAAAAACTCCTAAACCTATTGTATGGCAGCCAATTCAGTCCTAAACCTTTCAATTATGCCAATGTGGCCCTAAACCTTTTAACGATTTAATAATTAATCTTAAACGTTTCAATTGTGCCACCTTTTAGTCATAAACCTTTTGACGATTTATTGATTTAGTGCTAAACCTTTTGATAATTTGTCAATGTCGTCCTTTCTGCCAATATAGGTTTAGGACTAAATTAGCAAAACTTAAAAGGGTTTAGGACTAAATTGACACAATTGAAATTATTAGGACTAAATTGGTAAATCGTCAAAAGGTTTAGGACTAAATTGGCACAATTAAAAGGTTGAGGACTGAATTAGTCTTCGTATAATCGGTTTAGGACTTTTGGTTTCCTAGTATAAGTCTTCAGAAAAATAACCAATTATTTTTTAAGTTACTTCGCCGAATTTCTTCGATCATATGATGACCAGTGAACAAAAAGATACCTCTTTTCCAAAGAATTTTCCAAAATTAGCTGAAGGCCAAACTTGATTGACCATTTAAGTCATTTTCATGAATTAATTTTTCTTGAGCTTCTCTAATCTATGGAAAACGAATTCTTTATCGTTATCTCTCCGTTCTTGTTGCGAAAAAATACGTTGTTTGTAATCTTCCTTTTGCCTCGACCTAGCTGTCCATTAATTAACATAGATTCCGTGAGCATAGTATTTCCTAGAATAAATGTTTTATTCCTAGAATAAATGTTTTATTCCTTTGCCAACCATATAATAACTATCAAACATACTACATGACACTGGGAAATTCAGGATAATTACAAAAACAGTCCTAAACCCATTGCAATTGTGTCAATTCAGTCCAAACCCTTTTTTGTGCCAATTTAGTCATATACCTTTTGCAATTGAGCCAATTCAGTTCTAAAATAAATATTTTATTCCTTTGCCAACAATATAATAACTATCAAACATACTACATGACACTAAGAAATTCTCTAATTGGAAACATTTTTACTAATTTTTAAAGCGGAACTTCACTGATTGGGAATGGTATGGAGATATTTCATGCAACAAGATACAAGCACAAACTATTATTATTATTATTACAACCCAAGAGACAACGACTCTCGCTATTCTAATCATGATTTCACTTTCTTGGCACTGATTAATACACCTTTGGGAGAGAATTGTCTCAAAGAGTCAAAGAGGGGCTCCAATCCCTCCTCACACATGGACATTTCCCTCTTCACTCCCAAAGGAACCTCACCACACTTGACCAGTTGTGACCCCCAGATCATCATCGGTCATGGTCAATTAGACATGCAATTCAACAACAACAATCAGCCTCAGAACAGCCACACGACGACAACGTCGACTAGCCGGTCGTCGGACTCGAGCGAGCCGTCAGCCACGGGTAACAAATGGGCTCCGAGGCTTCTTAGGGAGTGCGCGAGGGCGATCTCGGACAAAGATTCTACCAAGATCCATCAGCTCCTATGGATGTTGAATGAGCTGGCCTCTCCATATGGTGATTGCGATCAGAAGTTGGCTTCCTACTTCTTGCAAGCCCTCTTTTGCAAGGCGACGGACTCCGGGCACCGGTGCTACAAAACCCTAGTCTCGGTCGCCGAGAAGAGCCATGGGTTCGACGTGGCTAGGAAGTTGATACTCAAGTTCCAGGAGGTGAGTCCGTGGATGACTTTCGGTCACGTCGCTTCGAACGGTGCAATATTGGAAGCCCTAGAAGGAGAGAGCAAGCTTCACATAATCGATATAAGCAACACGCTTTGCACTCAATGGCCTACTTTGTTAGAATCTTTGGCCACGAGGAACGACGAGACGCCGAGGTTGAAGCTCACCGTGGTGACAACCGCTAGCGTCGCCAGGTCTGTGATGAAGGAAATAGGTCAAAGGATGGAGAAATTCGCGAGGCTCATGGGAGTGCCCTTTGAGATGAACGTGGTTAGCGGACTAAACAACTTGGGGGAGCTGACCAAGGACAAATTAGGCATCGAAGAGGACGAAGCCATCGCAATCAACTGCATCGGAGCATTGAGGAGGGTCGAAGTGGAGGAAAGAGGGGAGATAATAAGGATGTTCGGATCGTTCAAACCGAGGATCGTGACCGTCGTAGAAGAAGAAGCTGACTTTTCGAGCACGAGGGACGACTTCGTCAAGTGCTTTGAAGAGTGCCTCAAGTTCTACACCATGTACTTCGAGATGTTGGAAGAGAGCTTCGCACCGACGAGCAATGAAAGGTTGATGTTGGAGAGGGAGTGCTCAAGGAGCATAGTTAGGGTTCTGGCATGCAACGACGGGCATCGCGACGGCTGCGAGGGGGAGAGAAGGGAGAGAGGGATTCAATGGTCCGAGAGGCTCAAGGAGGCCGGCTTTTCAGCTGTCGGGTTCAGCGACGACGTGGTCGACGACGTCAAGGCGCTCCTCAAGAGGTACCGGGCCGGCTGGTCTCTGGTGGTGCCACCGCAAGGACAAGAAGATGACTCATCAACAGGGATTTACTTGGCTTGGAAGGAAGAGCCTCTCGTTTGGGCTTCAGCCTGGAAACCCTAAAAGAGGGAGAGAGAGATGATGATCTCAGTAATATCTCTTTCGCATCATGCACAATAGATTGCCATGGCTTATGAATACCAATATCCCACTAGGGTTTTTATTATGGCAAATTATGATCATCACTAGCATAGTCTCTTCTCTTTGAAATCTTTCATGGAGGGGACTCATATAATTGATCATTTTCTTTTCTTTTGCTCTATGCTTTGTGCTTGGGAGTTTGTGTTGTTCTCTCTCTCTATCTCTCTCTGGTTATGTTTTTTTTTTTTTTTAAATTAGGTTGTTCTTGTCTGAAGGTGCTTGAACTTGTGCAAGTTCTTATTTGCTTTATTGGCTTCCTTTTCTCTTTATCTCTTTTGTGGAATTTTGTCAGGAAAAGCTTCTTTGGTACTTGCAAAGTTGCAATGCATTACTATTATCATTGAGTTATCATTCACATACTTTTCCTAGTGGAACCTATCTTTTTCTTCTTTTCCTCTTGTCTGGCAATGAAGAGGGACATCTTACATGTCACGTTTGGAGATGCAAAATTCATGAATTCTCACATTTCATTGATCAGGAAAGAGGTGTGATGTAAGAAATCAACAAGAAATGAAACCAAAAAGAGAAAAATAATAACAATAAGGACTTGTAGATTGATAGATGATGATGAGAATCAATCTGGATCACCTACTTACATGCTCTTTGGAACAGTTGATAGATAACTTATGATCAAAGAAGAAATATTCTTCTCTGAATGTTACTTACAAGACAGGAATTACATAATGTGAATTTTGTTCTTTAAATTAAGCAGCTTGTTCCTTGAACAACTCTTTTGTAGCCTCCCTTTGTCCATTTTCTATACTTTCTCTTAGGTTGATGATTGATGCTGTCGCTTTCAAAACTATGGTGGTTGTAAACAAGGTCCTTCCTTAGTCTTTAGCTATTAATCTTAAACATTAAGTTACTAAATACATATCAACAGTTGAGATTTGTGAAGACGTCGGGGAGCACCGCATGGAATAGAGAATCTTAACCTCGAGATCCTTTGTGAAATCATGTCGGCTCGCCTATCTTCGGCTTCGAATGTTTCGAACATACGGACTAATCTAGTAGAGTTAGGTTAGAAAAAGCTAGTTACCCGCTAAACAATTGAATTTTTCATGATTATTTATAGGAAATGGTCGACAACTTTGGTCTATATTATCTCTTCTCTCTTTTTTCGAAATAAAACTCTCGGGTGTTATCATTTAAAATTATCGGCACGTCAAAACTTAAATTTTCAGCACTTAATCTTCGATTTTATCAAACATGCCCTAATAGACTCTTTATCTATGGCAAAGGAATGATCTCCAAATCTGTAGTACTATTTTTAAGTAAAATATAATTCACCAACTTTTGGAACACTTCTTTTATTCCCCTTGCTCCAAATGTGGATGGACCCATTAACCCATCATCTACAAATTATTTATTTATTTATTTGTCTACCAATTAATTAATTTGATATTAATGTTATCATTATTACTGTTGCTGTTGTTGTATTATTGTTGTTGTTATTTCGGCCCCATAAAGCAAAGTAAACATTCTCTTCGCCTATTTTTTCGGACTCCTCCGTTCATGGTTCAAATTCGAAACATAATTCTGATGAATTTTGGAATTTAGCAAGAAAATAATTGATTTGTAAGTACATATCTGAGATCGATTTTGGCTAAAAAAATCTAATTCACCTACTCACTCTATACTATGTGCCACCCACCCTACGATTTTCGCTCTATTTTCAAATAAGAGTATTTCACAACTAAGATAAACAAAAAAAAGGAACCAATATTCGAGTTGAGGATGCAAAGTATAACCGCGTCTGAAAAAAAAAACCCCATTTTTCCAAATTTTTTGATAAAATAGATTCATCATGCTTAGTTACGGGACTAATTTATCTGACCACGTCGTATTGGTTCAAAGACCAAATGGAGACGAGTATTTGAAAGGATCTCAATTCATATTATCAATATTTGTTTTAAAAATGATTTTTTTTTTTTTGTATGAAGGGCTTTTATTTGAGAATAGCATTCACATTGGATTATTTTTCGAGAAAAACGGGCGTCACTTCAAGTTTTTATTTGAAAATTTTTCGAATTGATGTGTAGAAATAAAATTGGCATAAAGAAAAGGGGAAGAAGGCCCAGGAGGAGACCTCAGTGGCAAGCACAGGCCTAACAACCAGATCCCATGTTTGCCTTTTTGTCTCCTGATGATTTGACCAGCATAATAATATCAATTTTTTTATTTTAAAAAAAAATCCACTTTCTTTTTTTATTCTTTGCTTTATTTTTGCCGTCATTCTGAGACCCCATCTGTTTTTTTTTTTTTATTCACATGTTTGTCGCTCAGTCCTTGATGGGGATTAATCGATAGCGCACTTGCTCATCATGCACGCAATCTGTATAAATTTATGCGCTTCCATGTGGATCCATCATGTTCACTTTAGAAAGATAAAAAACAGTTTTTTTTTTTTTTTATCAATTGAGTTCGAAAACCTAGTAACAACATCGGAATATAACTTGTTAGGCCTTGTTGGTTACGTGCGGTTGGTACTGTGTTTCACGAAAATACAAAGATAGCCGGCAAAAGGCCTTTTGCACCTAGCAAGGGCCTTCGCCACTTGAGCCATATGCCGGGGGAACTCGCACGTCCCTATATCCTTGTGGTTAGTGGAGAACATCCATCAAGTGTGAGGTGGTCTCGTATTATCTTATGATAGGAGTAGTAGGAGTTCCCATCGAAGGGTAAATGATTCATTTAGGAAAGATCCGATCTCATTGTTTTTTTTTTTATTTGGCAATAACTCGGGATTTTGTGATCTTAGAGCTCGGTTACACTAAGTATACCATCGAACGATTAATTTCTATTTCTTGTTATCGAGGAATTCGTCACTCGCACTTGGTCTGAGAATTCGGTTACTTCAGTTCGGGCAGAAAGACAAACAAAGTGCGATGTGTGCGTGCGATTAGATTATCGGGAAAGCAAGGTATGAAGGGCTAATTCCCGGTCTCTGTATCTATGCTTAGTGGTTGGGCGATATTTCACGTGTCTAAGGGTTTGTTTGTTTTCGCGAAAAATGAATGATTCAGTAAATATTTTCCTAAAAATAATTTTTTGTATTACTTAAAATAATTAGTCAATGGAAAAGCTTTCATGATCGATGACAATTTATGTCTAGACATTTTCCTGGACGATGGAGATATTTTTCTTTTATTCACTTTCGCAAGTGATATAACTAATCGTCTTTATGAAAAAAAAAATCAAATCATTCATTTTTCGCGAAAACAAAGTCTAAGTCTGCCTCTCCGAGTCCCGACAAATGCAGGCCGTTGGCGACGAGAATATGGGGAGTCACCCAGTCTCCGGCCGTTAGATTCTCCTCCTCAATGTCTTCTTCTCACATGATCAATCCATGAAAGAATCCATCAACAGTATTTGGGCCTAAGAAGTTGAGTTGATGGACCTGGGCCAAGAAGCTTGAGACCATTGTTTGGGCCCAACAAATCAAAGCCTGATTTTGGAATTTTTAGGGCTTTGTTCTTGTGAATGAATGGGGTAACAAAAGAGAATCACAAGCCCAAGGCTTTGAGTGTGCCGACTTCTCTCGGGAGCTTTTTGCAATTAAGATAACAAAAAGGAAGAATGTTTGAGTTTAGGAAGCAAAGTATGCAGTCTATTTGTTAAAAAAATCACATTTTTTCATAAAACTTTAATAAGTGCATCCATCATGCTTAGTATGGACCCAATGACCAAATGGGTGTATTTGAAAGGATCTCGATACGAATTACCAATATTTAATTGAAAACGATTTCGTGCATAATTATTCTAAGAGAATATCTATTTTCAAGGATGATGAAAATATCTTTCGATCATTCAAATTTTGCAAGTGATGGAGCGATCATTTTTATGAAAATATTTTCTAAATCATTCATTTTAGAAAGATAAATGCACCCTAATAATATCATGGAGTATCGGTTCGAAATTTTTAATGGACGAAACCTTTTTGTTTTTGTCAATTAGGTTTGAAAACCTAGCAATAACACCAAATCTAACTTGTCAGAACTTGTCGATCATGTGTGACTTGTTCATGATATCGCCATTCACGGACACCTTGAAAATAACTTGTAGGAAGCCACTACTTTAAAAAAAAAGTTTTGAATCATCGGCAAAGCAAGAAATGAACGGCTATTTCATGCTCTGTGTGTCTATTCTTCTTTTAGTGGTTAGACGATCATATGCTGGACCGATTTTCGCGTATCTGAGTCTTTCCTTCGAGTCCCGGCAAATGCAAATAATCGGAGCTTGGATGATAGGACTCACCAAATCTACAATCGTTTTACTACTCAGTCAACCCAATAAAAATTCCAACCCAAAAAAGAAACCCAATAAATTTTCCGACCAAAAAAAAAAAAAAAGATTAGATTCTCCTCCTCAACGTCTTCTCTAGTATTTGGGCCTAAAGTTGAGTTGATGGGCCTGGCCCAAGTATTGAGCCCAACAATTCGAAGCCTGAATTTGGGATTTCTAGGGTTTTGTTCATGGATATAAACGCAAATGAGAAGACTAAAACTTCCAGTGTGCCGCCGACTTCTCTCCGGGAGCTTCTCGTTCTTATTCGTTTGCTCTCTCCCTCTTTGCTCAGACATGGTACTTCGATTCTCTCTCCTTTGTTGTTCCTCTTCATTCGATTATGCTTGTTCTCCGAATGTAATTTGTTTAGTATTTGCTCTGTGATGTCTTCGAAGCGGCGTTGACGATTTGTTCAATTCTTGCTTTGAAATGTTAGGTTAGATTCAGATCTTGTTATCTATTTGAGCAGAGTGGTGAAGTTTGAAAAGTCGATAATTTGAGATTGGAGCTTCGAATTTAAGTCTGGAGGGTAGTCGAAATTATGCCTTAAGCCATGGGAGTTGTTCGTAGTTACTCAGATTTTACACGGTGGATAGAACTTTTTCTTGATTGGAGGAAACTGTTGTCAAGATCGGGCTTTGCGATGTTGTCAACAAGTTAAATTAGGATATAGATGTGGAATTTTTTGGTAGCGAGAATTGTCTTTGGACTGTCTCCATGTAAATGGGTTGTGATCATGATTGATGGTAATCATTAACTATTGCTTGATGCTCCACTCCTCCTCCCGCGAAGCGCAGATGCTTGTTGGCACTTGTGAGATTGTGTCCAGGAAGGAGTTTGAGCTTCTACGGCCTAGAAAATCCAGTCTTTTGCAATGTGCAAGAATTTAGCGGCGCTAGATATGGGTCGACTGAATGCTGCAGATGCAAGAATCGATTCACTAAAGTGTTTATTGGCCAAAAGCACTATTTGAAATGGCGGTAGATGTGAAACATGAATCCAGGTTCAGTTGTCTGGTTCCCCCAGAACAATGTTGCTAAGTGGGTTCATTCTGAGATCAACTTTAATCGCCTGAGGCATCGACTTTTAGCCCATATTGTTAAATCTATTGTATAAGTTGGATCTTAGATGATAAATGGTGAAGCTTTAGGAAGGTGTTGGGATAGGTACTGTGCATCTAAACTAAATTCTGTCCTGAGGTATGCTCGTTGGGTCTTACATGCGTTCGATTCTTACTGACTGTAATCCGTCACTAACATACGGAGAGGACTTTCATGTTGGTTGGAACTCCTTGTGGTGGTGCACAGCCGAAGCAAATCCATGAGATCAAGGATTTCCTCCTCACTGCTAGGAGGAAGGACGCACGCTCTGTGAAGATCAAGAGGAGCAAGGATGTGGTGAAGTTCAAGGTCCGCTGCTCCAAGTACCTCTACACTCTTTGTGTCTTCGACTCCGAGAAGGCTGACAAGTTGAAGCAATCTCTTCCTCCAGGTCCGCTGCCACAGCAACATAAACTTTTGTTCTTATCAGATGTTAAGGAAAAACTCATTTTTTTAACACGATCATAACTTCAGTGCTTGTCAAGCAAAAGTGCATTGCAGCTGATTTCTTTTTCTTTGTTTGTGCAGGTTTGAGCGTGCAAGACCTGTGAGAAGATGGCTTTGTTTCGTTTACGGTAGCAAGAGACGTCCACTTCCAGTTTTTTAAGATTTATGTTCTTACCAGTGTCTAGAGGTTGTCTTGGTTGACCTGGATTTGGTTATTAATTCTTATGTTATGAGGAAAATATGGCTTATGCTGAATTACGCGATAGATATGGTGCCTGTGACCTGGATTTGGTTATTAATTCTTATGTTATGAGGAAAATATGGCTTATGCTGAATTACGTGATATGGTGCCTGGGAACCTTTCTTGCCATCATCTTATTTGGATCGACTAAGAATCTAAGCTTATTGTTGTTGATATGAAATCTATAGGGTTTTCCTTTTTCTACTAGAAGATGCTCTATCAATTTGAATACATTGATCATCGCATTTTTAACGACTTTTCATTTCCGGGATAGGTAAACTGCGACTCCAGTGTCATAGAAACACGGGGACCAGGTTAAATGTTTTTATGTATCGAATACACGAGGAGTATATGAATATGAATGTCCTCTTGATATGCAAATCAATCAACTTTGTGTTTGAAATATAATAAACTCTCTTTTGGTTGGCATGCTTCTCCACGTGTCACTATAATTTAAGTGTTGCGCTCGCACGGGACTAGTGCCGGTGATTATGTTACCGGTGAACTTGGGATTGCATTCTTCGACCCAAAAAAAAAAAAACTAGGGATTGCATTCTGGAAGCAACTTCTTGCTGTCAAAGCGCTTAGCTAGAGAATCTCCAAATAGGCTGATGTTTTTGGCTTTGGAATTGTAGCTCTTGGTGATTCCCTCCTCAAATGAATTGACTAATGCGTCTCTCAGGCGTTGGACCTGATTGGTTTATGAAAGACAATCGCTTGAATGGTAGATTGACCTTTTCGATATTGGGCATGTTTATGAGAATTGATTGCGCATTTAACGCGCCCGGGCTTGAAGTTTAGTCCCAAATTTAAACAAGCATGTTGACCACCGCCAATGCCGGTTCAAAAGTAGTCAAATGGATACGAGCAAGACGCGAGACATAGGGCGGAAAAGCGACTCATCAGCTCCTCTTTACATGACAAATTCAAGTCACAGTAACTTGATCGGCTCTCGGCATTTTGGGCTCGATTATAAGTTCCTCTTCTGGTCTATTAACCAATTGCGCGTCTCCCTGGACCCGAAAGAGAGAAGCCACTCTACAAGAAATTTGCTGTTAAACTCTATGAATCGCAAAGCATTGTGTTCAATTCGAGTAGTAAAATGCGAAAAATTAATGAAAAAGAAGAATTTCAAATTACTTGCTTAAGAAAGCAACAGAACATACTGAAATGCTTACTTCTTCAAGACATGTTCCTGAGAACTTTCTTGGCTTAAGTTACGATGTCCTGCTGAGAGCCGGCATCGCTCATATAAGGAGTTGGTGATAAGAAAGACAGCAAAGACAGCGTGACTCGCTTAAATTGAGCACAGGGTTTCTGTAGGTTTAGTGGTCGGCATTGGGGCTCACTCAATTAGGCAAGACGATCAAGGCAGGAGCCCATGCGACTAGGGCGAGTAGCATACTGCTGGTAGTTGTAGCTGGTCTTCCCGCCCCGTGCTACCCTGCCCTTTTCCTGTGTGTTCAGCGGCGCCTGGCCACCACTCGGTCAGTTGTTCAGTTTTGAGACCACCACCTACGCTCCCTTTGTCTCTATATATATAGAGAGAGAAAGAGAGAGTAATACCAAAGAAGGTGGGGATGTGAGTGGCGGTAGTAAGCGAGTAAGAATGAAGATGAGCGCAGCGGTCACAGAGGCAGAAAGGAGGGAGCGATGCAGAAGATCGACATCCGTGCATGTGGTTGCTGTAGCCATTACACGTTCGAAGAATGCAATCCCTAGTTATGTTTGTCTTTGGACTCCAGAACGGAACGAACCCATTACTTTTTTCTTTTTCGGTCGAATGAACCCATTACTTCAACACAATGAAAATTGGAATAAGGAAGAGTCATCGATCAATCAAAATCTAGAAAACGACCACGATAATCAAAACATTAGCAATTGGTAGAAGTTTACTTTTTCATTTTGTGGTTTTGTCCAGGTCTTCAATTTAGTTCCTAAAACGAACTACAATACCCAAAATCCCATTCTTACATTGTCAGTGGTCGTACATAGCCAGATGCTCAGCACGTTTATTTTACGTAAAGCCTCAGAAGACAAACAAGATGATGGCAAACTTGTTTGCCCAATGATAAAAAATATAAAACTCACGACTAAACTCCCGCTTGGAACATACTGAGGGGATAAATAGTAAGAGGATAACATGAGAAACGTGACAATTGTTAGTAACTGCACAAAATAACTAAAACTTAGTCTCACGGACCAAGCCAATCATATTACGAAAAATAGCAGGACTCCCACCAAATAACACAGATTCCACAATAGTATTAGTTTCTACGTTCTAATTGACCGTCTACCACCTTGTGACAGAATCAAAGCAACATCAGATACAGAGCAACCCTACTCCAGTTCCAGATTCCAGTAGAGGTACTTGATTGTTCTTGAAGATAGCGGTCTATGCATAATATTTTCGCTTTTGATTGTTGGAACTTTTTCAGTTCTTCAGATTAGCAATGAAGTTAAGATAGATATACAAAAGCATGGTGGAGGAAGTTGTAAAGGAAACAACACTTCCGTCTCTAATTTGAAGAAAGGAAAATGTTCCAACCTTCACCGGTTGCTCTGATTCTAATCCTGCAGTCCCTCATCTCTTTTACCACTTCGACCAACATACTCTTCCATATCTATCTTCACTTCGTCTCTAATATGAAAAAATGGAAAAATTCCAACCCAAGCGAAAACGTTGTGTGTGTATATATATAGATACTACCATCTTTAAGAACAATCAAGTGCCTCAAGAGAATTGCGCTAATTCTGTTCTTGAAGTCCCTCATCTCCTTTACGACTTCCAAGATCAAACTTGTTCAAGGACTATTTGTGTCATTTTCCCATATATGATCAATTAGGGTTCACCAAGAAAATACGATCTCAACAACATAAGCATTATCAGCTCCATCAAAATGCTTCACATATACATAGAGACACTCGGACATGGCAATTGGGGTGTGAAGGTGGACATTATCATAGGATCATAGAACCGCAGTCCCATTCAGCAACAGGAAAGGGTGTTTTCCTAAGTTGACGGCTCCCCAGACTATATTGTCACAACAGCTGAACCGTGATCCGGAAACGAATTCCGAATCAGAAAAAGATGGTTTAGATGATACTCATTGTCTACAAAGTGATAGCATTGCACAGAACTTATTACTTTGACATCGTATAAGCACCCCCTAACAGTCCAAAAGGCATCCATTGGTTGCACCATGAACACCAATCCTGCATTTAACTAGCTGCCTGTTTCAAGAATATATACTAACCATGTCAAATGAAAAATGAAATCACAAAAGCGCCTCCCCCCCCCAAAACCCACCCCCCCCCCCCCCCACACACACACACACAAGGAAATGCAACAAAGGATCACGGACTAATTATTTTAAAGCAATGGGGCAATTTCTAAAGTTGGCCATAAGATAAGAATCCCAACCTCAGAAATTTGAAGAAAGATATAAATGACACAAGAAAATCTATGGCCACATTTGATAAGGTAGTCGAAATATTTGATAGACATTGTAGATTACCTCTTGTAGATTAAAATTCAACTATCTACTCACTACTTAAAGGTTTACATTTCAACTTTCAGCACCCCTCATGTTATATCTTATTAAAATCATCCACTTTTAACGAGACAACACCCGCATTTGTCCCACATTGAAAAAACTTCATTTCATCCAAGAAGAACCGCCTATTTATGACTTTACTGAAAATTATAACAGGTAATATATAGTTTTACTGGACAACATCAGAAATTCAATTTGAGAAGCAAAAGTACCTACCGAGCAAAACTAATGACTAGCATCAGGAGCTTTAGAATTGGCATTAAAACTGTCGAAGCCTCCACTATTTGGTCCTGCAGGATTTGTTTGATAGGCAGGAAGTGGAGCCATTGAGGGGGCGCTACCAGAAGAGGTCGGGATTGGTCCACTCCCAGGAACTGTAGGAGGGACGTTGAATATAGGAGGCCTTGGCATGCCATTCATTTGAGGGATAGACGGAGCACCAGGCGGAGGCACCATTGAAGGCATCGCTGAAGGATTATAGCCTGCCAAAAGAAGAAAAAACAATAAAATAAGATCCGTATTTTGCCTTTTATAGCCATTTTATACATGGGCGAGAAAGAGACATATAGGTAGGAGGGTGCAGGCTCTCTCAATGAGTAGATGTAGATGATACAAGCTTACCAAAATGATATCAAACTATTGATGAGAACATATATGGAACTGCTCACTTGTCAACAGATCTCCCACATCCAATGCAACGAGTCAAAGCATTATAATAAAATGGTGTTGCATGGAAAAGTAAAAAAAGAAAAGCAACCTATAAGTCAAACACATATAAGAGTCATGGGTGCAAATAAGATAAATAGAGCATGTACTTAGAATAAGGACTAATGAGTACCCAGAACACAATGTTTTTTAATCCACTGAGATAAGTCAAATTGGTTTGGAAAAAAAAAAAGACTAATGAAGAATAATATTATGTCAGTTGTCATGTAATGATTATGATTTGATTTGACAATTGTCACCATTAGAAACAACTCAGAGTGAATTGACTTGCATGTTAATCAATCGTCCTTCTTGCCCCTCAAGAACTATGAGTATTAATTTACATGTTTAAGTAAAACAAAAACAATGAAAGAAGCAACACAAAGGTCGGAATTATATACCCTTCTACATCACTACATGTTTTATCCTACCATGTCTTGTCGGTCCAGCTTTACCTATTTGAACCTAAACGCCTCCACAAAAGTACGTTTACCCAACTCCTAGCAGGCATCGACACAGACAATGTCCTATCCAACTCACTTTAAAGGAGCTTTTACTGAATATTTTTTCATAAGTGCAGATAAAAATACTGAATAATTAACGGCTTGATTTAGTGTAAAGAAAAAGAGGAACAAAAGACGAGTTTCAGTCTCCAAAGCTGTATATGTTTCATCTGGAATATTTCTAGAGAAGATAAGGCAATCTAGGAAGTGATACTCATGATTTCGTGAAAGACACTCCATGAGATTGAAAATGGATACTGACCATTTAATACATCATCAGCCAATGCATGTTCCCACAAAGCACCTCTATAAGATAGGCATTATTGCACTATCCACAAAATTGAAATAATGAAATAATACACACAGAGGACATACCCATTCTTTCAACAAAGCTTTGTTTCAAAATGGCAGTGGATATTTGATGTGGAGAAAGACAGTTTGTGAAGGAGGGTACAAATTGTAAAATTTGGTTTAGAAGATGCATGGTGTTAGTTATGTCTAATCTAGGAGCACACAGAATAGGGCTTTGGAAGAAAATAAGGTAGAGGTGGTACTACTTCAGACACAAAAATTACTATTAAACTGGGGAATTGGTATCTAAACTTTGTTGCAGGATGATGAATGGTGCAGAGACACTGGCTTAAAAGATAATTTCCTGTTTTTTTGCATTACAAGGACCACGAGAGTTCAGGTGGTGGAAGGCTGGTGATGGAGAAGTGCTGTGGCGACAGACCTTTTTTATTAGGGCTAAAGCTCAACGTTTTCTCTAGTTTTTCTGAGCTGTAGAATCAGATAACACTTGATGCGCGAGACGACAATCGTGAACAGTTGAATTCTTGTACTTCAAGAGTTTTTTCTATCAAATCCAACTACATTAATCATGTCTCTACAAAACTGGAAGTGCAACGAAACACGGTTTTTCCTGGGGAATCCATTTGGAAAGTAAAGGTTTCTTTTCTCTAGAGAAGCAGCTCAGGGATATCGTATCACTTTTGACAATCTTCAAATGAAAAAGCATAACACTGGTAAAAAATAGATGTTTTTGTGCAAGAACTATTGTTACGACTTACATCGTCACTAAACTACATAGATTTGAAGTACACTTTTGCAATTTTGGGAGTAATGTGGGTTGCATCAGGCACAATACAGCAAGAACTTTGAGCTTGAAGAGGGGCCATGAATTAGTCTGTTGGAAAGAACAAAATTACTAAGATAATTCCTCTCTGTCTCTCAGTTCAATGAAGAAGAAACAATATACATTTGAAAAAGTTAAATCTTCTTGGGATTCTTTTTGGAGTAATTGATTATACACCAGTATAATAATCTCATGCCAAAATGTCCCACCAATAAAATTCAATACCTTAACAAAGCCCAGACAATGAAATGAAAAAACTGTGGCCACCAGTCAATCAAAAAAGGAAAACTCCGTGTAGCCACATTTCCAGTGTATGTACGAAAATTCATGTATGAGGCACTGCAATAATCAACATGGTACCTGGAGCACCAGGGGGTAGCCTAGGCAAAACAGGTGGCCTGAATCCTGGGGCTAAAGGAGAATTCATCGGCATCTGCACATTCGCTCCCATGGGCATTAAAGGTGTTGGCAGTAGAGGTAATCGAGGCCTCTGAGCCATGAGATGCTGATTATAAGCGGCGCCGACTTGTTGGAAAGCTGCTGCTTGCCCCAAGTGTTCCTTAATCCTTTGGTCAATCAAACTTTGAGTTTGCTGCTCCTCAAATTGCTGATAGTAAAGACGCACATTCGCCTAAAACCAGTGACAGATTCAAGTTCAAAAAACTTGGGGGTCCACTATAAATAATAAAGTATAACAGATGAAGATGAGAAAAAGTACCTTGTGCTTGTATCCTGCATTGTGCTGCTTTCTGACTGATGGCTGAGGTATCAAAAAATAAATAGTGATTAAAAAGCTTACGGGTTCGAAGTTTTAAAGGTCAAAATGTTAGAGCATGGGAATGATAATCATAGTTCACCGAGTTATTCGAAAAGAAACATGACATGGAATTATCATAAGCAAAATGAGCACAATCTCATGAAGAAAAGGGCAAAAGGCAGATTCCCATTGAACACCTTGGGCAAGATAGCAACTGCTCAGAGCTAATAACCAGTCCCTGAGCAACTTCAAGAAGCAAGCAGCGTTTTCGCATGTCATTTGGAAGCCCATTCTTTCTTTCCCCCCAAAGTACTCATCAATTCCAAACTCATGGACGACTTGAACACTAAATATGATGATTTGCAGAATGAGAAACAGAAACCCGTTCCATCGATCATCAACTCTATAGAGCTAAACCATACGCTGAGTCCAATCAACGAAGATGAAGAAGCGAAGAGAGTAAAGTTGAGGGAGAAAGAAGGCTTACCGAGTCGTGCGTCAAGTAAGTGTCGCAGTAGTCACAGTAATACCTGCGAATGACGGATGATCGGAGTCAGCAAAAGTCAGGCAAACGTGACATCGGAAACAAGAAGATGTCGAGGAATCAGACAAGTCCAACGTACCGGGGCATGACGGTTTCGAGCTCGGTGGAGGAGGGAGGAGGACGGAGAGCGAGAAGAAACCCCAGGAGAGAGAAAATTGGAGGACTTCTTCGGGAGAGGGATGAGTATGGTACTACGGTAACGCCGAGACCTTCTTCTCTTTTGCTTCCGGCAGTTTCAGGGTTTTGTTCGCGCACTCGAGCAGGGGCGATCCAGCCGGAATCCTATCTGTCCAACCGGGATTGAACCGGTTGGAATCAAATTGAACGGTTTCATAGTCAATTCGAAAATCGGGCCTATCTTTTAAAATAAATAATTTAAGAATATATTTTTCTAAAATTGATCGTTTGAAATAATTAGCTAATGAAACAACTAAATATTTTCGTGGACGATGAAAATATTTTTTATTGATTTATTTTTGTAAGCGGTACAATCGATTAATTTTAGAAAAATATTTTTCAAATCATTCATCTTTCACAGAATAAACAAAATATAACTAACATTTGAAGAAAAACATGCCTAAAGCGTTGGCGGCCTTCCTAGCCTTCCCGTATTTAAAACCCATTTCCAACATAATTAGGCTTATCGAAACCGAACCAGAACCCACCAAATTTCCTGTATAATTCGGCCTGGAACTGATCAAGTAAGCCCCGTTTGTTACGACCTAAAAATCAGGTTTCTAGGCTAATGGATTACTAAGTTAATTAAATTAACTAACCTAGTTCGAGCTCTCCCAAACTCTACCAATTCGCAACTTATGGTTCAAATAAGTAACATGCAAAAGATTTTCAAATTGGAGTCGCCACTAATCATTTTATGGTAGGCTGAATAGACACCTAAATAAAGTATCGAGAGAAATACTTTATTCCTACGAACCAGAGATCAATGAGTTCGGGGACTTGATTACGCTAATATTTATATTAACGCCCTTTTGGTACCTTTCATTTCAATGAAAACTATCTGAGTTGGCAACCTCGAGGATTCTGATTTAAAGCTCCAAAGGTGCAACTATTTTTTGGATTTGTTATTTAATGCAATGCATGAATGTAATTGTATCCTAAGAACACAATTATTCTAATGACATGATGAGTGATGATCATCCTAATATGAATGTGCAACAATTCTTTTTTTTGAAATTTTCGAATCTTAGTGACGTGCAAAACAACATAAATTCTAATCTACATGTTATGCAAAAATGACATGAATTTGATCTAAATGGCATGTGACGATAGGCTAAACTAAACCTATCAGACTAAAATGACTGAACCATGACATAATTCTAAATGACGTACGAATGCGACATGGCATCAATGAAGTGTCAAGGTTAATGACATGATGAATAATGTGACATGACAAAGTGGCATGACAATCTATATGATATGACAGGTTATAATGACATGGAAAAACTGTATGACATTGCTAATCAATGCGGCATGGGAATGACATGACTGTTATGCAGCTAAGCCTGTATGACATACAAGTAAAATGAAATGCTCATCTACATGAATAAATGGAATGTTCTAAACTACATGCGAACTACATGAACGAAATATTTTGTATTTTTTGAATGAATTTTCAAAATTAAAGATTTGATGAGAATCAGACATGAGTCGGTTAAAGATTATCCTAAAAGAATTAGAATTAACTTTCATTAAATCCCATAATCTTTAGAAAATCTTTACCCGATTCACGAAATGATCTTCGAATTTGTTTGATTTATTACCCGAAACCGACGAGATCTTCCTAATTCAAGATTAGATAAAACCTTATTTGCCAAATTTTTTAGACGGGTAACAAATCAAATCAATCAAAGATAATGCATGATCTTTTACGAAAATATTTTTCAATTCGAATTATATGACGGATTGGATCGAGGGATCAAATCTAGTGGTTAAGATTAGATATCTCGATCCTCATGCCATCGAGACAAATCTCGGGGTCGAGATTAGTCCGAATTTACACGTTGTCGGTAGGGAATCACCCATAATTCGAAACGGTTTTTTCCAGACTAAGAAATATGCTAAAAATATCAATAAAATTCGAATAGGCAATTATCACATATTGAAATATTAGTAGATAAAATTTTGCCTAACCGAAATATCACCCAATATTCGCCCCATATTCACTCAATATTCAAATTAAGCAAGTAAATCTTAGAGTATTTTAAGATGAAGATCGTCACCTAATTTTGAGATAATGTTGCCAAATTTTAAACCTCCGTGGATCGGCAACGGGATCAGCAGACAACAAGCTTCAGCAATGGTGGGAATCACCGACGGTGGCCGAAACTGAACCACCGAACAGACAACTTGCAAGGGCAACGAGAGGCGATGGAGGCGTCAACATTGATCAGCAGAGGCGTCGAACAAAAGAGAGGGACTGATCAGTAGCTTCGGAAACTCCTGGCTTGTGTCCACAGTAACAGCCAACGAAGGAGAACCAGGAGCAGCAGAAGCTGCAGTAACCACCAAGAGAAGCAGGGGCCAAACGCCAAAATAGCAACTTCCCCCGGTCCCGACCTTCAACGCCTCTCAGTCATTGTGGCCGCATCTAATCTATTTTGGCAGGTTTTCATCGAACAAATAAGCCAAGGCGATTCATTCATTCATTGCAACAGAGAGTGAAAGAAGAATCTTGAAGGCGACATTAAGAGGAGGCAGCCGCAAAATACACGAAGGGAAAAGAGAAGGAGAATTAAAGGAAAGAAAAAATGTCGACTTTGATCGACCCTCCTGTTCTCACCTCTCCAAATCATGATGCTATGCATTTTTTCAAGGGTTTGGGATGTAATACTGCAGCGGTTGTGAATATTCTTGCCCATCAGGATGTCACACAACGTGCTCTTATTCAGCAAGAATATCGCACCACGTATTCTAATGATCTTTTCAAACGCTTAGAATCGGAACTGACTGGCAAATTAGAAGGAGAAACTGTTTGAAAGTCTGGAAAGATGGAGGATATCTTTGATATTCAGAATTAATAGGGATGTGATTGGAGGAATATCGGCACTGCTCATGATTTGGCCAATGGCGAGTGAACGTAGACACGTTTGCGGCAATATGAGTAAAACAGAATGGGAAGATAAAAGATTGCATGGAAAGAGCCGAAATCCTCGGAATCCTCACGTATCAAAACAGCTGCATGGATGCATATTTTTCGGAGGATACGTAGGAGACTTTTCCTATAAAAAGGAGAAGGCTCTTCACGTTTGTAAAAAGGTGGGAAGACTTCGTCCAGTGAGTTCTAGAGAGAGAGGGAATTGAGAACACATGTGGAGATCGACAATAGCTCAGAAAATATCATAAATACACGTGAGATTGAGAGAGATACGGACTGAGTCTCCTTCGAGTCGAGAATTCTACAAGTGAAGTTGCTATTCTGGCGTTTGGCCCCTGCTTCTCTTGGTGGTTACTGCAGCTTCTGCTGCTCCTGGTTCTCCTTCGTTGGCTGTTACTGTGGACACAAGCCAGGAGTTTCCGAAGCTACTGATCAGTCCCTCTCTTTTGTTCGACGCCTCTGCTGATCAATGTTGACGCCTCCATCGCCTCTCGTTGCCCTTGCAAGTTGTCTGTTCGGTGGTTCAGTTTCGGCCACCGTCGGTGATTCCCACCATTGCTGAAGCTTGTTGTCTGCTGATCCCGTTGCCGATCCACGGAGGTTTAAAATTTGGCAACATTATCTCAAAATTAGGTGACGATCTTCATCTTAAAATACTCTAAGATTTACTTGCTTAATTTGAATATTGAGTGAATATGGGGCGAATATTAGGCGATATTTCGGTTAGGCAAAATTTTATCTACTAATATTTCAATATGTGATAATTGCCTATTCGAATTTTATTGATATTTTTAGCATATTTCTTAGTCTGGAAAAAACCGTTTCGAATTATGGGTGATTCCCTACCGACAACGTGTAAATTCGGACTAATCTCGACCCCGAGATTTGTCTCGATGGCATGAGGATCGAGATATCTAATCTTAACCACTAGATTTGATCCCTCGATCCAATCCGTCATATAATTCGAATCGGAAAATATTTTCGTAAAAGATCATGCATTATCTTTGATTGATTTGATTTGTCACCCGTCTAAAAAATTTGGCAAATAAGGTTTTATCTAATCTTGAATTAGGAAGATCTCGTCGGTTTCGGGTAATAAATCAAACAAATTCGAAGATCATTTCGAGAATCGGGTAAAGATTTTCTAAAGATTATGGGATTTAATGAAAGTTAATTCTAATTCTTATAGGATAATCTTTAACCGACTCATGTCTGATTCTCATCAAATCTTTAATTTTGAAAATTCATTCAAAAAATACAAAATATTTCGTTCATGTAGTTCGCATGTAGTTTAGAACATTCCATTTATTCATGTAGATGAGCATTTCATTTTACTTGTATGTCATACAGGCTTAGCTGCATAACAGTCATGTCATTCCCATGCCGCATTGATTAGCAATGTCATACAGTTTTTCCATGTCATTATAACCTGTCATATCATATAGATTGTCATGCCACTTTGTCATGTCACATTATTCATCATGTCATTAACCTTGACACTTCATTGATGCCATGTCGCATTCGTACGTCATTTAGAATTATGTCATGGTTCAGTCATTTTAGTCTGATAGGTTTAGTTTAGCCTATCGTCACATGCCATTTAGATCAAATTCATGTCATTTTTGCATAACATGTAGATTAGAATTTATGTTGTTTTGCACGTCACTAAGATTCGAAAATTTCAAAAAAAGAATTGTTGCACATTCATATTAGGATGATCATCACTCATCATGTCATTAGAATAATTGTGTTCTTAGGATACAATTACATTCATGCATTGCATTAAATAACAAATCCAAAAAATAGTTGCACCTTTGGAGCTTTAAATCAGAATCCTCGAGGGTTGCTAACTCAGATAGTTTTCATTGAAATGAAAGGTACCGAAATGGCGTTAATAAAAATATTAGCGTAATCAAGTCCCCGAACTCATTGATCTCTGGTTCGTAGGAATAAAGTATTTCTCCCGATACTTTATTTAGGTTTCTAATCAGCCTACCATAAAATGATTAGTGGCGACTCCAATTTGAAAATCTTTTGCATGTTACTTATTTGAACCATAAGTTGCGAATTGGTAGAGTTTGGGAGAGCTCGAACTAGGTTAGTTAATTTAATTAACTTAGTAATCCATTAGCCTAGAAACCTGATTTTTAGGTCGTAACAGCTTGGCGACTCCGCTGGGGACATTAAAAGCATAAGTGGACTTAGGCCTAAAAAGCTTCATGAAAAAATTTGGCAACTTTGATTGGACTCTAATTTTTTAGGTGTTAAATATTTTTGCAGATGAGAGTTATAAGGGGGGGAGTGTTGTGGCTAACCCCTTATTTTTGCAAGCTTTGGAGTTTGGAATTTAATTTATGTATATTATTGAAGCGGTGTTTTGATATAAACTGTTGTGCATGTTGTAATTAAATTTGCATTGCACACACTCACGAATAACCCGCTGCCGGACCTGGGCATGCACAACCTAGGATGGTACCAAGAAGGGATGATCTAGCTAAACCCACTTAGCTATGAAAGTCCGTGCAACACTAGTTACAACCATGTAACTTGAGTCGCACTTCTTATGAACCGAATTTTCTTTCAAAGTCAAGATTTGCTACCCATTTGTGAACCACGCAGATAGATTCGTAACCCTTCGAATCGCGGGTCGTTACTCGACTAGCCGGGATCACGTGGGATGGTTAAGCTACAACCTCTTAGCTTCAATCTACACACCTACATGGTTTCATTTTGTAAGCCTATAGATGTCAACTCTCACCTTTTCATGTGCATGTCTATGTGATTGACATCATTTTCGGTGTAAAGTAAGTATTTTTTCTTGCTTTATTTCGTAATTTACTTCTTTTAATTTTTGTTCTGGTCGGTCCATGAATTAGGTTAATTGTCAGTCTTGGTCTATATACTATGGGAAAGGCTGGCGTTCAGATCATAACCGCCCCTAAAGAAGAGTTGAGCCGATGGTATGACAGACTTGATGCAACGGGCCGTTGTTTCGTCCGAAAGATCGGCCGATTGCTCCCCTTGCTAGAAGTACGAGTCCGAACGGGTCTTATCCGAGCATTGGCACATTGCTGGTGCCCCGAGACTACCACTTTCGTCATGGGTAAGCATGAGCTCACTCCGACTTTGGAAGAATATGGCATGATTATAGGGAAACCTCTAGATTCGGCTTTGATTAATCCACCAATTGAATTTGATCATATTGCAAGCCTAGCAGATTTCTTAAACAAGGAAAAAGACACCGTTGGAAAAATCTTGAAAGCAAACCATGGTGGCTGTCCTTTTTCATTCCTCAAACAGTGTTTTGAAACTTCTAAATCTTCATATGACATGGGCAAAATTTTTGTGCTAACATTTGTTGGATTTATAATCTTCCCTTATCGGAAGAATGCTATTCATCCACTAGTGATCTCTGTAGTACGACATTTTTGCTCTGGAAAAAACATTGTTTCTGTGGCACTGGCCGAAACCTTTTTGTCTCTCACTAGATTCAAACAAGAAAAGGGTAAAGTTTTACATGCATCCTCTGAATTATTGCAAATCTGGTTTCTCTCCCATATAAAAGGATGTGATAAGCTATTCACATTAGCAGAGATTAGTATTTCGGATAACCCAATCTTAGGTTATAAGGAGAATCAAGAAAATGCCCCAGATTATCATTATTCTGAATGGCTAGTTTTTATGAAAAATCCGAGTTCTAGAGGCTTCATATGGCATGCCAATTGGTTCCAAGTTAGGGAAGCTCGACTCACCTACCGAGGGATCGGACCCATTCCTCTGATGGGTTTCACCGGAGCCATTGAGTACTATCCATCCAGAGTAACCCGACAGTATGGCGTCTTACAGTAGCTACTGCCGGCGTTACTGAAAGACCCGATCTTGACGGATTTTTCCGATTGTAGCATTAATCACAAGGAGGCCATTGCATTTGTCCGTTCGGTATGGAAGGATTGCCGGCCGACTGAGTTGAACCAACCGGTTAAGCAGCTGAAGGGTAGAGAAAGGACCTACCACTCTTCGAAGGAGTACATTGATCAGCACGTGATTCCAGACGTTATACGACCGAGGATTCCCCAGGTTCCAGTAAGGATCACACAATGTGCTGAGATCAAGCGCCTTAAAAAGAAAGCCCGAAGAGCTGAGGAACGAGCTTTAAGGATATCCAAGAAGTATAGGCGGTTTTGAGATGACGTCGGCATCCACATGTATATAGATCAGGCCGAATGAAGCGCTTGAATCTATCTTTTGATTATTAGTACACCTGTTTAGGAGTCTCGTTCCCTAGTTTTGTTTCGTAGTACTTTGAATTCGGATACCCCCAGTATTGTTGGATTTTGCAAGGGTTTTAAATTGATTGTCTTCTGTTCTCGTTGATCTTTGAGCATTGTGCAATTTTATTTTATTTTTATTTTTTGGGAAAAATTAAAACATGAAAGTTGTTCATCCATGTCTCGGCCTTATGCTCGTAAACTGCATGATTCAGTCCTTTATGTATGCTTTATTTCGTTTTGGGGTCTAGAGGACGTCATGGATCGGCCCACTACTCTTGCTTATTGTACTTATCCTGCTTTTTACCTTTTTTAGGTAATTTACTACGGATCCTCCACACCCCTATAACACTCGATTAGTGACGAAAAAAAGCATGGCCAACCAAGTTGAGATTGCGGCCCTAATTGATGAAAAGCTTAAAGAGCACATGAATGTGGTGAATGAGCAAATCACCGCTACAATGTCCAAGATAATGGCTGATTTCATGGCCAAGCAGCAACAAATCAATGTTGGATCTCATTAAGAGATTCCACCTCCGACCCGTCAAGGCCTCCGCTTTGATAAAGCTCCTGCAACGGATATTAACCCAACCTTTCACCTAGATGATGTTATTTTGACTGACACAAGTGTATCTCCTGCGGCGAAGGTTCCTCCTCCACCCTCGAATGACGAAAACGCCAAGCTTCTGGCAAGGCTTGAACAGAGGATACGCGATGTCGAGGGAACCCAGAGCATTCCTCCGATCGACCTGTCAGTATACACCAGAGTCAAGTGCCAGAGAAGTTCAAGATGCCAACCTTTGAAAAGTACGATGGCACATCCAACCCTGTGCAACACATCGAGATGTATCAAGGCCTCATGAATAAATATGTCTCGAATGGACCTATGATGGTCCAAACCTTCCAGGCAAGCTTGAAGGATGCTGCGATGAGATGGTACACTAACCATCAGATCAACCGGAAGGATTCCTGGGAGGAGGTGGCCAATGCTTTCGTTAAGCATTTCAAATTTAACCTCGACATTATCATCACCCGGGAGGATCTAGAGCGAGCTGAACAGAAAAAGGGTGAGACCCTCAAGGAATATGCCACCCGTTGGAGGAACATGGCGTCCCAGATCATGCTTGAGTCTCCTGAGCGTGATCTAATGAAGTTATTTGTGTCCACACTTCCGCAGCCGGTCCGTTCAAGAATACTGCCAGTTGGTGGCCATGGGCGAGGAAATTGAGCCTGGACTCAAGAAAGGGTGGTATGGTGATTCGAGCTCGTTTGGAAAAAGATTTTTCAGCAAGAAAGACAAGGAGTCGGCCCCTGAAATAAACATGACCTATGCTCAAAAGCCGCAAGCTCAGGCTCCGAGGATGCAGTTTGCCCCCCAACAGACACCTATTTATGGACAACCAAACCAACAGAACTCACGACCGCAGCGCAAGCCCCGTCAATTTACGCCTCTCCCAGGCACTTTATCTCAAATGTTGGCAGTGCTTAGAAAGAAGAACTTGCTGAGTTCCGAGCCACAAAGGTCCAATCCCACTAGCTTCACCAAGTGCGACCCATCAAAGAAATGTGATTATCACAGAGGTGAGATGGGCCACTCGGTGGATGATTGCTAAGTCCTTAAGCATCGAATACAGGATTTGCTTGAGACCGGAGCATTTGCACTCAAGTCGGCCGGTAAACCTAATGTGCAGAACAACCCGTTGCCCGATCATGCGAGCCCTGTGAACGCAGTCTTCGGCCTAGAGGCTGGACAAGCTAGGAGCTTCAAGGTTCGTATTACGGACATTTTCGATGCACTGGTACGAGCAAGTTACTTTCAGATTGGGGAAGCTGTATTGGTATCCGAAGTAAGAGCGAAGGTTGATGCATTAGTCAAGGATGGAATGATTGGTCGTGCTGATGAGACAGGTATGGTAGCGACTGTGTCCCAAGTTGTGATAGATTGGGGTCAAGAGATGGCCGAGTTGACCAACGACAAAATCAAGTCGGACCCTGAACTAGCCGACATGCCTCCTCTTAAGGATGCTTCCGATGACGATTTGGGCATTTTTATCCCAGAGGTACAAGAAAGCTTTGTGGTCATACCACCTCATCCGTTCGAATACGAGAGTAATAAATCTGTCCCTTGGTCCTATGATGTGGATCTAGTGACGAGGTCCGGTCGTGTTTACTCGGATAACCAACCTGCAAAGCAAGTTCCCGACAAGGAAGCGTAGGAGTTTCTGGCCGTGATCAAGGCCAGTGAATACAGTGTTGTGGACCAATTGCGAAAGATGCCCGCTCAGGTATCTTTACTTGAACTTCTACAGACGTCCGAGAAGCACCGGTGTAACGCCCCTTTAAATAGTTCTAAATAATCAAGAAATAAACGAAATGGATTAGAAAGCTGACTTTCGTGATATGAAGTAGCGGACAGTTCGGATTAAGTCATTGAATTAATATTTGGGCCGAAAAGGAAACGGCGACCGAGAGAGAGTAGGTTGAGTTCGGCCCATTGTCAAAATTTTGGTCTAAATTAACCAAACCATGTAGGACCCACTGAAGAACTACGGCCCAAATTCCTCTCCCCTAGCTGTGAACATGAGCCCAATTACAGCTTGTAAACAGCCCATCTGGACAACAAAGGCATAAAGAAATGATCCCATCTTCTCTTTTCCATTTTCCTCGATCGTGTCACCAGTCCACGCATCCTCTCTTCCTCTGGTTCGACTTCCGTCTTCCGGTCGAACGTCCGATCGTTTCGCGCCAGCGCAAGCGAACTACTTTGGCAAGCTCGAGAGCAGAATTGCAACAGGATCTAAGGCAAGTTATTTCTCTAACCCATTCACTAATTCTTTCAATGGAAGTCGAAATCGGTGAGCTGGGTTGGCGGACAGGTTGCTGGTCGGTCTCGGCAGTAGCCTCGTGGGTAGTCGTATGTCGAAGCTAACCCTATGCATGTCAAGGAGTGGTAACGGGTGTTGTAATTTGGTTATTCGATCGCAAGAACAAAAAAAAAATACAATGGTGTGTTAATGGGTATGATGGCGCGGAAGAGAAGTTCGGTTCATGTTCTTTTAGCTAGCGGGTATCCATTGACGAACATGTGAGCTGGTGAGTGCTGATTGTGGTTTTGAATGTCATTGAACGACTTGCGAATAAACCTGATTCGTGGAGATGCTTTGGACGGGAAAGAACCTGTGAGTGATGGAAAAGGTTAATGGTAATGAAGAGACCATAAGGTCCAGATTGTGCTTAAGAAAAAAAACTCAATCGAATTTTAAAAACTAAAATTTGAGTACTAACCATATAGTAAGTGTCTGGTTTATTCGCACTAGCATCTATTCTTCGGCTTGTGATGCTAGGAGGTCAGTTCCATTTTTGCCTGATATATTGTATGCCTATACAGTAATAAAGTTATTTATTATGGAACATGGCATAGCATGACAAAGAGCACGCAATTGATCATGAACATAGACATGGCCTTGCATATCATGAATTCGAGCTAATTAAGGTTGCGGAAGCGGGCTTTATGCTCGGATGAATACACCCCATGGAGTTTATGGGAAGACCCTGCTGTGTGACTGGGTGGCCCTGCTGTGTGACTGGGCCGGCCTCTGAGGCGGTACGAGGCAACATCATGATCGCATGGCCGAAATGGTCGGGTAGCAATAGTGACGATCGACATGTTTCACGTGCATATGGTCCTGATCATACTTCATGTCATAGCATATTTTTATTTTTATTTTTATGTTACGAATTATAGTATATTTCCATGTCAATACTAAGGTTTGGTCGCTTGAAATCTTGATGCTTACCTGACTTATCGTTAGTTCGTTCATATCATTGACTAAATTAGTTGGTGATTTAGAGATCTAACTCGCTGAGATTATTTCTCACCCCGTTGTTGTTGACATTTTTTAGGTAAGTGATTATGGCCAGTCCCCCCACTATCTCCTACGGTGTACCTGTCCACCTGTCTTGGGAGGTGTCGCCGTTTTCTTTACCCGAATTACCCGACCTGGAGTTCGTGCGGGTTACTTGTGTTCTTTGGATCAACGGAGGGCTCGATGTGGGAGTAGTCCCACATCGTCTAGTGGCCATCTACGGCCGGTTGGAGGACGACCTGGGGTTCCTCGGCCCTCTACCTTTTGATTACGTGTCTTAGTGGGGGCATGGTCTGTTTATATACGTGTATGTAGCGATGTTCAGCACTAACCGACGGTGACTTTTTGGGGTTGGGGATCGACTGGTGTACGGACCGGGGAGCTTTTGGATGTACTTGCCGTGGGTGTTTAGGTTTTCTTGACGTACCGGGTAGAGGCGATAGGCGACTTTTGAGGCCTTCCCGATGTTTTCTCCCTGGTGTATCTAAAACTGATCCGACCTTTGTCGGCCTTTAGTAAATAAAAGTGCTGTTTGTATTAACTGCTTGTGTGCTTGTCTTTAATTAATCAATTTAAATCTCGTTAGTGACGTGGCGAGCCTGGGACGCCACGGCTCTTACAAGTTATGGTATCAGAGCATAGGTTTACTTGGAGTGATAAGGTGCGCTAAAATTTTAGAATTAGGGTGACCGTGCATGTGATTGTTATAGGCATCAAGCTAGGTATCAGTAACATTTATGTTACTTATTTGGAATCAGTGACAAGTTCTACTTGTTACTTATTGAGGAACGGTTGTGTGCAGAAGGTACGCGAGGATGAGGAGAGCAAATGCGCAACCATCAGGGAATGGTCCTGTTGACCCGAGGGTTGATTGCATCTTAGAGGCATTGACTCATGTGGGAGAACTGTTGGCACAACAAGCACAACAACAGGCAACAGTCAATGCTGGAGCGGGTGATCGTCAGGCACATGGATTAGTAGAGCAGTTTCTGAAGTTGAAACCCTCAAAGTTCACTGGAACTGGGAAGCCTGAGGAGGCGAAGCGATGGATTAAGGAAATGGAAAAAAAATTTCAGGCTATTAAATTGTACTGATGTTGATAAGGTAACTTTAGCTGAATACCAGTTGGATGGAAATGCCATGTACTGGTGGCAGGCAATGAAAGACACGATATTCCCTGGAGGAGCAGAGGTTGTTTGGGGAACTTTTGTCACTGCTTTTTATGAGAAACATTTCTCAAGTTGTGCGAGGGATAGGAAGTTGACAGAGTTTGTAGAATTGAAGCAGGAAGATAAGACGGTAGATGAATACGAAGCAAAGTTCTCAGAATTATCCAGGTTTGCTCCTCGCCTGATTGAGCATGCTGAAGACAAGGCGAAAAGGTTCCTGAAAGGTTTGAAGTCGGAAATACGGAAGCATTTAGCACCGTTCGGACCAATGACCTATAGAGAGGTATATAATCGGGCGCAGTTTGTGGAACAAGAGATGATCGGAGATGAGACGAAGTCAAAGCCTCCAGCGACCCGAGATAATGAGAAATATGGTAAGAGGCCAATGCAGTTGGGCCGACCTCAGTTTAATCCTAACAAGAGGCGTTTCGGCGAAAATTTCAGTAAAACAGGTGGAGTACGGATTGGGGAGAGGAAACCAAACTCGGGAGAGGCTTGTCGTAGGTGTGGCAAATTCCATGGATTCGCCCCGTGTCCGTCATTGAGAAGATGTTTTGGATGTGGGCAGCCGGGACATGTGGTGAGAGACTGTCCACGAAACAGGCCACAGACACGGGCGGCTCCTCCTCGACAGCCACCAGAGGCACAGGTGGTGGGAGGACGACAAAATTATCAGAGGCCACCGACTCAAGGAAAAGTGTATGCAGTTACTCAGGAGGAAGCCGAGGCTTCCAAAAACGTCATCACAGGTATCGTCTCTATCCATGGTCATAAAGCGTATGCCTTATTCGATACGGGCGCTACACATTCTTTTATATCTGCTCGATTTGTGAAATTACATGGATTAGAATATAGCCAGTTAGAGGTGCCTTTGACTGTCTCGACACCAATGAAAGAAAATGTATTGTCGACTCTAGTCTGTCGAAATTGTGAAATTGAGATTGAAGGGAGGAGACAGGTAATTGATCTGGTGGTGTTAGCCATATATGATTTTGATGTCATTGTTGGTATGGACTGGTTGAATAGACAACGAGCAACTGTGGATTGTTATGGGAGATTGATATCTTTTAATCCACCAAATGAGCCTGGCTTCGAATTCCAAGGAAATGGGGCAAGTGCCATAAAAACATTCATTTCTGCAATTGAAGCTTGCCGGCTATTGAGTGAAGGGTGTTACAGATATTTGGCGATTGTTAATGATAAAGAAAAGCTGGAAAGAAAATTTGAGGAGATACCTGTAGTCAGAGAGTTTCCGGACGTATTTCCTGAAGAATTGCCAGGATTGCCCCTGGAACGAGAAGTGGAGTTTGTGATAGAATTAGCTCCAGGGACAGAGCCTATATCTAAGGCACCTTACAGGATGGCCCCGGCGGAGTTGAAGGAATTAAAGGTGCAATTACAGGAATTATTGGATCAAGGGTATATTAGACCCAGTGCATCACCTTGGGGTGCACCTGTGTTGTTCGTGAAGAAGAAAGATGGATCATTGAGATTGTGTATTGACTACAGACAATTAAATAAGGTGACAATCAAGAATAAGTATCCACTTCCAAGGATTGACGACCTTTTTGATCAGCTTCGTGGAGCGTCGGTATTTTCGAAGATTGATCTTCGTTCGGGATATCATCAGTTGCAAGTTAAAAAGGAAGATATTCTGAAGACGGCATTTCGGACGAGGTATGGTCATTATGAGTTCTTAGTAATGCCGTTCGGATTAACTAATGCTCCAGCTGCTTTCATGGATTTAATGAATCGGGTGTTCAAGCTTTTCCTAGACAAGTTCGTAATTGTATTTATTGATGACATATTAGTTTACTCTAAGGAAAGGGAGGAACATGAACAGCATCTGAGGTTAGTATTGCAAACCTTGAGGGATCACCAGCTGTATGCCAAATTTAGTAAGTGTGAATTTTGGTTGGATCGAGTTGTTTTCTTGGGGCATGTAGTCACTGGAGAAGGAGTGTCAGTGGATCCGGCAAAAATAGAAGCAGTCCTTAGTTGGCCAAGGCCGACTACGGTAACTGAGATCCGCAGTTTCTTGGGGTTGGCAGGATATTACCGGAGATTTGTGGAAGGATTCTCAAGAATTGCCGGTCCTCTAACTCAGTTGACCAGGAAAAATGTGAAGTTCGAATGGAACGAAAAATGTGAAAAGAGTTTTCAGGAACTCAAGAAGAAGTTAACTACAGCGCCTGTGTTAACGATACCGTCAGAATCAGGAGGATTTGTGATCTATAGTGATGCCTCACATAAGGGTCTTGGATGTGTCCTGATGCAAAATGGAAAAGTTGTCGCCTACGCATCTAGACAGCTTAAACCTTATGAACTAAATTATCCTACCCATGATTTGGAATTGGCGGCGATAGTATTCGCACTGAAGATATGGAGACATTATCTGTATGGAGAGAAGTTTGAGATTTACACCGATCATAAAAGTCTGAAGTATTTGTTTTCTCAGAAAGAATTGAATATGAGGCAGAGGAGATGGATAGAATTACTGAAGGATTATGATTGCGATATATTATATCACCCTGGGAAGGCAAATAGGGTAGCAGATGCTCTGAGTCGGAAATCGATGTCGATAGCAGGCTTACAGACGCGAGCGTGGAACTTGCTCGAAGAAATCCCGAATTCTGAATTTAAAGTTGAATTAGATGAAGTAACTGGTATTTTTGCAACACTTAGAATTGAGCCTGAGATGATACAAAAGGTTAGAACCTTACAGCAAGCGGATGAAGGAATCTTAAAGATTCGGGACGAAGCAATGAAAGGAAAACGGACGGATTTTTATATGTCGGAGGATGGAATTGTCCGTTTCCGTGGACGTATTTGTGTACCAGATGATAAAGAGCTGAGAGAGGAAATTCTGAATGAAGCCCACAGAAGCAAGTATAGCATTCATCCAGGAGGTACAAAAATGTATCGAAATCTTCGTCAGAATTACTGGTGGAACGGAATGAAGAAAGATGTAGCTCAATATGTGGCCAGGTGTCTGACATGTCAGCAAGTCAAGGCGGAGCACCAGAAACCGGCGGGATTATTGAAGCCACTAGAAATCCCTGAATGGAAATGGGAGCATATTACTATGGATTTTATTCTAGGGCTCCCAAAGACGTCAAGTGGATACGACTCTATTTGGGTGGTGGTCGATCGCCTAACGAAAACGGCTCACTTCTTGGCAGTGAAGGTAAACTACCCAATGGAAAGGTATGCTGAATTATATGTCAGGCAAATTGTACGATTTCACGGTATTTCGGTAACCATCACTTCTGATAGAGATTCAAAGTTTACGTCAAATTTCTGGCGAGGTTTGCAAGAGGCGTTGGGAACCAAGTTGCAATTCAGTACCGCTTTTCATCCTCAGACGGATGGACAGACAGAAAGGGTTAATCAGATATTAGAGGATATGCTCCGCGCGTGCGCTATCGATTTAAAGGAAATTGGGATGAGAAATTGCCTTTGGTGGAATTTGCATATAATAACAGTTATCAACAGAGCATTGGCATGGCACCGTACGAAGCATTGTACGGAAGGGTGTGCAGAACGCCCACGTGTTGGTCCGAAGTGGGCGAGAAGAAATTGACAGGACCTGAATTGGTACAGATCACTTCGGACGCGGTAACTGTAATTCGTGAACGTCTGCGGACGGCGCAGAGCAGACAGAAAAGCTATGCGGACAACCGACGTCGTCCTCTGCAGTTTCAGATGGGCGACCATGTGTTCTTGAAGGTGTCACCGTGGAAAGGAATATCTAGGTTTGGAATGAAAGGAAAGCTTAGTCCGAGGTATGTAGGGCCTTTTGAAATACTGGAAAGAATTGGCGAGGTGGCATATCGGTTGGCGCTTCCACCAAGAATGTCCAATATTCATAATGTTTTTCATGTTTCGATGTTAAGAAGATACCAAGCAGACCCGTCTCACATTTTGGACCATAACACGATAGAGATAAACGAAAGGGTCGGCTATGTGGAGAGACCAGTCAGGATATTGGATCGTAAAGAACAGATATTGCGAACTAAGGTGATTCCATTGGTGAAAGTATCGTGGCAGTACCATGATCAGGAAGAAGCGACTTGGGAGAGCGAGGTCATCATGAAGCAGCGGTATCCATTTCTATTTGAATGATGTAAGGAAGCAGACAATTTCGAGGACGAAATTATTTAAGAGGGGAAGAGTTTGTAACGCCCCTTTAAATAGTTCTAAATAATCAAGAAATAAACGAAATGGATTAGAAAGCTGACTTTCGTGATATGAAGTAGCGGACAGTTCGGATTAAGTCATTGAATTAATATTTGGGCCGAAAAGGAAACGGCGACCGAGAGAGAGTAGGTTGAGTTCGGCCCATTGTCAAAATTTTGGTCTAAATTAACCAAACCATGTAGGACCCACTGAAGAACTACGGCCCAAATTCCTCTCCCCTAGCTGTGAACATGAGCCCAATTACAGCTTGTAAACAGCCCATCTGGACAACAAAGGCATAAAGAAATGATCCCATCTTCTCTTTTCCATTTTCCTCGATCGTGTCACCAGTCCACGCATCCTCTCTTCCTCTGGTTCGACTTCCGTCTTCCGGTCGAACGTTCGATCGTTTCGCGCCAGCGCAAGCGAACTACTTTGGCAAGCTCGAGAGCAGAATTGCAACAGGATCTAAGGCAAGTTATTTCTCTAACCCATTCACTAATTCTTTCAATGGAAGTCGAAATCGGTGAGCTGGGTTGGCGGACAGGTTGCTGGTCGGTCTCGGCAGTAGCCTCGTGGGTAGTCGTATGTCGAAGCTAACCCTATGCATGTCAAGGAGTGGTAACGGGTGTTGTAATTTGGTTATTCGATCGCAAGAACAAAAAAAAAATACAATGGTGTGTTAATGGGTATGATGGCGCGGAAGAGAAGTTCGGTTCATGTTCTTTTAGCTAGCGGGTATCCATTGACGAACATGTGAGCTGGTGAGTGCTGATTGTGGTTTTGAATGTCATTGAACGACTTGCGAATAAACCTGATTCGTGGAGATGCTTTGGACGGGAAAGAACCTGTGAGTGATGGAAAAGGTTAATGGTAATGAAGAGACCATAAGGTCCAGATTGTGCTTAAGAAAAAAAACTCAATCGAATTTTAAAAACTAAAATTTGAGTACTGACCATATAGTAAGTGTCTGGTTTATTCGCACTAGCATCTATTCTTCGGCTTGTGATGCTAGGAGGTCAGTTCCATTTTTGCCTGATATATTGTATGCCTATACAGTAATAAAGTTATTTATTATGGAACATGGCATAGCATGACAAAGAGCACGCAATTGATCATGAACATAGACATGGCCTTGCATATCATGAATTCGAGCTAATTAAGGTTGCGGAAGCGGGCTTTATGCTCGGATGAATACACCCCATGGAGTTTATGGGAAGACCCTGCTGTGTGACTGGGTGGCCCTGCTGTGTGACTGGGCCGGCCTCTGAGGCGGTACGAGGCAACATCATGATCGCATGGCCGAAATGGTCGGGTAGCAATAGTGACGATCGACATGTTTCACGTGCATATGGTCCTGATCATACTTCATGTCATAGCATATTTTTATTTTTATTTTTATGTTACGAATTATAGTATATTTCCATGTCAATACTAAGGTTTGGTCGCTTGAAATCTTGATGCTTACCTGACTTATCGTTAGTTCGTTCATATCATTGACTAAATTAGTTGGTGATTTAGAGATCTAACTCGCTGAGATTATTTCTCACCCCGTTGTTGTTGACATTTTTTAGGTAAGTGATTATGGCCAGTCCCCCCACTATCTCCTACGGTGTACCTGTCCACCTGTCTTGGGAGGTGTCGCCGTTTTCTTTACCCGAATTACCCGACCTGGAGTTCGTGCGGGTTACTTGTGTTCTTTGGATCAACGGAGGGCTCGATGTGGGAGTAGTCCCACATCGTCTAGTGGCCATCTACGGCCGGTTGGAGGACGACCTGGGGTTCCTCGGCCCTCTACCTTTTGATTACGTGTCTTAGTGGGGGCATGGTCTGTTTATATACGTGTATGTAGCGATGTTCAGCACTAACCGACGGTGACTTTTTGGGGTTGGGGATCGACTGGTGTACGGACCGGGGAGCTTTTGGATGTACTTGCCGTGGGTGTTTAGGTTTTCTTGACGTACCGGGTAGAGGCGATAGGCGACTTTTGAGGCCTTCCCGATGTTTTCTCCCTGGTGTATCTAAAACTGATCCGACCTTTGTCGGCCTTTAGTAAATAAAAGTGCTGTTTGTATTAACTGCTTGTGTGCTTGTCTTTAATTAATCAATTTAAATCTCGTTAGTGACGTGGCGAGCCTGGGACGCCACGGCTCTTACAACCGGGCACCTTTGATGAAGGTTTTAAGTGAAGTCCATGTACCGGAGAACATCGATGAAGACAAGCTTGAAGGGTATGTCGGATCTATTTTGCTCAAGGACCAGGTAGCATTTTCTGAAGAGGAGATACCGGAGGAAGGACGAGGGCATAATAAGGCGCTCCATATATCCGTCAAGTACAAGCAAACTCATCTGGCTCGTGTGCTTGTGGACAATGGTTCCGCTCTGAATATATGCCCACTATCTACTTTGAAGCGTTTGGGTGTTGATCTGGCTAAGATGCAAGCGGCCAAGACCTCCGTCCGAGCATTTGATGGGATGAAGAAAGAGGTTATGGGGCAAATAAACCTGGAGCTTCAGATTGGACCTTCCTTGTTTGATGTCCTCTTCCAGGTGTTGGACATCCCATCTTCTTTCAACTTCTTGCTAGGGAGACCATGGATCCACAATGCCGGTGCGGTACCCTCCAGTCTTCATCAAAAGATTAAACTGGTTGTTGAGGCGAAGCTGGTAACTATATACGGGAAGGAGGATCATCGAATCTACAATGAAACAGCCATCCCATATATTGAGCCTGACCATGTAGAGGAAGACAGCTATCATGCTTTCGAGCTGGTATTCGCAATTCATGCTTCCCAAGATGTACCTTTGCTGATTTTCGAAATCTCTAGCATGGCACTCATGGTTGCAAAGGTTATGGTTGGGAATGGTTTTACACCAGGCATGGGATTTGGTAAGAATGGTCAAGGCATTCACACTTCGATCCAAGTGATTAGTCAATCCCACACTACTGGTCTGGGATATCACAGGACGGGACCCCATGCATGGGGAAGTTATGGTCGAGGACGACGTCGTGGACGAGCTGGACGGGGAGGTCGTGGTCGAGGGGGAACTTGCCATAGTCCTTTACCACCCCCACTTTATCAAACTTTTCACTCAGCTGGAGTGATCGGTGGATATGACCATTTGGAGCCCAATCTGGTCGATGAAGATCTTGGTCTCATATTTTCAAGCATGGAGAGCCAGAACGAGCCTGAACCAATGATGGTTGATTCTGTGAATGTGGGAGATCATGTTTCTTCTCTCACTGCTTGCTTTGAGGGACTATATGTGAGTGCTATATTTGAAGAGCCAATGGAGATTGACACACCCGATGGTGCAGCTGATACGAATGACCCAAAAGAGGATGAGCCGTACCTTGTCAAGAGACCTCCAAGGCCGTCCGTTATTACCGTATTCGATGATCCACTGGAGGGGTTGTACTCAGATTAGCATTTTTATGTTTTCACTTTCCCTTACGTGGGAAAACTTATTGCTTTCTAGGGTTTGTTCATTTCAATTCTTGTTGCATTTTAGGATTTCCCTTTTCAATAAGATGTGATTTTTTGGTTCATTATCAATAAAATTACATAAGTTTTTCATCATTTTAAAGAATCTTGTTGAAGTATACCAAACTGACCCGATGACGATAGCCAACGATTGAGTAAAATTTCATCCATGGTAAGCACTGAGGGTCGGGCTTCTCAAGATTTCTTGTCCCAAAATCTTCAAAAAAAAAAAAGAAGAAAAAAAAGAGAATTTTTCGAAAAATAGAGCAAGAGCATGCATGTGTTAAACCCTGTTTGTTTTTCTGATTCCTTTACCTTATGTTTCAGGGGCAAGCTTGGGGATGGGGAACTAGTGGATCCAAATGTATGCAATATACATGACTCGGGTGATATTCATGACTCAGATGATTCTAACTCCGATGCCGAAGAAATACGACAAAACTTGGAGTATCATGAAGAATCTAAACCTCCGACTATTGAAGAAACCATATCAATCAATCTCGGTGATATGGAGAGTCCCAAAGAGGTGAAGATTGGGGCAGGTCTCCCCAAAGATATGGCCGAACGTCTGACTGAACTTCTGAAAGAGTATCAAGACAAATTTGCCTGGTCCTATGCGGACATGCCGGGTTTAGATCGATCGATAGTCGAACATTGCTTACCGACAGATCCATCGATAAAACCTAAGAAGCAGAAACTTCGGAAGGCTAAACCAGAATTATCAAAGAAGATTGAGGAAGAGGTTATGAAGCTCCTGAAGGTGGGGTTCATTGAAGTTTCCCAGTATTCTGACTGGGTGGCCAACATTGTCCCGGTGATGAAAAAGGATGGCCGAGTTCGGGTTTGTGTAGATTATCGTGACTTGAACAAAGCTAGCCCAAAGGATGATTTTCCACTCCCTCATATTGATGTGCTCGTGGATAGTACCGCAGGGTTTAAGCTTTTCTCTTTCATGGACGGGTTCTCTAGTTATAACCAAATCTTGATGAATGAGGAGGATAAGATAAAAACAGCATTCACACCCCGTGGGGATTGTTCCATTATAAAGTGATGCCCTTTGGTCTAAAAAATGCCGGGGCAACATATCAACGGGCAATGGTAACTCTATTCCATGACATGATCCTTGAGGAGATCGAGGTTTATGTCGACGATATGATCGCAAAGACTCGGCGTGGAGAAGATCATGTGGAAACTTTGAAGAAGCTGTTTGATAGGCTCCAGAAGTTCAAATTGCGCCTCAATCCAGCCAAATGCGTGTTCGGGGCGACCTCAAGCAAGTTGCTCGAATTCATTGTCAGTAGCAAAGGCATTGAAATTGACCCATCCAAAGTGAAGGCTATTTGCGAGGTCAAGCCTCCCAAGTCCGTGAAAGAAGTCCGAAGTCTCATGGGCAGGCTAAATTACATAGCTCGGTTCATTTCTCAGTTATCCGAGGTGGCAAAGCCATTCCTTAGACTCTGAAAAAAGAACGCTCTGATCAAGTGGGACGAAGAGTGCAAGCAGGCGTTTGAGAAAATAAAGCATCACTTGATGAACCCACCGGTGCTTGTTCCACCAACACCAGGGGAGCCTTTGATCCTTTATCTCACTATTCATAGTGAATCTCTAGGTGCGATGTTAGCTCAGAAAAGCCCGGATGATGGAAAGGAGAGTGCTATATACTACTTGAGCAAGAACTTTACCACCTCCGAACTAAATTACTCAGAAGCTGAGAAAACTTGCGCGGCACTAGTATGGGTATTGCACAGGCTTCGACAATACACTTTGCACTATCAGATACTCCTTATAACGGAGTGTGATCCCATCAAATACTTGTTGAACCAACCCGCCTTGGTCGGAAAGCTTGCAAAATGGCAAATCCTAATTTCAGAATTTGATGTTCAATTCGTGCCACAGAAATCCGTCAAAGGTCGAGTGATCGGTGATATTCTAGCCGAGAATCCTAAGCCAAATGAAGATATTGACCCTCTAGAGGACCGAATCATGCCGATTGATGAGTATGTATGGACCATGTATTTTGATGGAGCTGTGAATCTGTCTAGGTCAGGCATTGAGGCAGTCTTAATATCCCCAGGTGGACAGCACTATCCTGTGGCTGCAAAACTAATATTTCCTTGCACGAACAATATCGCTGAGTATGAAGCATGCATTCTCGGGTTGCAGGTTGCAATCGAGATGGGGGTAACTCAACTTAAGGTGTTCGGAGATTCAGCCTTGATCATTCTTCAGACCGTAGGTAGATGGCAAACCAGAGATGCCAAGCTGCAGCCTTATCACGCCTATTTGGAGGAACTAGTTGAGGAATTCGAAGACATTTCATTTAAATATCTATCTAGAACTCGAAATCAGTTCGCAGATGCTTTGGCCACGCTGTCAGCAATGCTACAAGTCACGAGTGGGTTAGAAGTTGAACCTTTACAGATAGAGGTCTTACAGAAGCCGACTTATTGTATGACTATGACGGAAGAGCCTGACGGCAAGCCATGGTATCATGACATCAAAACATACCTTCAAACACAGGAGTTTCCCAAAAAGAGTACCGTGTCTGACCAGAAGTACATTAAGAAAATGGCATCAAAGTTCTTCTTGAGTGGAGAGAGCTTATACAAGCGGTCATATGATTCGGTCTTGTTAAGGTGTGTCGACTCAGTTGAAGCTGTCCGCCTGATGCTAGAAGTGCATGAAGGGATATGCGGTCCACACATGAACGGTCATATGTTAGCAAGGAAGACAATGAGGTTGGGCTACTACTTGTTCACGTTAGAGAGTGATTGCATCCAGCATGTCCGGAGTTGTCACAAGTGCCAAATTCATGGTGATAAGATCAACATTTCCCCAAACGAGTTACATCAGATGTTTGAACCATGGCCATTTTCTATGTGGGGCATTGATGTGATTGGCTCGATCAATCCTAAGGCGTCAAATGGACATCGATTTATCTTGGTCGCTATCGATTATTTTTTGAAGTGGATTGAAGCTATGTCCTATACGGAGGTTACGGCACGAAACGTGGTAAAATTCATCCGCCGTGACATTATTGCTCAATATGGTGCGCCTGAGGCCATAATCACTGACAATGGGTCTAATCTGAATAATAAGCTGGTAGATGGGTTGTTCAAGGAGTTCAAGATCAAACACCTGAATTCCTCCCCATATCGCCCGTAGATGAATGGAGCAGTCGAAGCAGCCAATAAGAACATCAAGAAGATCTTGGCTAAAACAGTTGAGAACTATCGTGATTGGCATGAGAGATTACCCTTTGCACTTATGGCCTATCGAACTTCTATCCGAACATCTACTGGGGCAACTCTGTATTCCCTTGTGTATGGCATGGAAGCAGTTCTACCAGTTGAGGTAGGGATTCCATCGTTACGTGTTCTTTCGCAGGTTCAATTGATGGAGGCTGATTGGATCCAGCGGAGATTGGACCAGTTGAACATGATTGATGAGAAGCGACTTAAAGCGCTATGTCATGGCCAGTGTTACCAGCAAAGGGTCGCTAAGTCTTTCAACAAAAGGGTTAGACCTCGGCATTTTCAGGTAAATGACCTCGGCTTACGAAAATTGTTGCCAATAGTCCCTCTTTCGGAAGGGAAGTTCGCTCCGAATTATGGTGGCCCATACGTTGTGAAGAAGGTACTTCCAAGAGGTGCTCTGATCCTAGCCGAGATGGATGGTCGTGTTTTCTCTAGTCCTGTTAACTCCAATTTTGTAAAGAAATATTACACTTGATTTGTACTCATTCTGATTTTTTTCTGATTAATATCAGTCTGAATTTCATGTGCATTGATTTTCTTGTCTTATCCCTCTTGCCAATCTTTGTTGGGAAAGTATAATCAGGTAGTCTGTTTCGTTCTTTTGAAGTGGTTATATTGAATGAGAAATCTCAGAACGATGAAAGGCAAGTCCATTTCCATACACGTCCTGAATATTTATTCTCCAGTGCAAGTTGAGTGAAAATTTCCGTGCTGACAAGGTAAACGGTTATCTCGAGAAAAGTATGACGACCAAAGTAATGAGTGACATTCATTTCCTCTATCTAAACACCACAGGTTATCCTTTGCTAACCCTTTGAACGGAGATTCATTTCTTATCCCTGTGAGGAACAACTCCACACTAGAGCAATTTCTCGAAAAATCAGAAATGATTAGAATTTTCTTGCTTTCACTTGCATCAATCTTCGAGTATATTTACTGCATAAGAATTCTGTGTTAGCTCGAGTGCCTTAGAAATGACGAAGAGCTTTTCTTTCTATATCCCTACACACCATACCCTTTGCTTACCCAATTTGAACGATGGTTTCATTTCAACCCAAATTGGTGATTATTCCCATGGCGAATTAGAGGGATCGTCTCAAAGCGTCAGTTTAAATGAAGATTGAAGTGACTTTGGGGCAAATGGAGGCTCAGAAGGAAATCCATCAAAGAAAGTGTGTAAAAGGATTCCAGCAAGCGAGGTCCTCTCTCCCTCTCAAAAAAAAAAAAAACTCCCTTGAAAGAAAAAGAAAGAAGAAAAAAAGAAAGGAAAAGAGAAAGATTTCTCTCAAAGAAAAATTCGAAAAAAGAAGGAAGAGGAAGAGAGAGGTCTCAGCAGAAATGATGTGCAAAGATATTTCGTCAAAAGAAGTCACTCAGAAGTTCCTCAAAGAAAGAAAATTTGTGGAGCATTTGTCAACAGACACCAGCAATTCTCAAAATGTCATTGAAAATGATCAAAGTAAGAATCTGTGGTGGAAGGAACATGAAGATTGGATGGTCACCAATTCCCATTCTCTGATGTACCCCCTTTGTTATAAATAGGCCATTCATTTCAAGCCTACCCAAGCCTACGTTACCACCCTTACCGAAGTCTCTTCAGATTTAGAGCACTCGAGTTGACATAAGGTTTCAAATGTTTATAAATGTTGCTCGAAGAAGTGCGAGCAAGACTTTTCTATCTCATGTTTCAAGGTTCCTGACTTGTAAACCTGAAGTAGCTGGTGATGTTAATTCTTTCAAAGCCAAATGACTCGCACGAGTCCCCTTTATTAAACCTTTGACCAAGCCTGTGTTTCAGTCCTTATAAGGACCTCTCAAATTGGTCAGGTCATACTGATTTCGAGAATATTCGGACCCTTGTCAAGCATGATGAAAAGAGTTCGAGTGATTCTCATACCCGCATCAATGGTCGGGTTTAAAAAAGCTTTTTCAAGAGAGTGAGTGAAAGTCGTTTCTGACTGAAGGTTCCTCATTCAAAACGATCAATTTGTCAAAAGGATGAAATGGTTTTCCTTATTGTCAAATTCCCTGTTGAAGCTTGGTAATGTAGGCAGATTCGTGAATTCTAAGCTTTTTACCATGCATATGTGTCATTTTAACTCCGTCTCAGGTGACATTGCTTTTCATTACGTCTACCGAGTGGAATGTGTAGCACGCATCTTTATGTTCACCAAATGGAACAGGTGGTATTGCTTTTCAGTATGTGTTTACCGAGTGGAATGGGTAACATGCATCCCTTCATTCACCAAATGAAATAGGTAACATTATTTTTCATTACGTGTCTACCGCGTGGAATTGGAAGCACGTATCTTTCAAATGTTCATCCCTTGAATTTATACCGTGTGTTTGCTCAGGCAACACAAACCCCCTTTCGTGCTCACCGAGTGGATTAGGTGGCACGATTCTCATTTTGTGATCACCGAGTGGATTAGGTGTCACAACCTCTTTTCGTGTTCATCGAGTGGATTAGATGTCACGACTCCCTTTCGTGCTTGCCGAGTGGATTAGGCGGCATGATTTTTCATTTTGTGATCACCGAGTGGATTCGGTGTCACAACCCCTTTTCGTGTTCATCGAGTGGATTAGATGTCACGACCCCCTTTCGTGCTCGCCGAGTGGATTAGGCGGCACGATTTTCATTTTGTGATCACCAAGTGGAATAGGTGTCACAACCAATCCCATGTTCACCGAGTGGATTAGGTGGTATGATCCTTTTCGTGATTGTCGAGTGGTAGAGGCAACACGTCCCCAATTTATCATTTGTTCCTAAATCATATCATGCGTTGTTTCGCATCTGTAGGAAACTACAGATAACAGACAGGCAACCCAGTACTTTGAAAATCTCACCTCGAGTGGAATAGAAGTTCGGCGATCAAAGGAATTCACAGCATTACAAAGCGTTCTCTCATTTGGGAACTTTTGTATGCGATCCGTATGTAAGGCTCTTTTACCGCTCCGCAGGAAGTAAAAAGCTTTGACAAATGTTCTTTATTGTCTGCATTTTTGCATATCATGCATCATTGCATTTGAAAATTGGGATTAAACCCCCCCCCCCCCCCAAAAAAAGTCATTCATCTATATGGTCAAAATTTAGGTTGCAATTTTTATTTTTGAGCGAAACCTCTGCGAGCCTCCACTCAAAGAGGGGCAGCTGTTGACACCTAAATTTTGATTTCTTATTTAATCATTTATTGCATAAAAAATTAGGGACTAATTTTAGTCTCTAGCAAAAATGTTCAAATCATTTTCATATAGTTGTCACTTAGATTAGTTTAATTTAGCATTCGTCACATTGCCTTTTAAATTGGACTGGCAACTGACATGCTTAAATGTTTGGCTCGGGGGCTTACTTAATTTTTGTTTAAGATTCTCGCAGAGAAAGGTAACGAAGACTCCGGGAATAATCGCTTGTTGTCCCAGGACCCTCGCACTCTCTCGATTGAATCGCGCGCTAAAGCTCACGAGCTCATATGTGATATTACGTCCTGTGAATAATTCTGAGTTTGCTTATCATTGTGTGAGCTAGAAGGTGACTTGGAACAGATGAGAGAGGCTATTCAGAATTGACATACACGACAGATTGACAAATCTGGAGAAAAAATGTGCGAGCCTTTATTAGAGAGGACAAGAAAAGAGAGGGCACGACTTTTTAACAAGGAGGGAAAAAGGAAGTCTTCCTCCTCTGACATCGAAAAAGGGGAAAGCGTCCCCTCACTTCAAAGAAGATAAGGAAGAGGAGGAAGACTTCCTTTTTCCCTCCTTGTCAAAAAGTCGTGCCCTCTCTTTTCTTGTCCTCTCTAATAAAGGCTCGCACATTTTTTCTCTAGATTTGTCAATCTGTAGTGTATGTCAATTCTGAATAGCCTCTCTCATCTGTTCCAAGTCACCTTCTAGCTCACACAATGATAAGCAAACTCAGAATTATTCACAGGACGTAATACCACATATGAGCTCGTGAGCTTTAGCGCGCGATTCAATCGAGAGAGTGCGAGGGTCCTGGGACAACAAGCGATCATTCCCGGAGTCTTCGTTACCTTTCTCTGCGAGAATCTTAAAAAGAAATTAAGTAAGCCCCCGAGCCAAACATTTAAGCATGTCATATGCCAGTCCAATTTAAAAGGCGATGTGACGAATGCTAAATTAAACTAATCTAAGTGATAACTATATGAAAATGATTTGAACATTTTTGCTAGAGACTAAAATTAGTCCCTAATTTTTTATGCAATAAATGATTAAATAAGAAATCAAAATTTAGGTGTTAACACCGTTTAGTTTGGTTCTCAGGTTGAGCTGATCTGATTGCTCACCCATGCTCTAGAGGTGAGAGGGAAATTAGGAGCTTGTAAGCTAGTTCAACAATTAAGGTTATTCGACATTTTGGGGAACTTCGTGCAGATTTATTTAATGCAGCACTTTCATCGCAATCCAAATTTATGAAGATCTTTTTCAAAAAAAAGTGCTATCACAATACTCATCGATCAACCAAAAAGAAAAAGACTAACATTTTCAATTCACTACCTGTTTTCGCGATATGCACAATAAATGCATTGACATCAAGTGATTCCTTATTAAACATGCTTAACAAGCGCCGTAGAGGAACTCATTAGCAAGATTCTTTTTATGAAACCCCCTAAGTCCTACATAATTAATAACTATACTATAATCGATCCCCACAGTGTGCAACAAGATCCTAATGGGCTTCTTCGGACATTTTGGCGCCCATTTATAGTTTAATAATTTCAGGTTATGACAAGTGATAACATCCTAAGACATATCACATTTCGCTAATAAGGCTTCTAAAAAAATCGCTAAAAAGATAAATGTCGACCATATATAGTCAAATTTTGATGTACTGCATGGCACGCCATGGAATCGAGACAAGAAATCCATATTTCTCCAAAATCTGAATTATCCTTTTTAATTTTGTTAGCAAAAGGTGGATGGAGATCGAATTCTCCCGAAGGCGACCGTCCAAAATCGGGTCGGGCCTCACCAGGATTAGTCTCCTACTGGGCCGGGCTCGGGCAGGAAGATGGGCCGACGCTACTTGAGAAGCATCGGACCGGCCCGATGTCGAGCCCATCCAACTCGAGTTAATTTCTCAAGGTGGCACAAGTGTAATTCGGCTAAAAAAGAGGGGCAATGGCCTTTCGATACTCCAGTCAAGATCGTCGTCAAAGTCGTCGCGTCCCGTCGAAGACGCAACCCGAAGGCCACTCTCCACTGTCTGAATGAGCTCAGAAATTCTTCTTGTACAGCCGACGAAGAAGATGAGAGCATAAAAGGAGCGAGCGCACTTGCTCAGAGAAGCTCGTTCGAAGCGCTCATGGAGTCGCTACTTCTTCTGCTGTTCTCCCTCAGCTCCCTCTCTCTCTCCCGCTTCGCTCTCGCGGAGATTTTCTTGGAAGAGCGTTTCGAAGGTACGCTCGTCGACCCGCTCGCACGATGATCGTCCTAAGAGACTGTTTTAAGCGTCGGAGACGGCTTTCTTTTTGGTCTCTGCTTTGTTTCAGCTTATGTGTTTGGTCGGTCGGTTCAGTTACTATGTTGGGCGAGTGTGCTTGAACTCATGGCGGGGTCACGACCTTATCATAAGAGGGATCGATTATTGTCTGTTGTTAGGAGATATGTTGGGGGATCGACTTAACTTGCTGAAGTGAATTCAAGTCCTTTGGAATTCGTGTAAAAGTTAGAATCAACTATTGCCTTCTTCGTAGAATTCCATTGGACAGGAAGAAAGTATTTCATTCGGAAAATGTTGATTCACCGAAGAGTAATGGTTTTTCTTCGAGATAAATTGTTGATTGGCACGAGGAGACACGGGAGAGGTCGTGGGTCAATCCACACAGAGATCATGTTCTCATCTCGTTTATCGTATAAAGAAAAACTTGAGTTCCTTTAGTTTTCGGCGTAAAGTTTAGAAGTGAATAAAAAGTATAGGTGGTTGCGAGGGCACTTACTGTTTTGGTGTTTTAGTGCTGAAATATCATGTTGGTCTAGTCATGATGGCAACTCTCTGGTCACATCTGTTGCAATTTTAGGATTCGAGTCTCTTCCTTAGTATTTACGATCCAGCAGAAGCTTTGGGGGCGGTGCCAGTTTATGTACAAGTGTCTTCACGTGCTCTTCTTTATTTTAAGGTTGTTGTTGACATTTTCATTTGATCCTTTTTGAAAGATGGGTGGAAAGATCGGTGGGTGTTGTCTGACTGGAAGCGGGCTGAAGGGAAGGCTGGTACGTTTAAGCATACAGCTGGGAAATGGTCTGGAGATCCTGATGATAAAGGTAAAGTATTAATCTAGCTTCTACCAAATTATTTAGCTTTAGTTCACCAGAAAAAGGAAATAGACGAATATAATTCAGTAGGATCCAGATAACTTGATGTGCTTTGCTTCAACTTGTTTAGATGTCTGTGAGATGGTCTTCCATCTTTCTTCCTGTCAGTGAAGGGTATAAGCTTATGTTTTTGTTATAATTCCCAACCCCCCACCCCACCCCCTTTGGCAGTGGAAAAAATTACTAAAAGCATGTTTTTTATGTTCAATGGAATATAAAGGTCATAGAGAACACATCCTTAGATGCCCACGAGGAATGAAAGCAAGTTACTGTGTGCAATCCATGTGTGCAGTCCATGTCATCTGCTAGTCTGTATTCGTGCAATGCATGCCATTAGCTAGTATGCATCCTTTTGAATCTGCATCTAGATAGTCCCATCTGCACCCACGACCTCAACAGATCTTTCTACATCTCCTTCTACTGAATTTTGGTGATCCGTACTTTTCAATCGAACCCATTAATGTAGTGTAGATCATGCAGACTGTCTCGTCATGGGCTTGAAGTAAATTATCCTCGAAACAGCTCTTCCTTACAGAATTACCACCAAATCTATTTTTCCCGTTGCTATGCTTCATTGAACTCCTTTTGCTGTAACTCTCGGTTAAATCTTTCTCCTAATATCGTCCTTTTGACGATCTGGTTCTGCTGGTAGGTATCCAGACTTATAATGATGCAAAGCATTATGCAATATCGGCAAAGATACCAGAATTCAGCAACAAAGATCGGACTCTAGTCGTCCAATATTCAATTAGGTTTGAACAGGACATTGAATGCGGTGGTGGTTACATCAAGCTTCTATCTGGTTATGTCAATCAAAAGAAATTTGGTGGCGATACTCCATATAGGTTCGTAGTTAATTATCCTCGTAGTTCCACTTTCTGTTCCGTCTATTCGTCAAGTCCTTGAGGAAGGGTGTCAAAGGAGCGCAAATTCGTTTGATTTCCTTTAAGTGTCCCACTTTCTGACTTTGAGTATAAGCATTTGTCCCAATGGTCAAAGAGTCTATTTCTTGGATGTGTCACTGCATCTGTTTTGTAAAGTACTTGTTTGTCAACTTATAAAATTCATTTTCAATCATCAAATTAAACAGATTTGATCAGACATGATTTCTATCACCCTGCTTCAACAAGAATTAATTGGACCAAAAGGATCCATGTTTGGTTGAAAAGCTACAATTAGGACTCGTACTCCTCTTAAAGGAATGAACGTTAGGTGCCTTTGTGGTGATCTTTTGGAAAAAAGTCCTTCACTTGCCCTAAAGCTGAGCTCTTGTGTGGCATTTATAGCAGTTATGAGTAATTGCTACTCTTCCAGAAGGAAGATAAAACTTTATACTATCGACTTTTTTGAGGTGAATTTCTTCTAAAGTGAAGAAACTCAAACAAAAGCAGACTTTTTTGTTAATATAATCTGGTAGCTTTTCGTTGTGATTTTAGTGTAATACGAAAACTGATAACTACATGCTAGACAGAAGCTGAACAATTGAAATAGTCTATAATGGCTCAGTTATTTTCTCTTGTAGGCTTTACTGCTCTTTTATGCTTTTCTGGAATAAATGTTGTTCATAGTTATGCTCTTTATGTAGTTCTCTTAGACCCACTATCTATCGGTTATCACTAATCATTTGAAGTACAGAAATTTCTTTTGTTTTTTTATTCTATGAGTTGATTTCAGCCTGTCATTTATTCTATTATCTACTTTCTGCTCTAAATGTGCCTATTCTGAATTTGTAATTCTTTGTAGTTGACTATTCCTAAGCTGCTTCAACTTTCTCCTTGCAGTTTGATGTTTGGGCCAGATATATGTGGCTCACAGACGAAGAAGATTCATCTAATACTTTCCTACCAAGGGCAGAATTATCCAATCAAAAAGGACCTGCAATGTGAGACTGACAAGTTGACTCATTTCTACACATTTATACTTAGGCCAGATGCTTCATACAGCCTATTGGTTGATAATCGCGAGAGAGAAACAGGAAGTTTGTATACAGATTGGGACATCCTTCCCCCGCCGAAAATTAAGGATGTGAAAGCAAAAAAGGTATTATCGCTGGTGTAGACAAGGCCGGAAAGTTGTTAAAAACACCCTTTTCTTTGACACTGAACATCAATTTTTGCTGGAAACTAATTTATAATTTCAGGACCAGTTCTCCTGATAATCATGCAAGCCAATCAACAAGCAATGTTGATGTTGTGATGATATATGTCTTGCTTTATATGGTTGACTTAATCTTTAATTATTTATGATATTCCTGTGTTGCTACTCATGATAACATACATAATTCATCCCATCCATACAGCCGGCAGACTGGGATGACAGGGAATACATCGATGAACCTAATGATGCCAAACCGGAGGTAGCAGTTCTGCTCTAAATCAGTTGGAGGATTTGTTGAGAACATTAGATTTGACATTTTTCTCATATGTTTGAACATTGCAGGGATACGATTCAATTCCTAAGGAGATTCCAGATCCAAAAGTTAAAAAGGTAGTTGATCAACAAAATCGTTTTGCCATGTCTACCTCACATTATAAACTAATGCAGCTTGCTTGTACAGATTTTAGATTGAATATGACATCCTAACGTTTGTTCTTTGTGTTTTATTCCTTTTCCCGTACTTCTCCGCTGGCATAAAATGCATATATGTTGAAATGACTATACATTTTCTTCGATTGAGATTAATATGCAGAGTTCTTCCTTCATGAAATGCTGATTTCTGGAGCCACTTTCTGTTACTGTAGCCTGTTGACTGGGATGAGGAAGAGGATGGCATATGGAGACCACCTAAAATCCCAAATCCTGCATATAAAGGACCATGGAAAAGAAAGGTGCTTAAGTCTCTAATAGGACATTTAGGTCCCTTTCTGCTTTTTACAAACTTATGATACTTATCTCTGAACCACAGAAAGTCAAAAATCCTAACTACAAGGGTAAATGGAAGACTCCTTGGATAGATAACCCAGGTATCTTCCTTTTTTGGCTAAAAATTATCGTTGGCTTGGTCCATTTGTCTATGAAAATCTAAATCTAGAAGAGAAAGAATGTCAGCATGTATTAGATAGTCCTAAACATTCACATAAACATTGAATCCTGCTAGTCATATTGTGGATATTCTTTCTGCCTTTCTATATTATGTATGTCTCCTTTATGGAACCTAATTTGAGAATTATGTGCTGAGTATAGTTGTAAATCCCGCTCCTATTGCGCCGATAGTGCTGGTTGCCGGCACTATTGCGGCTGTGGCGCACCCTACTAATTTCAAACAACAAAGAAAAAAGAAAACTATGAAGAAGGAGGAGGAGGACAAGAAGACTTGAAGTTCCAATGAGAGAGAGAGAGTTACATCGACCATCTTCCCAAACTTTTGTTCCAATGAGAGAGAGAGAGTTACATCGACCATCTTCCCAAACTTTTGTCCATCTAATTTTAACACTCGCTTTTCCACTCCACTTCTCTCAGTCAACTTAAAATATAGAAGTAGGTCTTTCCTTCGATTTGTACTTATTTTACGAATAATCAAAAACCCAAAGGGCCAAGTCGTCAGCCCATCTCATTTGAAGTTGAAATTTGAGAAAAAAAACGCATTGATTGCCTCAAATTAAAGAAAATCAGTTCAATTACTATGTAAGTTCAAAGATTTGTCTAGCCTAATTAATATTTGACATATAAAGTTTCAAATCCATATAATTCCTTTTCAACTTTTTGGCACTCTTATATGCTTTGAAAAACACTCTAATATTCCTATATATCACAAATATAGTTTTATTAAAGCTACAAAAGTTAATTTTTGATGCTATGATAATTGTGCGACATTATGAAAATTCACGCCCGCTATGACCGCAATCTGATATTTGGCGGCCGCTATGCCTGCATCCACGACTATCACAGCATGACCCCGACTGCATTTTAAAACTTTGGTTCTGAGTATCTTGTGTTTTGGGTCAACTTCTATTATTGTATGAATGGCTGAATACATGGATCCTTCTAGTCCATGTAGCTTTATCTTCTAAAATAGAGGACACAATTAAGCCATAACATTTATTTTTGATTCTATATATTGTGATTATCTGTTGTTTACTGCTGCAGAGTTTGAAGATGATCCCGACCTTTATGTAATGAAGCCAATCAAGTATGTGGGAATAGAAGTTTGGCAGGTAAACATGGCTACTTACCTCGACTGGTTTTGTTTTGCTCTTTATCATCTCATAGCATATAATTAAGTGCAACGATTAACCTTTTGCAATAATTCTGCAACTTGAGTTTTGTGGTTTTTTTTTAGGGTAGGAGAAAATTTGGCTGTATATATGAGTTGGTGAATTTGCTGTAGAGTAGCTGTCCAGGTTGCTGCATATATCTTCTTTCATTTAGCAGACAATGTATCTGTGCTTCCTGAATTTATGTTATGTCCAAAATCAAGTTCCACGATCTTGGATCTGGAATAATTGAATGTGGAGTCACCTATAAATCAACCTTTATTGGACATCACTGAGATTGACGAAGCAATTTCATTGCAGGTGAAGGCTGGTTCTGTCTATGATAATATATTGGTCTGCGATGACCCACAGTATGCAAAGCAAGTTGTAGAAGATCATTTTGAAAGGAATAGAGAGGTGAGCTGTTGATCTTTCTCAGCTATGGCGTTGTGTAGCTCTATAAATTGACTTATTTCTCTATTTCAGGTTGAGAAGGAAGCCTTTGAGGAAGCTGAGAAAGAGAGGAGAGCACGGGAAGAAAAGGTGGCATATATACTTGGCTTTGTCATCTGAGAGGAAAACTTTACTAAATTTTAGGCCACATGTTTCTAATATTGATCATTACTTGCAGGAAGCTGAAAGAGCAAGAGTGGAAGGTGAAAAAGGGAGGAAAGCAAGGGATAGCCGTGGGAGGCACTCCAGACGGGTATTTGTCGTTTTAGTTGTCTCATTCTCTTTAAATATTTTGGTAAAAGATCCTTAAGCTTGAGAAATGCCAATCAATACATCTTCCCGTGGTTTCTTGTACTTTGAGCAATGAGGTGTACTATTATAGTTGTCACTATTTTAGGATGCGTTCACGGGACAAGGGTCAGTTACCCCTTTAGCAACATATTCAGGTTGTGCATCTGTTGCGACTTATTCTAGTCGGTGTTAATCTCTGTTTTCTTGATATAATGTGCAATTGAGCATCAATTAACTTCGAATGCTTCAGAAACTGAAATTCTATTTATGAATAGATTTATGTTGTTAGGATTAGTAAAAGTTAAACTACATCTTCATGTAACTGTTCAAAGTTTTAGATACATTGTGAATGATTTCTCAATTTCTTCATGGCATTAGAGCCACCAAGACCCTGCTCTTTCAGTCTAAAAAATCTCATCTTTGTTTATTAAGTGCTTTAGATTATATAGGCTTCTGAAATCCAAAGATGTGAAGCTCTCTGGGCAAATAGAAGAGGAAGCATATTTAATGATGTTCATTTAGATCCTGAGTAAGTCAGGTCTGTCTGGTCGATAGAAAAGAAAGCTTAAATTCCCATCCTTGAATAAATTAGGTAGATTCTTTTTTTCATGGAGGATACCATTGATTGAATGTTGTCTCACCTTGTAATATGGAACAAGTTATTTCTATGGTTGCCTGAGGAAAGGTTCCTTTTCTCCTCTCGGAAAAAGGTTGTGGGCACTGATTGTTGCTGAACATGGGATGCCTTCATTTCTGGGGGCAAGCATCTGATGAGAAAACAAACCTGAATATTTTCTGAAGTTCTGGAGATAAGAAAAGATATCCCTTCATCCGATCCATAAGTGGAAGCCCAACCTAAAGACCAAGGACAATCAATTAGAAGGAAAAAATAGAAGACTATGCGTACCTCCATGTATTGCATGAAAGATGTGCCTGTATAGTGGTCCTACTATTTGTTTATTATTGAAAGGAGCGAGAGATGCTTTGAGATTTGAACCTTTACTTATGAGTTGCAGCTATTTTCGTTTGGCATCTGATCTGATTATTGTCCTTTCGCAGCATGACCCGCGTGATTACTTGGATGATTACCATGTAAGCTTGGCTCTCCTTCCAACTACTCTACTTTAATGTTCTCAAAATCATAATTTGCATTGTAGGAGCCGATCGCTAATTAGCCTAATCACAGTAGTATATGTTGTATAACGTGAATACCAAATACTGAGTTCAACAGGACCACGCAACAGCTTGGGTTGCCTGTGGTCCATTCGTGAGGAGCACTAATCCTACAAGTATTAGCCGTTCTAATTATATTGAGCAGATAGGTCAGTCTGGGCTATCCACTATGTGCTGTTGGGATTGGGGATTTATTCAGTGCTCCGGCCTCTGAGGTTCAAAACCCTGGATGCTCATAAATCACTCTACCGTGCAAAAAAAAAAAGGGCGATGTCCGGGTTGCATACTTGAGTCTGACAGTTTCTCTGCTTCGAACAACACTTGTTCGGCATTCTTGAATGATGCTTTTGCACCTTTTGTGGATTGCAGGACGAGCTATGACGACGTGCAGGCTTCCTCAATTATTTATGCACTCGTAAAAGAGATGAGAGATGTTTTCGTGCTGAAACGGCTTATGGGTTTATATCCGGTCCTTGATGCGAGAAACTACAACAAACGCGAAGGTTAATTTACCTGTTATCTGTTTGTGCGATAGATTATGTTTGAGGAGCACAATTGCTTCCATTTTCGAGTATGGAACCTTGAAAGAAATCCCGTCATAATTTTGGCTTAAATATGAAGATTGTCAGAGCCTTGTACTATGAAGTTCTTTCTTCATCACCTACATATGATTCTTCTGGGTGTGTTGGTCATATTCGAGTTGCGTTTCCTTTTTAACATTCAATCTTTTGAGTAGTGTGTCAAAATCTGCTGCTGTTCGTCGATTTGCTGTTATCTGTGCTGATGTTTAGGGTGATCAGTCCTTGTACTCTTGCTCGACATCATCACTTCACTTTCCCTTGTTTAAAATGGTCCGGGTACGTTTTGACAAACCTCACCATTAGTCCTTGAGTCCTTTCGACCATGGATTTCGCGGACGGCATTTGTACCATTAAAAGTTGTCTTGACTCATTTTTTTTTGTTTGGCCTATTGACGGAGACATTCTCTCTTCACCCAACCACCCACAGACAGGCTATGGCTCGAGAGCGCTCGCTGCCGCCGCTTCGCCATGGTTGTAGGCCTTGAAGTCACCTCGCCTCTCTCATAGTTAAGATGGAGTGCGCCGCCGCCACCACCACCTCAAAGTGCCGTTCTTCCCAAGTGATCACCATGAGGTGGTATTGGGTCATGGCCCCATGCTCTACAGTAGGCATGGCCATGGGCCGGTTTGGGCCCGGAATCGGCCCGTTGACCGGGCCGGCGGTTCCAGATCGGAACCAGCCCGTGCCATACGGGTCCTATTACGGTTCCTCCCACGACTGAACAGGAAAATCCGGGCCAAAAAATAATTAAAAATTAAAAAGGGAAATTTTATTACAAATTCATTATTTCATAATTTCATAATTTTTTAATTTCATAATTCATTATTTGATAATTTGATTATAATTTTATTACAAATTCATTATAATTTAATTTTTAAATTCAAAAATCGTAACCGAAACCGAAATCGGCGGTTTCATTTTCGGTTTTGAACCGAAACCGGGCTTGAAATCGGCCCGGAACCGCCGGTTCATGAACCGAAACCGGCGTTTCCGAACCGTGGCCAATGCCTACTCTACAGCAACACCCCAGTGGTCGTCATTGCTTCGTAGCTCTCTCTCTCTCTCCCCCCTTTTTTTTGTGAGTCATTTTCGGTAAACTGGCAGGAACGATCTTTGTATTCTTGCTCGAAAATCAAAATCGTTCAACTACTTTTCTTTCTGTACCAAAATCATCCCTTATCAAAATGGTTCACCACTAGTGGTTCTCATAAAATGCTTCGTATGAATGATGAGGGGGACGCATGATCATTGAGTTGGATCTCAATTTGCTCATATTTCTTTTGTAGCGTTAAGTAGGCGAATAATTATTTAATAAATAATCATTGAAAAAAACAAACAAGAACAGAAACGGCGAGGACGGCCACGACACTACCGCGACAAAAATTATAAAAACAGGTCCTAAGTATATTACAGTCATAAACTTTTCAATTGTGACAATTCAATCTTAAAACTCTTAACGATTTGTTATTTTAGTTTTTTCGGTTAATTTTGATCAGAAAACGCTGACGTGGCGGTCCAGACAACACCGACGACTGTCCTACGTGGCATGGTTAGTTCTGACATGGACAATTTTTAAATTTTGTTGTGAATTTTTTTTTCTTTTTTCCCTTTTCTGTTTTTTTTTTCCCTTTTTGCCGGTGGCTAGTCTCCTGTGATGACTAGAGACCGGCCACAGGCTATGGCCGACGAGGGCTAGGCAAGGGCTGCCCTCGTGGAGCATATACAAGGCTGGACCTCGCGATAATGGAAATATTTTAAATTAACCAATTATTTCAAGCGATAAAACGATTATGTTTTAAAAAATATTTTTTAAATCATTTATTTTTTTGCTAAACAAACGCACCCGCGATATAGTTATGATGGGTGATCCAGTATAAAAAACTGCTCTACATTGGCCGATCGCGTTGCTTTTAAAACCTATAGAAAAATGGTAGTAATCATAGCGCCTTAATCATGCAACAATGACTTTGTACTAAACAGTCATAAATAAAATGAGAATAGTGAGGTATATTTTTGTATATCCTTTTATTGCTGTAGTATTGAAAATTATAAAAAAAAAAGGGATATTCAATGGAATATCTTTTAACAAAATTTATGTGGCTACTAACATTAAAAAAAAAAAATCAGGTTTATTTCTGTGGTGGAATGTGGGTTGAGTGCGACGGTCCGTAGAAAACGTGAGAGAAAATGAATAGAGAGAGCACGTGTTTGTCACGTGGCTCGAGGAGAAATCTTCGAAAAGAATATAGTAAAGCCGGGCCAGCATATATATATATATATATATATATATATATATTTCCTATTCTAAGCATCTTTGAACCAGGAAAAAAAAAAGAAGCCATTTATACAGCAACATCTCATTCCCATTCCACCTCAAAAAATAAATTAATTTCGCAAATTTCGTGATATTTATATTTTTTTTATATTCATTGGTGACATCAACATTACAAACATCGATTAAGACTACTAACCATTTAAATAGAGGTGAGATTTTCAACTTTTTAAGAGCTCAAATATGAACATTTTTCATTTCACGGCACGGGTGAAACCAAGTCAAGCTTACTCATGTGTCACGGGCCAGCACTGTCCTTAGTCGCGGAACAGCCCGTGGGACACCTGGCGAACCGTTCACGTCAGGCCAGTCCTTTTTCTTTAGTTGTCCCATAGAACACTCAGGCGATTGTCTTTCCTGTATCGAATCATACCACGCCCAGCTTAGCTCGGACATCATTTGTATCGAGCGAGAACGGATTACTTTAGGCACAACAATTGATTTCGGCCTACCATGGCCTCATCAGAAGAGCGGCATCAGCTCCCGACCAGTTTGTACACGGGAGGCCAACCTCGCATTTAGAGCTCCTAAGGGATGTATTCTATATAATCCTAGAACTCCTAGCACAAATCGTCCCGACACCATTCCCATAGACCCAATTGCTTCTTACCCTCCGCATTGCTCATTAACTATGTTGACACCAACAAACACCACTTCAAGGTTATACAAGTGTGGGAGGATCCGGGGACACAAGTTGTTTGATCCCCCGCATACGAGGGACACAAAACAACTAGCCCGTGTCACATGCCTATAACTTGGGCTTGGCTCAATAGCTACTTGAGATCAACTCGCTTAATTTTGAGTCGAGATTTTTGACCCCAAAAAAAAAATTCAAGTCGAGATTGAGGCTCTCTCGAGTATCTTCTCCGAGTCAAACTTGTTAATACTCAACTCAATATAACAAATAGATTAAACTTGAGCTTGAATTTTTGTTTATAAGTTTATTATAATCAAGTCGAACTCCAATATTTTAATGTTTTATTTTAGTAGAAAAAATCACTACTCGTTCGAGCTCGAGTCCGAGTCTCGAGCCTCGAACATGCGAGTTGGGTCGAGCAGGAATTTGATAGTGTATGAACTCCGCTCACCTCGATTACAGCCTTAAGGCACCACCTGTAGTATTTCATCAAAAAAATTAGGGCAAATGACACAAATGATCCTTGAACTTTGGTTCAATATACGATATGGTCTCTGAATTTTAAATTCGTTTAGTTTGGTCTCTGAACTTTATCCCAATGTGTAATGTCGTCCCTGGGTTTTTAATTTATTTAATATGATCCTTGGACTTTTGATACATGTTCAATTTAGTCCATCGATTAAATAAATTGGTTTTGTAATTAAGGGAAAATTCCAAAAAAGAGCCCGAAGTCCTCTCATTTTCTCAAATAAGGGCCCCAAATGAACATTGTTTCAAATAAGGGTATGAAGTGGCATAATATGTTTCAAATAAGGGCCTGAAGTAGTTATAAAGTTTCAAAAAAGGGCATGAGCTAAAGGGCATTTTCGTCATTTCTCATTTTTATTTATTTTTTCCTATTTATTTTTTCCTTTTTCTATTTTTTAAAAAAATTTAAAAATAAAAATAAAAAATAAACAAACAGCCTCGCAGGCGGGAGGGCTGCCCCCTCTCGCCTGTGGTCGCCGACCCACCGTAGGTGGGGGGTCTGCGGGGGCGACGAAGGCGGCGGGGTCGCCGGCGCCTCGGCGAGGGCCGGTGACCTCGCCGACCAGAGGCAAGGGCCAGCGAGGGCCTCTGGCCCTTGCCAAAATCAGGAGAGGCTCTCTCGGATCTGGGCGGGGGTCGCCGACCCTCGCAATGACTAGGGCGAGGGTGGCCGGCTGACCGGGGCGGGGGCCGGCGACCCCCGCCCAAATCCGAGAGAGGGCCCGACTCTCTCCCGATTTTGGCCCTCGCCGCCCTCGCAGACCTCCCACCTGCGGTGGGCCGGCGGCCACAGGCAGGAGGGGTAGCCCTCCTGCCTCTGCAAGTTGTCTTTTTTTTTTTTTTTTTTAAATTTTAATTTTTTTTTGTTAATTTTTAAGGAAACAAGAAAAAAATAAAAAAAGGAAAATGACGAAAATGCCCTTGAAATCAGGCCCTTTTTTGAGATTTCATGGTCACTTCATGTCCTTATTTGAAACAACGTTCACTTCAGATCCTTATTTGAGAAAATGAGGGCACTTCATGCCTTTATTTGAATCAAAGTTCCCTTGAGACTCTTATTTGAGAATATGAGAGGAATTCGGGTTCTTTTTTGGAATTTTCCTGTAATTAATTAGAGAGAGATTAATTTGTCACTGCACATCTTAAATATTTTTGTTTGAATTTTAATAACAAATAAATGAAGGACCCGAGCAAGTGCCAACTGCCAAAAAGTTGCCAGCCCACTCTCCCTCTCTTTCTCTCTTCTCTCTCTCTACCAAGCAGTCCTCTCTCTCTCTCTCTCTAGAACAAGGAGAATTTCGCAAAGAGGAAAGGGATGCAGACAATCTCCAAAGCTTCCTGCACTATGGCTTCCTTCCCTTGTTCTAGGGTTCTCTCTTTCTCTCTCTCTTCTATCTGTTTATGTGATTGGATTTCGTATGCAAATGCGCACATTTTCTTACTTTCTGCGGTTTTGGTTTCGTGAGTGAATCGTGTCCCGCACGGTGACTCGGATTGCACAGCGATTATCATAGTGTTGATTTTTGCTGGTGTTGATTGCGCGTTTATTCGGGAAATCTGGGGTCCCTAATGGATGGGAGGTCCATGTGGAGTGAGTTTCTCATTTGTATTTCGCTTTGTAGCTTTAGCCTTTTTCAAGGGACCGTAGTTGGTTTCGATTTCGACTATGCTCTGCCTGCCGTCGTCGCGCCGTGTCCTTATTGAAGAATTTCTGTCCTCGTCTTGTTAGGCAATGCGTGACTGTGACTCTGCAATAGAGACACTAATCACACAACTTGGGTTTTAAGTGGGTATTAGCTTTTTTGTCTCCTGTATCATTTGATCTGGCACTAAGTTGAGTACCCTTTTGTTTAGTACTTGGGATTCCTAAATCTGTTGGTTGGGTTTTGTTTTCCACTTTAACTTGTGATCTCATGTTCTGAATCTTCAGTTGGATTCTTGATCTTCTTCACAAGCTATGTCTGTTTACTTTGTTCTTAATCTTACCTACAAAAGTTGCTGCCTTCTTAGAAGTGGTATTTACTGGGTAAACAGTTGTGATTGTCACTGTGCTTGGCTGTTGCTATATCTTGCCCTCGCTCTTTTTTGAGTTGGTGCTTTTGGGTCCCTAAGCATGTAGTTCTCAAGCTATATTTACCAACCTTGTGTATAATTTTTTTTCATAATCTTGCTTTGTTTAACAGGCGAAGAGCGGGCTATGCGTGTGGCCAGGCATGAAACAACTTTGCTTGAGGAAAGGACTTGCATATGGGTTTTTGCGTTTCCTGTCTATTCCTTTCAAGACCTTGAGGGGTGCCAGTAGATCTCTCAAAGTTACTCAATTTTGCAACGTGTCTAACATGTCCTCCTCTTTACAGATTGAATTGGTGAGTCTTGCCTGGGTTACATAGGGCAGACAGGCGTACTGTCGCATTCTTTCTATTTACATTCTTCTTTTGTTTCGTACAGTCCTTGTAACTAATAGAAATGCAAAGAATTACAACTTGAATTTGCTATTTCTTCTGAGTTTTATTCTGAGCTGTGAATTATGTAGTACAGCTGAGAATGGTCAGCTAATGATGCTTGGATAGTGAAGGCTTTGTTTGGGGAGACGCATATATGCTTCTCAGAGTAGGAAATTATAGTAGGAGACCTATCCAACATTAATTTTGAATTGATGGTGGAATTTTCCTTAGTGAAAGAGCATAGCCCAATAATTTTGGAGAAAATTAGGAACGCATGCAGTGAGAAAGAACTTATGCAGCTTGGGTAAAGATAATTGACAACGTAGAGTAGATTCTAAAGTGTTTGCCCCTATCTAATGTTGTTGCATATTGCTCAGAGAGAATTTTTTCTTTTTCATCTGTACTTGTATTTGTTTTCTTATTCAGTGGATATTGTCAACTGTGTATGATCGTATCAGTGTCCGACTTAGTAAAATATGGAAGATGGAGGACAGCATGGATGATTGGGTCTTGTTGGAATAGTTTATTGAGTGCAACTAAATGAAAGACGTCAAAGTTACTTCTTTTGTTCTATTCATCCCTGTTGTGCAGCAATAACTTTATGATTATCAGAAGGTGGCTAGTGTCGTTGTTGTTATCGTTCTAACTCTGATAACTACTTAAAAGGCTCCTAGATAATCATGTCTGCTCATGCCCTTTTCCCATGACGTGATTTTACATCATACTTTTTAGGTACATTAAACAGATGCTTATTTTTCAGGTACATTCTGAAGTATGTAATTTGAGAGTTTCCAATGGAATTTTGTGTGTGTAATTTTTTAGTTTTCACTAGCATTTGGTGTATCTGTTTGGTCATTGAGAAATTTCATTTTACTTTCTTGTGTGGATACATAATTCTTTTCACCTTTCCACAGGTACCATGTCTCAAGGACAACTTCGCATATCTTTTACATGACGTGGATACTGGGACAGTTGGAGTGGTTGATCCTTCTGAATCCCGACCTATAATTGATGCTTTGAGTAGGAAAAACCGGAATCTCACCTACATATTAAATACCCATCATCATTATGATCATACTGGAGGCAACGTAGAGCTAAAAGCAAGGTACGGTGCTAAGGTATGATGCATCATCTTGTTTATTGAGTACGTTTATTGCTACTCTTCTTCTAAACGTTTTATACGCATACGTGAAAAAGTCAAGGATGGAATGTGTGTGCAAGTGAAAAAATTCTGTTATGTGTGTGTATCTTTTATTAGGATGATATCATTATCAGATCTCTCAAGGTTACTTAGCTGAATCTCTATTCCATACATTTGTTTTTCCTGATCAAGGGTTTAGCAATGTTTAGTTGGAGCATAATGAACTAGGTTCCACATAAGTATATTCACATGTTCTTTACAGAGAGAGAACAGTTTTTTTGGAAACTCTAACATATGATGAAACTTATAGCGAATGCACTTATAAGTTGCTCTGCTTGCAGGATCCATTATGGGTTCGTAATGGGAACTTACTGAGGAAAGAAAATTTTATAAGACATCGCAGTGTGACCTGCTGTCCGAAGTAGCCTACCACTGGATTCTTTTATTTATATTGGATTGGATGTTCCGGTTGTGATTGCCTAGTTTTGCACAGTCGACGACTTGTTTTCTGGTCATGTTGATGCAGCCCAGGGTTTTTCATGTTTTATAGCCTCCTAAAAACTTGGCTGAAGCTAGTGTTGGCCTCTACTATGATGCTTTTTAGAGTCAATGAGTTCTTTGCTCTTATACATCATAATGGGATTTAGAAACACACAAAAATAGTCTCCCAACTTTTAAAGATTGACTCTAGGTAGATTAGGATATTTCTTAAGCTGCAGAAAATATATTTGGTTGTTTCATAATGTAAAGATTTAGGATTTGACAATTGAAACTTATGATCATCCTATACTTTTCTTAAGCTTCAGTGTCTGCAATTTGTGTTCTATGTGCCCTTTCCAAGCATTGAAGAAGATTTTTTTTTTGTTCTATCATAGTTTGGGATAAAGGTGATGTTGATGTTGATAGTCCTGCTCAAGCATTTTTGCTGTTTACAATTTCTGCATTAGCTCGTAATACCTTCACTTCTTATAGGTGATTGGTTCAGGAGTAGACAGGGACAGAATACCTGGCATAGATATAGCACTCAATGATGGGGATAAATGGATGTTCGCTGGACATGAGGTGCTTGTGATTGAAACTCCAGGACACACTCGAGGTTGAGTTCTCCGTATTTATTTCGAGAAACTTTGTCTGCTAGTCTCTGCCTGGTGGAATCAGATTTCTCCAAATTAACTCTTTAAATTTGTCAGGCCATATGGCTGACGCAAAGTAGTATGGACGCCTATACAGTTGTGGTTTTCATTAGTTCTTTAAACCATAACACTCCGTTAATTTGCTTGAGACTTTTTTGATAGGTGTATGCCATACTTTGTTCGTTTTGCCTACTTTTAGAAGATCTGTACTAAATTTTTAGAATCTATGGAGGATATGCTTTCCCCAAGGAATGCCTGTTTTGGGAGATTTATACATGACTCACATGACTGTCCACTGAACATAGCTTTTTATGCTATTACTTTTTATTCGTTTAGAGGCTTTTAAGGGAGATTGGTCTAGTATGTTAGCTTTGGATATTTCAATTGGCATCAGATTGCATGAGTATTTTTTAGCCTTTGCTCCCTCTTTCTAATGCATTAAATTGATTTGTGTGGCAGGCCACATTAGTTTCTATTTTCCTGGATCTGGAGTAATTTTCACTGGAGATACATTGTTTAGCTTATCGTGTGGCAAGCTCTTTGAAGGGACTCCTGAACAGGTTATATTGTGTTTGCAATAATAATTTTTTTCTTTTTTTGCTTCTTTAGAAATTGAAAATGATGTTATGTGGGACAAATACCGACGAAAATGTAAAAATGACTGTCTGAGGCATGGTCGAAATCATGATGGTTAACTTCTGGAAGTATGGATATTAAATACTGAACTTTTTTCTTGTCCTATTATCAAAATATGTAGTAGTTCAGTTAGGTAGTGGATTAGTTTTCGTTTGTTGCTACGACTGATAGATGTTCTAATTCAACTAGTGACGTGTCCAGAAGTTAGAGAACTTGGTTATTTTGGGTTCTGTTGAAGGAGAAGGACAAGTTATGGCCAGAAAAAAAAAAAGCTACCAGTTCAGAGGGATATGCCTCCTCGCATAGGCAGGAACAAAGCGTTTTACACCGAATCCCCTGTTACTGTTTCCTGGCACTATTGCCTTTTGATGGGGATTTCCAGTTTTGTCTTAAGGAGAGATGAATTTAGCTCTTAGAATTCCATTTAAAACATTTTGAGACTTGAGAGTCAACTTTCATTGATTCCTCACATCCAATATTGATTCGGAACATCTGTCTTTAGTGCTGGGAAGTATTGAATGTCTTTTTGCGACACTTAAAATGATGACTGCTCTCATACCAATAACTGCTTTTACCGCTTCTATCTCCTGCTTGTTCTGCTTCTGCCAATATTCATTTTTGTTTTTGGCCAGATTATGCTAATAATCAATTGGCAGATATTAACTTTTGATTTTTCTGGCAGATGGTTTCATCCCTCAAAAAGATCATGGCTTTGCCTGATGATACAAACATATATTGTGGTCATGAATATACATTGGTTAGTCAAGTTACCTTCTTATGTTGTTAAGCCTTCCCAAGCTCAAATTTATGAAAGCTCTAATTCGGTGTCATTTCTTGGCAGAGTAATTCAAAGTTTGCACTGTCTATAGAACCCAACAATGAAGCACTTAAAAATTATGCAGCCCAAGTTGCTCATCTTCGCAGCAAAGGCATAGCAACGGTACTTTTGGACCAGTTTTTATTTGGCATTAATGATTTTAACTATGAAGATATCGTCGAACATTGTATTTATGGTTTAATGACTATTGCTGATGGTTTTCACCGAGTTTACATATAGCAAGGGACTTATTATTTTCAAAGCATTGTGCATGTGATGTCCTAAAAATGAGCTCTCTATATCAGTATGCAAAGCAACAGTGCCCTTTCCTTTTCCTCATAAAGGGCCATATCTTTGATTTATAAAATCTTATTTGGGTAATATGACTTTATGTCGGTCAGTTATATTTTCTCATGTTACCTATGAGGTATTTGAGCCATTTGGGCCACTGTAGATGTCATTCATTAGCAAACGGACCTGTTAATGAGTGCCTTTAGGGCATTATTCAGCTAGCTATATACAGAGGAAGTTTGTAAAAGTCAAGATCTCGAAAATGAGTAACATGTAGTAGTGATTTGAGAATATGTCGTATGTGGAAACATGAAGCACATTAAATGTAGAAAAATGCTTAGCAAAGCTATCTTGGTTTTTCTATTTTGCTCGTCTAATGGGCTTATGAAAGTTTCTTTAATTAACTTAGTATTTTAGGTTGCTTAACCAAGTTCAGTGACAAATACAGGGGAAATAGTATTTTTGTAGCAATGTTTGACAGGTTTGCTCTGGTTCACCTCCGATAAACTAATTCTCTGGACACTGAAAGATTCTCGGGGTGGGGAGATGCAGATCTGGAGACTAACTTTTTTTTTTTTTTAAACTTATATCAGTCAAACTTCTGAATTGCACGAGTTATTAACAATAGTTCCAGACCTTTTATTCAGATGCAATGATAGGTGCACAGTAATTTATTGTTATGCAGATTCTGTTTGAGTCAGGCATGAATATAAATCAAGATATGTCTAGAGGACAGTTTTCTTTGTCAGTATGGTGGATATACTGCTAGATGTTTTCAGTTCCTGTAATGTGAGAATTTCTGGTTTTTCAGGTCCCAACGACTTTAAAGATGGAGAAAATGTGTAATCCATTCCTTCGCACTTCAAGCATGGAGATTCGACAGTCTCTAAGTATTCCAGCCGCAGCAGATGATGCTGAGGCATTGCGAGTTATCAGGCAAGCAAAGGATAATTTCTGAGTTTGTCAATAGCTGTTTCAGGTTTTGTATAGAGGTGAGCTTGTGAATGCGTCTATAAGTGGTCGTTCATCCAACGATTGTAGTTCCAGTATTGTGAGATCTAAATGCTGGATTGATTCTTCGAGCGATTGTTTGTGAAAATGGCATATTGTAATTGTGAAGAATTCTCTCTTATGCTTGAAAGTATTACAACATTTGCTTTCATGAATGTGCCGGAGAAGAAGGCTGTCACACTGTGCCTCTCTGAACTGCTATTGCATCATGCACCTTGTATAGAGAAGATTGACTGCCGAAGTGATTTGATCAAATCTCAAGGAGAGGCATGGATTGACAGGCTTTTAATGAGCTTCAAAGTAACATGTTTTGCGATTGTGCAAACTATCAGAAGTCACTTCCTTAAGATTTGTTGGGTTTTTGGGGTTCGGTTGAGTTGGTTGAGAATCTTCTCGCGGAGTTTGCTTAGAAATGACCAAACTCAAATGGGTATCCTGAATTGGCATTCATTTTTAGTTCGGTGATGTTTGAGGAAAATAACATTTTTGCATCATGTAATAGAGGCATAATAACACTTGCCTTATCTATGTACTGTCTACATATCGTGTTTACTTTTCGTGTGAAAGATTGTCGGCCTCACTCGGGGAAGAGTATAAAGAGTTTTCTTCATTCCGATGTCTCCTTATTCAACTAATCTCCACCTTCTTCACTTTCACAATCAGGCTTCCTGCTTCATATGCACTTTAATTTAGCGCGAAAGGTTGTTTTGCTTTCTATGCCTATCATTGATATCCAGAGATTATCATGTAGAAAGCGCGTGCCGCGCGCCTGCTTCCAGTGCTAGTATTGGACAAAGAAGAGAGAAAAAGAGATGACTTTGCTAGGACGATGCCATTGTATGACCACACATCAGAGCTTGAGAATTCCCTAAGAAAAGCAAAGACGGGATGATGACACAGGTTGGTTGTGGTGACTGAGGTGAGCACTTCACCTGCAATTTAGTATTGGGAATTTGTGAAACCTTTTAGCTTTGATGTATGGGTTTTACCAAACTCCTGTGCCACCTTTCTTTTTGTTTCCTTTGCTTTTTGGGCATCCATTCGCAGTGACCATTATGAAAGCCTTTTCCATCTCTCTCAACCAACACAAACTTTCCTACTTTCTCATCTTTTTCTTCCATGAAGTTGAGGGACACTTTCTTCAGCCACCCTTTGATGGTCTTCCTGTGCATTTCACACGACACACCCTTCTTGTCTGTTAATGGTTAGGTTATCAGGCGTTTTGGGCGTCAGACATCTCTTGAATCCTACGACTGATTACTTGTCAAAGGAGTATGTTAAGGAAAGAAAGAGAGAATGACAATGTGGGTGGAAAATTATTAAGGAAAAGAGATGGAAAGAAATTTTTTTTTTTTTCCAATTTTGCATCCCATTTTTCTTTTCCCACCCTATCCAAATATGGCAGAAGAGTCGATGGGGGTGTTTCTTGTGATTATTTATTTCAAGAAAAAGAAAGAAAATTGTTTTATTGCTAATTTAAGCCATCTAATTTGTACTCTTTTTCTCACCTTTTTCTCGGTTGAACTTCCAACCGGCTCGATGCATTCAAATCCTTCCTTTATGTTCTATTTAGTTATATTATCAACTTTTTGGCATGATGATTTTTCACAAGTGAAGAAGAAGCAAGAGGAGGGGTGAGGAGGGTAGTCGAGACTCGAGAGCCTCCATCTGCCACCGACGAGTTTTGCCGACACCCCTTTTCACTTATTCACTCTCTCATCATGCACGTGTTTAATATGCCTCGTCAGCATTTCGACATATTCGCTCACGGCAAATGATATAATTAGGGTTCCAAACATGTGTGTTAAAACAACTCTAGCTCTAGGGGAAGAAATTGGTGGGTGAAATCGAAAAAAAATTATATTTTGACAAAAAAAAATCGGAAAAAATATTATATAAGGGAAACCGAAAGAACGAAAAAAGGAAAAGAAAAAAGAGTGGAATCCCAAAGATTTGACCGGGTGACCCGGTCACCTGATTCCCGGGCCCGCCGCCTCGTTAAACTTCACGATCATCTCTCTCCGTCTCTTTTCCCTTCGTATTGTTATTTCCCCGCCATCATCACCGCGCACCACCGAATTGATTTGATGCGAGCGAAGACTCTCTCTCTCTCTATCTCTCTGCGTAACAGAAAATGGCGGGGATCGGCGATAGTTGGTCGGCCAGCTCGAGCCCTAGGAGGAGGACCTGCGTCGTGATCGGCGGCCGCGGTTTCGTCGGGAGGTGGCTCGTCCTGGAGCTCCTCAAGCTCGGCAAGTGGATCGTCCGAGTGGCCGACTCCGATGACTCCCCCCAGCTCGATCCGTCGGCGGAGTGGGATGCGGTTCTCTCGCAGGCTATCTCCTCTGGTCTGGCTTCCTATCATCACCTCGACGTCCGCGACAAATCATCCGTTCTCAGAGGTGAACTGCCTGATTCGCGTTTGTGCATGTGATCGGACGCGAAAATGTGGATGGTGAAAAGATATGAGGAAAAGAAAGTGTTAAGTCGGAAATGTTTGCCACATGGTGTTTCGGCTGTTGTTCTGCGTATGCGTATGGTGACGTAGCTACTTAGTTTTTGGAAACAGAAAATGGTTGGAAAAATTAGGAGAGATTGCTGCTGAATCAAACTGTTTACTGTTGTTGGGCTATGTTCGTTTAAATTCTAGGAGATCCCGGGAGAAATTGCTGGGGGTTCATACAGAAGTGTGTATTGAGTATTCTACAGCTGCAGAGATCAACAAATTTGCATTTCCATTCTACGACGCGTTTACATACGTGTTATGTGGGAACCAAAATTTTCTCCTTGCCATGTGACAATAGTCGTGGTCATTCTTGCTTACTGTCATGAAGAAACTTTGCATTTCAATTTTATCTCAAATTCAAGAAAAAAGTAGCACTCCTTTCTCAGGGTTGAAGGGGTTTGACCGCAAAGTTGCAGGCTGTTGAATGATGCGAATCGATAAATATGAGTATGAACTGCCATATTAAAGCAAAAGGAACCAAAGAAATGTCCGGTGTAGAATAATAATTTGAATGGTTGTTATCTCCATGGCAGTTAATTGGCATGAGTAAGTATCAGCTGTGCTTGTTCACCTGTAATTGGAAATTTCATGCTGCTCAATTTGCAATCTGGTGGATTGCTCTGCTTGAACCTAAAATAAAAATTTCAGAGTATTCTATTCTCACAATGTGTTATAGATGCTATCGTTCTGGTAGGGTTGAGAGTGAAAGACAGTTACCAACTGCTGTGTTTAGCATGAAATATAACTTGTCACATCTTCTTGTTCCCCTTCTATCCCTATTTTTGCCTTTTCATGGTCTTAGTCTTCCAACATAAAATAGGTATGACTGATCCATGTTGGTTTTGATTTTACCTTCACAGTTATTAAAGGTTCACAGGCTGTGTTCTATACGGATGTTACTGATTTATTCGGTCAAGATGTCTACGACTCTTACATGATCATTGTTCAAGGTAAGAAATTGCTCCGTCAGCAATAGCAATACCATGTAGAAAGATACTTCTGGAATTAATTCAGTTGGGTGGTTAGCTGTTTTAGCCTCTTCACATGTTGACGCAGGTGTAAAAAACGTCATAAACGCTTGTAGAGAGTGCAAAGTCAAACGGCTAATATACAACAGCTCTGCGGATGTTGTTTTCAATGGTTCAAGGGACATAAATGGTGGAAATGAATCATTGCCCTATCCTTGGAAGGCATGTATCTTTCTTTGATGGAGCCATTTCACATTTTATGAAGATTTCTTTCATTCATCCTTTCACGCACTAGTTCCTTTCGTGATCTTATCTGTACGATGAAGCAGTATGCAGACATGTTGAGTGACCTCAGGGCTCAAGCGGAAGCACTGGTTTTGTTTGCAAACGATATTGACGGTCTCTTGACATGTGCCCTTCGTCCTAGCAACATTTTTGGTCCTGGAGATACACAGCTTGTGCCAACAGTTGTAAAGCTAGCACAATCTGGCTGGATGAAGGTTTGAGAGATTTCCATGCACTTCCTCAATTAATATAAGCCACCACATTTTTTATTACTGAAGTTGTAAAAGGTCTGTATGTGTTATTGACTTTTATGACAGTCTGCATTTTATTACAACAATTGTTAAGTAGTATGATTGGAGCAACTCATTCTTATCCTTGTGTTTATTTTCCCCATTTCAATCTTGTTGACCAAATTGAATGTTTATGCTGCCAAATGTTCTTGGTAATGTAGTGGATTTACTCTGTGATAATGGCAGTTTAGTTTGATTTGTGAAATTTGAGTCTTCTTATTGTGATCGCATATTGCTTTTTAACTCCATCAAGAATCATTTTTAAGGTAACAGAATTTCTCATTTCAGTTTATTATAGGAGGTGGAGAAAATATGTGCGACTTCACCTATATTGAGAATGTAGCTCATGCCCATATTTGTGCAGAAGAAGCTTTATGTTCTCGGATCGTCTCTGTAGCGGGAAAGGTATTGCTTTGGTTACATTACTGGCTGCTGATCTCTTTGCTATCCTGATTCTATTGTTGCTGATCTTGGGACTGTTTTTAGGCATTCTTCATCACTAACAATGAACCTGTGAAGTTCTGGGAATTCATCTCTCTCTTATTGGAAGGCTTGGGATATCAAAGGTGCAGGGAAATCTTGATTGCGCTAGCACCATCTATTCCAAATTTGGAGTTAGTATGTAAACCGCTGTTCTACAAATCTGAAAGACTATTAGAAATGCATTTGTACTGCACCTATTCCACGGAATACTTTCTTAAGAGCAGTTGTTGAGTTTCTTGTACTACTTAGTTGAATTATTTAGTGTCGAATTTTTCTTGCCAAAGTGGTGGCTTTTCTCTTTTTCGTTTTGTTTTGGTTTTGGAGGATGGGTGGAGGGGATAATCAGGTATGTTTTAGGTGGGATAGATGCTAGTTAACCATTATTTTTTTTTTCCAAAAGAATAGGTTTGCTCATTTAACAGCTCTAATAAATAACAATGATGTTTAGCTTAAATATTTCAGATACATTGCATTACTTTTAATATTTGCTTAATTTGATTTCGGATTTGGTTATCTGGTTGGTATTTGGTTGTTGTTATCCTAGAAGTGTAATGCACTGGTAAGCGTGTAAACTGACTGTTCCCGGTAATAATCACTTCTCCTCGCTGGCTGAATATTTTTCTCTTGATTGCAGGCCTTCCATGAAGCTGCCTGTTAGCATGGTCTACTATTTTTGCTTGCTTCTTGAAGGGATATATGAATCATTGGGCATCGCAAAGAATAGTTATATGCTGTCAGCCCGCCATTCTGTTCAAGTAGCCTCCAGGAATAGAACCTTTGATTGCAGTGCAGCCCGGAAGCAAGTTGAATACTTGCCAATTGTTTCCCTAGAAGTGAGCATCTCCTCTTAAGTTGTTACTTTTAGCGCTTTGCACATTATGGGGTAGGTTTTCCCGGATTATTTAACCTTATCGATGGGTCTGTCAATGGTCCTTGCACCCGTGAGCTTCATCAAATCTTATGTTGGGATTTCCTTTAAGGTGGAAGAGCTTGTTAGCTCATTTGGGGATATGCAAAAATCTCAATCTCATCGTCCTTTCAGTTTTGACGATGATATGTAGTTTCTCAGGCTCTGGTAGTTTTCCAGATTAAGTGGAACACATCTTTTTTTCCCTTATCAACTTATATTTGGCTTCTGTTGAGTAATTCGTACGAGCATTAGCAGTATCAAGCAGTTCTCTTACACTTTGCATATTTTTTACGCAATCCCTAAGTGGCAAACACGAAAATCTGCTTCATTTTTGGTCCTCGTCTTGGGTATTATTGCAGCATGTTTCTCTTACTTTTATTCTTTGCAATGTTGTCCTCAACTTGGATGTTCGCTTCATTGATTTGCAGCCAGTCACCTTTGTTCCCTTATTTTACTTTCACTGGGATTCTATAAATGCTCGATCAAATCATTTTGCAGTTAGGGCTGTTTGTGGCAATGTCAGTGATACTTTTTGAGCTTTCCTGCTACAACATGGTTGTCCTTGCTTAGTCTCATAATGCGAGTCTGAATGTGGGTATTCACTTGTTATTGCTCAAACAGGATGGCATCGCAAGAACCATTGCATCATTCTCTCATTATTCCAGAGACTCATTTTATGGGGGACAAGGTGATTTCCCCGAACATTCAAAAGCATATTGGATGCTTGGTGGTGGAAAAGGTTGTGTTTTCTTTTTACTCCATGATATATAATTTAAGTTCTTTAGTGATACCACTCTTACTGTGAATTTTTCTTTTTTCTTTTTTTGTACATATATAGTAATATTTTGCTGAAGGTTTTTGTTAGATTAATGAATTATCCTTATTTCTCTGCCAGAAGAAATGGAAACCACTTTATTTCTCATTGACCTTCTCCCCGTGCAATTTTTTTTTTTCAATTTTATGACAAGGAAACCTCCTTAGGCAGGTAAACCTTAGCCCATGAAATACCTGTGCTAAGTTTCATTAACCCATGTTTTGGTGCGAGTGCTAATTATGATGTTTTCAAGTTGAGAATTTAACTAAGTTTTTTTTTTGGGAATTTAACTAAGTTTAAAAGTCTATAAATCAATGTTTTAAATTCACTATCCATGGTGAAAAGCTACATTATTTGTCTTCTTCTGAAGATGATTCTGTTCAGAATAAGTTTCCCTTTGGTCAATGAAGCTCTTTAGATACTTGAATCTGCAGCATAGATCTTCCTTTTCTGTATGCCTTCTCCAAGTTGCTGAATACTGTTTTCTGTAAAGTGACCATTACTTAATTGAGTTATTTGCACGAATTGAATGATAGTGTAACTGTTTCTTGGTTTTTCTCTGTCCTAATGTAACTGTAACACAACCTAATTTTTTTTTTTCACAAGCTAAAAAATTAGTACATTCATTCTGCCGCTCTTTGTGGAGTAACGAACAATGTGCAGTCAGTTGTTGTGGTGACATATGATGGCGGGATGTTTTCAAAAACATACATTGTTTGTCTCTGATCTTTGACAGCTTTTTTATCCTTTGCCATCATCATTATTGCAAACAGAGCCTAATTGACCAAAAATCAGATTAATTTGATGAAGAAAATATCCAGACTGGACCTAAGCACAGCTGCCATTTCTTCTCTTTGAATAGGCTAGTCTGGTCTCACTATGAAAGTCCTTTCAGTTTGCTTGTTATGCAGTGTCATGCAGGTGACAAATACATGCTTCATTACGAGACATCACTGTCTAAATTTTCTGACATATCATGCTACTGCAGTAGCGGACATTTTGCTTTGGAGAGATGAGAAGGAGACATTTACCTACTTTCTGGTTTCGGAGGTGTTGTTTTACTGGTTCTTCATTAGTGGAAGAAGTTTTATCTCATCTACTGCTTATCTACTACTCATGATGACGATGGCTCTCTTGGGGTATGGTTATCTGACATCATACCTGTAAGTATGAATGCTTGTTGCTCCTACTAGTAAGATCTTTCCTGGTTTGCCATCCTTTTCTAGGTCTTCTGTCAAAAGTTTCTCTTAAGTGAGGTCGTTTATGTCCCTGCAAATGTTGACTAATTCAAGTTCTCGTTCTGCTTAGTTCCTCTTGGCCTCTCTTTTATGCCTGAGCAGTAATATATGCAAACTTTTTCTTTTGGAGGTTAGAATTCTGCCTTTGCAGTTCAGGTGCTTTGCTTTTGCCTATACGCAAGAAATATTCTTTGTTTGCTATTTGATCAGTGGCTGCGTGGCAGCTTTTTCTTTTTTCTGTGGTAGTATGCAGTTTAATAATGATTGTAGAAACAGCATTCATTATCCTTGCAGACAGGAATGCCATTAATACTTTCCTTTAGCAAGATCTCTTGGGTAAACTTGTTGGCTTTATCAGCATGGCCAATCGTTTATACTTAGTTTTGAAATGTCTCACTGTGTATAAAGGCCTGGGATCCCTTTTGCATTTGAAAAAATTATTTTCTTGTCCGTAAGTACTCGAAGACTTTTTATACTTGCTCTAGAATGGTGGCTATCGTCTGATGCGTTTTAGCATTGACTCACTAAATGATAGATCATATGCTTGGTTATTTGTAACAGGTTTGACAAAACAGCATCTTTCTCTTGTTTTGATATTCAAAAAAAAGTAGTGGAGAAGTCGCTTGGGAGTATCATCTCGTTGTGGAACAGAGGGGTCCATATTATGAGATCATTGGCACAAGGAGAGGATTGGAACATTTTCTTGGAGGTATGACCACTGATGTCATGTAATTTCTTCTTATAGTAATTTGAGACTTCAGGAATTATGTCTTCTGTATTGTCATAGCAATATCCACTCATAATTACCGTGTACTACCCCTGCTTTACCCTTTCGGTTGTAGTGGTGCATCATGATCCGCTTAACTGTCATATTGTCTAGACTCTTTGCCGAAGAAAAGATCTAGTTTTTCTTCGCTTTCTTTTCTGGGTCAGGAAGAAAAGATCTCGGTTATCTCATGAACGAGCAACTTGATACATTGCCAAGTAACAACTTGAAATGCTCAGGAATATTGGCACTCTTATCATTTTTTTCTCAGTGAACCCCCTTGTTGAGATATAACATCCAATGTATGCGGGAGCGGACAGATGCATTCATCTCGCATACCCGAGTTGCTGATGCTCAATTAGCTCTATATCCTCTGGGTCTAAGTCGTAAACTACCAATGTATCTGGAGTTATAAAGTCTATTTACATGATTTTTCTAACTAATGCAGACTGCAGTCGCTATGTATTTCTTGAAGCTGATTGTATCATATTACCTGACTTTCGCGGTTGGTGCAGGTAAGAGTTAGTGGCTATACACTAGTACAGATTAAAGCAGTACAAGATTTGTTACTTATTCATCCTAATTGATGTCGGCTGTGATTGCAGCTCTTGTCTGTTCGTTTACTTGCTTCTTCATCTACGAACAATACGAATCGGAGATCGATGCACTTGAGAAGGTTCTGATAAGTGGAATGAAAAGCCCGAAGGGATGGTTGGTGAGTTTCTTGCCTCTTTCCACAACGCCACATCACAGCAAGCAAGATTTGTGGCACGAAGACTCGTCCAAATGCCAGAAAACTGTCTGCAACGTCGACCACTGACCACCTGAGCTTGATAGCATAGTCGCTCAAATGTAATTAGTAAATAGCAATCTCACTCGGGCATCTCTATCCAGGTACAGTGATTTGATCGTAGAATTAAGCTACAAGCTCTTCTTTTGAGTCTTTGAGAAGGTTTTCGTTAACGTCAAGAAGTTCAGGAAATAGAAGTCTGTCCTTTTTTCACACATCTGAGTCTGATGCAATTAAGCACACACGGTATAGACAATGTTGACATGTAAACAGCAACTGTTCAATGGAGCACAATGGTTTTTCTCTCTCCTTTCTTCTCTCTCTTATATTTTTTTCTACTTGTACTGTTGAACCAGCCTCAAAGCAAGGAATAAGTTTTACAGCGTTGTCGGGCACTTGGCTATGAGCACACAAAATAGATTCTGAGAACAATGTATCTATAGATACTGTTTTAAAGCTTCATTAGCTTGAGACTTTCAGAGTCGGGTCGAGGATGTCGGTTCGATTAGGCGTGATGACTAGAGCTGTCAATATGGGTTATAGACCCATATCTGACCCATATTTTGTATAAAATGGGTCTTATGTGGGTCATTAACTTTTAGAGGGCCCACTAAAAATGGGTCCAAAAGGTTGAAGTGAAATTAAATGAGTCAAAAATGAGTTACACACGAAACCCATTTTTGAACCATATTGGACCCATTTTCGACCCATGAGGGCAGCTCCCACAAGTTGCAAATGGGCTCAGGGTCTCAAAGGCTCAACTTGGTTATTATTATTTTTTAATTTTCTATTTTTATAAGTGAATGAAAGAAATCAAAAAAGAAAAATATAATTAAAAAATATAATTTCTGTTGGCCGATCGTCGCCGCCGTCGACCGCCACCCTCCTCCACCGTCGCCCCACGCGCACCTCTCGCACGTTCACCACCGTGACGGGCGACTAATTTGCTCGGGCGGATTCACCACTTTGACAGGTGACGAATTCGTCGTGTCCGCGCCGGGCGGCTTGCCGTGCGGGGGCTGGTTGAGGGTCGGCGGCAGGCCGGAGCCATGCTTGACATCGATCTCGAACCTCATCCCGTTCTGGCACTGGACGCCGTTGTCGGCGCCGGAGAAGAAGTAGATCGGACCCTCGAGAGTCAATGGAACCACAACGGACAGCGCCTCCCTAAACTGGTCGCTGCCTCCGCCGTACTGGAAAGGTGTCGTTGTTGGAGGCGTCTTCGATGTTGCAGGCCTAGTAGGTCGTGAGGTTGTTAGGTCTGGATCACGGTCTGGTTCGTGTTCGTGTTGACTACTGTGCACAGATAACCAAATTAGGAAACGATCAGATTCTGAAATCCATCAACCGAGCGGTTCTTTACGAATGAGAGCGTTCGTGAATCGCGGCCTTGAGATCGTGTCGAAAGTAGCAACAGTTGAAGACGAACTTTGACCTGATCATCAACATAATCAACAGAGCTCGAGCGAAAAAGCATACATTCGTGGATTAATCAGTGCTGTGGATGTTCAAGAGAGAGTTGAGGAAAGAGGAGGTGCTTACATAGGAAAAACGAAAAAAGAAAATTTTTAAAAAAATTTAAAAAATAAGAAAAAATTTCACTAGATTTTTTATTACATGAAAATATTTTAGTAATATCATTTTTTATTTTATTTACTAATTTTTTTTATTTTTTTATTTTTTTATTTTATTTGATGGGAAATTTTTATCTGGTAACGTATACATGTGAAGAGCTTAAAATAGGTTAAATGAGTTATATATGTTTTCTTAAAATATTAGTTTGATTTGGTAATATGGGTGGGGCGAGGCGGGTCGTGTACGGGTCGGTTGCGGGTCGGATCGGGTATGGGTCATTGAATATGGGTTAAAATGTATTATATGGGTCAATATGGGTCGGACCATATTCGACCCGACCCACCCATTTGACACTTCTAGTGATGACTTGATCCTGGATGTAGTTGAATCATGCAAAATCGTAGTATGCTTTCTACGGCTCCGTTTGTTTCGCGGAAAATGAATGGTTTGGAAAATTCTTTTTTAAAAGTGTTTGTTTGTATCGCTTGAAATAATTAGTCAATTAAAAATGTTGAATTCTCGATAACAATTCATGTCTAAATATTTTCGTGGACGATGAAAATAATTTTCGTTATCATCCATTTTTCGCGAAATAAACAGAGCCTGTATATCTTCTCTTTTTTTTTTTTTTCACTTGGAGAGTCAAGGCATCAATGTCAGTGTTGGTACTATAAGCAATGTAGAATTCCTTCCCAACTGATTTTAATATGTTCTCGAATTTCGTTACGTGGTCTTTCTTTATCTTGCGTAATGTGTGGACTTGTTCGCGCACCTTGATTTTGATTTTGATTTTACTTTATTTTTGCGATGAAGCCCTTATTGATGTCAACAATGTTCTTTCATCGCGTCGGAAACTCCGACAAGATCCTAATTCATGAAGGTTTCACGCTAAGGCCGTTGCAATGTGATTTGATCTCGGTTGAGACATAGTTTAACTTGGACAACAAAATCAAATCATTGTTTTAGTATTCCCAAGGGTTTTATCTATTCCTTGTGAAAGAATGCTCAAAATTATATATGAAAAGTGGTTAATAAATGCATATTAACTTATTGCGGCTGTTTGCCTCCATTGCTTTCATTAATTTTTGAAAATTAAAACATTGCACGAGAATTTCAAATAAGAACATGAAATGTCATCATTTTTTCAAATTAGAGCATAAAGTGAATCTTATTTCAAATAAATGCCTAAACTGCCCTCATTGTTTCAAAGAAGGACCCGATTAAGGACATTTTAATCATTTATTTTTTCTTCTTTTTTTTCGTTCTTTTTTCCCTTCCTTCTCGCCGATGGCCGGCCACAGGCGAGGGCTGGGAGACGGTTGCCTCACCTGAGCGTGGTGAGGGCTGTTCTTGCTAGCCTCGAGGGTGGCCTTGCCCAACCCTTGCCGATGGCCAGCCATCGCTTGAGATCGGCCACCGGCAAGAAGGAAGGTCCAAAAAGCACGAAAAATGAAAAAAAAATGAGAAAAAAGAAAAGAGTAATTGACAAAAATGCCATGGTCAGACTCATTTTTGAAATAATAAAGACACTTCAAGCTTTTATTTGAAAAAATAGAAAATGAGGTCCTTATTTGAAATTTCCCGTTCCAAATAAACATTAGACTATATATATATGCTTCCGTTACAGCGGTTATATATTAATATATCGTCCTCTATCTCTCGGACTCGACACTCGTCCTATTCCAGGGTTCGCTTCAATCACTTTCCCTTACTCTTTTCTGGTCCGCGACCTCTCAGCCGCTCCTCTAGGGTTTCCTCTCCTCCGACAATGCCGCCTCCGAGCAAGTCCATCCGGCCCTCCCACCACGGGGTCGCCAAGGAATCGGGCGGCGATCACGAGACGCCGCCTTCGAATAACCTCTGGATCGGCAACCTGTCCGCCGACGTCACCGACGCGGATCTGATAGACGTGTTCGGCAAGTACGGCGCGCTCGACGCCACCTCGTACGCCTCCCGCAGCTTCGCCTTCGTCTTCTTCAAGCGCCCCGACGACGCCGCCGCCGCCAAGGACGCGCTGCAGGGGACCTCCGTGAAGGGGAACCCGATTAAGATCGAGTTCGCTCGGCCGGTTTGTACTGCTCTTTTGTGTAGATTTATTCAGCCTTCGCGGTTGTTCGTGTTTCCTTTTTGTATTTGTGCATCTCTCCGTAGAATGTTTGATGTCTGTCTGGAACAGCAATTCTGTGGTTTCAATTATCAATTGCTGCGCTTTTATGCGATCTTCACGTCTGGAAAGTTTGGCATAAGATCGCACGTGATTGACTTGGCTAAGATACAATTACAAAGACAGAAGGAGCTCATATCCTGCAAATTGCATTTCGAATGCGTTTGCAATGAGAATTAGGTTTAGTTTCGTAACGTAGCCTTGGTAAAATCATGAGAAATTGAAAAATTACAAATCTTTTAGTAGCAAGGGTTGCGAGTAATGGGGCCGCCTACTCTTCCTATTTTCGTTCGGCAGTTGATATGATTTGGCTTAGGATTCCACGATCACTTTGATCCTCGTGCAAGCATGATCACATTTGAAACTTATACTTTTAAAAATTGAAAAGGAGACCGATAGAAACAAAGAATGGCAAAAGAGAAAACAAAGGTTGTGTCCCTGGCCATTAGATTTTGAGAGTGTCAAAGCTACACATAATACTTGAACTATGAGAGGGTCAAGTTCTGGACGGTACAGGCTACACTTTTGGATTAAATTTTTTGTTTTTGGCCCTAGTAGTTTAATACGACAATTTCCACATATATAAAAGGGAGGACAGTAGATTTTGATTTTCCCTATTCTCTGCTGAAGCCCCCTTTTGATGTTTCTACGAGGTCTCATGGTGGCTACGCCTGCTTGGATGAAGGCTTTCCATATCGAGGGTGCTCTTTTTAAACTTGCGCTTTAGTTTATGTGGTGAACTGCAATTAGCATTGCATGTTCAATTGGATCAAACAAAGTACTTTTTGCCAGTTTTTCTAGTAATAATTGAAAAATGAAAAATGTAGTTGATGTTTTGGCAAAAGGAAGAAAGTAGAACATTGCGGGACTTCATATCTTTCTTGCTTGGACACTTGCAGTACACTAGTTGGAGTAATTGAACCATGAGAATCTGATGCGATGTGCCGCTCACTTATGAGGGAAACTCAATTGATTGCCAAGATCTACTTCTGAGCTACTTACTCCTGTTCCATGCCCAGTTTGCAGCAAGCATTCTTTACGATAATATTCTTTCTGCGTCAAGGTTTATGGATGTCTTTGGAAGTACTTTGAACTTTGTCAATCAAGATGTCGCGTGGCATCTGGCCTCAACTTTGCTTTTTAAAAGTGGACTACCACACTCCTCTCTATTGCCTTATCTCGGGACAGGTTATTTATGCTTTTAAACATAATCTCGAGAATCTAAATGGGTGGTTAACTGAAATGTACATTGTCACGTGAATTGCCCTGCGAACCGCGATCTGGGTAATTGTGTCAATTTCAGTTATTCTTATGCATGGGATTGTCGAAACTGCTGATCTGGTTGACCACAAGATACACTGCTGCTAAAAGACACCAATAAGATATCCTATGTCGTTAATCTTCTTTTTTAGGATTCTAGACTCATGGACAAATAACGAGATAGCTCACAGTTTTACATAATTGAATTAACTGAAAAATCGCACTTTCAAAAAATGTGAAGATGGCTGATAAACTACGACATGCCCATACTACATAGTATGGACACCGATAAGAGATCCTATGTTGTTAGGCTTCTGGACTTGTGGAAAAATAACGAGATAACTTGCTGTTTTACTTGATTGAATTAACTGAAAATTGGCACTTTCGAAAAATGTGAAGATGACTGATAAACTACGACATGCCCATACTACATAATTTATGACTCCAAGGAAAGCTTCAAAATATGGTTTAAGTAGCAATTGACGTCTACCTTGAGGAGCATCCCTCTTCGTTCAATTCCTATACAATGGCCCCTAGTTTTCCTCGCGATCTAGGTCATTTAAAATATACATCTTGATTTTTTTCGTATCTCCTATGAGAATTTCATTTTGGCTGAGCCTTTTTCACCATCGACATGTTGTCAGTTTAGAATTCCCAGGAGTTCCGTCACCGGTGAGTCCATTCCATTTCAACTTGGTTTGTCGCGTTACAGGCCTACCGTGAATTTTACATGATTAAGGAACTTATATTGTCAACATAATCGATGTTTTTTCACCACCGATTTTCACTCGAAGAAGAAGGCATGTTTAGGATGGTCTAAGTGATAGAGTGGTAGTATCTATATTATGTGTTATTTCACGGTACCGAGGGTGTAACCTTAAGCTCCACATTTGAAGATGTAGCTTAATTTTTGGCTAAGCAATAATGCTTAAGCCTGTTTTCTTTTTCTTAAACCACCCCCCCCCCCCCCCAAGTTCTAGACATGATCATTGGAGAAATGATCTCTACACAGCTGCTAGGCTTGCAATCATTTGGCGGGCAATTTGTCAACTTGTAGGGAACTTTATTGATGATTCTCGACTTTTGAATACCCAAACATATGCTTCAACCGATATCTGAGTTCTTCCAGGATTACTGTCGAGGAACAAACAGGGCTTTATGGTTTTAAAAATTTGACTGTTCAAAAAGTAAATTGTCAGATGATACATAATCCTTTTAGAGGAGAACAGGAAGCTTCTTACAAGCTTTGGTTATTTTCTTCCTTTAAATTGGAATCATCACATAATGCCTCATGGGGGTTTTCCTCTACAACCTTCTTTTTTTTTCACGCTGCTTTCCGCTCTACATCTTGATGCGGAGCTGTACGATGTGATGATATCCATTATCTGAACATCTTGTCTGTCACAATATTGTGGCTATAGGCTTCCCGTCCTGGCCATGTCCCTTTAGGACTTATCCAGTGCGTTGAGTAGCACAGGTAATGTCAGAGCAATCCTTGCCATTTGTGGGACTCTGAATATACAGATTCCTTTTTGTGAGAAAAATCTACATATTCTTGATGATTGATTTACAGAATAATTTGAAAGCCATCCCGGGAAGCATATTACTGGAAAAAATTGTAGATTTTACTCCACGCGACGATATGTAAAGTCCGTCATTCCTATAACAATATGAGATATTGGAAACGATGAAGTGAAGTTAGGGGTAGTTGCTGAATCATGGTTACCTCCCACTGTAGCGATAGACAACTTTTTGATGAGAAAATAAAGTTTGAATATAACATCATTCTACAGGTGACCATTCATACTGGTGAACCTCCATAACGGTCATAGTGCGTGCAGTTATTTTGTCTGATTTATATATGTTTCTTATGATCATGCAATAGGTAGTTTGTTGGAAACATCCAAATGTTATGTAGCTTCTTTCTCTTCATGCAATCCAAAAAATTAGGCAAGTGACCATTCTCACAAGTTTCTCCTTTTCCTCACATATTAGCGAAATGATTTTTCAATTTGTGAAGCTCGTTGACATACCCTTTAGTCCTAGTCATGGTGCTAACTATAGTTATTTAGCATGTCGTAATCCTTTGCACTTCGCACAAATGAACAACCATCAACCAGTGACTTGCCCCACATTTCTTGAAACATCTCTTAGACTTTCTAAGCAAAGTAGTGGTTGTAGGCTGAGCTTTACAGGATATGGTTTTCCACCCTTGCATCTGGAAGTTGTCTTCCCATAGAAATACAGAGCCAAATACATGGAAATCCAAAAGTTCCAATGAGCGTGTTGGAGTTTGCCACCCAGAATATTGGGCCACACTAGGTCACCATTTGCCATCATTAGTGTTCTCGATGGTGCTTGAAACCCGACAAATGTAAGATTGCTTAAGTTTATGGCTAAGTTAATCAATTTGAAATCAAGCTAGAGATATGCCGATAGACGGCCTACATGAATATATAAAGCTTAATTCTTTACTTTTGTTTTTAGGTGATACTTATTGAATCGTGATTATGTAGATTTGGCAGTACCATTGACTATATTGTTACCTCATGAATTCTTTATATGGCTGTTTCATCTTTTAAAGAGAGTTATAGAATTATTGTTTCCACTTCTGAAAGTGCAGAGGCAAAGTTTTCTGGACTTTGCCCATACTTCCCAGTTTTTTGTTGATTTAGTACATGAAATTGGTCTTGATATAGCTGTAGCATAAACCTTCAAATGGTTTGTCTTTGTATATTGTTAGAACTCTTAGCTCTTGAGAATTTTTTCACGGATTCAAGAATTTGAAAATTTCTTTAGTCTCAAATTATGACGAATTTGCTTGAAATGTGTTTATTTTTGGTGAATAAATGGTTATGTCTGTTTTTACTTCAAGTTTCTAATTCAGGTGTTGATAATGGATAAATCTCTCCTCAGATATTTCTGGCCATGAATAATGTCGAGGAATGCATTACCTTCTTTTATTTTATCTCATCTTCTTTTTTCAGTTATCTATTGGAGTTCCTCGTCATTCTTAGAAGTAACTTTTCCACCATTAGTGTTAGCTGATGAGAGAACGATGCTAAATTGCTAACGCTTAGATAGCTTCAATTACTTCTCATGTCTGGGAGAAATATGTGTAGGCAACGGATGGTGATATACAAATGAAAGATCAAAATTGTGTATTTGTATGCTTGTCCATTTCAAATGTCCACTGCTTTGTTCGAACCTCTTTGTATGTGATGCTCATTCTTATTCTAAGTCTATGATGGATTGGATGCTGTGCTATTTGTTGCTTGTGGCAATACCTTGTTTGTGTTGAACGCGTTCTCTAGTTCTATTCTTTCTTTCTCCCTTTATATAATTTGCTAGCATGGCATCCTTACTTGGTGTTGCTTTTAGGCTAAACCTTGCAAGCAATTATGGGTTGGAGGGATCAACCCAGCTGTTTCAAAGGAAGAGCTGGAAGAGGAATTTCTCAAGTTTGGAAAAGTTGACGATTTCAAGTTATTTGGAGACCGCAATACTGCATTGCTGGAGTATGTCCGAGTGGAAGATGCTATTCAAGCTATGAGAAACATGAATGGAAAGCAATTAGGTGGTGATCAAATACGTGTGGATTTTCTGCGATCTCAGCCCTCAAGAAGAGTAAGTTATTCTATTTTAGAATTGAGGGAGAAATTTTACTTGGACAAGTTTAAGTTGTGTTCAATGAGCCGTAGCTAGTTATTTTATGTTTGCATCTTTTTAGGAGTGGAGTGCTTCAACTGAAGTGCATACTATTTTTTTCATTTATGCAACTGGTTTATCATTTCTATAAATCCAACATATTGGATGGAGTAATTATGACGGATTAGAGAAAAAGAGAAAGTTTAAAAAAGAATTCATTGTTTGGTAGGAGGGATTGAAATCAAGAGATTTGGGGGGATTACTATATCGACGTTCCTTGCTTTTTCCTAATCTCCTTAAATAACTCCAAATCTGGAGGGATTTGAAGTTAAAGGGATTGTGGGAATTCCACATGTTTTTTTCTCACTAATGTATGTTGCTTATCATATGATTATTTGTTGTCTTTTAAGGGGTGAAGCACACTCTTTTCTTGTGGATTTTTCATTTTTCTTGTATATTTTCTTGAGTGCTATGTTGTAAACCTAGGTTATTTTTCGTGATGAGATTCGTATTTTATTCTCAAATAATTGTATTACTTCTTTGTTGTTGAATAAAGTGAACTTATTCTGCTGCTATATATATATTTTTAATGAGGGTCCTCTACACGAGTTTATTGATGATGATATTGAACCTTTAACAGGCTAAAGGCACCCTTACTAATGTTAATTTTCATTTATTTTATCTAGGGAAAATGTAAGAAAGATATCTTACCTTTGACCATATAACCATTTACCTACATATACTTTGGAAAATACTTGGAGACCACTTTGCACCTTCACATTGATTATCCATATGTACCTATTTACGAAAAGACCATTTTCTTTCCAATAACGCCCTTCTCCAAATCCTAAATTCTCGCACCCACTCAAAACCTATTAAAGACCAAACCACCTAAACACCAAGCAAGAGGCTAAAATGAGTTTGCTAGGAGGGGCAATTTGGTCTTCAATGTTGGTTTTAACTAGAATTATGTGCATAATATTTGCGAAAATAGAGATAAGTGGCCCTTGGGTCAAAAGTGATGCATGTTTTTAGTATTTTTCCTTTTATCTATGAAGAATTACAAGGACAATGTAGCCATAAAGATACAATAAGATTCGGCAAAAGGACACATGGAGTGTTAATATTTGTGTACGGCACTCACTTTGGTGCCAATATATTTTTTGGGATCACTTAAGTGCCAAATCGGAGAAGAAACATCACTTTAGTGCCAACGGCGAGAAATTCCGGCCAAAATATATACGTGGCATTTTTATTTAAAATGTTTTAGTGCTACGTCATTTATAAGTCCACGTGGCAATTTTTTTTTTAAAAAATCAGTCCACATGGAAATTTATTTAAAAAAAGTCTGGCAATTTTTATTAACAAAATCAGTCTTAAAATTAAAAAAAAAGTAAAAAAAAAAACCAAAAGCTGGCAGTGGCGACGGCTTGCACAGCCCTCGCCGCCGCCCCACCCCACCGTTGCCGGCCATTGCCTGCGATGGGTGGGGGTCGATCGGCGGGGGTCGCTGAGGCCTTGCCAGCGACCCCTGCTCGACCGTTGGCGAGGGCCTGCTGGGCCTTGCCCAGATCTGAGCGAGGGTCGCAGCCCAGCCCTCCCCCAGATCGGCGAGGGCTGTGCAAGCCCTCGTCGCTGCCAGCTTTTGGTTTAATTTTTTTTTTACCTTTTTTGTTATTTATTTATTTAGCTTAATTTCTACATGAATTTTTTTTACTTTTTTTGTTATTTAGCTATTTTTTTGAACTTTTTTTATTTTTTAATTTCTTTTTTAGTTTTTAGCTTTTTTTAATTTTTTTTAATATTAGGTGGAATTTTTTTATTAATTTTTGGCTTTTTTATTGCTGACTGAGATCCTCCGGCGAGCCACGTCGACGCCACGTAAGATTTTCGGCGACCCTCACCGGAGTTGGCACTCAAATAATCGTTTTTCAAAAAAATTGGCATTTAAGTGATCCGAAAAAATATTGGCAACAAAGTATGCGCCGTACACAAATATTAGCACTCCAGGTGTAAATTTTACCAATAAGATTCCTTTCCATTTTATTCACTTCATCCAAACTTATAGTGGCCTAATTTCCGTCATTTCTTTTCCTTTTTTATATATAGGGAACCAATCCTTTCCTTTCTTTTCTTTTCTCTTCTAAGGTCATTACCCGGATCCTTTCCATTCCCTCCTAATCCATACAAACCTAGTGTTAGTTACACTATATATTGCGTGACACGTTGAACTCTGCAAACATATACTGATGCTCCTTTCGATCGGATTAGCTTGCTGTTGCTGTTAGCTGTTTTGTTGATCATGTTTTCAGAGATGACTTCTTGGTTGTCAGTTTTTCCTTCAGTTTTTTGTTATTGTGCCTGATTAAGATGTTATAGCTGTTAGAAAAGTTTTCTTGTTTAAGTGACTTAACAATTTCTGGTTTTTCTTTCTAATTAGGAACATTGGGCTGACACTCATGACTCTAGGGAGTTTATTGGTAGGGGCATGGGGCCTACTGACATTCATGCAGGTTCTAAAAGGCAGCAGGTGAGTCAAAAAGTTAATCTTGTGGTGGCCTTGGATGCCTGAGTTTCTTTTACAGTTCCATGTCTCTCAGTTGGTTGCATCTGGAATGGCTCCTTCGTTCTGTTTCCTCCATGTAATTTTGTTTCAAGTTCTTAATTGTTTGCTGATCCAGATACATAGAGTAGGTTGTTTCTTGTGTATTAATTGCAGGTTTGTTGTATTGTTTTATTACAAACTCAATTCAAACTCTGACGATAAGATTTTCCCTATTGCTTTGTATATCTACTTGGTTCCTGATATTGTGACTTCTCTCTTGCAGCTTTCTCATTCTTCAGGGTCTAGAAGAGGAGATGGGCAACCTAGTAAAGTTTTGTGGATAGGTTACCCTCCTCCTGTCCAGATTGATGAACCAATGCTGCATAATGCAATGATATTATTTGGAGAGATTGAGAGAATCAAAAGTTTTCCTTCAAGGCATTATTCATTTGTGGAGTTTAGAAGCGTGGATGAAGCCCGTCGCGCCAAGGAAGGATTACAGGGCCGTCTGTTTAATGATCCTAGAATAACCATTATGTTCTCCAGTAGTGACCTGGCACCTGGCAGAGAGTACCCTGCGTTTCATCCAGGAGTTAGAGTGTCAAGGACAGAAATGGAACATCCATTCCGGACCCCCCAAATGGATATGTTCGGTCACAATCATACGGGAGGTCCAGGTTCACTTCCACATGGTGTTGGTCAAAATATTGCGGTAAGGCCTTTTGGTGCTTCAGAATTTGATGATGTTGACCTGCCTTATGGCATGCAAGATGGTAATGCAAAAAATCTGATGGGCCCAAGCTGGAGAAGGTCGTCTCCTCCCTCTTCTGGTTTGCTGCCTTCTCCTGCTCCAGGTGTTAGGACTCCTGTGAGGGCCACTGGCTCATGGGATGTTTATGATGGTGGTCATTTCCCTAGGGACTCCAAGCGGTCAAGGATTGAATCTTCTTTGCCTACCGATGAGGCATCTTTTCCTTTGAGGAAGATAGATGATCGTGGCTTGAGGATGGACCATGGACCTGGTTCAGCAATTGATGTAGGTATTCCTGGCCCTTTTGCCAATTCCCATGGAAATGGTCGTCTGAGTCCAATGGGTGCAAGGTTTGCATCTGGACCTGGTCAAGGCCCTGATGATGATTACATCTGGCGGGGCCTTATTGCCAAGGGCGGAACACCTGTCTGTCATGCTCGATGCGTGCCTGTTGGTGAGGGGCTTGCTGCAGAGCTGTAAGTGTCTGCTCTTATATGTAAAATTATGACCCAATTTTTGTGTATATGTATGTGTGGATATAGACTGCCCCAGGAAATGGGCTGCGATTTTCTATTTTGGATGAAGTCTTTGGAACCCTGTCGTAAAACTAGCTATCCCACCGACTTCTCCATTAATAGCAAATTCTGTCTTTGCAGCCGTCTTTGTTGTTATATTTAGTAAATGTTTTGACGTTGTTGTGAAGAAGCATAGGCTACAATTTTTCAGGCAAATCAAATCCTAAAACTGATGTATAAAACTAGTAATTGAACTGGCTGCTGTGGCAATTGCTAATTGTTTATGTTACTGTGTTAGCAGCTCAGTATTGCGTTTATTGCATTTTCTCAAATTTATGGGTTTTAGATGCTTGAGTAGTTACCTGAATTAACTCCTCGGATTTGTCGTGTTATAAGATTTCTACTTTGTGTGGATAGTGTATCCTACCTGAGGATGGGTACTAAAGTTAAACTGAGATGGGTCCTTATTTGCCTATTTTGCAGTCCTGAAGTCATCAACTGCTCAGCTAGAACAAGTTTGGATTTGCTAGCAACACACTATAAGGAAGCTCTTGGTTTCGACATTGTTTACTTCTTGCCAGACAGCGAAGAAGAATTTGGTTCCTATACTGAATTCCTCCGGTATTTGGGCTCCAAAGATCGTGCTGGTGTTGCCAAACTTGATGATGGTACCACCCTATTTCTTGTCCCTCCATCAGAATTTTTAAGGAAGGTATTAAGGGTAACAGGTCCTGAGCGTCTGTATGGAGTGGTCCTCAAGTTTGCTCAGGCATCTGTGCAGCATCAACCACATGAGTCGGTGCCTCTTTCCCAATTTGCTGATGCACAGAGGATGCCTGCTTTCCAACCTGAGTATGGATATCCATCCCCTAAGCAGGAACAAGTTCTTCGAAATACACCAGAGGATGCAAAATTTCCACAGCAACTACTGTATCCACACATGGGTGAGTCCTCTGCAATGCGTTCAGTTTCTCATGAACAGGCACATAGCAATGCTGCCGCAGCATCCCAAGCTGGAGTTGCTTTAACACCCGAGCTTATTGCAACTCTAGCTTCATTAATTCCTGCAAGTACACGGACATCATCTACAGAAAGTTCTCAGCAAAACTTGAGGCCAATGTTTCCCCCTGTTGTACCCAACAATGAAATGTCATTACAAGCATGGAAGCAAGAACATCAAGCATCCGATAGTGGTGGGTATTCAGTTCAACAACCTGGGAGTCAGTTGAATCCTCCAATGTCATCAGTCTCCCAATTTCAGCCTTATACATCTGTCCCAAGCACAGCTAGCCAGTCCATGCAAGTTCCGGCCATCCTTCCTTCCACCCACGTGCAAGAATCTGTGCTCAACGCTTCACAATATGCGGCAGTTTCTAGATCATTTACTAATATCCCTTCCCAAGGTGGACAGTTTGCAGCTTCCATCCAGCAGTATCCAGTTGAAGTTCCTCCCACTTCTTCTGGGTTATACAGTTCACCACTTTTACACCAGCAAAGTTCTTCTGGCTTGGCAAGCCAGGCTCAAGTTCCTCCTTTTTCTCAGCTACAAACTGCTGTTCCCACAACATATACCGATGTCTCCAATCAACCACAGCAGATTCAGTCTTCTGCTTCTGGGGCTGCTCAGGGCACACAAGATGAGGTTGATAAGAACCAGCGGTATCAGTCAACATTGCAATTTGCTGCAAACCTCCTTCAGCAGATACAGCAGCAGCAGCAGCAGCAGCAGCAGCCAACAACGAGCGCCCATCATGGGCAAGGGTATGGTGCTGGCCATTAGAATTGAGTCGTGGTTGCAGGTAATTTCTCTCTCTGTATATATATCTTTGCACTTTCTTTTTTACTACAGAAGTGGAATGTGCATTGTGTGATGATAGTTGCTGGGTGCCTAAGCTACCAAATAGATATTTAAGTTGCTGGCTTCGTGAGGGTTCAGATTCTTATTGGTTGATACGTGTTTCATGATTGTCATTCTCAAGTGCCTTCTCCATCCTGTCTCCTCATCATGTTCCCTCTGAACCAATCATCTACTGTCACATTGATATTTAACTAAATGAAGCATTGATTTTGTTAATTTCTTTATGATGTGCTGCAACATGCTTTTGTGTTAATTTTTCTTTTTCTATCTGGATGTCTCGAGAGTTAATTTTTTATTTATTTAAAAAATGACTTGAAAGTTTGATTGGCTCATTTTGGATAAATGATACTTAAGTTATTTTTTTTTAAAGAGAAAGCAAAACAGAAGGTTGTTGTAAATACAAATTCTTCCTCGGATTAGAGATTGTCTTGATATGTTCTAGGATAAAAAGATTTTTTAAAGAAAATCTGTGCATGGTTGTGACGTTTGTCTCTTTATTGTCGTCCTTTTAACATACTTGCCTTGTGTTTGTAGTCTTTTGAAAGTGAAAGTTGAGCTTCAGATAATGTGATGTTTGCTCGGTTTTCTCCTTGTCCTTTTTGCAAGCTTCTCTCTTCTCCGTGTGCTCGATCATCTTTTTTCCTCTGTGCTTGACCGTGCTTTGGCTGGTACTGATCTTGCTGTTACTGTTCTTTGGTTCATAGTTTAGACAACCTTTTTTCGGTTTACATGCTTCACATTGTCTTGGTGCCCTGACCTTATGTTGTTTAGTATCACGCACTGTTGTTGCAAGTATATTTGTCTGTATCTGTTGTGGTGTGTTAGTTGGGTGTTTCTGAAATTTACTCACTATTTCCTTGGAGTACTTGAAACTTCCTATAATGTAACTAATGATTTTCAATTTCTACTAGCATGTTTAGTTTGTCTAGATCGTGGATCTTATTTAAGATGACAAATATCAACATGGACCATTCTAAGCTGTCCGAATTAGTCTAGGACTTAATAAAATAATCGATGAAACAAGTAGTGCTGTTGAACTATCAATACCCAAAGAGATGCAATCATGTTCGTAAACATTCGCAGATTTTTTAAAATGTAGGGCGACTGTCTTTAACCTGAGGTTCATAGTCTAGACTGTTCATACTTTTTCTCACTTCATTAACTCTGGGGTGATAAGAAAACCTTTGGGAAACAGAGAACGACATGTGTTCATCTGTCAAATTCAGTTTGGTGTGTTCATTGGTGGGCTGGGCATTTACCGACAAAAAATATGGTTCTCAATCCTTGCTTGAATATTTTGTTAATCATGTCCATATAGAGATTATTTCGTCAGAAAGCACAATACAAATTGCCCAAGGCGAGTGCTTCGATGAACCTCTTCGTACATAGTTTCTCCGTTCAATATTCTTCTTTGTCCCTTTCCCTCCTTTCAATCATTGAAAAATCCGCGCGCCTATAAGAACCTGAATTACCTGGTAGGGTAGCCACTTCACAAGATTTTGCACCTTATCGCAACATTTTTTCGAGATGGTGAATCCTCTTGGGACCCTGAACCATCATCAAGCCACTCGGTCGTGATCGCTCGTTACCTGCTTTAATGTCGTGCCGTCATACCAAACCACTCACGAATTCATGCTTATAGAACCAACTAGGATAATCTGTAGTGTGAATCGATTGCCAAAGCAGTCCCCAACCTAATGGTAGCAATTAGAATCGCGAATTTTCATGCACCTGTGATGATTTGTAGACTTGTCTGTTGGTGCAGCTGATTCTGAAAACTTATAAAACACGATCTAATAAATTACTATATATCGGTTGGCCGAAATTGATAATGACCATAAAACATAGTATTCATTTAATCTTCATGCCATGATAACTAGCCAACCATAGAGATCGCCACCATCCATTGCTATGGATGGATGGCTTTCTGTTTATACGATTTTGTTAGTAAGATATTCACAGAGATCACTGGAAAAGAAATGGCAAACACCGCGCTCGTTGTTACACACTCCAAAAATAATGCACGTATTGCCGCTACTGTTTGGTGACTCAAAGCGGATGTTGGTTAACTGAGGAGGTCCATAGGAGTGTTGAGTGTTGCACATAGAACTACTAGTCTTTTGGACATAGATCCCTTAGAACTTCAAAATTGGGTGCGATACACGAGCTATTCTGATGTCTTACCTATGTCTATTGGAGATCTATTAGGATCTTGGTTATATTTCTCTTTTTGTAATTCTAGAGGGATAGTTCTCTTTTTGCAAGTGCAACCTGTTGCTATCGATGTTTCCTCTCATAAGATTAATTGAACTCTGATGCGGAAGGGGCACAATAAACTTGTCAGGAATAGGTAGAAGTGATTTTTCCCTAGTCGTTCGGGGATAAGGGGAACCTGTGTGACTTCTTAAAGGGCTTTGTCAATTTTACGCTTTTGTTGTTCTAGTTTTCTTAATCATATTTTCAAACAGTAGATTCCTTGGGATATTTGTGGAGTCCACTTTAATTAATTGAGGTCAGTCTCCTGTGCAGATAGTTCGTGCCCTAATTTTAGTTAGACATCGCTCTCCTGGAAATTCTAGTTGAAAAATCCTTACTTGGGGAATCTCTTAGTGCCGCTGCAATGCATGTTAGTTTCTGTGCTCGAGTTGCGCATCGTCATTGCATAGTTGTATTTGTTACACCGACCGTGTACAACTTAGTTCACGTTCGAGTTGCACGACATGACTACATAGTATCGTGATCATGCCAACACTCTGCAACTTTGATAGGTGCGTCTCTATAACTCCGAGGGGGAGAGGCACAATTCTCCGCAACACTTTCCTAGAGTAGTCGTACAACATTCTGTTTTCTTCCCCATCTTGAGGTTGTGTCACCATCTCCAGACTTCTGTAGACGATTCTACAACCCTATGTGATAATTAAATTTCTAATTAAGGGTGGCGTGACTCAAACATGGGTCTTCTGAACCTTTGTTCAACCAGTCGAATTAGCGAGTGCAATTGAGTAGGGTACTTCTGTAGATCTGTCTCAGTGAGGCCACGATATCAAAGCAAGGGTACTTCTCAAATTTAGTGGTCAAGGGATGGGCATTTCGTTCCTGTATCATGATGTTTAGCATGGAATAGGGAACTTATCTCTGCAGAAAATGTTTTCGTGGTTCATGAATTCCACTATTCACTTCTATCTCTATCTCTATCGCTATCGCTATCATTGTTCAAACCACCGCCATCAACCATGGTCGCTAGTTCTTGCGAGTCGATCCCTGAGTGACCTCGGTCGATCAATCAATTCGAGATTGTTAACTGTCATTGCTGCCCGATCCTAAGTATGGTACTTAGTTGGAATTGATGGTTCAGTGATAGCACTGGTTAGTCATTTCTCGTAATAGTTGGTCGGGGCGATTGACACTTGGACTCGGTCAATGGATCCGGGTCAAAATCCACCCGACTCCACTCAATTGAACTTTGGTTGTTGGATCCTGGCCTCTTCGGTCGCTGCCAATTTGCTGGTCACCGAATTGGTCTTCATGGGTTGGTTCCTGGTGGCCAACCAAAGTCATGTCGTCGCTAGTTGTTCCCGTCATTTCCATCGCCATCCATGTACCCGATCATGGACAATCGAAACCGATTACTCATAGTTGGCCTCCGTTGATAACTGACTAGTTCTAAATGTAAAGTTAAGATTTCGCAAACTTATACAAGTGGGATGATAGACAATTTGATCCTGCATATTGTGTGAGAGTTTCTTTCAAATAAAATGAAAGCTCGTTGGCGGTTGATGATACATTTGATTGTCTCCGGATGTTGTAGGCTATTAAAAAAAAGGTCGAAGGGTCTAGGTTAGGGTCTGACAGCTACTGGGTCCCATGAAAATCGCATCTTCTATCTTTCTTTCTTTCTTTTCTGGGGGCAATTCTCTGAATAAGGAAGGAATCATGGACGGGCAAACACGCGTGGTGGAAAATTATTCTTTTGTGGGGCATATTTCCAAAGTACCAAGATTTTTTTTTTATTAATTAAAAAAAATAGCATTGCAATTAACTATTACATTTTCAACTTTGCTTCTTTCCAGATGTCCGAATGAAGCTGCTTTTTTTTTATTTATGGACGGTCCATTTCACCAGAACTAATACGAATCTCTGCCTTTTTTTTTCTGGCCATTTGGCGAATTTCCAGGTGCATAGATGGCCCCGGTCTTCGCGGTAGTGGATCTTGTGCTAGATTGGAAAAGTTGCGATGTCCCATCGCTGGTCCTAACGCGACTCATCTAGCAGAGGCTTCTAGTGACTAGTCTTCTCCTCCCCCTCCTCCTCCTCCTTCTTGTTTCATTTTCTTTCAGGCTTTTTGTTTCATGGGCCTTTTATATTTGAGTTAGTTTCGGTTACATCTAGTTTTATTGTAAATCGACATGGAATTTTAGCCGTAATTTCAATCCCGAAAGTTGTACTCAAAAGGCGCTTTGCTTTAGCCTAATGTTCCGTTGTTTAATGTAAATATACCGGTTTTATCGAACAAAAGTCGCCTCCGTTTGATATTCAAATTCGTGCATCTAAACTCCGCATTCCCATTTTGTTGGAAAACAAAATTCACCTCTGTTTGAAACATTTTCGGGTAGCCAACAAGGGCGATGGATCTCGCCGGTCGCCGAGGTTTTGGCAAGAGCAATTAGGTTGTTGTTGGTTTTCCTAACTTGAATAGGTTGTGCATGAGAGACGCTACAAATCAAGAATCGCTCGGTAGATCAATAAATTTTTCAGTCTCATCAGATAAAGCGTGCCCTAAGTGCACGCTGGTTGCTTGTGAACGTGGTTGAAGCCATGAAATCCGGAGACAAAACATGGAACGAGCAATCGGTGCGTTGACTCTCGACTTTGCCAATCAATTTGCAACTCAAATGTCACGAAGATTTCTAGGCCCTTCGTTTCTTTGGCCTTCTTTTCCTTTTATCAGGAATATTATTCTCGGTTTATTATCTCTAATGAGTTTCGCGTGGACTTTACCGTGATCTAAGGGCAGGAAGTGCATTAGGTGCAGTCCACCCGTGCACGGAAAATTTCCTCTTGTTCGATAACCGATAGAGGCCGCGGGGTAAAGAAGGAACAGTAGACGACGATGAACTTGTGAGAATTCGGATATAGGTTTTGAACATTTTTTACACATCAATCTACCCCAGTACAAAAGTGCATTGGACCAATGACTTTATCATAGGGAAAATTACCAAAAAAGTCCTAAACATATTGCAATTGTGCCAATTCAGTCCTTCCAATCAGTTTTAGCAGGAAATCGATGACGTGGCGCGGCCGGCGCTAATGTGGCCAATCTTAATAATATTATAATTTTTTTCGAATTTTTTATTTTCTTTCTCTTTCTTTTTTTTTTTATTTTATTTTCTTCTTCTTCTTCTTCCTCCAACCAGCCGCCGAGCCCGGCGACTTGCGAGAGGCGAGGGCCGACGAAGCTCGCCCACGCCGGCCAACTGCCAGGGCGAGCCTCGCCATGGCTGGACGAGGCCAACCTCTTCCAGCGCTAGATCTGGGCAAGGCTTGCCCTCGCTGGCCCTTGCCACTGGCCGGTCGATGGGCTCGGCAGCCGGCTGGAGGAGGATGAAGAAGAAGAAAAAAAGGAAAGAAAAGAAAAAGAAAATAAATAATAAATAGATTGAAAAATATTAAAATGTTATTAAAATTTGGCCACGTCAGCGATTTTCAGCCAAAAATGGCTATGGGGACTAAATCGGCACGAATGTAAAAGGTTTAGGATTGAATTGGCAAAAAAAAAGGTTTAGGACTGAATGGGCACAATTACAATATGTTTATAACTTTTTTGGTAATTTTTCCCTTTTATGATATAAGAACTTTACATATAATCTATTTGTTTTTCCCACATTTTTTTTAAATTTAATTGGAAAATAGAGAGCGCCTTCTTCATTTTTTAAACTTTAGATCATAATTGACTGCTCATTCATCCTAGCCATAGTCTAATTGCTAGACAAATTCTAATCCATGTATGCGCCCTTCTTTCTAAAGTGATTGGTCCGGACTTCCGGTAAGTTGGGAGCCACGTGGCAAACACAGGTGCTTCGTCCTGTTTTCCTCCAATAGGACGCGAATAATGTAAAGAAATGAATTTTGCTTAGCTGACCGTCCCCCAATGTCAGACGGTGGGATGGTCAGATTATAGCCACAAATGAGATTTGTGAAAACCGTATCAGCTTGCTGATCCAGTTTCAGCTTTATGACTCCCCATTATTATTTTTTTCTTTTTTACTTTTATGTGTTTTTATTGTAAGCTAAAATTAGAAGACAAAATAATAACGAAGTGATCGTGTGGCCCGATATAATCTCAAACGTAGACCCACACACTATTACCGCGTGTTTTGCATAAAATACTCATTAATTGAGAGATCACGTGGCCATTTGATTTGCAACTTCTAAAATTGATTTGATTTGCAATCAAGAAAGAATCGGGTGTTTTCTAACATTGCTGATACTTGTTATAATTTTGTCTTCTAATTTTAGCTTACAATAAAAACACATAAAAGTAAAATAAAAATAAAAATGAGGAGTCAAAATACTGAAACCGGATCAGACAAATTTCATTTGTGGTCATAAACTGACCGTTCCCCAAAGTCAGCCAGTGGGATGGTCAAATTATAACCACAAATGAGATTTGTGAAAATCGGATCAGCTTGCTGATCCAGTTTCAGCTTTATGACTCCCCATTCTTTTTTTTTTTTTTTTCTGTTTTACTTTTATGTGTTTTTATTGTAAGCTAAAATAATAACGAAGTGATCGTGTGGCCCGATATAATCTCAAACGTAGACCCACACACCATTACCGCGTGTTTTGCATAAAATACTCATTAATTGAGAGATCACGTGGCCATTTGATTTGCAACTTCTAAAATTGATTTGATTTGCAATCAAGAAAGAATCGGGTGTTTTCAATCATTGCTGGTACTTGTTATAATTTTTTCTTCTAATTTTAGCTTACAATAAAAACACATAAAAGTAAAAATAAAATAAAATGAGGAGTCAAAATACTGAAACCGGATCAGACAAATTTCATTTGTGGTCATAAACTGACCGTCACACCGTCTAACTTTGGGGACGGTTGGCTTAGCAAAGTCCTAAAGAAATTGGAAGTAACGAGACAAGTGGGTGGTCGTCTGATTACTTAACCATTGGTTTATGACGTCATTGCAATTGAATAAATATTTAGAATTTCATTTTGTGGTGTGGCTAGGTTGTTGAGAATATGTAGTGTAGGTGAGACTTTAATGCCGAGGACTTCAAATATGCAACCATTTTTTTCTTTATTAAGGTGCTAATTTGTCTTAACCTTAATGTCGAGATCTAATCTCAATTAGTGGAAGATCAACGGCCGAGTTAAGCTTAGAAGTCCTCCTTGCCCAAGATTGATCATGATTAAAGAAATATCGATCTTTAGGTGTAAAACTGACTAGGTCTAGACATGTCGAAATTGAATTTGAGGCGTCACACCTTTTTATTTATTTATTTATAGGAGCATGGTCCTAGTCTTATAGAGTGTACCAGAAAAAGCAAGCGATAGAGGGCATGTGGTACTCTTAACTAGATTCTAGATTTTTTTAATGAACTAGTATCCCTTAGTAGTAATCGACTCTGAGATGGGTAAGTTCCAGAGCAAGAACCTGAAACTAACCCCGCATGTCCTGGTTTAATAAAACTGGAGCTAGGAACCAAACTAGTTGATTTTGAAACCAGCATGAAACAAGATTTGCTCGATTTGCTAGTAGTTCATTCCAAATCATTCTCTCGCTCTTCAACCTGATGACGGTCTCGGTCGAGCGATGAACCAGCTTCGAACAGATCTAGTCCATTTCCCTGGATAAAACCATCATTTCAAAGTTTATAACCCAATACTATACCCATGGTTTTTTTTTTTTTTCTATCCTATTTCTAACTCTTATCTCTTTGATTTTTGTTCTGCCTCTATATAGAGCTGTAATCGAACCCCGCACTTATGATACTAGCATCTCCACCTATCATCCCCTCGCCAGCAGGGTGGTTAGACCGGTTCAAAATCTCAAAATTCTTCTCCGAGGGTCGGTAGTTCTTGTCCAAGAGACATTGGCGTCAAAAGTCATCGCATGGAATGCATGTGCAAGAAGAAGGCCAATCCCTCCCCACTTTTTGTCTCTGGCCAATAGCAGTTTCTCTCTCTAAAAGAATATTTCTCACTCTTGCCATCTGTCAAAATTAGGGTTTCTCCGATCAAATTTCTCACCCAATTAAACCTTGGAATTGACCACCAAAGCCGGTCAGAAGTTTCTGTCACTAGTTCTGGCCATCTGCACAACATCAAGCTCCAGATGCGACCTCTTTCTAAAGTTAGCGTCTCGTTCTTGCCTATCATCTGCGCATTTCGTGCATCTAAACTAGGGTCCAGAACGATTGTCCTGCATATATATATATTTGTCATTTGACCCGAATTTTAGGTAAGTATTTTATGTAAGAGATTATTATTCTAAGATGCTAGAACTTGTTTGATTATAAGAGCTAGTTGACTTTGTAAATGATCCAAGCAATTGTAGGGCAAGCTTTCACCACTGAGGCGATCACAAGGACTAGCGGCGAGTCAAATACTTATCTGGATATGATCCATGACGGTTCGATTATAGTTATTGATCATATTGTCCTGCATGAGTCTCTCAAAATTCGAACAACAATAATCGCATCCATTTTGGACTGTAGTCTATACAAAAATTTTCGTGCTCTTGCTCGTAAGGAAGGGCCTGACTATAAAATTGAGGCATGACAGGGTACGTTTTTCATCTACTATACCCATTTGCTATCTTCATCCATCACTTAACACTCAACACGAAAACCTTTAGATTCCACCCGGTGTTCACCTAATACTCAACACAAAAACCTTTCTCCCTCTCACTCACTCACTCTCACACACCGTCGCTTACAACCTCTAGTCAAGGCCGACCACTTCAAATACCCTCGAATTCGACGGTCTTTCAATCGCGACAGTATAAATATCACGTGCGACTCACATGATCGAATGACTATAGATGGATATAAAGCATGGAATATGGGAGAACACAAGGTCCCCTCCCTCTCACCAAAGATTTGGCAACTTTATGTACATGGCATTGATTGCCCCAACAGATGGGAACCTCTTGTGAATGTCATCTCACTTTTGGAACCCCACCACCACCAATTTATATTTCTTTTTTTCATTAAAACCCACAAAAAAATTATGGAATTACAACAATTTTTTTTTTCTCTTCCCCGGTTCATGTGTGTCGGTCGGTCGGGCCTTCCAGTTGACTTTGACATCTTCAAAATCCAGCAGCCTTCTTCCCTCCAAGGCTCCACCTTTCTTCTCCATCTCTGTCTCTCTCTCCCTCTCTGAAGAAGAAGAAGATGATGTTGAGGAAGCTGAGATATGCACTGCCGTGGACGGCGGCGGACAAGCCCAAATCCTCCTCCAAGCACCACAAAGATCAGACGACCTCCAAGCTCAAGCCCGCTCTCTTCCTCTCTTCCTTCTTCGCTCTCTGGTTCCTCCTCCTCTACTTCCGCTTCGATCCCCTCCCAACCCGCCGTACGCAACCTCCCGCCATCAACCTCACTCTTAGCATCGCCGAAACCCCCTCGTGCCGCTCACGCGCCGCCGTCTACGTCCACCCCCTCTCCCCCAAGTTCAACTCCGACCTCCTCCTCCGCTGCCGCTCCCTCAACATCTACACCGACATGTGCCCCTACGTCTCCAACCGCGGCCTCGGCCGCCCCATCCCCTCCGTCGCCGGCGTCTCCGGCGGCAGCTGGTTCGCCACCCACCAGTTCATCGCCGAGATGATCTTCCACGCGCGCCTCGAGAACCACCCGTGCCGCGTCCGCGACCCCGCCCTCGCCAATCTCTTCTACGTCCCCTTCTACGCTGGCCTCCACGCGTCCAGCATGTTCCGCGAGCGCAGCCTCCCGGCCCGAGACGCCCTCGCCGTGGACCTCGCCGAGCACGTGCAGTCCCTCCCCACATGGCGGCGGCGCGGCGGGCGGGACCACTTCCTCGTTCTGGGCCGGACAGCGTGGGACTTCCTCCGGCTCTCGAACCAGGGCCCGGACTTCGGAGCGAACTCTCTCCTGGACCTCCCTGCCGTCAGGAACATGTCGGTCCTGACGGTCGAGCGGCAGCCCTGGACCGGGTCCAACCAGCATGGTATTCCGTACCCGTCCTACTTCCATCCCGCCACCTCAGCCGAGATGCTGACGTGGCATAACCACGTGAGCGAGTCCGATCGGCCCCACCTGTTCTCCTTCATCGGCGGGCCGCGGAAGGGCCCGGGCATGGCGGCAATTAGAGACGACCTCATCCGTCAATGCGGCGAGTCGGCCCGGTGCGAGCTCGTGGTTTGCGAGCCGGCGTCACCCGCCGCGTGCCACCAGCCGGGGCGGGTGCTCGGCGTCATGGCGGCCTCACAGTTCTGTCTGCAGGCCCCGGGGGACTCGTTCACGCGGCGGTCCACGTTCGACGCTGTGCTCGCGGGCTGCGTGCCCGTGTTCTTCTCGCCGCACACGGCGTACACGCAGTACCATTGGTACTTCCCGGTGGACCCGAGCGAGTACTCGGTGTTCATCGACGTCGGAGAGGGGGAGAAGAGGCTGGCGGTGGAGATAGAGAAGGTGCTGGCCGAGATCCCGCCGGAGAAGGCCGAGAGGATGCGGCGGAGGGTGATCGAGCTGATACCGCAGATCACCTACGCGCATCCGAACGCGACGGAGCTGGGGTTTCGAGACGCGGTCGACGTCGCCCTCGACGCCTTGCTAGAGCACATGGAGTCCAAGTTAGAGAAGACCCAAGTTTAATCATCGATTTTTATCGATAATTCTTTCCTAAGTTTAATTATTGATTTCTATCAATATTTTTTTTGTCTCATTTTTGTACTTCATTTTAATATTTATTTTTGCATTTTTTTTTAACATTGTGTTGATCATTGATGTGATGTAATGACATTTGTCACGATCACAACCCCTTCTTAGTTGTTTCTTGATGCAGGCCTTTGGTTTCGTTGGAAATAATCATATTTGACTTGGATTTTACCTCTTTAATTTCACTTTAGATCTTTTAAATTTGGAATTCCACGGTTTTGAATGGAAGAAAGAAGCCATGAATCCTCTTTTCGACTCCGACTCTCCCACTTCAATCGTTGTTTTTTCTTTCTATTACTTGAGTTTATCGAGACCATTGCTATGAGTTTCCGGAATCCAATGAGGTCTTCGTAAAGTTGATCATTATAAATATTGCATTGGAAAATTCATTGGCAAAAAAAAAAAAGAGATTTATTAGCTCTCTATTTAGTTCGAATTAATTCACCGTACCCTTTAATTTGAAGACGGAAACTTTTGTACTTCTCAACCCTTTTTCATTTTCAATTCAAATTTCATCCTTATATTTTCAATTTTTTTTTTTAAAATCAAATCCTTCCGGTTCAAAAAAATAAATAAATCAAATCCTTTTACTTGTTCAAGTTGTCTACTCATGCACTCCCCGTCAATCCCGACTAAAATCCAGTTGCCTTAGCTAGGGAGAACATGTTATCTATGTCACTTGAGCTACAAATGTAGCTCTTATTTTCCAAGATATAAAAGCACTTATTCTCAAATGGTGGGCAATGAGAAGGAAGATATCCAATCAGCTAAGAAGATAACAACCATACTTTTCCCTTCTTTTTTTCCCTACGTGTCACGAGAGGGATGCTAAAGTTGGAGGCAAGTTTGCATGTTTTCGAGTGTAGTGAGCCTAACCGCACGATGACTCTCTGATCAGGTGAGGCCCACATGAGTCCCACCTCGGAAAAAAGGCGAGCTTTACATGTTCAATCATCAACCTGCTACCTGGATAGCAGGTGACTTAGTTCCTCTTGAGAGCATGACAATTGGCATCCCAATTTTTGAATTTTTCAAGCACTCCTACTTACATGGCATGACCAAATGTCTATTCTTGATTTTAAAAGAAGAGTCATTCCATAGGGATATGAAACTTCCAAGAAATCGAACTCGGTAACTAATTTCGTTGATAATCAACTACAAAGGATACACTTATCGCGCAGTTGGCACGGAAATGAGAAATTTAGATCCACAAAACATCACTTCAACCCCACGGCATGAACACGGTTCCTACAATCTCTCAGAAAATCGTTTTTCAGAGCCGTTCGATTACAAGCAGATAGATCTCCATCGTTCATCGAAAGCTTTTCAAGCACGTGTACCAAATGATAATTTGTATAAGAATTGCGATACGATGCGGATCGGTCCGGCGAACATTCGGATAAGGTCCTTAGCATAATGGGCAACATAATCAAATCTCATCTCTTCATGGGAAAGAAGCCACAGAAAAGGTAAGGAAGATCCAAAATCACCATCCAAGGCAATAGTGCTATTAAAAAAAATAAAAAAATAAAAATCAAATCTTGCACGAGAGACCTTCCCTGCTAAAAAAGCAAAAGAAATGAAGAAGGGCCCAACCCAACTCAACCCAACCCAAGAAGGAGCCTCAGACAAAAACGGCCTCCTCCCTCTCATGTCTTCTCCGGGAAGCCTCGTCTTCTTCCTCCTCCTCCTCCTCAGATCTCTCGATTCTCTCTGTTCTTACAAAGTAACACACACTCTCTTTCTATCTCGTCCCGACAACCATCTGTCTCCCTCCATGTGATTCGCCTTCCTCTGTGAAAAGAAAGACCCAAAAAGCTATTCATTCTCTACCCTTTTATTCCCCATTTCACGTGAAGATCTGATCTCTCTGTCTCTGACTTCGCCTGCGAGAATTTGTGTCCCTCTTACAATCCCTAGACAGAGAAAAAAAAGAGAAACTTTGATCCCCCCTGCGTCGTTTTTGTCCAATCTCGCCGTCCGCTCTCGTCGGATCTTCGTGGGCTTCTAGGGTTTTCTCCACCTCGATCAGCTGCTTCGTCGTGGTGTTGCGTGTCCTTGTGAAAGGTGGGTTTTTGCTAGGCTTTTTTAGCTGGGGAAAGTTGACCTCTGGGCTTTTTGATTGGGGTCGATCGTTAGTTAGAGTCGCGGCTTCAAGGTGGATTGGATTCAGTGCGATTCGGGGTGGTATTTTTTGGTGCTATGGAGAAGGATAAATTGTCTGGTCATAGTGGCGGGTTACCGCCTCCCTCGGGTCGTTTCGCGGGGTTCTCGCCGAATGCGAATGCCTTCGCCGTGAAGCCGGAGTCGTCGGCGGCGAGTTCCTCGTCGTTCCCCCCCATGGCTCAGCAAAACCTGGTCCCCGACTTCAGTCATGATATTAGCCGGATGCCCGATAATCCGCCGAGGAATCGTGGCCACCGCCGTGCGCATTCTGAGATTCTCACTCTTCCTGATGATATTAGCTTCGATAGTGATCTTGGAGTCGTGGGAGCCGCGGATGGTCCTTCGTTCTCAGATGATACGGAGGAGGATTTGTTGTCCATGTACCTTGACATGGATAAGTTCAATTCGTCCTCCGCGACTTCGTCGTTTCAGATGGGAGAGCCTTCTTCTGCTCCTCTGGCCATGTCAGCTGCTGCTGAGTCTGGTTCGGGTGCAGCCCCATCTTCTGCGGAGAATGTGGCTTCTGGGTCGACTGAGAGGCCTAGAATTAGACATCAACATAGCCAGTCTATGGACGGGTCAACGAGTATTAAGTCGGAGATGCTTATGTCGGGTTCCGAGGATGCATCTCATGCAGATGCCAAGAAGGCTATGTCTGCTGCGAAGCTTGCTGAGCTTGCATTGCTTGATCCCAAGCGTGCAAAGAGGTATACAGTGGCTCAAGAGAGTTTTTCCATACTTGAAACTCTGGCAAGTTGCTGAAGTCAGCGTTTGATATCACCCATGCCTTGCATACTTAGCATAAATATGTTGTTAATTGTGCTTTAATGTTTGCTTCAATCATTTAGTGTTTGGTCTGCAGATGACAAGTATTGACTGCATTGTCTATACATTAGTTGTACATCTTGGCTTATTACTCATGATAGATAGTTCTATGGTTGTTATATGGATGATTAAGGACAATTCTGGGACTATTCCTGCCTGCGATATAGAGGCATGGCTTGCTGAGTTTTTTATTCGATGTATAATGTGGTTTATGTTTTGTGCAAATTTAACGTTGCAAGTTTTTTCTTTGACTTGATTGTCTGGTTTTAGGAAAAAATGCTGCCTTAGGTTTGGTTGCTAATTCATTTGAACTCTTTGTACTGGCATTGAATGTGTTCTCTCTCTTGTGCTTCTACCTTTACTTGTGTTATTCTTGTGATCGTGAATATGTATACATGGGGGGCAGTGGTAGTGATTTTTGATAGGTCATAAGTTTGAATGCATACAGCTTGTCTCTCCTTCTCAGGACATTATGTGTGCTACACCTCTTGTGTACACCAGGAAGTCTGTGTATGGCCTATGGTTAGTTTGCTACAAAAGGTATTGGTTTGACCTGTGTGACAATATTTTGACCTCTTTCCTCATGTAGTATTTTCTTTTCAGTCTTAAAATGATGCAATAGAGTGCACTTTGATCTGCATGGTGCCTGCACAAGCATACAATGAATTGAGGTACTTATTACCAAAGAGAATAGTTTACATTTAGGCATTGTACATGGAGAAGGGAGGATTTAGGTTTTGAATTCAGCTGCTCATGTAGTTTGACATATATTCTGCTTCGTTGCTGATGTCTGTTGTTTTTCATGAACTGATGTGCTCTCTTATAGTTAGTATGTCTTCTGTAGTACTTGATCAAAGATTTAATGTTGCTTTAACTAATTGATTGATTGCATGATATTGTAAATGTTTGCAAGAGGAATTCAAACCGGTACAAGATTTTCCTGTACTACATTTTTACCTTTTATTCAAAAGTACTTATAATATCTGGGTGTACCAACAGTAATAGACTTATAAGTTAGAACACTTTCCGCTTCTTTTGCAATTATGTGTGGCTAGAGGTGCTCGTCTCTTTGCCTCTTTGCCTCTTTGCAAGAGTTTTGACTTGAGATGTGTTAAGAACCTTGATTAGGTAATTGATGAAAGAGGTTGCTTTCTTAATAAGCAGGAAGGTAGAAACACAAACAAGGACTGAAATTGGTCTTATTGTCTCCTTGTTAACTTTCCCGGCTGTGAGTTTCATGCTACATTTCGATTTTATTCATGACGTTTGTTTTTACTAAGACTTTCGCTTGTGAAATTCACACTCGAACATATGTTTTCTCCTTTTTTTTCCCTTTCATAGTAAATGTCAAGCGTGAGCTATTTTACACCGCATGTTTTTGAATAACTATGTACTTAAGATAAGTATACGTACGCCACTGCTGAGTGCTTTATGAAATTATGACTCACTTGCGGAGTAAGATTTCTTGTGTATCTACATTTGTTTATGCTTTCAGTAATATTGTAAGCTTTGCTATTTTCTCACTCTTAATGAGGTTTGTTGTGAGTAGGGTTTGTATGGCGTGCTTCAATTTGCTATAAAGTGTGCAATCTAGGTGAAAATTCAACTGTTTTTCGGTCTTACGTTTTACCCTCTTTGTCTCCCTTTCCAGAATTCATTATGGTATTTCTTTGTTCCATAACTTTTTTTTATCTTTGTACTGTGATTATGTGATATCCACATTATATGTACCTTCAACATCATCCTTTTGGTGATTCAATAGGATCTGGGCAAACAGACAGTCGGCTGCAAGGTCAAAGGAAAGGAAGATGCGATACATAGCTGAGCTTGAACGGAAAGTACAAACTTTACAAACTGAAGCGACAACTCTGTCTGCACAGCTGACTCTGCTGCAGGTAAATTGTGTCTAATTCGGTGGTGTGATTGTGAGCTGATTTGATATGTTCATTCCTCAAGTGCTACAAAAGCTCTCAGTGACATTTTGTTCTCCTTTAGATTTTCTTGTGTTATTGTTCTTGACAAGTGATGTTGCTTGCACATTGGTATTTTTATCATTATATTCCTTGTTTGGATTATGCAGAGAGACACAAATGGTTTGACTGCTGAGAATAGTGAATTGAAACTGCGGTTGCAAACAATGGAGCAACAGGTTCATTTGCAAGATGGTAAGGCTTGTTCTTTGATATGTCCCTCTGTAGTATAGTTACTATTATTATATTGTTTGCACTTCCGCTTGTCTAAACCTTTTCATAAGTTCACACAAGTTAGTATTGCATCATTATAGAACTGTAGTGTCTCATTGCTTCCGCATATAAAAGAAAGATGCAGCTGTATGTTATTAGTTTTATCTTCTTCAGACTGTTGGTTCTTATGTTCTGGTGCTTGTACTAATGAAACACAAAAGACTGCAGAATTTGTTTTTGCTTTTGGATAAGTACGAACAACTCCAGATGTATGTGGTCTTTTATTGGTTTCTTTAAGATGAAGAAAACGGATTGTGCCTGTAGTAACTCTCTTTACAATTTAAGTGTTTACCACGAAAAGGAGAATCGCTCTTAAAGTGTTCTACTTGAAATCTGTTTTTTAATTCCAGCATTGGCTGAGAAAATGTGATAAATTCTAAAAGTAGGAAGTCATGAGTACTTGGTGAAAACAACAACTTCTAGTTGAAAAAGAGTTCTTTCTTTACCTTTAGAATTACCTTTTGGAAAAATCTGGTATAACGCTATGATCAGTAGATACAGTGAACTTGTATGAAAATGTCCTTGTGCCTAATCCGACATAGGGAAACAAGCCCTATTTGGTGTTCTTGCTGTGGCGCACATATCAACAGACTAGATGCTACTAATGAATTCTCTTTAATGCGTCCAATTATGAAAAGAATTGTAGTGATGTTTTGGCATGCAAATATTTTTTATCTAATTTTTAGTCCAGATATCCTAAAACACGAAGTTCTAATTAGGTAACTTAAATGGATGCAACCTAACCTCAAATGCAATGCAATCTTTTTGATATTTTTTATGCATGTGCCTAATCTAGTGATGTTGACCACTTTTACCTGATGTGCATTGCGTGGTTAATTGAGCATCTTACATAGTTGTGTAGTAAAAGGATTCGAGAAAAAACAAAATTTTCATAAGATGGAAGTTAACTGCTTTGGTGGAAATTAATAAAGTTGCAGTGCCAGAGGTCCTACTAGAAAGAAGATGAACAGGAGAAATGACATGATCATCTAAGTTGGACGGATCAATACGCCTGTTTGTAGTTATAGTTTTCTTATGGACTGCAAATGGAGTAATGTCCATTGTTCTGACTCCTATTCCACGTTATGTAGTTGAATCTTTTGATTGAAAAAATCTTTCGTGATTTCCTCCAGTGTCTACTGTCTCACATGATATTACCGAATGTGTATATCACGGTAATATGGCAATTTTAAAGTAGTCAATGAGGAATTTTGTGGGAGAAGATTGCATTGTATGCTCTTCTGCAATCCTCGTGTTAGTCAAATACTCTGTCTTCCCATTGTTCTTTAACAATACTTATAAAGTACGTGATTAGGTGCAAGAGAGTATCCAATATAGGGAATCGGTGTAAATCTGGTATGTAAGATATTCTAGATACTGCATGATGATACTGTTGGAATTTTAAGTTTGGTGCATTTTCCTGTCTCTTGCTCATCCTTTTTAAATGCTCTTTCATAATTTTTTTTTTTTTGGGATATCATCACTGTGATAAAATTTTCTGTTTTGCACTATTTCCCGTATATAATGTTTCAGTTTGTGTGGAGTAATGGTATTTATTTGGACTCTTTGCGCAGCAATCTGAAGTGCTTTACCACAATGATTATGTCTAGTTGCAGTGCTGTCTGGTTCTTGCAGAAGTCATTTCCAGAGATTCGTCTAAGAGTGTCTCCAAGCATTGTTTTATTCTATTTATAATTGTTACTACAAAGTGTCATTTGTTTTTTATTGCTTTCACTCTGATATTCCTCGGAGACGGTTGTGTAGCATAAGACTGCACAGCGATTTTGATTTGGTAGGAGGTTTGATGAGGCATGCCCTTTCATCTCCTTTGTAGCTTTGAATGAAGCACTCAAAGAGGAAATACAACATCTGAAGGTACTAACTGGCCAAGCTATGCCCAACGGTGGACCCATGATGAACTATGCTTCCTTTGGAAGTGGCCAGCAGTTCTATCCCAACAACCATGCGATGCACACTCTTCTGGCTGCACAGCAGTTTCAGCAGTTGCAGATTCAGACACAGAAGCAGCAACACCAGTTTCAACAGCATCAACTGCATCACCAACTTCAGCAGCAGCAGTTACAGCACGAACAGCAGCAACCAGTTGGGGACTTGAAATTCAGAGGACCTATTCCTTCTCCTAATCAGAAAGATGGTAATGCAGCAGAGTCAAATTCTTCTAAAATGGAGTGAGGAGCTGCCTTTGGGCTTTGTATCGAAAACAGTCATCTCCTCTTAGTCTGTCACTAGCAGTATTAATCACCATCGGTCATCAGATTAGACACATACCTCTCCCTTTGAGAATTTCACAAAAAAAAAAGTAGCACTAGATTTAGACTTTTTATGAGACGGATACTGTTGAATGCATTTATTTGTTTATTTTTTGTTGATGTGTTGTTTAGATCTTTGATCTGGATTGAAGTTTCTCATAGTAGGTTTGCTTTGTGAATTAGTTACTTGTTGGGTTCCTGTAGTGATTTGGTATAACCGAGAATTTTAGTCTAAACTGGCTGCTTCTGAATTGCCCTTTACCCTTTTTTTGCTGTGAAGTTTGCGGAAGGGGAATCCAGGTTTACTAAGTGTGGACTCAGCTGACTGTATCGACCCCTGGTCTTAAAATTTCTTCATTTCTTCTTGCTTCACTAACTGTAACCGCATTTCGGGCATTGCACATGGAACAAAAAACACGATGTCTTGCTTCATGTTATAACTTCTCGAGATTATGTCAGATTTTCCATCCCTTCTGTCAGTTTGATTCGTCGCTGTTCAGGTAATCTGATTTTTCTGATGTGTAACTCAATATCACGGCAATGCCATTCTGTTATCGAAAAAGGGCACAGAGGTTTGTGTTCCTAGATGAAGTGGTAAACTTTGAGGCGGACCACATCCTTAGTTACCTGTTTAACCTGTAGCTAGTATTTCCTCTAACATCTAGGGGGAGGTCTTAAAATGCTGAAGGGCCAAGTTAGAAATACTTGGAGCAAGCCGATAGTTGATAAGCACTCTGCAGTTTTTCTTTATCCATACACTATGCATGTGTCACTTTCTCCTTATTGGTTTCTCAACTCTTCAATCTTAGTGGGAGTCGTTTTGCGAATCAAAGAGAGAACTTCTCTATTCAGGGAATATGGTTCCTCTGACTGTAGTACTGCTCTATACTTTATACTCCGAGTTCAAATGTAGCTTTATTTACAGATCAAAAGATGAGAACGTGGGGATTTTTGTGTCCACCGTGTTCAGATATACTTGAACAAGCTTTCTTTTGTTGTCTTTTGAGAGGTCATGTAGACCGACGAATATTCAGTATGAACCTAGCTGCGACATCTATTGTAAGCAAATTGTTCAATCTTGGTCGACAATACTTCCGTGTCGGTGGTCGTCGTTGTGCAGAAGCTAAGGCAGGATAGCAAGTGCGAGGACATTAAAATGCAGAGCCGAACGGTGATACCATTGCGATTGTAACTTCATGATGTCGAGAATCCAATAAAAATAACATGCTAAGGGTTTTCATAGAAGCACAATTAAGTTTAACAAGGCATACCCCAAAACTACCGTAATCGTGACCAAAGGGAAGCAGTGAAAATGCGTGAAAAAGCAAAGAAAGCAAACTCTCAAGGATAAGGTAGAGTGGCAATGTGGTTGTGAGCCACAGTTCCAATCCAAAGCTTCCCATCTGCTTCCCTAACTTCACTCACTAACTTCATGACCGCACCCTTCCTATCCTCAAGAACTTCCAAGATCTCTCCGTCCTCGCCGAACCGCGAGATGACCGTGTACATCCGCATCCCCATCGGCCTCGCCAAAATGCTCATTCTTATCGGCAATCTGAAGTAGATGCTCTTAAACCATGGATTGTGACTGAGCAGCTCTTGTGCCGGTGTCCTGCAACAATCTATGGCCACCCAGAACTGCCCCTTCTCGTTAATCCTCACATTGTCCGGATAGCCCGGAAGATCCGCGATGACTTCAGTTGTCCCGGTTTTTGGACCCTCCAGCCAGTACTTCATCAACCTGAGACTAACTCAAAATTTAATCAGTCTGAGGTGACACGATACATCAACTAGTCCGTTTCACAACTATACTAATCATTAATTTTACACCAAGTGTTCATATTTAGCCTAACAGGGAAGCAAACCGAAATCATCGGAAGCAAAATCTAGAACTTCTCTTAGAAAATGGTGGTTGAACAGAGAGTACACGTTATATCTGCAATTCCGGTAGCAGCGGATTACCTGCAATTTGTGGTCTCAGTGAAGAGGAGGAAGTTTTGGTTCCTAGACAATTGGACTCCATTGGGGAAGGCCAAGCCTTCCAAAACGACATGAGTTGTATTAGTGGGAGGGTCGTATCTGAGGAGCCTCCCAGTTGCTTCTCCTTCCAGCAGTATATAGAAATGGTTCCTTCACATAAAAAACAATCACAATGTCCACACTTACGCCGAAAGATTTGACGAAAAAAGAGACGAGTACATGGGAATGTAGTATGTATTTCACTTACACTCTGTCATATCTGGTGCTAGTATCAGTGAAGAAGATGGAGCCATTGCTGTGGAGGTCAAGGTCATTTGCAAAGAGGATGGGTTGACCATGCACATGTGTGGCCAAAGGAGTTGCATACCCTCCTTCTGGTCCAACCACCAGCAGCCCAAAGTAGGCATCCGCTATGTAAAGCTGTCCACTCTCCTTGTTGAACCTCAGCCCTAGAGGCCTCCCACACTTCTTCTCCACCTTCCATTGCTTTGGTGTGGTTGAGTCCACCCCTTTTGCGCACACTTTCTCTGACCTGACAATTCTCATCAATGTCACTCCCAAATCACATGTTAGCTTGTTGAATATGACATGATATGTTGCATACTAGAGATGAATTCGATAGCATTTAGCATATGTTTATGTTGGCACGACTACGATTGTGTCTAATCGTTTCGAGTTGTAAAGTGGTGCAATTAGATTTAATCTATGTTTGGATAGCATACATGCCAAGTGGACTTTGAAAGGTGTTTTCAATGCTCTCTGTTGTTAATGAGCAAGTGACATAATTTTGAGAGACCTCACCAATTTGGAGTTACGAAAGCAAATGTCTCCCACCCAACGCCCTCCCCCATCCACCTGACCACCCGCCCGTCGGCTAGGCCTGCGTAAGGCCCGCGCCCCAGCTGGTCGAACTCCAACGACTCGGGCCCGAAGACTTGGTCCACAAACTCCAACTTCCCTAACCGCAGCTTGCTCTGGTTGTCCCTAGGCCAACTCTCCATGACCCTCTTGTAAGGTGCAATGGCATGCCTCACAGGCCTGAATTCATGCCCTCCCACCGGTCCCATGTTGAATGGGTCCACCATGCAAAACCCTAACAATGCTACTGCAACAACATACACCAGCAGCTGCTGCAATGAAGTCTCATCTTTGAGTGAACCCTTCTTCTCCATCTTTCTTCAGAGGGCTCCAAATGCAAAAGGGCAAAAGGGGGTCTCCACTCTTTGTGGGTGGTTCTTGAATATGAGGGTTGTGGTGATTGGTAGGGACTGATATGAGATAAAGAGAAGGGTGAGCAGAGGCATTACATGCATTGTATGTGAGGGGATTTTCAAAGTGTTTGGAGTGGGAGTAGGTGGTCGGCCTGTTGTTGGTCATGCTCACGGATTGTCCGTTCATCTGTTTTTTCCTTGTTTGTAGAGAAACCAACACAAAACCAACTTTTCCATTTGAGAAAGTGGCCAAGACTCATAGCCTCATTTGGTGTGACATGGAATCTTGGCTGGCCCAGAGGATAACTAAAATGGGTTTGCGCCAAAAATTCATTTTTGTTTCTTTTTCCTTTCTTTTTAAGATAACACGGGTATTCAAATCTTAGACTCAACTAATCCTTAGGAATGCATGTAATCCAACATGTCCACATGCATATGTAAAGCTCCATGTATAGGGTGATACGGATAGTCTCTAAGGTTACTTTGAGTGAGAGACGCTGTGATTTGAATATGAAATCGGTATCATCTAAACCAAATGCTTCACCGTTCCACTAACCTTTTGAAGTTACTTGCAAGAAGAACATTACATAATGAATTTGGTCGAGTGATGAATCATAAGCTCCATGTATAGGGTGATACGGATAGTCTCTAAGGTTACTCTGAGTGGGAGACGCTGTGATTTGAATATGAGATCGGTAATATCTAAACCAAATGCTTCACCGTTCCACTAACCTTTCGAAGTTACTTGCAAGAAGAACATTACAGAATGAATTTGGTCGAGTGATAAATCATAAGCTCCATGTATAGGGTGATACGGATAGTCTTTAAGGTTACTCTGAGTGGGAGACGCTGTGATTTGAATATGAGATCGGTAACATCTAAACCAAATGCTTCACGGTTCCACTAACCTTTCGAAGTTACTTGCAAGAAGAACATTACAGAATGAATTTGGTCGAGTGATGAATCATAAGCTTCATGTATAGGGAGATACGGATAGTCTCTAAGGTTACTCTGAATGGGAGACGTTGTGATTTGAATATGAGATCGGTAATATCTAAACCAAATGCTTCACCGTTCCACTAACCTTTCGAAGTTACTTGCAAGAAGAACATTACAGAATGAATTTGGTCGAGTGATGAATCATAAGATGTCTTGCAATAAAGCACCCACCAAGGCTACAAATGTCGTCTATATAATGATGAAGGCTAAAAGTTCCAATGGGGGCTTGGGTGTCCGTCGAAACATGGCTAAGATATGACTTGCATCCATCTATTTACGATGTTAAATGTGTTCATTGGAAGTTTAAACTGTGATTCTTCTGCCTCTTTATTCTCGTGGTAGATCCAAATGTTATACACAAAGGAAAATTGAGATAATCCAATGCAGTGGCCGGCACAGAAATCTAACTTCAAGGTGTATATACATAGAACACCTTGCAAGTTTCACGAACAAATTAAGTGCAGATTTTTATTTCAAATTAGCTTATTCGTATGTATGGATAATTGGAAAAATTGTCAAAAAAGTCGTAGGCCTTTTGCACTTTTGTCAATTCAGTCCTAAACCTTTTAAGTTTGCCGATTGAGTCATAGACCTTTTCACTTTTTGCTGATTCAATCCTATTGGCCGAAAATCGATGACGTGGACGTTAGTCGTCCTACGTAGCATCGCCGACGTTAACATGGATAATTTTTAATAATTTTTTAATAATTTTTTTTTATTTTTTCTGTTTTTCCTTTTTCCCTTTTTTCCTTTTCCTTATTTTTTCCCTTTGCCCAGCCTCAACCTCCGCCAGATCGGGCGAGGGCAGCCCTCCCCTGGGCAAGCGAGGGAAGCCCTCGCCGACCTCTTGCCCGGTGAGGCCGACCCTCGCCGACCCCTTGCCCGGCGAGGGCGACCCTTGCCTAGGCGTTTGTGGGCGGCCCTCGCTTGGGTTGACGAGGGCGGGCGAGGCCTGTCCTCGCCCGCCCCTAGCGAGGGTGGCCCTTGCCTGGGATAGCAAGGGTTGCCCTCACCGGGGGTCGGCAAGGGCGACCCTCGCCTGAGGCCGGCGGAGGAAAAAAAAGGAAAAGGAAAAAAAGAAAAAGACAAAAAGGAAAAAAGGAAAAAATAAATATACATATTTGAAAAATATTGTTAAAAAATATCGACGTGAGCGTCGGCGGTGTCACGTAGGACAGCCGGCGTCCAGGTTGGCGATTTCCGGCCAATAGGACTGAATCGATAAAGGTGAAAAGGTTTAGAACAGAATCAGTAAACTTAAAATGTTTGGGACTGAATTGGTAAAAATGCAAAAGGTTTAGGACTTTTTTGAACAATTTTCTCATGGATAATCTTCAAAAAAAGAAAAAAAAAATGGAGCAAGATATATAAAAAAAATAGTAGTCGAAGTTTTATAAAACATAAGGAGAGACGTTTAAATGTCTAAACATATATGCGAACTCTTTTTGGAGAATCTTTTGTCACATCTTCCGCAATAAGCATTTTTCAAAGAATGATGTGATGGGGCAGCTAATGCTTAATCATAATCTAATAAGAAATAAATATTTCATTACAGCTCAATGAGAGTGCACATCACCGTTGATGATGCGAGTCTAAGTGATCGGCCGTTGATTGTGCTATGAAGCTATAATAAATCCGTTCTTGTGGAAGGAATGAGTTTCTGCAGATTATAGCAAGTTGATCTATTTTTCAAATTTGCACTGGATTGTAACACTTTGTGATGAATTTGTCTTGAAGTTATGTACCTATCTTTTAAGTGAAATGAAAATTTCCTTATGAGAAAAAAAACTGGGATCAATCTTCTTGCTCCTTATAGCTTGAGATCATCTCTTTTTATCCATTATCTAAATTTTATTTGAATTTCGACATTTTTTGTTTGTTTGAATTGTAGTACTTAAAATATTTGTGGAACAACAAACTAATACATTAAAACCTACGAGCTTTTCTATTATCTTCTCCGGGAACAATTTCAAATTACATATACTTTTACATAATGCTATATTCATTTTATTTTCTGCTGAGTAGATTTGCTTTGGCGGACATGAGATATATCAAAATAATTGGATATAAAAAAGTATCTAAAATTGAATGAAATGTCACTCTTTTTATCTTCTTTTTGTTGCAGACTGTCATTTTTAGTCCTTTTTCTTTTATATATATATATATTTGGGGTTCATCGACCGCCGACCCCAACTAGTTTGGGATAAATGAGATGTTGATGTTGATGTTTGTTGCGATAGTTACAGTAAATGAGTATTAAGAAAAAAAATTCATATAATAAACTATCCTTCAAATCATATTATCGCTATTTTAAATTAAGCAAATAAATTGACTACTTATTCACATGTTTGAATAAATTATGCTTGAAAATATGAACAAGATATACTTCTCTTTCTAACTTAGTTTTTAATAAACTGAATAAGTTATGTATAACAATAAATTTACATGTTCACACTTTTTTCAATTTTAAAATTAACAAGACATAAAAGTCTAAAGGGATAAATGTTTCGAAAGGATAAGAATAATAATTTTGAAAATATTTTGTGTCCTTTGAATTCTTCTCAAATTCAAAATCAACAAGAGATGAATATTAGAGAATACATTTGATACGCTTTCTCTTTATCCTTTTCTTTCTTGAAATTCAAACTCCATAAAAGATCAAACTTCGGAGATAACAAATCCATGAAACAATATTTAATGTGCGAATGTGATCTACGATGTGCCTTGCTATATGACAATCGCAAAGGCAAAGTAGAGTACCAACATGGCGATCTCCCTCCAACAACTCAACAATGTAATCTTTTCAATTTCTAAATAAGATCTCGAGATCATCTCTTTTTATCCGTTGGCTAAATTTGATCAGAATTGTAGTACTTAAAAAATTATTCAAACAACAAACTAATAAATAAAAGTTTATGAACTTCTCCCTTATCTTATTTTGAACCAATTTCCAATCCCGTGAACTTTACATAAAACTATGTTTATCTTTATTTTCTACTGATTTGCTTTTAAAGCAAATCAGTAGAAAATAAAGATAAACATAGTTTTATGTAAAGCAAAACAGTAGGTTCATTGATTATATAAATATGTGGGTATTTTGCATCTAGACTTTGTGTAATTAATAAGAGTTTAGCATGAGGTGTATGTCATGTTAATTCAAAAGGGAAAAGAAGAAGAAGAAAACTTCTTTATCTAAGGGGAAGCTTAAAGGACGAATTTTTGAATTAACATGACATACACCTCATGCTAAACTCTTATTAATTACACAAAGTCTACACAGAAAACACCGACATATTTATGGAATCAATGAACCCCTCATGAGTCATACGATCATCTTATCTCTTTGAATTTTCTTTCTTCAAATATATGTTGAAATTAGAGTGAGAAACAGAGCAAGAGAAAATCCCAACGAATTTATAATCTCCTCATTCCATCCTCTTTATCTTTTTTTCTTTAAATTATCTGTTGAAGTTAGAGTAAGGATCAGAACAGATCAAGAGATAATCCTGGTGATTAGAATTTGAGTGCGAAAGACCAAACAAAGTGCGGAAAAAAACAGTAACTTGCAACACTACAATGAAGTACCAAAATCAGTCTATGAAACATCGGCATAAAGAACAAAGTCCCCTTAAAACATCTGAGAAAATCTGTGCAAAGAAGAAGAAGATCATCATCAGAAAGAGTTCGCGTCGGCCCAAGCACACCCCTATGCGCATCCTTTTCCCATAGCTGCACCTCCATCCAACTAGCAGCAAGAATAGATTAACATAAACCACTATGGTAAATGAAAATGCCAAAATTTTGAGAACGGGACCGAGATGCTCGAGGGCAAGATGAATCAGGGCCGCGGCGCCTAAAACTGCGAGAAGGACAGAGATGAGCGCCACCTCTGTGAAAATCCGTATGACATGTCCGTCCGCCTAGCTATACCCGATTCTAAATCTGGAACTAGAGTATCTTCGGTTCCATTTGACTTCACACTCGGTGGCGGATGACTCTTGAAGGTCTGGTGGTGGATTCGCCATTGATTGACAGTAGTTGATGGATGATGGAAGAGCAACAAAGGATTGACAGGAGTTGATGGATGATAGAAGAGCAACAAAGATGAAAAAGATATATTCAAAGGATGAATTGAATTTGAGTACAAAAAGACAAGAAAAGATGCAGACACGGAAAGAAGAGCAATTTCCAAACCTACAATGAAGTACCAAAATCAGTTTGTGAAACATAGGCGTCAAATCTGAAACCCAAAAAAAAAAGAAAAAAAGATCCGAGCTAAGAAAATCTATGCTAACGTTAACCCCTCTTCCTCTTGGTCACCATTTATCACTGTACTTCCTCACGATAACGAATAAAAACAAGATCAGGTAGAATTCCAGGTGGAACAACCACAACAGTGCGCGCGCCATTTTGCCATAACCGCACGTCCATCCGACTAGCAGCAAGAAGAGAGTAACAGATACCACCCCAGCGCATGAAAATGCCAAAATTTTGACAACAGGAGCAACGGGATGGTTGAGGGCAAAATAAACCAGGACCGCGGTGATATTAAGTACGGCGAGGATGACCACTCCGTTGAACGTGGCCTTGTAATATTCGTCAGAGAAGCACCTAGCTGCGCAATTATGTGCTGGTTGAGGGGCATTTAGGTCTCCTCCTGGGAGATCCATCGGCTTCGGTATGGCCGATTCTAAATCTCCAACTGGGGTATCTCCTGTTCTTTTGGCTGACTCTTGAAGGTCTGGTGGTGAATTCGCAGCCATTGATGGATGATGGAAGAGCAAGGAAAGATGAAAAAGATACCTGCAAAGAATGAATGAAAACAGAGAGATATAGTCTTTGTAAGGTATTATAATATCAATTACAATGCATTAGAATCGGATAGGCACGATCCTGATCCTAATCCTAAAGAGAGAGTATCTATTATTTGAAACCAACGACGATTTCTGCTCTTCTTTCGACTAATAGGATGAAGAAAAAGATAGGTGTCATCGAGGGAGGCATCTCATCTAACATCATCTACCACCAAAAAAAAAAAAAAAAAAAAGGCAAAGAGGGTAAGTTTCTTCCCTTTCGAAAAGTGTTTTTGCCTTGACAACGATCCCTACCAATTTTTTTTTCTCAAGAAGCTTTTATCAAGCATCTAAAAGAGAGCTACGAGCTGGCCAAGGGAAAATACTAAGCTAAAATTAAACTACGCCCAGCAAGTATTGCAAATTTCTACTCTCGAATCATATAACAGCATGTCTAAAATTTTATATATATAGAGTAACTACAAATTAGACAAAATCAAGTTTATCATATGCGAATGTATCAAAACCAAGATCTTCGGGAATGAACTCTAAAGTGCTGTATTACCTAACCTACCCAGCTAATACAGTGAATGGGTCGAGCAGACGAGATGAGCAATACTCACACTAATGCGAATCAGACATTTCATCAAACAGTTTGTATGCGGGGAAAATATTGAATCTATTCACAAAATCTAAGAGGAGAGGAGAATGCTGAAATTACCTGGTCACATAGAGTTGTGATTTTGAATCCAATCGAGAAAGAAAACTTTGATGTTCTTCCGCGAACGAAAACAGCACCAACGGAGAAGTGGCGATTATCAAGGCTGACAATCTCTCTGAGCACCGGAAATCGTTCAGTGAATGAAACGACACCGACAGAGAAGCAGCGGTGATCGACAGTGGACAATCCGCGAATCAGTTTTTGCCGATGTTCTTCCGCTCCAGAAAAAAAAAAAAAAATTCGAAGCTTTTCTCAGTGAAATCTGTAAAACCCCCCCTTCCTTCTCGAACGTGCTCTCCAAATCAAGTGATGAAACCATCATGGATCGAATCTTCACCGGGGAATAGAAAGACGACCGCGAGAGCTGAACAAAAGTAGACTAGAATCGCAATGAGGGATGCGACTGGATCTGCGGGGAAGTGACGGTTCTGGTGATGATCTTTCCCCAGTCGAGTGATAAATCATCCACGACTCTCTTCCATGAATGGGCTCTCTCTTTTCATGGGCTTTGTTGTGCTTTTGGGATCATTGTGTGCAGATTTCAAGACCTGTGCAGCAAGTTCTTTGTTGTAGAATCTCGTCAGAGAAGGATCATTTAAGGTAGGGTTTTTACTTCTTCCATTGGTATTAAACTCCTAGATATCATGGGACGGGCAACAAGAAATTCCAACTTCAAGGGGCTTAAGCCGAGTTAGTAAGTCGACTATAAAATTGCACTCTCGATTGCGATAGTTGGCATAGTTATCAAAAAATCTCTGACCAAAAAAAAAAAAAAAAAAAGCTGAGGTAGAATCTCTGAGGAGAGATTATATATGTTCTTCACAAACTTCATTTAACTGTCTTGCTTTGGATAGTGACGAATTTAGCACGTTTTGAGCTCATATCCGGCAAACCTCCCGGCAATCTTGATCCTATGATAGCAACTTCTAATTTAGTGACGCATTACAAACTGTGATCACCCACATTATTTAGAGACGAGGCGATCTCTTCCATCTTTTTTTTTTTTTTTCCTTTTTTGGGTCTCATTAGACAAAGATCAATTTTCAATCGATATCCAAATCTAAACCCCCCAATAGGTTTCTTTTGAATGATGGCGTTAAAGGTATACATCTCTCCCTCCCTCCGCGTTTCATTCCATGTCTTCTTTACTATTTTCTTACCCTTTTTTCCTTTTGTCTTCTTCATTGCGGCGGCCATGACCGCTCAAGCTCATTCTCGCAGACACCATGGCTATGACGCCCCCACAACATCAAGCTCAACACATCTTCTTTTCGATATATATTTAGCATTTGATATTTTAAAAATTTTGACAACATATTGTTGACACCTGATTTTTAATCAGTCTTTAATATATATATAAATACAATAGAAATTCATAAAATTTGAAAATCAACTTTGACATCTTTGGCTAGTCCATTTTTGAACCAAAAAATAATTTCCGGAATTTTTTTGAATTTCTCTTGTCCGAATCTGTCCAAAAGAAAATTAAAAAAATGGCAAATTAAATCATGTAAAGATCATAAGTCAATCAATCAATAGAAATGACCAAAAAAAAAAAAATCTGGAAGAGGCTTGCGTAAGCCCATCACATTGCTCACGCTTGGATTGGTTTCCTTTTAGGTTTTGGGCCAAGTCTTTATTTTTCCAATATATTAATGAACACATATGGCCCAGACAAGTTTTGTTCTTCTAGTCCGTTTCTCTTTAAAACCGGCCCGACCAAAAACGACGTCCTCTAATCACTCAATAAGAACCTTCATTCATCCTAGGTGCAAGCTGTCGCTGTCAAGTGGTACAATGAGGTGGCGTTTTGGGGGAGGTAAGTAACGGTTTTTCGGATTCCAATCCCAACCAAAGAATCTATTGAGGGCAGCAACGTACATGGAGAGAAGGAGGGCTACGAGTTGGTCGGTGGATGAGGGTTCGAATTTTTAGAAAAAAAGAGAGGAGAATGAGGTGAAAATCGAGAGTGAGGGAGAGAGGAAGCCGAGAGAGTTGGAGGGGTGCGAGAGAGTTCCTGAAGAAAAAGACATCAAAACATCATCCATTTCAACCATAATTGGCAATTGCACGGAATGGACATTGTAGCCGGATCTGTTCCCGTCCCGACGAGCCAAAAATCATGCGCATATACAGAGACGATTAATCCATCCTCTCGCACAGATGACTTCCCGTGAAGACCAAATGAAAATCACCTAAATCAAATAAGAATTGGTGCATAATTGAACAAAAAAAAAAATCACTTAAGTATCTATTTTTTCAATCTATTAATGAATACTTATAGCCCAGATAAGTTGTGATCGTCTAATCCATTTCTCTTTAAAACCGATCCAACCAAAGACAACGGCCTCTCATCACTCAATAAGAACCTTCATTCATCATAGGTGCAAGCTGTCGCTGTCAGGTGGTACAATGAGGTGGCGTTTTGGGGGGGAGGGAAGTAACGGTTTTTGGGATTCTCAATTCAAACCAAGAAATCTGTTGAGGGCAGCAACGTACAGGGAGAGAAGGGAGGCTACGAGTTGGTCGGTGGACGGGGGTTCGAATTTTTAGAAAAAAAGAGAGGAGAATGAGGTGAAAATCGAGAGTGAGGGAGAGAGGAAGCCGAGAGAGTTGGAGGGGTGCGAGAGAGTTCCTGAAGAAAAAGATCTCAAAACATCATCCATTTCCACCATAATTGGCAATTACACGGAATGGGCAATGTAACCGAATCTGTTCCGGTCCCGGCGAGCAAAAAATCACGCGAAAATACAGAGACGATTAATCCATCCTCTCGCATAAACGACTTCCCATGAAGAACAAATGAAAATCACCGAAATCGAATAAGAATTGGTGCACAATTGAACACAAAAAAAAAAAAAAATCACCCAAGTCTCTATTTTTCCAATCTATTAATGAAAACTTATAACCCAGACAAGTTTTGATCTTCTAGTCCATTTCTCCTTAAAACCGACCCAACCAAAAACGACGTCCTCTCATCACTCAATAAGAACCTTCATTCATCCTAGGAGCGAGCTGTCGTTGTCAGGTGGTACAATGAGGTGGCGGTTTGGGGGGAGGGAAGTAACGATTTTTGGGATTCCCAATCGCAATCAAGGAATTTGTTGAGGGCAGCAACGTACATGGAGAGAAGGGGGGCTACAAGTTGATCGGTGAACGGGGGTTCGGATTTTTAGAAAAAAAGAGAGGAGAATAAGGTGAAAATCGAGAGTGAGAGAGAGAGGAATAAGAGAGAGTTGGAGGGGGTGCGAGAGAGTCCCTGAAGAAAAAGATCTCAAAATATCATCCATTTCAACCATAATTGGCAATTACACGAAATGGGCATTGTAGCCGAATCAGATCCGGTCCCGGTGAGCAAAAAATCAACCGCAAATACAGAGACGATTAATCCATCCTCTCGCACGGATGACTTCCCATGAAGACCAAATGAAAATCACCTAAATCGAACGAGAATTGGTGCACAATTGAACCCAAAAAATAAAAAAAATAAAAAAATAAAAAAACACAAAAGTCTCTATTTTTCCATTCTATTAATGAATACTTATAGGCTAGATAAGTTTTGATCTTCTAGTTCATTTCTCTTTAAAACCGACCCAACCAAAAACGACGATCTCTCATCACTCAATAAGAACCGCCATTCATCCTAGGTGCGAGCTGTCGTGTCAGGTGGTACAATGAGGTGGCGTTTTGGGGGAGGTAAGTAACGGTTTTTGGAATTCCCAATCCGAACCAAGGAATCTGTTGAGGGCAGCAACATACAGCGAGAGAAGGGAGGATACAAGTTGGTCGGTGGATGGGGGTTAGAATTTTTAGAAAAAAAGAGAGGAGAATGAGGTGAAAACCGAGAGTGAGGGAGAGAGGAGGCCAAGAGAGTTGGAGGGGTGCGAGAGAGTTCCTAAAGAAAAAGACCTCAAAATATCATCCATTTCAACCATAATTGGAAATTACACGGAATGGCATTGTAGCTAGATATGTTTCGGTCTCGGCGAGCCAAAAATCACACGCACATGCAGGGACGATTAATTCATCCTCTCGCACGGACGACATCCCATGAAGACCACATGAAAATCACATAAATCGAACAAGAATTGGTGCACGATTGAACACAAAAAAAAAAATCACCAAATTCTCTATTTTTCCAATCTATTAATGAATACTTATAGCCCAGACAAGTTTTGATCTTCTAATCCATTTCTCTTTAAAATCGACCCAACCAAAAACGACGACCTCTCATCACTCAATAAGAACCTTTATTCATAATAGGTGCAAGCTGTCGCTGTCAAGTGGTACAATGAGGTGGCGTTTTGGGGGAGGGGGGAAGTAACGATTTTTGGGATTCCCAATTCAAACCAAGAAATTTGTTAAGGGCAGCAACGCACGGCGAGAGAAGGGAGGATACGAGTTGGTCGGCGGATGGGGGTTCGAATTTTTAGAAAAAAAGAGAGGAGAATGAGGTGAAAATCGAGAGTGAGGGAGAGAGGATCTGTTCTGATCCCGTCGAGCCAAAAATCACACGCACATATAAAGACGATTAATCCATCCTTTCGCATAGACGACTTCCCATGAAGACCAAATGAAAATCATCGAAATCGAACAAGAATTGGTGCACAATTGAACAAAAAAAAAATTACCCAAGTCTCTATTTTGCCAACCTATTAATGAGTACTTATGATCCAAACAAGTTTTGATCTTCTAGTCCATTTCTCCTTAAAACCGACCCAACAAAAAACGACGTCCTCTCATCACTCAATAAGAACCTTCATTCATCCTAGGTACGAGCTGTCGTTGTCAGGTGGTACAATGAGGTGGCGTTTTTGGGGAGGAAAGTAACGGTTTTTGGGATTCCCAATCCCAACCATGAAATTTGTTGAGGGTAGCAACGTACAGGGAGAGAAGGGAGGCTACGAGTTGGTCGGTGGATAGGCATTCGAATTTTTAGAAAAAAAGAGAGGAGAATGAGGTGAAAATCGAGAGTGAGGGAGAGAGGAAGCCGAGAGAGTTGGAGGGGTGCGAGAGAGTTCCTGAAGAAAAAGATCTCAAAACATCATCCATTTCTACCATAATTGGCAATTACACGGAATGTGCATTGTAGCCGAATCTGTTCCGGTCCCGGTGAGACAAAAATCATGCGCAAATACAAAGGCGATTAATCCATCCTCTCGCACGGACGACTTCCCATGAAGACAAAATGAAAATCACCTAAATTGAACGAGAATTGATGCACAATTGAACACAAAAAACAAAAAAAAACAAAAAATACCCAAGTCTCTATTTTTTCGATCTATTAATGAATACTTATAGCTCAGACAAGTTTTGATCTTCTAGTCAATTTTTCTTTAAAACCGACCCAACCAAAAACGACGACCTCTCATCAGTCAATAAGAACCTTCATTCATCCTAGGTGCGAGTTGTCGCTGTTAGGTGGTACAATGTGGTGGCATTTTGGGGGAGGAAAGTAACAGTTTTTGAGATTCCCAATCCCAATCAAGGAATCTGTAGAGGGAAATAACGTATAGGGAGAGAAGGGAGTCTACGAGTTGCCCGGTGGATGGGGGTTCGAATTTTTGGAAAAAAAAAGATAGGAGAATGAGGTGAAAACCGAGAGTCAGGGAGAGAGGAAGCCGAAAGAGTTGGAGGGATGCGAGAGAGTTCCTGAAGAAAAAGACCTCAAAACATCATCCATTTCAACCATAATTTGCAATGACACGGAATGAGCATTGTAGCCGAATCTGTTCCGATCCTGACGAGCCAAAAATCACGCGCAAATACAGAGTCAATTAATCCATCCTCTCGCACGGACGACTTCCCATGAAGACCAAATGAAAATCACCTAAATCGAATAAGAATTGGTGCACAATTGAACAAAAAAAAAAATAGAAAATCACCCAAGTCTCTATTTTTTCAATCTATTAATGAATACTTATAGCCCAGACAAGCTTTGATCTTCTAGTCCATTTCTCTTTAAAACCGACCTAACCAAAAACGACATCCTCTCATCACTCAATAAGAACCTTCATTCATCTTAGGTGCGAGATGTCGCTGTCAGGTGGTACAATGAGGTGGCATTTTGGCGGGAGGGAAGTAACGGTTTTTGGTATTCCCAATCCCAACCAAGGAATCTCTTGAGGGTAGAAACATACATGGAGAGAAGGGAGGCTATGAGTTGGTCAGCGGACGGGAGTTCGAATTTTTAGAAAAAAAGAGAGAGGAGAATTAGGTGACAACCGAGAGTGAGGGAGGGAGGAAGCCGAGAGAGCTGGAGGGGTGCAAAAGATTCCTGAAGAAAAACACCTCAAAACATCATCCATTTCAATCATAATTGGCAATTACACGGAATGGGCATTGTAGCTGGATCTGTTCCGATCTCGGCGAGCCAAAAATCACGCGCATATACAGAGATGATAAATCCATCCTCTCGCGTGGATGACTTCCCATGAAGACCAAATGAAAATCACATAAATCGAACAAGAATTGGTGCACAATTGAAGACAAAAAAAATAAATAAATCACCAAAGTCTCTATTTTTCCAATCTATTAGTGAATACTTATAGCCCAGACAAGTTTTGATAGTCTAGTCCATTTCTCTTTAAAACCGACCCAACCAAAAACAACGACCTCTCATCATTCAATAAGAACCTTCATTCTTTGTAGGTGCAAGCTGTCGCTGTCAGGTGGTATAATGAGGTGGCATTTTGGGGGGAGGGAAGTAACGGTTTTTGGGATTCTCAATCCAAACCAAGAAAATTGTTGAGGGCAGCAACGTACAGGGAGAGAAGGAAGGCTACGAGTTGGTTGGTGGATGGACGTTCGAATTTTTAGAAAAAAAGAGAGGAGAACGAGGTGAAAACCGAGAGTGAGGAAGAGAGGAAGCCGAGAGAGTTGGAGGGGTGCGAGAGAGTTCCTAAAGAAAAAGACCTCAAAACATCATCTATTTCAACCATAATTGGCAATTACACGGAATGGGAATTGTAACCGGATCTGTTTTGGTTCCGGCGAGCCAAAAAACCACATGCACATACAGAGACGATTAATCCATCCTCTCGCACGGACGACTTCCCATGAAGACCAAATGAAAATCACCGAAATCGAACAAAAATTGGTGCACAATTGAACAGAAAAAAAAATCACCAAAGTCTCTATTTTTCTAATATATTAATGAAAACTTATGACCCAAACAAGTTTTGATCTTCTATTCTATTTCTCTTTAAAATCGACCTAATAAAAAATGACATCCTCTCATCGCTCAATAAGAACCTTCATTCATCCTAGGTGCGAGCTATTTTTGTCAGGTGGTACCAATGAGGTGGCGTTTTGGGGGGTGGGAAGTAACGATTTTTGGGATTCCCAATCCCAACCATGGAATCTGTTGAGGGCAGCAACGTACAGGGAGAGAAGGGAGGCTACGAGTTGGTCGGTGGACGGGGGTTCGGATTTTTAGAAAAAAAAAGAGGAGAATGAGATAAAAATCGAGAGTGAGGGAGAGAGGAAGTCGAGAGAGTTGGAGGGGTGCGAGAGAGTCCCTGAAGAAAAAGATCTCAAAACATCATCCATTTCAACCATAATTGGCAATTACACGGAATGTGCATTGTAGCCGATTCTGTTCCGGTCCCAGTGAGCCAAAAATCACGCGCAAATACAAAAACGATTAATCCATCCTCTCGAACGAGCGACTTCCCTTGAAGACGAAATGAAAATCACCTAAATCGAACGAGAATTGGTGCACAATTGAACCAAAATAAAAAATAAAAAATCACCAAAGTCTCTATTTTTTCAATCTATTAATGAATACTTATAGCCTAGATAAGTTTTGATCTTTTAGTCCATTTCTCCTTAAAACCGACCCAACAAAAAATAACGTCCTCTCATCGCTCAATAAGAACCTTCATTCATCGTAGGTGCGAGCTGTCGCTGTCAGGTGGTACAATGAGGTGGCGTTTTGGGGGGAGGGAAGTAACGGTTTTTAGGATTTCCAATCACATCAAGGAATCTGTTGAGGGCAGCAACGTACATGGGGAGAAGGGAGGCTACGAGTTGGTTGATGGACTGGGGTTTGGATTTTTAGAAAAAAAAGAGAGGAGAATGAGGTGAAAATCGAGAGTGAGGGAGAGAGGAAGCCGAGAGAGTTGGAGGGGTGCGAGAGAGTCCCTGAAGAAAAAGATCTCAAAACATCATCCATTTCAACCATAATTGGCAATTACACGAAATGGGGATTGTAGCCGAATCTGTTCCAATCCTGACGAGCCAAAAATCACGCTCAAATACAGAGTCAATTAATCCTTCCTCTCGCACGGACGACTTCCCATGAAGATCAAATGAAAATCACCTAAATTGAATAAGAATTGATGCACAATTGAATACAAAAAAAAATAAAAAATCACTCAAGTCTCTATTTTTCCAATCTATTAATGAAAACTTATTACCCATAAAAGTTTTGATCTTTTAGTCCATTTCTCTTTAAAACCGGCCCAACTAAAAACGACGTCCTCTCATCACTCAATAAGAACTTTCATTCATCCTGGGTGCGAGCTATCGCTGTCAGGTGGTACAATGAGGTGGCGTTTTGGGGGGAGGAAAGGAACGGTTTTTGGGATTCTCAATCCCAACCAAGGAATCTGTTGAGGGCAGCATCATACAGGGAGAGAAGGGAGGCTACAAGTTGGTTGGTGGACGGAGGTTCGGATTTTTAGAAAAAAAGAGAGGAAAATGAGGTGAAAATCGAGAGTGAGGGAGAGAGGAAGCCGAGAGAGTTGGAGGGGTGCGAGAGAGTACCTGAAGAAAAAGACCTCAAAACATCATTCATTTCAATCATAATTGGCGATTACATGGAATAGGCATTGTAGCCGGATCTGTTTCGGTCCCAGCGAGCCAAAAATCACGTGCAACTACAAAGACGGTTAATCCATCATCTCGCACAGACAACATGAAGACCGAATGGAAATCACCTAAATCGAACAAGAATTGGTGCACAATTGAACACACACAAAAACAATCACCCAAGTCTCTATTTTTCCAATCTACTATTTAATACTTGTGGCCCAGACAAGTTTTGATCTTCTATTTCATTTCTCTTTAAAATCGATCCAACAAAAAACGACGTTCTCTCCTCACTCAATAAGAACCTTCATTCATCCTAGGTGCAAGCTGTCGCTGTCAGGTGGTACAATGAAGTGGCATTTCTGGGGCAAGGAAGTAATGATTTTTGGGATTCCCAATCCCAACCAATGAATTTGTTGAGGGCAGCAACGTACAGGGAGAGAAGGGAGGCTACGGGTTGGTCGGTGGACGGGGGTTCGGATTTTTAGAAAAAAAGGGAGGAGAATGATGTGAAAATCGAGAGTGAGGGAGAGAGGAAGCCGAGAGAGTTGGAGGGGTGCGAGAGAGTACCTGAAGAAAATGACCTCAAAACATCATCCATTTCAACCATAATTGGCAATTACATAGAATGGGCATTGTAGCCGGATCTGTTCCGGTCCTGGCGAACCAAAAATCACGCGCATATACGGAGATGATTAATCCATCTTCTCGCACGGACGACTTCCCATGAAGACCAAATGAAAATCACCTAAATCGAACAAGAATTTGTGCACAATTGAACAAAAAAATGGTGGGCATTGTAGCTAAAAAGATTCCACTCCCAGTTATACCATTCTCAGATGTCAACACACACCGACGAGCGATGACGACTGGTTGGCAAACCCTCCCGCGCGCAGAAAATTAGTTTTCAATTTGGGGAGTATAACAGAATCGGGTGGAGGTCTGGAATGAGCAACAAAAAAGAAGAAAAGAGAATCTCCATTTGTTATCCACAACAAGACAAATAGAGAGAGAAGGAGGAGAGAGAAAAGTGCTCTCGGGAACCAATATCGTTCGCCATTGTTCTAGGAAGACCTGAGAGCTTCGAGCTCGATTTCCGGCCAATCTAGAAGACGCCGAGCGCTGCCAACAGTCTCAGAAGCTTCATCTTGGTTCAGGGAACACGTAGAACCCTGCCATCTTCACGAATAGTCCCAAAAGAGTCAGACCTCGAACAAACTCCCCTCCAGCTCGTACGCTTGTTTCACGCTCTCGATCAGTCAGGTAAGCATCCCTAACTTCTTTTGATGCTGTTTGATGCTTTATTTTGTAGGTTTTGAGCTAGAATAGGCTAGGACGAAACTTCGCCGGAGGCTTGCTTCGGCCGGAGCTAGGGTGGATAGTTTTAGGTCTGTTCTTGCCATGAAGTTGACGTAAGTTGATGAGGGGATCTTGAGGAGTAGTTTGGGATCGAAATGGAGAAGAAATGGCAAGGTTTTCATGTCGGTTTGGTTTAGGCCGACCCGGGACCCATATGATCTGGGCCGGGGGCCCGCAAGGCGAGGGTTGGGTCAACTCGACCCGGTCCGAATAATATCTTTCAATAAAAATCAGAAAATAATAAAAATTTCAGAAAACAATAAAAAAAAAATCCAAAAAAATGGAAAATTCATCCGAAAAATCCCAAAAAATCGGAAAATTTTCAGAAAAATTCAAAAATGATCTGTTAATGATTAGCCTTTATTTCGCCATGATCTTTATCTTAAGTAATACAAAATAGGAGCCAAATTGAATAAGCAATAAAAAAATCGAGAAAATGCAAAAAATTGGAAAATTTTTAGAATTGGGCCAAATTAAATAAGCAATAAAAAATAGAATTTGGGTCAGTGAACTTTATCTTAAGTAACACTAGAAGCTTTCCAAAAAGGAAATTGCATTAAGCAGGCGTCCTTACATTTAAGACCGACAGATGATGGCCAAATATTCAAATAAAAATATAAAAGAAAAAAAAATTCAAAAAAAAAAAAAAAAACTACGCCGTTTTGGTTTAGGCGGACTCGAGACCCATACGGTCCTAGCCGGTCGCCCGTGAGGCGTGGGCCGGGTCAACCCGACCCGATCCGGATAATATCTTTCATTAAACAAAATAAAATAAATAAAATAAAAATCAGAAAGCAATAAAAAAATCCAAAAAAAATGGAAAATTCATAAAAAAATATTCTAAACAAAAGTTGGAAAAACCAGAAAAAATCTAAAAAAATTAGGAAATGGGTCGTTTCGACTGACCAATCCTATTTTTGATGATTTTTCCCTCTCATTCTTTCCAAAATGATGATTTTGCCCCTCATGGGCAAATCGTCCCGAAAAACTCAGAAAAATCCCGAAAAATCTCAGAAATTAGGAAATGAGCATATTCAATCGGTCAATCCTATTTTTGACAATTCTGATTCCAAATCTTTTTCAAAATGACAATTTTGGCCCTCATGGGCAAATTGCTTCTTAATCCTTCCAAATCTTTTCCAAAATGACAATTTTGCTTCTCATGAAGGGGCAAAATTGTCTCAAAATCCTTCCAAATCTCTTCCAAAATGAAAATTTTGCTCTTCATGGGCAAATTGTCTTCAAATTTTCCCAAGTCGTTGGTTGTTTTGGAAACCTCGTTCCACCTACTTTCGTTGGGTATGAACAGTCTTTTTTGATTGTGCACGAAAATCGAGATTTGCGCACGAGAAAACACCCCGGCGGTTGGTTTTTCAAACTATGATTTTTTCGAAAAATGAGTTAAAACTGCGATTTTGACTGAGATTTTAGTCGCGTTGTCGTCCGACTCACCATCGGTTGTGCTCGCCCATCCCATCATCCATTTTATAGAAAAAGGGAAAATCACGAAAAAATTCCAAAAAATAAAGAAAAATTCCAAAAAATTGGAAAATTTTCAAAAAAATTCAAAAATCATCTTTTATTGCTTGATTAGAGTAATTAGCCTTTATTTCGCCAGTGATCTTTATCTTAAGTAATAAAAAATAGGAGCCAAATTGAATAAGCAATAAAAAAAATTCGGAAACATTCAAAAATTGGAAAATTTTCAGAATTGGGCCAAATTGAATAAGCAATAAAAAATAGAATTTGGGTCAGTGATCTTTATCTTAAGTATACTTCAACACTAGAAGCTTTCCAGAAAGGAAATTGCATTAAGCAAACGTCCTTACATTTAAGAGCCAAATATTCAAATAAAAATAAAAAAGAATAAAAAAATTGAAAAATCGAAATATTCAAATAAAAAAAAAAACTACGTCGTTTTGGTTTAGGCCGACCCGGGACCCATACGGTCTGGGCCGGGCTCCTGCGAGGCTTGGGCTGGGTCAACCCGACCCGGTCCGGATAATATCTTTCAATAAAAAATCAGAAAAACATTAAAAAAATATCAGAAAACATTAAAAAAAATCCAAAAAAATGGAAAATTCATAAAAAAAAAATTTCTAAAAAAAGTTGGGAAAATCAGAAAAAAATCTCGAAAATTCCAAAAAAATCTAAAAAAATTAGGAAAATGGTCATTTCGACTGGCCAATCCTATTTTTGATGATTTCACCCTATCATTCTTTCAAAAATGACGATTTTGCCACTCATGGGTAAATCGTTCCGAAAAACTAAGAAAAATCCCGAAAAATATCAGAAATTAGGGAATGGGCACATTTAACTGGCTAATCCTATTTCTCACGTTTTTGATTCCAAATCTTTTTCATAATGACAATTTTGCCTTTCATGGGCAAATTGTCTCCAAATCCTTCCAAATCTCTTCCAAAATGACAATTTTGCCCCTCATGGAAAAATTGTCTCCAAATCTTCCCAAGCCGTTGGTTGTTTCGAAAACCTCGTTCCGCCTAATTTCGTTGGGTATGAACAGTCTTTTCTGATTGTGCATGAAAATCGAGATTTGTGCGTGAGAAAACGCTCGGGCGATTGATTTTTTAAACTAAGATTTTTTCAGAAAATGAGTCAAAACTGCGATTTTGAGTGAGATTTTCGTCGTGTTGTCGTCCGACTCACCATCGGTTGTGCTCGCCCATCCCATCATCCATTTTATAGAAAAAGGGAAAAATCACGAAAAAATTCCAAAAAATAAAGAAAAATTCCAAAAAATTGGAAAATTGTCAGAAAAATTCAAAAATGATCTTTTATTGCATGATTAGAGTAATTAGCCTTAATTTCTCCAGTGATCTTTATCTTAAGTAATAAAAAATAGGAGCCAAATTGAATAAGCAATAAAAAAATTCGGAAACATTCAAAAAATTGGAAAATTTTCAGAATTGGGCCAAATTGAATAAGCAATAAAAAATAGAATTTGGGTTAGAGATCTTTATCTTAAGTATACTTAAACACCAGAAGCTTTCCAGAAAGGAAATTGCATTAAGCAAACGTCCTTACATTTAAGACCGACAGATGATGGCCAAATATTAGTTTAGTTCACTCAAACATATGAAGAAAGATAAATCAAGGAAAATAGTGACTCACTAGTTAACTATATTTGCAGTAGTGACGTCCACTTTCCTAACAGAAGTAGGACAAGATTCTTCTCAAATATTAGATCACGTAGGTTTCCATGAAGCCAAATGCAAATTTGCAAGATCAATGCATGAAAGCTTGCAAAACAGGTAGGGGCCTCGGTGATAAGCAAAGCATCAGCATGAATTCCCTTCTATGTCGTGATTTTGTTGGAAATGGCACCTGAAATCGCACTATCTACAGGAAGTTTCTATTGGTCCAGAGGATGCTGCGTTCTCTAATGTTTTTAATAGAGGAATCTGGTATAACAGGAACAAAAACATACAATCATCATTCGTCGTAACTTTGAATGTTGTCAAACATCTCTGTTACCATTATGTCACGAGAGTTGAAATAAGCAAGAACTAGAGCATGGAAGCACAAGCACTGAACAAGAGCTCAGACTTATTCTCTTTCTTTGCTGCTCTTGGGTAATGAATTTTGCATATAATTCTAGAAGAGAGTGCAAACAATGACGCTCTTTTATGGGGAAAATTGGGTTTTGTGGAGCAGATGAAGGGATTAGACTCTTAATGCAATATATCCACCATAAAAATTCCAAGGAACGTACCAGTGTCACAAAAAACAGTCTTGCGCATAGTCGTCTGTTCTTTCCTTCTAAAATGTTGGTCAGGCTAAGACCTGACTCTTCTTCTTGTCCTGGGCCAGTAGGAGAATGTCTCCTTAAAAACTAAGCAACTACCCTGCAATAGTCCCAGGCAGTAAATTACAATAAGCACAAGCAAATAACTTACAATCGAATAGTTAAGCCTAGCTATTTAGCACTTAAAAAAAAAGAAGGATTCTGCACATGGTCCTCTATCACTGAATGAATAAGGACTCAAGGTCAACCCTTGTTCTGATTGACAACTGGCCAATTTCTTGTGATTTGCAGGATCCTACATTCTTGGTCAGACGGATATAGAATTAGAAGAAGAGTATTATGATGCTCAGCCCGCGCCGCGGACCCCCCGCCGCCTCCCGCGACCCCGCTGGTTGCGGCGGCGGTCCCCGACCCCGACGCCGCCGCCTGACGTGAACAGGTCCAGTTCTTGGTTCCAAATATTTGAAACCGGTTTGAATAGGTTTGGTCTCCGATTCCAAGGGAAGACCTAAGTTCCAAACCGATTTTAGAACTGGTTCTTAGTTACAGTAAAAACAACACAATTTCTCTAAGTTGAATCGGACTTTGCCTCCTCTCATTTGTTTCTTCTCCATTCGCTGTCACCTCTCTCTCTCTCTATTCTTTGGAGCAATATTTTTATGGATGAATTGAGAATGGAGTTTAAGAATTTAATTTGACGAATGGGACCGGAGTCTTATAATTTATGTTTTATGTTACGTGTTTGAACTTTTATTATTTATAATTGTACGTGATTACGCGTTTAAACTTTTCATCTACGTGGCCACGTGCTTAGCAGATAGGGTTTTATGTTGATCTTCTTTTACTTTGAGCCGTTTTGTTGCTTATATTATTTTGCTGTAAAAAATAAAATCACAAAAAGAAAAAAAAAAAAAAACAGGTTAGACCTTGAAATCGGATCCGAAAAACAGGTGTTCCTCGAACCTAACCACCCGAAACCAATCACCCCTACTCATACAAACATCTTATCTCTTTGAATTTTCTCTCTTCAAATATCCGTTGAAATTAGAGTGAGAAACATGCGATCGTCTTATCTTGTTTTTTTTCTTCTTTAAATTATTTGTTGAAGTTAGAGTAAGAATCGGAACAGATCAAGAGATAATCCTGGTTAATTGAATTTGAGTGCAAAAGACCAAACAAAGTGCGGAAAAAACAGCGGCATAAAAAACAAAGACCCTTTAAAACATCTGAGAAAATCTGTGCAAACACTGACCCATCTTCCTCTTGGTCACCATTCCTGAATGCACTTCATCGCAAAGAAGAAGAAGATCATCATCAGAAACAGTTCTCGGCGGGGGGGCCAAGCACACCCCGATGCGCAACATTATCATATACCACCCCATGCCAAAATTTTGAGAACAGGACTGCAATGCGTCGGCCTCGGTATACCCGACTCTAAATCTGGAACTAGAGTATCTTCGGTTCCATTTGACTTGACTCGATGGCCGATAACTCTTGACGGTCTGGTGGTGGATTCACCGGTGATTGACAGTAGTTGATGGATGATGGAAGGGCAACAAAGATTGACAGGAGTTGATGGATGACAGAAGAGCAACAAAGACGAAAAAAGATATCTTCAAAGGATGAATTGAGTTTGAGTACAAAAAGACAAGAAAAGATGCAGACACGGAAAGGAGCAATTTCCAAACCTACAATGAAGTACCAAAATCAGTTTGTGAAACATAGGCGTCAAATCTGAAATCCCCCCCCCCCCCCCCCCCAAAAAAAAAAACAAAGATCCGAGATAGTTAACCCGTCTTACTCTTGGTCACCGTTTATCACCGTACTTCAGCGCGATGACGAACAACAACCACATCAAATAGAATTCGAGGTGGAACAACCACAACCCTGTGCCCGCCATTTTGCCATAACCGCACGTCCATCCGACTAGTAGCAAGAAGAGAGTAACAGATACCACCCCAGCGCATGAAAATGCCAAAATTTTGACAACAGGAGCAACGGGATGTTTGAGGGTAAAACAAACCAGGGCCGCAGCGATATTAAGTACGGCGAGGATGACCACTCCGTCGAACGCGGCCTTGTAATATTCGTCAGAGAAGCACCTAGCTGCGCAATTATGTGCTGGTTGAGGGGCATTTAGGTCTCCTCCTCGGTATGACCGATCTCCAACTGGGGTATCTCCTGTTCTTTTGGCCGACTCTCGAAGGTGTGGTGGTGGATTCGCAGCCATTGATGGATGATGGAAGAGCAAGGAAAGATGAAAAAGATACCTGCAAAGAATGAATGAAAACAGAGAGAGATATAGTCTTTGTAAGGTATTATAATATCAATTACAATGCATTAGAATCGGATAGGCACGATCCTAATCCTAACCGAAAATAAAATTAAACTACACCCAGCAAGTACTGTAAATTTCTACTATCGAATCATTTAAGAAGAAATTCGTATGATATCATGGGACGGGTAAGAAGAAATTCCAACTTCAAGGGATTGGCCGAGTTAGAAAGTCGACTATAAACTTGCACGCTTGATCCTGTGATAGCAAACTTGTAATTTAGTGACACATTCCAAACTGTGATCACTCGTCATCTCTTCTAGGATTTTTTCCAATTGATCCCCGAGGATGTGGAGCTCATTAGCTAGGTAAGGTAGGCGTGGATGCACGGCTCTCATGATCCAGTTCCTCATCAGCACTTGAAATTTTGTGGATCGAGGGAGTGATGACCTTAAAGGTCCGACGTTTCATTACATGTCTTCTTTACTATTTTTCTTTGTTTTTCTTACCCTTTTTTCCTTTTGTCTTCTTCATTGCGGCGGCCGGCGGCCATGACCGCTCAAGCTCATTCTCGCAGACACCATGGCTATGACGCCCCCACAACGTCACGCTCAACACATCTTCTTTTCAATATATATTTATCATTTGATATTTTTTAAATTTAACAACATATGTAAACATAATAGTATAAGTACAAGTCATCCCTCGCAACATCAACATTTGGTATACATATATTAGTCATCAATACATGAATACAGCAGGGTGTCAATGGGTCGGGTCTCATATAAGCCCGACCCGGCCCGAAACCAAACAGCGCCAAGCTCGACCCGGCCCGGGCCGACTCGATACCCGAATCATATACGTTCAAAATATTTGGGTCGGATCAGGTCGGGCTGGTTTTGTTTTTTGTTTTTGTTTTTTTGAATCAAACTCCAAGATATTCATATTTTATTTATATTATTTAAAAGTAATAAGAAAACAAAAAATTTCATTTTAAAAAACAAAACTTAAAAAAAAAGGTGGGGGGAAGGCAGGGCTCGCTGTTTTGGGCTGCCGCTGGGCAAGAGGGGAACGAAAAAAAACAAAGAGGAGAGGGAGTCTGGTTCGGTTCCAGCGCCAGTGAAAAGACGTGCGAAGACCGTAGGCCGTCACTTCTGTCTCGGTTTCACTCACTGCTGGTTATGCTCTTTTCCCCCTTTTTGGGCGAACCTCCCCTCCCTCACGGGCTCTCCTGCTTGTCGTCCATGGAGACCACGTCGCCGAGCAAGCTTGAGGAAGACGAAGTGGATGATGAAGAGCACGACGGCGAGAGAACGGGCGAAGTCCTCTGCTTGGTCTTCATCCCTAGGTGTTCCTTCCACAGGGCGGTGCACTTGGGCGGGCCTCGGCAATGGGTCGTCGTTAAGAAACTCCCATGCGCATCACAACTCCAAGTCTCAGCAACCTGATAAAAGTTGTGGAGTAGTAGAGAATATGCTTCTGGGCAGAAGAATAGCTTGGCTGGTTCTCATTAGGTGCTCCTGAATTGGCGACACGACGATGACTGCGGCGGCACGACGGTGGCACAGCGAGCTCCAGCCGTGCTCCTCTCTCGTCTCTCCTCTCGGTTTTGGACCCCCTTTTTTTTTTTCTGGTCCGGCCAAAAACTTCATGGCCTTCCCTAGTCAAACTCTTCCCCCATCGTCCACTCCACTGGTCCCTTCCACAAAATCCAGAACAAAAATGGAACTCCAACTCCTTATCCCAGACTGCCTCGACCTCAACCCCTCAAGCTAGACCGATGCCGCTCCTCCGACGTGCCTCTGCTGTCGTCGCCGCCCTAGCCATCCTCACCCTCTGCCTCCCTCCGTCGCGGTCCCAAATTTTGCCTTTAGTTGATTGAAGTGGCATTTTCATGTTGGTAATAAATTCATATTCACAGGGTAAAGTGGAAAATTACCTCAGGAAAAATTACCTCCAAAACGAAACCGTTCTTCGATATGAAAATTTTGGAAATTAGGGAAAAAAGAGAGAGTTAGGAGCAAATTTGAAACTTGACCTAAAGGTGGGGTTTTCTTAAAATCACGCGGCTTAAAAGTGTAAATTCAATATTATGTTAAATAGTGTATGGTACAAAAATCAGAAATTGTCAATTTAGAGTATGTGGATTTCTTTATTTTTTTTATTTTTGGTCATATTCTTCAAATGTCACATTCATTCATCTTTTGAATGGATTCTATTGTCATTACTTTCAAGAGACACTTTTACGCTCCTATGCGGACCCAATTCATATGGATACATCACACTAAATAGGGTAAATATGATCCAACGGTTGGCACGCTATAGCAAGTGAATAAGAAATATATACTTGTGATGCAAAATTTTCTCAAAGTAAATGAAATCAAAATTTGACTAAGGCTCAGTTTGTTTAGCGAAAAATGAGTGATTTTTGAAAAATATTTTTTAAAATTCGATCGCTTATATCGCTTACAGTAAATGAACAAGAAATATTTTCATTATGTACGCAAATGTTTACACACAAGATGTTGTCAATAAATGAAAATTATTTTCATTGACTAATTATATCAAGCAATAAACGTGATCATTTTTAGGAAAATATTTTTCAATTGAGTCATATACTTTTTTTGCACAATTCTCGTCCATAAATCCAAAGAAAAAGCTAGAAGAAACAACAATCAAAATAGGCCATCAAAGATCCAAAGCTATATCAATCCTCAAACACCTTCTCATCCACGGCAAATAGGACAGGAACGCAACGACCCGTGAAAGCAGTCGTTACATTCTCTAAGGTCTGACGTGAGAATCTTCTTCTGCCTTGGTCGGTCGTTCTTAAAAAACCAATAAAGATCGTTTCTTTAAGCTTTTACACTCTTTGTCAGGCGAAATAAAAAGAAAAGAAAATTCTTGGAAAAGTAAAAGGGAGTTTCTTTCAAAAGAGAAAAAGAATGACAGCAAATAAAAGGGACAGATCTCACCTCAAGCTGTCGATGAAGCTTCCCGTCTTGACTAGATAAATTTTCCCAAAAACCACAATGACCCCTTTGATTACATGATCTGTTTAGCTCTTTATGAAACAGACCCAATTTCTGAAATCTCTCCCAACAGCTAAAGGTTGGATATTTTCTTGTTTTTCCCCACTTCTCGTTTATTAGCTTTGAGCAGCACAAGATATGTAATTTATGCATCTTGATCCTCATTTTATGGTTTCTTGAACTTGAAGCATGCCTTTTGTCCTTTTGCGGTGTGATCGCTTGGCTTCTGCGTCTGTTAGGCGATTTCTGTCGATTTTGGTATGCATTTCCACATGCAGCGATTCTTTTTCCGGGTCGAGATGATTATGAATCTCCCTGATATTGAAATTGGATGATCCGTATGACTCTGGTGGTTGTAGTAGATTAACCTGCTTTCTTGTGATGATTTCGTTTGCTTATTGAAGCTGGATTTCGGGCATTTGATCTGCTCCTTTCTCCATGTGATTTCGTTTGTGGCTGCAAGCTGTGGTTTATGTGTTTTTGGCCTCATAATCTCGTTCTAATGTTCGAAGTATCAGCAGAGCTTCGGGTTACTTTTTTGGGTTTTGGCTGTTGATCCTTTTCAGTTGATACGGATGCAGGTCTAACTTTTCTCCTTAAATATCTGTTATCTCTTTTCTGGGTGAAGAGTTCGAAGAATTCATAGGAAGACACAGAGGTAGATGTCAAGCATGTTCTGTAAAGACTGTCCTTTTGCTTCGATGCAATGTACATCATTATGTGCCACAGAAACCTTAAGGAAAATTGTGCGCGCAAAAATTTGGTTTACTGATGTGCTAATGGGTTATCCATACCCTAGAAGAAGTGATAGTAGTGGACTAATATGTACTTGGCAGTCTGTTTCTGATAGCTCTTTTTGTTGATAAGTTGCTCGAGCCCTCAGAAAGTTTCTTCTCGAGCACTTGGCTCGGTCATCAGATGTACTCTGAAGATTGATCTCTCCCTTTATGTCATCATTGGGTCAATTTGCGCCTCCCTTGATAGTTAGGTTGGTAAAAGTGTTGGAACTTGGAAGTGACTATTGCCCTCCATATTCTTGATTAGGTAGAAGGAAGCAAAGAATGAAGATCAGTTCACCAATTTACTCTCGAAGACACATGTACTTGTATTCTGAATACCTACTTTGAGAGGCATAGACACTTTTTTTGCTAAGTGGTATCTTTTCCTGTCTCTGTTTCTCCCTCCTGCTATTATGATATTATGAGTAAAGTAAACATCGATTTACAAAAGGAACTTGCTTGTATATGACAACTGGGATCTTTCTGCTCCGTATGCGATATTAGGTGAAGTGAGCGAAACAATATATTTAGAGGATCAGTGGATTTTCGGTGTTTCTCACCTCCTCACTGCAGTGGTGAAACAACAAATATCATTTGTGATTTTTCATTATGCTCTTTGTAATCTTGAATCATTTGATGGTGCAGTCAATCAGTGGAAATGGGCAGGTGCGCTGACGCCAGTGATACTCAGTGGATAGAGAAAATCAAGTCAGAGGGGCCTGTTCCATGTCTTGATCCTGATAACTGTTCAAATGGATGGGCTTCCCCACCTGGAGACAAATTCATGGTTAGAGGACCAGAATATTTTGCAAACAGGGTCAAAATTCCTGCTGGCGAGTATCTCTTGAAGCCTCTTGCGTTCGATTGGATTAAAAGCTCTTCAAAAGTTTGGGAGGTCATGAACAATCCAAATAGCCGTGTGAGAAAGGCCATCGAAACTGAATTTCCTGATGGGGACAGACCTTTTGTATGGGCTTTCAATCTCCAAGTGCCAAGCAAGGACAACTTTAGTGCTGTTGCATATTTTGTAGCCAAGGAACCTATGCAAGAGGGTTCCCTGCTGGACCAGTTCTTAAGAGGTGATGATGTGTATAGAACCTCACGTCTCAAAATGATCGCAAACATCGTGAAGGGTCCTTGGATAGTTAAAAAGGCAGTTGGAGAGCAGGCTATTTGCATAATTGGACGTGCCCTTACCTGTAAATATGTCATATCGGACAATTTTATAGAAGTAGATGTGGATATTGGGTCCTCGATGGTTGCCAGTGCGATTGTTCACTTGGCATTTGGCTACATCACGACTTTGACGGTTGATTTGGCTTTCCTTATCGAGAGCCAGACAGAGTTGGAGCTACCTGAAAGAATCTTGGGCGCTTTTAGATTCTCAGATCTGGACCCTGCTTCAGCGAGGCTAATGGAACCGTTTGATAGTACTAATGTAAATTTACAGTCCTCTCTTTCCACTAGATGGTGGAGGTCCATCGGTCAAGGGTTTTCCCATTTAATTCATCAAAGCTCCCAGGAAAGCAGCTCTCCTTCGGGATCAGTGCACAGTAATTGCATTGGCAGTGCTAACGAGAATGATAAATTAGGAAAATGGTAAGCTGTTCATGCATGTTTTAATGTGTGATACTGGTCTAATAGCTTGTTATTTCTTCGTTCTTATTTCTTATGCGTTCCACTTTCCAGGGAGAATCAGTTGCTAAGATAAGATTCAGTACACCTTCTCGTTAGCACTCTTCTTTAGCAGTGCTTTTTACCTATTAAAGAGATCTTTTGACACTCGAACTTTAACAAGAACTAGTAGATGTTTAAGAGCTCATAAAAGCAGAAAAAGCATTCTATCTTCATTGGACACTGCAAGATGATGGTGCTCTTTATAGGGGAGATCTATACTTATGTCGTAAAGATCAGAAAATTGTGCAATGACAATTGCTTAGATATCACCCTTAGAACTCCCACCAGAAAAGAGTTCACCTTGGGTTGAACTTCCTGACCTGACTAGAAGGCCTTCGACTTTGCAATTGGAATTACAATTCTGCTTATGTGGTTATATTTGAGGCTTGCCAGTGCCACAGTATTTTGTAGTGGGAAGGTAATTTAACAGGCTCTCGATACATTATCCGTCACTGAGGCTCCTTGTTTTAAGATTAACTAGGACATTCTCTGCTATGCACTGGTCTTGGCACACACTGCATTCAGCAAACTGCTATTGGTGATCGATTTTTTCGAAACTTTCTTTCCTTTTTCCAGCAAACTAAGCTGTTGCGAAGAGGGCATGATTGAGAGAAAGAGAGATGCATCGCTGCCCTTTTCTGTTTGTTAATAATATATCAGCTTTTGTTGTGTATTGTTTTCATACAGATTACATATGCCGCATGCAGAGTTGATGTTGATTTCTGGAAGCATTTCCTGCTATCAAAGGTTATGTCCACTTATAAAGAATTCGGGAACTTCTGCGCCGACATGTACCGCTTTGAGCTTGCTCATGCTGTCTGATACTTCGTTCATCTGTAGAGTAGATCATGTGGTTGAGGACTGACAACAATTCTTTTTGTCTACCCATCTTCGACGTCTGCGAGGGCCTTGTATTTATGTGTTGCCAACATTGAATTGAATGAAAACTGATATGCCCTACAGTTTGTGAGTATGATGCAGCAACATTCAGTGGGTGTTTATTTTTCCAATAGAAGGTTTAGTTCTGAGTAGATGGATTGGTTTTGGTGATGGCTAGCATTCGGTTTTTAGATATTCCCCTTTATTGTATCCATGTTATGAATTCTCTCTATTGTCAATCACCTCATACTATTTTTTTATTTATTTAAAAAATCACCTCATTCTACCAACTTATCAAGTAATGCTCGGATTCTGGAAAGATTTGGATTATGAAACGGATTTATAAAGTCAAGGCCAAGTTTTTTTTGGTCAGAAAGTCACGGCCAAGTTTAAGAGATATTCAAACAAGCATGATACATCTTAAGAATTCAACTTTTATTTGGTTCAAAGCTTACAATATTACAGAAAGCATAAACAAATGTAGATACACAAGAAATCTTACTCTGCAAGTGAGTCATAATTTCATAAAGCACTCAACAGTGTCGTATGTATAATTATCTTTAAGTTCATAGTTATTCAAAAACATGTGGTGTAAAATAGCTCACGCTTGACATTTGCTATGAAAGGAGAAAACATACGCTCGTGACACGGTCCGGGCGAAGTGCATCGTTCAAAGACGGTTTTTGGCCAAGACGAATCGTGGACTTCCAAGGGAAGAATGGAGACTCCTCTAGGATATTCTAGAAAGATCCTAAAGGCGGGCAAAATGAGAATTATGTATTTCTATAATTATTACGGGTAGGTAGTAGTTAGGGAGATCTAATCTCCACCGTTAGATCAAGGAGAGATTTATGATTCCCATTGTACGAGTATTTGTATATAAGGAGCTCTCCTCTCCCTCATTGTATCATCTCATCTCACGAGTAATAGAATTTCAGAGCTTCTCTCTCTAGAGTTCTTGTGAGTTGAGCTAAGGAAAGGCTAACTTGGGAAGAAGTTCCTAAGGCCGCATGAGCAATCCGCATGAGCAATCGAGCGATTGAGTCTTGAATCGATCAGCCTGTAACACTCGCGTGTGAATTTGACAAGCGAAAATCTTAGTAGAAACATACGTCATGAATAAAATCGAAATGTAACAAGAAACTCACAACCAGGAAAGTTAACAAGTAGACAATAAACCGTTCTACTTTTCACTATTTCTATTTTTCCGAAGCTAAGTATCACTTCAATAAACCCCAAGTACTTCCCCACGCAAATCAACCTGGGGCAGCGGTGCCAGAGCCCGATACCTAGAACTAAGGTGGCGATAGTCACCGCTGCCACAGCGGAATAATGGACTGCCTTGCTTTGATGAGCGTAGTAGACGGCAATTTCCATGCCCACCACTGTTGCCACCAACACTAGAGTGTAAGAGCATATCGGTAGACAGACGAAGCACGAACATTATCATATGCCAATAACACTAGATCTGGAAGGCTAACAACCGAGCCATGCGCCCGCAAAATACCTTACTCGCAACAGCTACATAGGCTCAAGAAAGGGGCCATGACTTCCTTTCTGTTTACACACTCCATCAAAACCTGTGTTTTACATTCATCACTTGCCAATAGACCATAATTGTAGAGAGAGATTACGCAGAATCTCAAGGCTCATCGGACCATTTGATACTAAAATAGTGGAGAAAGAGAACGAAAGCATTGTGAGCGATCTTGATAACTCGCTAGACTACATAGGAGAACCGAAAAAGTTGCATACATGCTTAATGCAAAGACGGAAGGTGTGTAACATATGCTTGTTTATTGTTAGAGTCATGTGTCACGTGCCGGTTGCGGAGGGCCGACGAGTGCGTCAATTTAGGGTTGATGTTTCACCCGGATCTTCGTAAAAAAAGAGACTGAGAGAATCCCTTTTGTATTTATTCTTGTGGATGATCAAATGAAGGGGTACGACACCTCTTTATATAGTAGAGGGCCTCGAATTACAACCGTTGATCTCTATTAGATCCGATGGCTAAGATCGCATCTCCCATCTACCTAACCACTAACATTAAATAGGAAACTTCCAGAATCACAGGACAATTACAGTATCGCCTGCCCTTGGGAATATTCTAGAAGATAGTAGTAGAAAAACCCTAGGCAAATCCTAGAGGACCAAGACACAGCAAGTCTTGGGATTGTTCTCAGCCAGATGATTGACCAGTCGAGGCACGAAAACCTCGGCCCCGTGTCACATGCATATTGCAAAATAATCACCAACCATCCGGCTTAAAAGTTTCCGATCATTGCCACGACTTCAGAAGGGAGCAATTGATCATATGAAGAGGACACAACAGACAGGAGCAGGGAATCCTACTAACATGAGCATAAAAAGCATGAACAACAAATTCTGGAAATAGTTACATAAGTAATGCAGCCTATGAAGGTGTTAAAAAACCTTTTACAACTAATCCTAATTCATTACAACGGTTTCACGTGTTAAAAAGAGTAGTGCCGCCACGACAAAAGAAAAAGGTAATTTCGTCATGGAAAGTAATCTGCTTGATCCGGAAACAAGCAAAAAACGAAACTCAAGCATGTCCCGTAAGTTAACAATACACCGAATCTGAACACCGAATCTGAACGAGCTCCAAGAGTCAATCCATTTTAAGTTCATCATGATCCTCCTACCTGCGAAAAGTGGCTCGCTTTGATGTTGGTCAGGTGCTATGAGGAATCAACAGGTACCAGGACTTGAAAAATCTGCTAGTGTAGACTTTTGGGATCTTACTTGACCAACCAAGAAAACCTATTAAGAGGTCTAATACGAATATAAGCATCATAATATTGAAATGAGCCACCGCAAAATCTACAATTTCACAGCTTTCTTTTTGGAGAGAGAGAGAGAGGAGAGGCGACACAACTTCATAAAGAATCAACATTCCATAACAAAGCTTCATGGTTCGATAGCTACTTTAATCAGGTTGATTGGTCAAGCTTGCAAGAGAATCACCATCTAAGTGATCCACATCATAAAAGTATCACCTGAAGACCATCATTCCCTAAATGATTAATGTTCTTAGAACAACTTGCCAAATGAATATATCGGAACGTACAATTTCCAACTAAATATTAGTCATACAGCATAAGAAAGCTTCCTCATTTGACAACATAACCGAAGTAGAGAGCTAACTGTATAATATGCACCACAAAAGGAAGCAATGACAACCATCTGCTAATGTAATAATGCAGACAAATGGTATCAGTGCCATACAATCAGAGTGATTCACCAAAACACATTTACAGAATAGTGGAATCTTTGTGAAGCGAATAAAATCTTGGCAAGGAAAAATCACTGTTGTATTGTGCATCATGAAAAATATCAAGGGAGTCAAGCCCCAAGCCAGCTCCCACCCTTACAAGAGAAGGAAGCGGGAGCTCACACGAGTTCAACACCTCCAACTGGAAGTGGAGTCATTTGCATAGTTCTACCATTCCCGGTTGCGACAAATCGCAACGAAGGCAAGGAGGGATCAGTAACAGATTCAATCTCGAGAAAGTTTAAATCATAGGCGCCGGATCGCTTCAAACTATATATGAACACAACCACAACCCATCCCAGCATTGAAATAGCCCAATAACTATTCATTCCATGAACCACACCCCAAGCAACAGCATACCCGACAATGATTCCCGACAAATGCCCAAGAAAACTTGCCTGGGGAACAATGATAGAAGTGAAAATTAGGGACTCAAAAGGTGCAAAACTGATGGGAAGTGAAAGGAATCCGAAAAGGTCGAGCTTTGATGAGGGCTGCTTCACAGCAAGAATCGTCATCCACCCAAAGACAACACAGGAATACCCAACAGCTGTGACTCTCCGAAAATACTCTATCTTGAATCGATGAATCAACACATGGTAAATTCCCAACACAAGCACCCCTGACAGAATGACCAGAACAAGGGTGTACTCCAGATAATACGCCACGCCAAGACCCGTGAGCCCCAGCTGTTCTACCACTCCAAGACTCCAAAGCGCGCTCATATTGAAAACAAGATGCAAGACGCTAATGTGCGAGAACGCCGAGGTAATTATCCGCCAATAGTGCCCTTCCATGGCGGCGTCGTAGCTCAGTCCAACATGCGAATAACCAATCCCTTTCTTCTGAATGTAGAACCATATTGCACAGCACAATCCTACGACGCAGCTCGTCGCAGGTTTCTCCAAGATCTCGTAAAACAAAGGCTTCCCCATCTACAGAAACCTCAATTACCTTCTCACTCGCCCACACATTGGAACTTCCACGACTGCAAGTAGCACGAGATTTGCTCAACTTCGCTGTCGAATTATTCGGCAATATCAAGAAACCCCAGATCAAAATACCCGACAAAATTGCCAGGAGACGCCAAACTAGAAACTTGGCTTCTCAGAATCAGTCAAAGCGACGTTCTCCAGTAGAGATTCCTCTCAACAAATATCTTGGGCTCAAGAAAGGAATCCAAGCTGATTCGATATGAAATTTCACCTCGAAAGACCGAGAAAAAGCTGATTGAATCTCGAAAATTCGTAGCAGTAACTTCTCACCTTCAAGTCCAGTAATAATAAATCTCCCCGTTCTTGGCAAATTCCAGATTTAACTGGGTTACCCACCGGGTCGTCGCGCGCCGTCTAGCTGACCCTCGCTTGCGTGTGTATGTATATAAGAACTCCGGGAGATCGCCCTTCATTTCCATGAAGCAGAGAGCAGTGGGCCAAATCTCAAATGGGCTTCGTTTTCTTTACGACACAAGCCAATTCGACGACACGAACTTACGAGAACAGAAAGGGCCTTTGAGAGTTTTGCATTATCCGAGGTCGTGTTGTTTCTGCACACGAACAAATCTCAACCTTCTTAAAGTTTTCTTTGTTACTTGTTCATATCATCACCTAAGATGGTTAACTTCTTGAATTAATGCATTGTCAATGAATACCTAAAATACTAGGAATTAAGGATAACGCAGTTGCTTAAAGGGGTCGTTTCGAAGTCTGTCTGTTAATTCAAACCCGAGGTTCGGCAATGTATAGGGAAGGATTAGCACTCTACAATACCCTTTTGGTGAAATGGCAACAATGATCGGAACTGTGATTTAATACGGAAGAGCTCGCGTGTTGACAACATGACGCGATAATGATATGACATCACTATATGGCATGAATGATCAGATATGATGATGAAAACCTAAAATACTAGGCATTAAGGAAAACATGGTTGCTTATAGGGGTCATTTCGAAGTCATCTTTCGGTCAAATGAAAAGAATGAACAGAACCAAAATTTAATATGGAAGAGACAACGTGTTGACAACATGACACGATAATGACACGAAATTAGGTATGGCGTGAATGATAAGACATGAAATACAAGGCATTAGGGAAAACACGGTTGTTTAAAGGGGTCATTTTGAAGTCATCTATTAATTGAAACCTGAGATTTGGTAATGAATATGGAAGGATTAAGTCTACCATACTCTTTCAGGAAATGGCAACAATGATCAGAGTTGTGATTTAATACAAAAGACATCGCTTGTGGACAACATGATGCGATAATGGCATGTACGATAAGACGTGAATGATTAGACATGATAATGTGATGTCAATGGTTCGATACTATAATATTGTAACGTGATCGAAGAGTCCTGACTTTTTGATTCAGTGATGATACACTGGAGAACATAATATAGAACCTAAATAAACATCAGTTAACATGAAGAAACATTCTCTATTCTACGGGGTGGATATGTCTTGGGTGCAACAGAAGCTACCAACCCTAAGTGCACATTCTCCTATGTGGTTCACCCACTAATTATTACATTCATTTTCTTAATCTCTACAACCACCAACCTTTTTCTTCTGTTTTTCTTTTCTTTTAATCCTTTTTTGAGTCCATATAAAGCCATGACACATCGACCGAACCTTAGTATCATCACACACAAAAAAGGTCATGCGAAGCACCAAAGTACAAAACCACGCATGAGTAGTGAACGTGAACCATTTGATGATGATCTCCATCATCAGCTCAACGATCACGATTACAGTTTGCAAGCCGATGATCGTCGCTACGAAGGAATCGTAATTAGTGAGTACAAGTACCGCCGAGGCCGTGAATACTGGCATGCGAGGCAAGCCTTCCTAAAGAGCTACCACTTCTCCTCCTCATCGCCGCCGCCAGAAGAAGAAGATCATTGGGAACATCATGACCGTCACGTTGATCGTCAGGTCAGTGGGTTCAAGGGAAAGCTCAAGAGGTCGATGAAGGGTCTTAACGAGACGGCCACGGGAGTCGCAATGGAGGTCCGTCGAGGCATAATGTCCAAGAGGAGGCTCAAATTTAGGGTTTTCAGGGTCAAGCTCAACCTGCATTCTTCTTTGGTTGCGTTGACCATGAGATGTTTCATTCCTTGGTTTAGCAAAGTTGAGCATGTGCAATGATCCCCAGCTCAACTTAGGGTTTGACACCAAAAGCTCTCTACATGAATGCAATTTGAGCTCAAAAGGATGCAACTACTCTCCTTCCAAACACCATATACTCCTATCAATATTGATTGACCTCTTGTGAGTGAGTTTGGCAAGAAGAAATCATGTCCACAGAAATTTCTCAAAAACTTATCAAAATCAACACTTCATGTCATCGTAAACAAAGGATAAAGGAGAAATTCTACTTCTCGACATCGTATCGAAATTAGGCGATGAATACCACCCGATACGAGCTCACGGTCCGGTCTCGCATGGCGCATGTTCCTCTCAAAGATACGTTTTTTATTTCTCAGCAATCAAAGCAACATCTAACTCTATCCTAGTCAAGATTGGTGTAACTGTTCTGGACACGGTGGGTCGAGGGACCATAAAAAAAGATCTGTTCTCTCTTAGAACAGCTCACACGTGTGACCACCCCCACCAAAGCCTTGGTGGATGCTGTAGATTTTGATGCTTTTGATTCGGGCCAAGATTCATATCTCCTTATCTTCTTCTCACCGCCCCTCAGCTGTCCACCAAGCACTCTCTTGCGTAGCTTGCACTCATCAAATATCTCTCTAAGCCTCCTCTCTCTTTCATTCTCTCTCCACCTCTTGATATTCTCTCTCTTTCTCTTGTTGTCTTAGTTTTGGAAACTGCTTCTGAACTTGTCTGTGCTCCTCTCAGCTTGGCCTGAAATGGGCATTTGTCAAAACTAAATACTGCTGCTTGGTTCCGAGACATCACTGTTGAGGTTGATAGTTGAAGAAGGAGAAGAAGGAGGAGATGAAGATACAGTGTGATGTGTGCGAGAGAGCGCCAGCGGCGGTGATATGCTGCGCGGACGAAGCCGCTCTGTGCGAGAGATGCGACGTGGAGATTCACGCGGCGAACAAGCTCGCGAGCAAGCACCAGAGGCTTCTCCTCAACTGCATATCCAACAACCTCCCTCCTTGTGACATTTGCCGGGTACTTCCCTTTTGGTTTTCCTCTTCTGGTGTGTCGGTCAATGTTGATTTACCTTTTAATTTGTTCTCTGTGTTCTTGTGCCCTTAATGGGCAATCTGGTTTGAGACAAATCTTGTTCGCGAGCCATATGAAGCTGATGAAATAATTATAGAGACGGTTGCACACTCGAACTTTTTATCTTGTTCGAAGTAGTTAGTTGGTTTTTCTCTTAGCTTCAGCTTTTAGCTCATCAAGAAAGTTGCTTATCATCGCTATTGTGAATTTTGCATAACTAGAAAGACATAGAATGGCCTGCCAAAACTGAACTACTTTGTCTTTTCTCCTGTCTAACTTTTGCAGATTCCGTAGTAATTTTATGTTGATACAAGGTACACACATTGTTTTCCACTCTAGTTCCTCGATCTCATGATAACTTCGACATACAGGAGAAGGCCGCGTTCATCTTCTGCGTCGAAGACAGAGCGCTCTTCTGTCAGGACTGTGACGAACCGATCCATTCGGCGGGGAGCCTCTCTGCGAACCACCAGAGGTTCCTAGCCACCGGCATTAGGGTGGCTCTAAGATCTAGATGTGCCAAGGATTCCGACAAAACCTGCTCGGAGCCACCGAACCCGAGCTCTCAACCAGTTAAAACACCCCACCAACCGGCTTCTGTCTCGACTTCGCCGTGGGGGGTCGATGACCTGTTGCAGTTGACGGATTTTGAATCTTCTGACAAGGTGACATTAAGTGTGACCACTTTGGACTATGTATGCAAAATAATGTTCTGCACTTGGGTTTCTGCTGAATGTTGGAGCTCGTTTTGATTTGTAATCCTTTTGCAGAAAGAGCAGCTCGAGTTTGGAGAGCTAGAGTGGTTTGCAGACATGGGGCTTTTCGGCGATCACATCCCTCAAGAGGCGGCTGAAGTTCCTCAGCTGCCGATGCCACGGCCGGGCAACTTCACTTCCTCCAAGACCGCCAAATTCAATGTCTCACACAAGAAGCCAAGGATTGAAATCCCGGACGAGGAGGAGGAGGAGCACTTCACCGTCCCTGATCTCGGATGAGAATGGAGGAGTTAGCTAACGAGGGTAGCGGTTGATAGGTTTGTTCATAGTCTGGTGTGTTAGCATATATGTGCACACGTAATTCATATACATCTTAAAGTTGCTCGTTGAACTGCTTTAAAAGTCGTCCTCAGGATCATGGGTTAGAAGAAATAGTCAAGGTATTTCTTCTACTAGATTTCCTTTCTTTTTCTTTGTTAGAATTACACTTAAAATTTGCGGTTCTGCATTAGAAGTATCCGCTTATGCCTTACTTTGCGAAGGCGATGAGTCGAGCCTATGCACGGGTGAAATTCACGACAGTGTCGCTATACCCCTCTTCTGAATGAGTTCCGCAGGTAAGTTCAGACAGTATAGCTACTTTGTGCGACCGCACATCGCACCGTTCGAAAATAACAAGAGGAGGAATCATCAACAGCAGTGAGGCTTGGTTTCATTCATGCGGTGTCTCCGAGTTTTGCCAAAAATTAAGGCAGGACGCTTCTCCTTACGATCAATCCCTGACTAATTTGAGGGCAAATGAAGCCAATTCGCCGTTGGATACATTTGCAAGCACGGGATATGGATTTGGAACAGGTTAGGACGGGGAAAAGTAACTTCGAATCTCACTCACTCACTTTCAAATAGTGAATTTAACAAGTGTTCACATCGTTCAGGAACTTTGTCTTACGGAAACTATGTAATGTTTTCTAGATTGTAACATTTCCATGTCATTAGGATCTTTCCAAATGGAGAAATGACTTTAGATCTATGAATTTAACAGATCTTACACAAGGTTAGAAATTGTGCATACAGACATGTAAGTTGCATATTCAATGTGATAAATAGCTTTTCAATCGGAAAAGTAACTTTAAACGCATTATACACCAGTAACTTGTAAGGATGGTTGGAGTCAAAAGTAACAGTAACAAGTACATTTTTTTTTATTTTTTTTGTTAACATCCAAGAACAAGAGGTAATGTTTTCAACACCTTTAATTGCTAGTAACTTAGCATGAAAAGTTATTATCCAGTTAAGAAGATTACTTGCCAATCAGCGAAACAAGTTGTCTGTTCTTGTGGCTTTATCTGATCCAACGGTCCGCATAATGGAGAAGGATTGAGATCTTCTTTTTCTTTTCAATGTGATTGAAGTGAGGAAAAGGCCCAAAAATGGCAAGATGTAGATAATCCTCAGGAACTCAGCCCAGGCCAGGCAATACCACCAGTGGCTTAGATGCAATGTTAATCAAGTAAATATCCTCCTATTCCACCATTTAAGTGAATCTGTAGTGATAAGAAGTCAGAAACACTAGTCCAGGTCGAAATAAAAAAGAGATGAAACGTCAAAATTGCCGTGTTCTGAGAAGTTGCTATTTAGTTGTTTCGCCGACGCTGCAATAAATCTTGCATGATCAATAACTGACTTCAACGAATTAAATTTACGAGGGGCAAAAAAGAAGCTAACCGTACAATACTCTTCAAAAATGCTACACAACGGACTCTTTCCGGTCAAAACATTACATGATTCAGTTCAGAAAAGCCAGTTGAGACTAATATTGCCAAGCCATGAGAAAAGTGGGAACTGTGCGAGAGCAATGAAGAGCAATAGGTAGTGCAGCCTACTTGTATCGTAACTTCTCACCTCCGCAGAAAGGACTCTCTTCATCGTCTTCACCAAGAAAATGCCCATACACAAGCAGGCCAGTGGCATCATAACAAAGAACATGTATCTTAAGATGATTTTCCCGACAATAGCCAAGCACAACCCCGCGAACATGTACCCAGCATATGCCACAATGTCCAGCAAAGGTGGCTTGACACCACCCAGAGAAAGCAATGTGACTTTCAGCAACATTACTTGCAGAGACCAGCCAAGCAATCCTTTGACAAACAGCCATTGCAATGCATCTGGGCTAAACCTGAAAATAACCTCTTATTAATGTCTCCCAAGAAGCTTTGGGAATGCGAATTATCAGTACAAAGCAAGCTGAAATGCTAGCATTATTTGCGTGAAAGCAATTATGAGAGATCCGGAATAGAACTTGTCTTCAAAGACAAATTGAGGATGTCTAAAAAACAGAAGGATGTAAACTTCAACATCAGAAAAGGCAATACATACTGGCCCTGAAGTCCCAACAATAAGCCAGCAAGAACAACATAGGTTCCAAAAGCCATGAACGGGATATACAAGTCCGGCGCATTGATATCATGAATAGGGGGTTTGTATGAGAGCCTTCCTCCCACGGGTTCCGTCATTCGTGTCCAGTGACCCTGAAGAAAGGAATACACAAGCAGATGAAAGGACAAACAAGAGTTACTAAGGATAACTGTCCAACGAAGACAGCACTTACTCTGTGAAGGAATGGGAATAAAACCACCTTCAACTTGTTCCTCACATACTGATCATTTACTTGAAAATAGTACTGGGGATCAGAAAAGTACCTACTAATCTGCTCGCACAGAAAGCAAAATCCAAAAGACGCCAAGTGACACTTGTCAGATAAAAACGCATATATGAAAATTAGGAGGTTTCAGAACAATAGTCTACTACATCGAAGATTCCATCTCAGCTATGCATAAGTCTACATACTATATCCTGTGATGGAGAACAGAAGACCAGAACCATCCTTCAAATCAACAACAAACAACTAAAAGTTTCGATTTGAGCAACTCAAGAGCTTCCTTCTTGCCATTATTGAATCCACTTAAAACACATGACTACCAGGGATCATTCAATGAAAAGAAAAAAAATTCATATGTAGCTCAAAAGCCAAGCAACAACTAAACGGGGTATATCTTATCAGTTGGATACTCACATTGCTTTCTACATACTCAGAGCTTGATCCCAAAAATTTCTCTCCATATGTCCCAAGGCCGCCTCGAATAAGTCCAGAACCAGCTCCATAAAATGCCCCTTCGAATGGGTTAGACTGAGAATGTGTCGGTGGCCTAGGCGCCCCAGACAGCATCCGTGGATTTTCATACATGACTGCAGAAGAGGCAGCACACTGCACCACTACAAAAAAAAAATCTGTCAACCTGTGCCATTAAAATGCTCTTCTCACAATAGACCTAATTAGTTTATTAAGAGGGCCTTTGGCAAACAATCACTACGAGTCAAATCAACACAAAGATGTCATCTATTCTGTTGTAAGAGTTATTATTTGTTTTCCTAGTTCATAATGCGGCAAAAATTTTGTCGACAAAGTCGAATTTACTTACTAAATCAGTTTGCCAAATACTTGGATCATTCAAATGCTTTGACCCTTTTCTCCTTAGGCGCACAAATTGTGAGATTTTGCAGATTAATGGGCAAAGTTATAGTCGATATGAAGTGCCATAAAGGAAGCATTTCTGTATAGAATTCATCAGCTGACTACTACATCCATAGTATGACATATCCCTCATCGACTAACAAGAAAGGATCAATACCAAATCATCATATGAACCCACATAAGTACGATGAACAGATGCTTTCAACAGCTTCCGTGGCTAAAAAGCTGCACGACTACCAGAACCCACCCTAAACCCTAAATGAACAAGCAAAAACAAGGAGGTTCCAATCAAAACGATAACCCAACCGTCCCTAAAAGCAACAGAAACCGGACCACCAATCCACTGAACTCAACCCCCGCCAGAGCAACTTAATTCCACTCAAAACGAGAAAACATACACACAGAAGCAAGCGAAGTTCCACGACAACCAAAAACGCACAGGTGATCCGACGCGAACGAAGACAGAACTGCGCTAGACATGTGGAAATCACTCAGAGACGAGGGAGCAGAAAGCGACCTGGATATGGAACTCGGACCTTGGAGGATCTCGAACGCACGCGAAACTTCAGCAAGTCGGTCGACGATCGGCCTGGGAAGTTCGAACGGCGATTTGACGCGGTTGTTCGATTCGCCGGCGGGAAAAGCTCGAACGAGGGACAATGAACGCGTCAAGGGGAAGAAAGAAAGAGGAGGGGGAGGGAACTTGCCGGGAAGCTTGCACGAGCTACGCACGTGCACCGCCATTGAATCTTTTTTGCGCCGTCATCCACCCAATCAGAGGCTGACAGGTGGACCCAAACGCTCCTTCATATGCGAACGATAAAGAAAAAGAGAATGTGAATACCGCTCGCCTACACTTAGAAAAAATGGTACTTTTTCTAAAATTCGAAAAATAGAAAAAAAAAATCCAAAATTATATATGACTATTAATATATATAATTTCACGGAATATTCTTACGTTACAGTTTTTTATTTACTGTGAGATTGACAGCATGTTGTGAGGCACAAAAAATGAATAACAAATAATAAAAAATTATTGTGGGGGCACTCTTTCAATATTTCGTGGCCCGCAACATGCTGTTATTTTCACAGTCACCAAAAAAATTATTATGCTAGCAAAATCCAAATTTCACCCATCGTCTTTGCGTAACCAATTTTCCCTATATTCATCTGTATTTTGTAACATAATAATTTGAATTGACACATTGAAGATCAATGCATACAAGTATATAAATCACAATTATTGAAGCAACAAAATATCGGCATGATTAGAGTGCAGAATGTTTTGCAAATCACCATCAAGCAAAGCGTGCACGAGCTGATCATTTAGAGATTTTGCCCTCATTTTTTTTAGCAGTATAATTACGCAATTATTTTGCTATTTGATTTGTTACTTCAGAAACAATCATGTGGAGTTACAAAAGAAGAGTTGCTGAGGTAGGGTCCTAAAAATCCTCATTTTTTTAGGATCTTATTAAATCCATGAACATGCTTATATGGTAGGTGCATTTGTTATTTGTTAAGACATGCATAAAGCTACATCATCAAAATTAAAGTTCCTTTTTTTTTTTCACTATAATGGAAATTCCCATGGGATTAATGTATGGTTTGATGACTAAGATACAAAACAATTTAAGGCTGGGAAATCAGATACTCTTTACAGCATTTCTTTTGATAACACTCACAATCTCGATTAAGTAATTGGTTTGGTCACTAAAGGCGCGAATGATAATCATTTTGTTTCTCTGTTTTTCTATTTTTCTCTTCTCGGAAATAGGTTTGGAACATAAATCTATTTGTTAAAAAAAATTCGTTTTTCTATTTTCGAGACAAATTTTAACTCAAAAATAGGTTTGGAACAGAAATGAGAAGTAGAAATTTTCTACTTTTCTATCCCTGGAGTAGAATTAAGAATTTTTGTCATTGCTCACTATCTCTCTCGCATGTAGTTTCCCTCTCTCTCGCGTCCTTATCGCAGGCCGCCAGTAATCGGTCATCCGCCTGTTCGCCAATCGAGGCCCAGCGGCCGGCAACCGTAGAAATTTTATGTTATTATCGAACGAATTCCTGTTCCGGGAACAAATATTCTGTGTCGTTGTCAAATGCGTTTCTTTATTCAGAAACTCGTCTAGGAAATAAAAATATAAAAATATATTTCTAGCCAGAAATAGCCCTGGGAACAGAATGTTCATTATTCGCGCCCTAATTTAGCTCTTTTATTTCTCTGCTTTCCATAGGTCAAGCTTACCAAGATACTCCCCTCGTGCTAGAATGGAATTGAAAATTAAGTAAATCAAAACATTAGTTTTCAAAATAAGAAACTTATTAAATGATTTGGATATCTTAAAGAGCCTGATCTCTCTTTCCTTAAGCTGCCACAACCAGCTTAGCTTCACTTGTGTATAAATTCCTATCCATTCTCATCTTTCCTATCGATTAGTGTGTGATAACCAGAAACTCAGATGGACGTTCTGGGTTTTAAGAGGCTGGTGGCGATGGCGGCGGCAGCGATTATATTCGCCTTGTTCGCAGCGCAATTGGGGCGGAGCGATCCATGCAGCAGCTACATCATTCGCATGTGCAATTTAGATTGTGCTGGCGTCAAGCCTTTTTACCCGTGTTACAAGGAGTGCTTGCGCAGCCAAACGTGCCCTCCTGCCTCCGCCGGAACTGCCCTCCTCGACCCCGCTGTTCCGGGCACCTACCGCAAGTCCATTGCCTTAAAGTCTGGTAATACACCTATCTTATCTATAATAAAAAAAAAAATTACTAGATTAAGCTTATTCGTTACCGAATTAATATTCTAAAGGGTCTCTATTTTGCTCATCTTAATGCAAAAATTATTTTTTGTTTGTTCATTTTTTGAGATTTATTAGATTCATACATCTCAAATTCTGAACAGTCACATATTTTAATGCATGTCATGGCATGAAGTTCTTATATTTTTTATTCCCCTCAAATCTTGCAGATCCAATGAAGCTTAAAGATTGAGCAAATATTCCCAAGGATTTTGAAGCAAGTTATACAGGCTCTAGGATTTGTGACAAATAATTGCCAGCATATATGTGTAATTCTTGCAAATTAATGTGATCATGGTAATGGAATATTATCATGCTTGTGTTGACTAAAGCAAATCTTATGGTATCGCGCTAACATTTATGGAGTTCACTATTCATTTATAGGAGTAAAAGTTTACCTAATGAATAACATCCTGAAATGTCTATTTTGTCAAAATAATATGCCATTTATAAAGGGTTTCTCTAATATGCCATTTATAAGGAAAAAACTGTCAAAAAAGTCCTAAATCAATTGCAATTGTGCCAATTCAGTCTTAAACTTTTATTTTGCCAATTCAGTCCTAAACCTTTTGCGATTGTGCCAATTCAGTCCATTTGGTCAGTCGGCACTGACGTGACATCACCGGCACTTTTTAACAAACTTTTAACATGTTTCCTATATTTTTCTTTGTCTTCTCCTGTGTTCGGTGAGGGTCGTCAGAGCTCGCTGGCCACTGCACAAGGCCTTAGCGGTAGCGGGCGAAGGCATCCTCGCCCAAATCTCGGCGAGAGCAGCATCGACGCCATATGGCTAGCGAGCTCCGGCGACCCTCGCCGGCCACAGGGGAAGAAGAGAAAGAAAGAGACAAAAGGAAAAAATACAAAATATTTACTATTAAAAACTTGCAGCGTCAACGCCAGCGATACCACATTAGGTCGGCTAGAGACTACAATCTACATGTAATAGTTCTACATTTCCTTTAAGGCTCCTTTTGTTTCGTGAAAAATAAATGATTTAGAAGACGTTTTCCTGAAAACAATCACTTATATCTCTTAAAAAAATAAATGAACGAAAAATATTTTCGTCATCCACGAAAACATTTGGACATAAATTACCAATGCAAAAAAAAACCCCCCAACTTTAGCATCTGTCCCAATCATATCCAAAACTTTTTTTGTCTCATAAAAAACTTTCAACTTGTACTTTTGTCCTAATTCTACCGGCCTAATACAAAAAAAAACTCTAATTTTTACTTTTGTTCTAATTCTACCAGCCTAATACTAAAAAAAAATCACAACTTTAGCATTTGTCCCAATTATATCCATTACTTTTTTTTATCTCATAAAAAACCCCCCAATTTTTACTTTTGTACCAATTCTACCACCATTAGCTTTCTGTGCATAATCACCGTTAGTTAATCCTACGTGGCATTTCCACGTCGTTAATAAATTACATCTTAACAAAGCTGACATGAAAAAACCCCACAACTTCTCTTCTATTGTCTGCGTCCCCTACACATTGTTAGGAGATACAGAGCCACTCAAGACGGCGCGTTTCGGATTCTCCCTGGCACTCAACAGCCTAAAGAATGGCTAGACGTGGAGATCTAATTATTTGGACGAATAATCTCAAATCTCATCGTCTCTGAAACTTGTTGTTTTCAAATTTTGAAGATTTGTTGGTAAGTTCGGCAAGAAATTCGAGCCACGTAGGATTAACTCACAGTGATTATGGACGAAAGGCTGTCGGTGGTAGAATTGAAACAAAAGTAAAAGTTGAGGGTTTTTTAATGAGACAAAAAAAATTGATATAATTGGGATAGATGCTAAAGTTTGAAGTTTTTTAGGTATTAAACAGGTAGAATTGGGACAAAAATCAAAATTTGGAGTTTTTTATGAGACAAAAAAAGTTTTGGACATAATTAGGACATATGTTAAAATTTGAGGTCTTTTTGGGTATTAAGCCTAAATTACCGGCGACTAGTAAAAATTATTTTTCATTGACTAATTATTTTAAGTGATACAAGCGATTATTTTCAGGAAAATATTTTCCGCGAAACGAAGTGATTATGAGTGTACAATGGAAATGAATGTAATTTCGTGATGGCGTGGCTCAACCATAAAGCTAAATTTTGCGGCCTTTTCTTTTCTACGAAAATAATTACAGATGACCGATAGAACTAGAATAGATATTTTACGTTTCCTACTCACACGAGCCCATATCCTTGCTTTTCGATCTTGCAATACATAATCGAATCGACCGATCATCATTGTCCGCGTCTTATGAATTCCATCCTACTCATCATCGTGGTATATATTATTAATTTATTAAATGAGGTCCAGAACTTCTAACACCAAAAACCCCTCTTCAATGCAATCATAAATGGAATTATGTTCCAAGATCTAACGCCAACGTTGTTTCCTGCTCTGTTTCTTCACCTATATAAAGATGGGATCTCTGTAGATCAACATAACTTCAACAAGCCCCTCAAAAAGACCATAGAAAAATAAAGGAACACAATAAACTTTCTTAGCATCCCTTCTTCTTGAGAATAATGGACGCTACTGCTACTTCGGTGAGGTCCGTGTTGAAGTTCGTGGTGGTCGCCTTCTTAGCGTTCGTAGCATCGATGACCCCGGGCGCTACCGCGTTTCCCATCTGTTGCGGCCGGGACCATTACTGCTGCCACCGAGCTCAGGAGGCGGACTTCGAGAAATGACGTGGCACTATTCTCTATGAACTATATAAGGGTTACTTACCTTTTCTTTTTCATTATTGAATATGTGGGGTGATTATCGTGATCCTTTTGAGCATGTCGCTCTAGTCATGTCTCTTTAATAATAACGAGTTCGAATCTCGTGCATTGCACGGGTTTGAATTTTCAATCATTCCCGTTTTTAGTCTAATGTTATGATTCGGTAAAGCTAAACAAATTGTGGCTAATTATATATTTTGTCGAAATTCACACAGACGCAAGTCTACTTATTAGTCGAACGATGAACATTTATAAGTGATGACCTTTGAGAAATATATTAGTGTTCCTTCAAAGTGTTCTTTCAATTCGAGACGCAACCTCGTGTAGAATTAGATAAGTACATAAATGAATCAATTGGTGTGGGTTTGAGAGATGACCAATAGGCTATAGTTACGAAGGCCAGAACACACCCCCAAAAGCACAATTCCTAAGTGTTTCCTCGACTTACATTATCTCTCTACCTCTCAAATTCTCCATCTAACTTATTTGTTTCATGATACACTCATTCCGTAGATTAATTATCGATTGAAACATGGAATCAAACTACATGAAAAAAGGCGCAATTGGCGCATAAATTAATTATAGTATACCATATAATATATCACGCCACATGTTTTTCACGTATATGTAAAAGTGAGAAAGGATAAGTTACGACTAATATAAACCAATGTAAACATATGTGTTCAAGAATAATTATACATCTGATTCGCTCATAAAAGGGCTGGCGAGCTAGTTTGAAATAGATACTAGTACATAATGTTAAATATGTCGCAAATATTCACGCAATTTAACTTGGATAGGCCTTGATTTATAAGTTGCTATTTTGAATGGATGTATAATGCTGAGTGTTGATGTGTTCTATGTTTGTGCAATCAAATTAGATCTAAACCAAAGAGACTAAATTTCTTTTTTCGCCAATGAATATATGTCCCTCATCGATCTCCCTATCAGAGGCTGATAGGTAGACCTAAACACTCCTTAATAAAATGGTTAATATAACGAAAAACCTCAAACTGGTACATTCGTGATAAATTTACCCCAAATTATTTTTCGACCACAGAAAACTCCAAACTGGTACACCAGTGATAAATTCACCTCAAACTAATTTTTTGACCACTAAAAATCTCAAACCGGTACACTTGTGACAAAGTTATCCTCTGTTAGTTTTCATTAAATTTTACCATCAAATTGCCGAGTTAGACGACACGTGGCAGTTGATGGGTGTACCAGTTTTGAGTTTTTACTCTCTGATTGTCACAGGTGTATCAGTTTAGGGTTTTTCGTGGTATTAACCCAATTTAATGGCAACTAATAAAGGATAATTTTGTTACAAGTGTATCAGTTTAAGATTTTTGATGGTCAAAAAATTAATTTCGGGTAAATTTATCACAGGTGTACTAGTTTTTTTATGGTAAATTTATCACGGGTGTACCAGTTTGGGGTTTATTGTGGTCAAAAAAATTATTTGGGGTAAATTTGTCACATGTGTACTAGTTTGGAGTTTTTTATGGTCAAAAAAATTGTTTGGGAAAAAATTTATCACGTGTGTACTAATTTGGAGTTTTTCGTGATACTAACCCTTAATAAAAATGGTACTTTTTCGACTTTTTATTTTCTCGTAAAATTCAAAAATGAAAAAAAAAATCTTCAAAATTTTCTCCGCTACGGATCTCCTCTATTTTCATCTATATTCCATCACTCAATAAATCTGAATTGACATACGCAGTAGAATGTCGAAACTACACCTATAAAAATAGGTCTTAAACTCGTTTCTTAACCCATATGTAATGAGCTAAATTGTTATATTGGCAAGTTATATTCCATGGATGGATCATAAACGAGGTTAAACATAATATGAGTGTTAAATGGATCATAAATGGGTCTACAACTTACTTAGACCCAACCCACCTCTGTGACTGTCTTTTCACTCTCATCTCAGTTTAGGATGAGCTTTCCTAGATTAATTTAAATGTGGAAGTGTTTTAAGAATATGAGTCGAGTCGAGTCGGGTATGAGTCATTAGATTTACATTGCATGAAATTGATCAAAACGAGTAAAATAGGTCTATTTGAATCGGACCATTTTCGATCCGACCTGACCTGATCCATCGTTTGACAGGTCTAGTCGAAACTCATCATGTTTAATGCAAAATTAATGCAAAGAAATGCATCTTGGAAATTGGCCTCCTCAACTGCCAAAGAATCTATTTAAATCGCAATTTTGTGAGAGAATCTTTTTAAATCACAATTATCGAAGCAACAAATCAAATAACAAAATCTCAGCATAGCATGAAGACACTACATCAAGCGAAGAATCCACGAGCTGATCATTTAAAGATTGTTCTTCGATTTGTTTTTGGACAGTAGCCAAGTCGATATTTTGCTATTCGATTTGTTGCTTCCATAACAATCATGTGGAGTTACAAAAGAAAAGTTGATTTCTTACAACCCGAAAATTCCTCATTATTAGGATCTAATGAAATCATAGGAAAAGAAAATCATGAACATGATTATACTATGGTACTTGCATTTGTTAAGACATGCATAACACTGAACTATCAAAATTAGAATTTTTTTTTTTTTCTTAAATTAGAATGCAAATTCCCACGTGCTAAAATGGAATTGAAAATTAAGTAAATTAAAAAATTTAATTTTGAAAATAAAATGGATTTTCTTGTAATATCCGAACAAGAAAGGATCAATACCAAATCATCATATGAACCCCCATAAGTACGATGAACAGATGCTTTCAACAGCTTCCATGGCTAAAAAGCTTCACGACTACCAGAACCCACCCTAAACCGTAAATGAACAAGCAAAAACAAGGAGGACATGAACCCAGCCAATCAAAACGATAACCAAACCGTCCCTAAAAGAAACAGAAACCGGACTACCAATCCACCGAACTCTACCCCCGCCAGAGCAACTTAATTCCACTCCAAACGAGAAAACATACACACAGAAGCAAGCGAAGTTCCACGACAACCAAAAACGCACAGGTGATCCGACGTGAACGAAGACAGAACTGCGCTAGACATGTGGAAATCACTCAGAGACGAGGGAGCAGAAAGCGACCTGGATATGGAACTCGGACCTTGGAGGATCTCGATCGCACACGAAACTTCAGCAAGTCGGTCGACGATCGGCTTGGGAAGTTAGAACGGCGATTTGACGCGGTTGTTCGATTGGCCGGCGTGAAAAGCTCGAACGAGGGAGAATGAACGCGTCAAGGGGAAGAAAGCAAAGGAGGGGGAGGGAAATTGCCGGGAAGCTTGCACGAGCTACGCACGTGCACTGCAATTGAATCTTTTTTGCGCCGTCATCCACCCAATCGGAGGCTGACAGGTGGACCTAAACGCTCCTCCATATGTGAACGATAAAGAATGGCAAAATGACAAAAATGGTCCTTAAACTTTGACCCAATGTGCAATGTGGTCTCTGAATTTTCAATTTGACCAATATGATCCTTGAACTTTAACCCAATGTGCAATATGATTCATGAACTTTTAATTTGATCAATATGGTCCCTGAACTTTTGGAACATGTTCAACTTAGTTCTTAGACTCGAACCAATGGAAGGACTACATTGAACATCTTCCTATAGTTGAACTTTGACCCAATTTGCAATATGGTCCATGAACTTTTAATTTGATCAATATGGTTCCTGAACTTTTAGAACATGTTCAACTTAGTCCTTGGACTCGAACCAATGGAAGGACTACATTGAACATCTTCCTATAGTTCAGGGACTAAGTTGAACATGTTTCAAAAGTTCATGGACTATATTGATCAAATTAAAAGTTCATGGACCACATTGCAAATTGGATCAAAGTTCAGGGACTACATCGTACATTGTGTCAAAGTTCAGGGACCATTTGTGGCATTATCCCATAAAGAAAAAGAGAATGTGAATACCGCTCGCCTACACTTAGAAAAAATGGTACTTTTTCTAAAATTTGAAAAATAGAAAGAAAAAAAAAATCCAAAATCATATATGACTATTAATATATATAATTTCACAGAGTATGCTTATGTGACATTTTTTTTTACTGTGAGATTGACAGCATGTCGTGAGCCACAAAAAATGAATAACAAATACAAAAATTTATTGTGTTGGCCCTCTTTCAATATTTTGTGGCCCGCAACATGCTGTTATTTTCACAGTCACTAAAAAACTATTATGCTAGCGAAATCCTAATTTCACCCATCGTCTTTGTGTAACCAATTTTCCCTATATTCATCTGTATTTTGTAACATAATAATTTGAATTGACACATTGAAGATCAATGCATACAAGTATATAAATCACAATTATTGAAGTAACAAAATATCGGAATAATTAGAGTGCAGAATGTTTTGCAAATCACCATCAAGCAAAGCGTGCACGAGCTGACCATTTAGAGATTTTGCCCTGATTTTTTTTTAGCAGTATAATCACGCAATTATTTTTCTATTTGATTTGTTACTTCAGAAACCATCACGTGGAGTTAAAAAAGAAGAGTTGCTGAGGTAGGGTCCTAAAAATCCTCGTTTTTTTAAGGATATTATTAAATCATAGGAAAAAAAATCCATGAACATGCTTATATGGTAGGTACATTTGTTAAGACATGCATAAAGCTACATCATCAAAATTAAAGTTCCTATTTTTTCGCTATAATGGAAATTCCCATGGGATAAATGAATGGTTCGATGACTAAGATACAAAACAATTTAAGGCTGGGAAATTAGATACTTTTTACAACATTTCTTTTGATAATACTGACAATCTCAATTAAGTAATTAGTTTGGTCACTAAGGGCACGAATGATAATCATTTTGTGTCTCTGTTTTTCTATTTTTCTCTTCCTGGAAATAGGTTTGGAACAGAAATCTATTTGGTAAAACCCCCCAACTTCTCGTCTATTGTCTATTTCCCCTACAAATTGCCGGGAGATACATAGCTACTCAAGACGGTGCGTTTGGGATTCTCCTGGCACTCAACAGCCTAAAGAACGACTAGACGTGGAGATCTGATTATTTGGACGAACGATCTCAAATCTCATCGCCTCTGAAACTTGTTGTTTTCAAATTTCGAAGATTTATTGGTAAGTTCAGCGAGAAAATGCGAGCCACGTAGGATTAATTAACAGTGATTATGGACGGAAGGCTGCCGGTGGAAGAATTGGAACAAGATAAAAGTTGAGGGTTTTTTAATGAGATAAAAAAAATGGATATAATTGGGACAATTGCTAAAGTTTAAAGTTTTTTGGGTATTAGGCAAGTACAATTGGGACAAAAGTCAAAGTTTGGAGTATTTTATGAGACAAAAAAATTTTGGACATAATTGGGACATATGTAAAAATTTGAGGTCTTTTTGGGTATTAAGCCTAAATTACCGGCGACAGTAAAAATTATTTTTCATTGACTAATTATTTTAAGCGATACAAGCGATCATTTTCAGGAAAATATTTTCCGTGAAACGAACTGATTATGGGTGTACAATGGAAATGAATGGAATTTCGTAACAACGTGGCTAAACCATAAAGCTAAATTTTACGGCCTTTTCTTTTCTACGAAAATAAATACAGATGACTGATAGAACTAGAATAGATATTTTATGTTTCCTACTCACACGACCCCATATCCTTGCTTTTCGATCTTGCAATACATGATCGAATCGACCGATCATCATTGTCCGCGTCTTATGAATTTCATCCTACTCATCGTGGTATATGTTATTAATTTTATTAAATGAGGTCCAGAACTTCTAACACCAAAAACCCCTCTTCAATGCAATCATAAATGGAATTATGTTCCAAGATCTAACGCCAACGTTGTTTCCTGCTCTGTTTCTTCACCTATATAAAGATGGGATCTCTGTGGATCAACATAACTTCAACAAGCCCCTAAAAAAAACCATAGAAAAATAAAGGAACACAATAAAATTTCTTAGTATCCCTTCTTCTTGAGAATAATGGACGCTACTGCTACTTCGGTGAGGTCCGTGTTGAAGTTCGTGGTGGTCGCCTTCTTAGCATTCGTAGCATCGATGACCCCGGGCGCTACGGCGTTTCCCATCTGTTGCGGCCGGGACCATTACTGCTGCCACCGAGCTCAGGAGGCGGACTTCGAGAAATGACGTGGCACTATTCTCTATGAACTATATAAGGGTTACTTACCCTTTCTTTTTCATTATTGAATATGTGGGGTGATTATCGTGATCCTTTTGAGCATGTCGCTCTACTCATGTCTCTTTAATAATAACGAGTTCGAATCTCGTGCATTGCACGGGTTTGAATTTTCAATTATTCCCGTTTTAGTCTAATGTTATGATTCGGTAAAGCTAAACAAATTGTGGCTAATTATATATTTTGTCGAAATTCACACAGACGCAAGTCTACTTATTAGTCGAACGATGAACATTTATAAGTGATGACCTTTGAGAAATATATTAGCGTTCCTTCAAAGTGTTCTTTCAATTCGAGACGCAACCTCGTGTAGAATTAGATAAGTACATAAATGAATCAATTGGTGTGGGTTTGAGAGATGACCTATAGGCTATAGTTACGAAGGCCCGAACACACCCCACAAACACAATTCCTAAGTGTTTCCTCGACTTACATTATCTCTCTACCTCTCAAATTCTCAATCAACTTATTTGCTTCATGATAAACTCATTCCGTAGATTAATTATCGATTGAAACGTGGAATCAAACTATATGAAAAAAGGCGCAATCGGTGCATAAATTAATTATAGTATACCATATAATATATCACGCCGTGTGTTTTTCACATATATGTAAAAGTGAGAAAGGATAAGTTACGACCAATATAAAGCAATGTAAATGTATGTGTTCAAGAATAATTATACATATGATCAGCTCATAAAAAGGCTGGCGAGCTAGTTTGAACTAGATACTAGTACATAATGTTAAATAAGTCGCAAATATTCACGCAATTTAACTTGGATAGGCCTTGATTTATAAGTTGCTATTTTGAATGGATGTATAATGCTGAGTGTTGATGTGTTCTTTATTTGTGCAATCAAATTAGATCTAAACCAAAGAGACTAAATTTCTTTTTTCACCAATGAATATATGTGCCTCATCGATCTCCCGATCAGAGGCTGACAGGTGGACCTAAACACTCCTTAATAAAAGGGTTAATATCACGAAAAACTCTAAACTGGTATATTCGTGATAAATTTACCCAAAATATTTTTTCGACCACAAAAAACTTCAAACTGGTACACATGTGATAAATTCATCTCAAACAAATTTTTTTACCACTAAAAATCTCAAACTGGAACACTTGTGACAAAGTTATCCTCTGTTAGTTTTCATTAAATTTTACCATCAAATTGCTGAGTTAGACAACGCGTGGCAGTTGATGGGTGTACCAGTTTGGAGTTTTTACCCTCTGATTATCACAGGTGTATCAGTTTAGGGTTTTTCATGGTATTAACCCAATTTAATGGCAACTAATAGAGGATAAATTTATCACAAGTGTATCAGTTTACGATTTTTATAGTCAAAAAATTAGTTTGTGGTAAATTTATCACATATGTACCAGCTTTTTTGTGGTAAATTTATCACGGGTGTACCAGTTTAGGGTTTATTGTGGTAAAAAAATATTTGGGGTAAATTTGTCACATGTGTACTAGTTTGGAGTTTTTTATGGTCAAAAAAATTATTTGGGAAAAAATTTATCACATGTGTATCAGTTTAGGATTTTTCGTGGTACTAACCCTTAATAAAAAAAGGTACTTTTTCAACTTTTTACTTTCTTGTAAAATTCAAAAATGAAAAAAAAAAAATCTTCAAAATGTTCTCTGCTGCAGATCTCCTCTATTTTCATCGATATTCCATCACGCAGTAAATCTGAATTGACATACGCAGTGGAATGTCGAAACTACACTTGTAAAAATGGGTCATAAACTCGTTTCTTAACATATATGTAATGGGCTGAGTTGTTATATGGGCAAGTTATATTCCATGGATGGATCATAAACGGGGTTAAACATAACATGAGTGTTAAATGGATCATAAATGGGTCTACAACTTACTTAGACTCAACCCACCTCTGTGACTCTTTTCACTCTCATCTCAGTTTGGGATGAGCTTTCCTAGATTAATTTAAATGTGGAAGTGTTTTGAAAATAGGAGTCGAGTCGAGTCGGGTATGAGTTTGATATGAGTCCAGTCGGGTATGAGTCACTAAATTTACATTGCATGAAATTGATCAAAACGAGTAAAATAGGTCTATTTGGATAGGACCATTTTCGACCTGACCTGACTCGATCCACCGTTTGACAGGTCTAGTCGAAACTCATCATGATTAATGCAAACTTAATGCAAAGAAATGCATCTTGGAAATTGACCTCCTCAACTGCCAAAGAATCTATTTAAATCGCAATATTGTGAGAGAATCTATTTAAATCACAATTGTCGAAGCAACAAATCAAATAACAAAATCTCAGCATAGCATGAAGACACTACATCAAGCGAAGCATCCACGAGCTGATCATTTAAAGATTGTTCTTCAATTTGTTTCTGGACAGTAGCCCTGTCGATATTTTGCTGTTCGATTTGTTGCTTCCATAACAATCATGTGGAGTTACAAAAGAAAAGTTGATTTTGTACAACCCGAAAATTCCTCATTATTAGGATCTAATGAAATCATAGGAAAAGAAAATCATGGACATGATTATACTATGGTACGTGCATTTGTTAAGACATGCATAACACTGAACTATCAAAATTAGAATTTATTTTTTTTCTTAAATTAGAATGCAAATTCCCACGTGCTAAAATGGAATTGAAAATTAAGTAAATTAAAAATTTTAATTTTGAAAATAAAATGGATTTTCTTGTAATATCATAAGATGGCAATTTGGCTATATAATATGCCATTTCTGAAGGGATGATTTAATATGGTGATCTTGTAAATCTTATAAGTTTCTAATCTTATATCTTATTTTGTAGGCTACTGCAAAATGGCGATTTTGTAAATTTCACAGTTCAAAAAGGGCCTGTTAATAAGATGGTAAAAAGAGGTTGTAAAGGAAATTTTCGTGGATAATGTGGGAGATTTAGACTGCGTATGGTAACGTTTCTGTTCCCGGAACAACTTTTGGAACAGAAACACTTTTTTCTGTTTCTGTTCCCGGCAATGATTTCTGGGAACAGAAACGTGTTTGGTAACTGCATAAAGGCCATATCCTCAACAAAATTCCTCCACCTATAGTAACTTCTAAAAAAATTAGTAAATAAAATAAAAATGATATTACTAGAATACTTTCATGCAATATGAAATTTTTTCCTTTTTTTAAAATTTTTTCTGATTTTTTTAATTTTTTAAAATATTTTTATTCAAAAAATATATTTTATTATTAAAAAGTATTTTTTTTATTTCATTTTTCTCCTGCGGCGACCGGCGGCGACGGATGGCGGCGATAAATAAAATAAAAAACGATATTACTAAAATACTTTCATGCAATATGAAAATTTTTTCCTATTTTTTTAAATTTTTCTGATTTTTTTTAATTTTTAAAATATTTTTATTCAAAAAATATATTTTATTATTAAAAAGTATTTTTATTTTATTTCATTTTTCTCCTGCGGCGGCGGCGACGGACGGCGGTAAATAAAATAAAAAATGATATTGCTAAAATACTTTCATGCTATATGAAAATTTTTCCTTTTTTTTAAATTTTTCTGATTTTTTAATTTTTTTTAAATTTTTTAAAATATTTTTATTCAAAAAATATATTTTATTATTAAAAAGTATTTTTATTTTTATTTCATTTTTCTTCGGTGGCGGCGACCGGCAGCGGCGGCGACCGGGGCTACTTTGGGAACAAAGTGTTCCCAATTGTTTCTAAAAAATGTTCCAAATGTGTTTCTAAAAAGTGTTCCGAAAACATAGAAGCAAGTTTTTTTTTGTTTCTTGTTTCTGCTCCAAAAGTGTTTCTATTTGTCAAAAGTGTTCCCGGAACACTTTGGGAACAGAAACACTTTTTCTGGAGCGTTACCATACGCAGCCTTAACGTCATAATGATAATGAACATCGTCAAGAAAATCTTTACCAAAAAAAAAAACATCGTCAAGAAAATTAATTAGGTGATGAGGTTAAACATGGAAGATTTCCTCCCAATGTCGGCCGGCCGGACGCCTTTCCTCTTGTGCCGCAAAGTCCATGCAATGCCCCGCAAGTCCGCCGGCTTAAAACCTGGTATATATCATAATCTTAGATTATTTGATTTAATCTAGCTTATTGCAGTCAAATCTGAGGTGTCACTTATTACATGTATCGCTATTGTTTCCTCTTCTTGCATGCATTATCTCTTGAAAACTTGGTTTATACGAAAAATGTTTCATCTAAGGGAAAATGCTTCAATCTTCTTTATCATGCATATGTTATGGAAGTCGGGAAAATTACCAAAAAAAGTCCTAAATAGATTATATTGGTACAAATTCAATCATAAACATTTTGCATTGGTACCAATTCAGTGCTTACTGGCCCCGCCCAATGGCCGTCGAGGGTAAAGGGCAAAAAAGAAAAAAATAATAATAATTTTAAAAAAAATAGTAAAAAATGTCCATGTCGGCGCTGAACTGGACGTGCTACATAGGATAGCCGGTGTCCACATCAACGATTTTCGGCCAATAGGTTGAATTGATATCAATGTGAAAAGATTTAGGACTAAATTAGTCCAATTAAAATATTTAGGACAAAATTGGTACAACTGCAATTATGCAATACATTTGCGATATTTTTGGTAGTTTCGTTATGGAAGTTATTAAAAAAAAAGTATTTTTTTTTTTGTTGTTGTTGCAAAAGACGTAATTCAAAACTCCCAAACATATAACGCAATCTTCAATGCAATCAAAAATGCATTAATCGTTTCCACGTTTTCCTTCAACTATGTAAAGTTGGGATCTCCAATGTCCAATACATCATCAACAATCCCCTAAAAAAAACCATAAAAAACCAAAAAAAGAAAAAGAAAAAGAAAAAGAAAAATCCCCTCCTTTCCAGAATAATGGACGCTATTACTACAGTAAGGTCCGTGTTGAAGTTCGTCGTGGTCGCCTTCCTAGCGTTCGTAGCATCGATGACCCCGGGCGCCACCGCGTTTCCCATCTGTTGCGGCCGGGACCGTAAGTGCTGCCACCGAGCTCAGGAGGCGGGCTTCGAGAAATGACATGGCACTACTCTCTATGAACTAAATAAACTTATTATTATTATTATTATTATTATTATTGAATATGTGGGGTGATTACTGTAATCCCTTTGAGCATGTCGGTTTAGTCATGTCTCTTTAAATAAGAGCCAGTTGAAATCTCCTGCATTGCTCGGGTTTTGAAATTTCAATTATTCTCGTTTTAGTTTGATGCTATGATTCGGTAAAGTAAACAAAAGTGACGAATTACATATTCTGTCGAAATTCACAAGGGCAAATAATATAGTAGTAGGTTGAAAAACGTAAGTGTTCTTTTATTATTATTACTCAGGGAGAATTTCGTTATCATAAATATGAAGAAGAAAATCGAAATATCCTTTTTAAACTTAAGCACCGAGCACGCACTAAACTTCCTTTCCTTGGTATACCACATTAGAGTATTTCCTTTGCTTACGTTATCTCTCTCTCTCTCTCTCTCTACCTCTCAAATTCCCGATCGAACTTCTTGATTTATCATAAGCTCGTTCCGTAGGTTAATGGTCGATGGCCACATTTTTCGAATCGACTACCCCGTAAAACACGCGAAATAACCGCGTACATGAATTGTGATGTGCCTTATATCGTATCACCTCACACACTCTTTAACATCTATGCGGAATGAGAACGAATAAATCATATAACCCAATATCCACTGCTCTAAACATCTGCTTCCGAGAATAATCACTCATCCAACACGCACAGTAGGAATGGCTCGGGGGCATTCCGGTGCGCTCGAAAATCACATTTCTTTGCAACATCAATCGACCATACTCGCGCAACTTAAATTTGGTAAGGCCTAGATTGAGGACTTTCTATTTAAATCTATGCCTAATGCTGAGTTACGAAATCTTTTTTTTTTTTTTTTGCACTCAAATCAGATCTAAAACCAAAGAGAAACGTTGGGCGTTGGGGTGGAGTTAGGTGGGCATGCTGGTGGCTATTAATGCCTTTCACTCACCACTCTTCGGTTTTCATTCGTTTTTCAAAGCCAAAACCACCAAACCATCCTACTCACTCCTTCCCGAGTCTCCTGTCCACTTGGACATAAAATATGAACACCAGATTAGGTAGTGGGATTTCGAGAGACTACCAACAGCCAACCCTCATTCGAATTGAATAAAGTATAGTAAAAAGAGGAAAGACCAACGGACATCATGATGGCTATGCGCCACTTAGAAACAAAGGTAAAAAGCTAGACAAGAAAAAGGGTGTTTAGTTGCTGCCCAAACCCAAAAATTTAGTTGGGATTATTTATATATCTTAACAAAGCAAGCAAGTCTTTGTGACCATTTGCAGGGGAGGAAGAGGAAACAGAAACTCTTCAATTGAAAATGCAAGCAACTACTAGTCCCTAAGGATGAACAGGGAAGAAAAAAAAAACTGAGAACTAGAGAGGGAAAATCGAGAATGGAAGAGTTGGAGTGGCCGGAGGGCTTTAGTTCGCGCCTTTGATCAAGCTGAGGACATCAGACTCGGTCGGGAGGGCGGGGATCGCTCCCTTCTTGGTGGTGGTGATGGCACCGCAAGCGTTCGCAAACTTCAGGACTTTCCTCAGTCTTCCTTCGTCCTGCAAAATCGACAATCAACGCTTTACCCAACAAATCTGATGATTATAAATGAGTACATCCGAATAGTAAGTAAGCATTGTTCCAGAAATGTAGGGTCCGGTACGTACTTCGAGAATGGAGTGGTCGTCGACAACGTGGCAGAGGAGTGCCCCGACGAAGGAATCACCAGCCCCGGTTGTGTCGACCGTGTTGACGTGGAATGCGTCCACTTCTCCATGGAAATTCTGAATTTCGGCGAAACAAAAGAAAATGTTAATGGTCAGGTGATTTTCAATTTTTCCAAAACAGATCAATTCCCTTTCCCTTAGCCAAGAAACATATGAATAAGACTTATCCTGCAACAATTTATCGTTCGGCAACTTTTCATTCTTGTTTCTATGAAGAAGCTCAGCAGAATAATATATATATATATATATATATATATATATATATATATATATCGAAGTGGAGAGGAGAAAGACAGATAAAAAACCCCAATCCCACAACAGACAGTGAGGGCACGGCTTCAATCCACAGTTGGCTGCATGAGACATTATAAATTCAAGCCGACTCCGAACAAATCCCAGAATGGTCCTACCAACCTATCCACCCACCCCAACAACAGAATACGACATTCAAGAAAGGCGTTGTTTATTATAAAGACATTACTTTTCTTATTTAACTCACTTTAAAAATATCCATTGGAAACAAAATTTTCCTAAATCACCAAGCAAGATTGCCAACAGCAACTGCTAAAATAAAGTTGTCCGCACAATGATAACACAGAAAGAAAAACTCCACATGCTTCCTGTTGCATATTCCAATGCTGCTACTACATATTGTGACCGAAAGACAATGACCCAATTCAAATTTAATGTTAGTGTTGAACCAATTCTAACAGGACGATTTGTTTAAAAAAGGGCTTGATCTATTGTTTCAATTCCTAGACTTTTTTTTTTTACTTTCTCTTTACACCAGACCAACCTCCCACATAAAGTAAGAGGTGCATAATAACATAGTTAGTTGTAGCTGCCACTCAGGGGCACAACAAAAAGTCAATAGTTTTGCAAAGACAAGTGGGAATTTCAGATCCACTGACCTTAGTGTAGTATCTACAACCCTTCTCACCCAAAGTGACAAGGAGAAGTTTCAAGTTGGGGTGCCACAGAGACATTGCAGATTCATCATCAATCTTGTTACTCCCTGTGAGGAACTCCAACTCGACATCACTCACTTTAATGACATCTGCCTTGTCCCAAATGCTCATGATCTGTTCGCGAGCCTCCTCAGCCGATGGCCACAATGGTAGTCTGAGGTTTGGATCATAGGAGAGCAGTGCCCCAGCATCTCTGGCAACTTCCATTGCTTTAAGATGGGCTGATCTGCATGGCTCCACAATCAAACTGATGGATCCATAATGAAAGACTTTCCCCTATTATGAAACACAAGTTAGATTGAGGGTTTCTGGTCAATCAAAATTTCCAAAGTTGTAATATATATACAAAAGACGGGATATGAGTCAATACATGAAGCATGCCAATCTCATCTTCAAGAGAATTTTGATAATTACAGGGGCATCTGACTCTAGCTAGTTTTTCCATTTAAAGTTATGTTTCTTAAACTTGTCTTTTGCAAAATTTAAGAACTGAAGCGAAGTTAGCGGAAGAAGACAGGTCATCAAAAGGATTATCTTTGAAGGGGGGAGGGAAAATAAAAGTGGTAACATGACAATCGCATCTCAAAAGCATAAAATAGATCAATAAACTATTAATGCTAGCAACTATGAATATTAATTGTGATAGCAAGGAAATTACAAAAGTCACAAAAATGTTCATATTGAAAAGTAAGTCACAGGCAAAAGGCTAATGAACCCCAAAAATGTCGGATAACTAGTCCTAACAATGTTGCCAACAGCAGGTAATCTTCAAGACTTATATTCCTTCGTACGCTCATCGAAATACAACATTAAATTGCTTGGTATAACAATGACTATGCTGTTCATTAATGATAGTACTAATCCACCTGACCCATCACATTAATTTTTCAATTGAAACCAAATTTCTAGACTCCTTGCTTGAACACACCTGGGGCCGGGATAATCAGATCAGGGAGCCAAATCTCAAACATAAAAATCAACACTTTTATTATCATCTTACCTGTTTATCCACAAAAAAAAAAATCATGCCTATTATAGAAGTTTTACAAATTATACTACATAATTTAAAAGAAAAGCTTTATCATTTATAACGCCGAAAGGGTTGCTAGCTTCCCGATAATGGAACCAGTTTTTTACAGACAAAAGCAGGCGCGAGAGGCCTGGTCAAAAAAAGATCGCCTCCTGAAGTTCAGGAAAAGCCAACCAAAAGTCAAAGTTTGACCGAGAAGCGTGCGCGTCCAAAGCACAAGATTTTGTCGCACGCGTGACAAAATAAATCCCGAAAATTCGTAATCGGCAATAAACATATATCTAATCCTTGATCAGATCACGTCACCCATTGGGTCCAATTCAAACAATTTATCGAAAAAGTCCTGATTTTTATTCTATAAATATGACAGATAATATTGGTTGTTAGGGAGAAAAAGGCAAAAGAGAAATATCCCTCCAAAAAAGAATCATCCCGGGCCCACAATGGCCCTGGCAGGGATCATGCATCAAAGGGTCCCACCCAAAATGCCGTCACGCGACTTGCACGTGAGATCACCTCGCTCGCTCACGTTTCCTCAACGAGGATACACACCGCGCACACAGAGAGATCTGATGGAATCTCAAGGAAAGAAGAAGAAGATCCGCAATGCGGAAGTTCCAATTCTGGACGTCAGATCCATTCGCCGGACGCAGTGACGTGTTCCAATCGCAAGGGTCAAGCCACGTGACAGTGAGTCAAGATTCCGAAAATCGAAGCTCGATCCCACACGATTCACAGAGAATGAACAACACGGGCAGAGAGACGAGCGAAAAGAGTAGCAACAGAAGGACGATCGATCGACTGAAGGAGATGGAATTCGAAACTCTTACAGATCTGATCAGCTCGAGATTGAGCTCCTCGGGCTTGAGGAGCATATCGGCGCTCGGGTTCCGGTAGAACATGAACTCGCGCTCCCCGTCGGCGCGGAGGGTGACGAAGGCCAGCGCGGTCCTCGCCCCCTGGTCGAAGTTGATGCCGTCGCCGTTGACCCCGTTCTGCTTCAGGATCCCGGCGAGCATGTGGCCGAACTCGTCGTCGCCGAGCTTGCCGACGAAGGCGGACTTGCCGCCGAGCCGGGTGACGGCGATCGCGACGTTGGCGGGGGCGCCGCCGGGGGCCTTGAGGAACCCGGGCGCCTCCGCCAGCGAGACGCCCGAGACGGTCGGGACGAAGTCGATGAGCATCTCGCCGAAGCTCACGATCAGGCCCTGGCCGGCGGCGGAGATGCCATTGCTTTGGGAAGCCATTGAGATCGCTGGGAATTTGAGAGGGATCGAGGAGTAAGAGGGTTTCTACGGAACCAGGCGAGATAGCAGAGCGAGGCCTCTGTGTATATGTAGAGAGAGAGAGGAGAGAGAAACGAGAAGAGGGACTTCAGGCTTATTTATAGGGGGGAAAGAAAGGTTATAGACGACGAAACCAGTAAAAGAAGTTGTGGCTTTTACTAAATTTAAAAATATTACTGGATAAATTTAAATAGATCGAGCTTATCTAATCCTAAATAGGATTATTATTATTAACCCATTTACGGTTACACCTCCAATTTTTTAAAAAAATAATTCTATCTTAAAAAAAATAAAAATAAAATCGACCGAAATTACGAAAATTTAGGACGAATTTTGCCAAAAGGATAATTAATAAGAAGAAGGAAGTTATCTGATTATATTAGTGTAAACAGCAAGAAGGCTTTTGACGTAGCAAAATAAACAACCTAAATAAATATTTGGGAGAATTAATGTTGCGGTTGTTGCACTACACGTGTCTTGATGGAGACGTGAGAACCAACGGATGGATAGTGAGAAAAAGTTCGTGACAAGCGAAAACGTAGTTACATCTCTTAAGTTTTAAAATTTGTTTGGAGTGATTTTTATCTTGGCCTTTTTCGAAATTTAAGGGTTTTGCAACTCTAAAAATGATATTGCCATGATATGTAAAGCGGTGAAAATACTTTCCGAACTTGCTCGCTCGTGGCTGCCGCTGGCCGGTCGCGGTGGAGGATGTCGCGAGCAACGGAGGAAGAAGGAAGAAAGAAAAGAAAAAAAAATGAAATAAAGAATAGAGAGAATAAAATATAAAATGTAAAATATCAATTATAACATACAAAATATAAAAAATCAATTTTGTTTTTGGGCCTATGATAAAGTTATAAGTTTGAAAGCATTTTCCAAACGAGACTAAACACCAAAAAAACGTTTTCCATCACATATCACCAAACAAGGGAAAATGAATCTTGTTTTCCTGGAAAAGGGATTTTCGGGAAATCATTTTCTTTTTTCATGCAGTTTTCCGTGAAATAAATGCACCCCTAGTTGCATTTAGTTATAAGGTTGTCATGTGTATCTTTATTTAATTATGGTCGCCAGGAATTTAATGAATATGATTAGTAAAATCCAAACGATTTCGATTGATGGCCAATTAAAGTATCACATGTGACCTCAAATAAAAATCGAGGGATTCCAATATGCCTTGAATTTGAATACAAATATCTCAATGGCAATTTTTACTTAAGCAAAATCAAATCCAAGTGATCTTCTTCAAAAACTAATGAGCTTCTTCATTAAAGTTGAGCGAAGCATATACTTCTGTGTTAAGTGTCTTGAGGATAGATTTGTGTCTCCTTCACTTTGACACGTCTCCCTTATGCAACGTGATCTTTTCTTGCTATAATCTCTAATTGTCTCTTAACCTGTGAGTCACTCTGGAAAATAAGGACATATTTGGTAACACTCCAGATTCTCTAATTCCTGTTCTTTTGTTCCCGAAAACGAAAAAAGAATAGAATTATGTTTGGAAATGTAAATTGATTTTTTGGTCCGACCCCTGCCGCCATTGGTCGCCGCCGGCCGTACCAAACGCATTACTATTCTTTTTCTATTACGGGGAATAGAAATTTTGTGCAATTGCCAAACGCGTTCTTTTCTCGGGAGCAGAAACGTTACCAAACATGCCCTAAGAGTAATTGCTCCCAACCTTCCATTACAGACTTACAGTTATCCCTTGGTCGATGGGATCCTTCTTGACTCAATCTTCAACTTCCTTTAATGTTTCGAGTCGATTGATCATCACCGCGTGTCGTGATCTTCACTGAAAAGCTCTGCCTATCAAAAAACTCAGGGTCAATGGGCTTTGTGGGCCAATTGCAATTTTATGGTCTTTGTAGATGACGAGTTAGGTTAAGAGCGGGAATGATAATCATTATATTTTTCTATTTTTCTATTCCTGAAAACAGGTTTGGAACAGAAATTCGTTTGGTTCCTACACAAATTTTTAGCCTGGAACTATGTTTGAAATAGAAATAAGCAGCAGGAATTTTCTATTTTTCTACTTCTAGAATAAAAACGGAAATAAAAACTCTTCTTATCGTGGGTCCCCGGCCTCTGTCTGCTGGTCACCGCTCTCCGATCGCCGTCCGCTGGTCAATGGCCGTCGGTCCCCAACCACCGTAGAAATTTTATGCTGTTATCAAACGAATTTCTGTTCCGAAAATAGAAATTCTATGCTCGGAAACTCGTTGAGGGAATAGAAATAGGAAAAAAAGAAACACGTCTCTATTTCTGGCAAGAAAATGTTTGCAAGAATAGAATGGTTATCATTCGCGCCCTAAGTTTACTATTATAATTTGGCTTGTGCCATTAATTTCTTTATACAATTGGATAAAAAGAAACTTTCTTAAGTTTCTTATTTCCTATGTTTTGTTTGCAAAAATAATGGAATATCAACCGTCGCATCATATGGTATGGGTCGTGCGTTCGGTGAACTCAATTAAGTTTGAATAATAACTAGAAAAGCAACTAAGTACGAAAAAAACAAAAAACATAGCACAACTACGCGCGACCACCACGTCGGTGCTCAACCGGAACTCACCGCGCGCGAGAGAGAGAGAGGTGAATGCTTGAAAACTCACCGCAACCACCGCATTGGTGGTCACTTTACCGAGGTGTCCCATCAGAACTCAACTCAATGCGCAAGAGAGAGAGAGAGAAGAGAGAGAGAGAGAGAGAGATTATTAGGAGACCATAACACCTCATATTGATGGGCTGTAACCGTCGATCTAGAGAGCTTTGGCTGCTGCTCAGGTCCCATTTATTTGATGAAAAATGAATGATTTGAAAAATATTTTTCTAAAAATAATTGCTTAAATTGCTTGAAATGGTTAGTCAATGAAAAATATTTCCGTCATCGATAATAATCTATGTCTAAACATTTTCGGGGACATTGAAAATATTTTTCTATCATCCATTTTTATAAGCAATACAATCTATCACTTTTAAGAAAATGTTATCCAAATCATTCATTTTTCCTCGAAACAAACTCACCCTTCAATGTCAAATTTTGCAGATGAGAGAGTCGTATCTCAAGCAACAACTCAACCACAATCTCTTCTTCTTCGTCTTCTTCTTCTTTTCAATTATACATCTTCGAATTTTTTTATCCAATATAAAGGGGATGCCATTGACATTGACATTCACATTCCCTAAGGTTCAGATGAGATGTGCAGAACTGAATTGGGACCGTCCAAAGCTTTATTCCATTGCAGTTGCATGGCGGAACATCAGATAGGATTCACTCGGGGAGACGCTAAAGGCCATAGATTCTTGCTTTAAGGCAAAGGTACTTTTGACATATCCAGATTCTTCTCCTTCATCGATAAATCCGTGCTAAAGGTGGTAAAATCGGTCTACAACCCATATTTTAACCCGGTACTTTAAATTTTGAAAATAAGCTTAAGTGGGTCTAAGAAATAAATGTCTAAACGCTTAATGGGTTGGTTGTAAATGGATTGAGAACTAACTCATTCAAGCCCATATAAAAAATAGAGAACATTTTTTTTTTTGTAATTATATATATATATATAAATTTTCTGCATTCTTTTATTTAAATTTAATTTATATTTTTTTCATTCTTTCTCTTCCTTTTTTTTTCTACGATGTCCGGCGAGGGCCGCGAGGCGAGTCACGGCCCTCGCCAGACTTTGTAAAGAGAAAAACAGAAAGAGAAATAATAAAAAAGAAAAAAACAAAACATAAAAATATAAACAAATTCAGATGAAACAAACTTTCCTAGATTAAGTTAAAAATGAAAGTGTTTTAGCAATATATGTCGGTCAGGTCAGGTATGAATCAAGAAATTTGCATTACAACAAACAAGTTATGTGGATCAGTTTGGATTGAATCATTTATGATTGGATCGAAACTCGATTCGTCTTGCTGGATGTACTTTATACGAAACCCCTATTTATCTTTTCCGTAAGGTAGGCGAAGTGGGGCGTTGCTCGTGTGGAGAAGATGAACGAAGTTGACACACGAATCGAATCAAGGAACACCCTTTGTGACATCATGAAAGAATCCAAAGTCTCACTTCATCTATTGTCCATCTAGTCATACAAGTTTCCTCCTTTTCTCATTGCTTTTATAAAGTATACGAGCACATAAATATAAGTTAACTAAGCTGCATGAGAAAAGAAGAAGAAGACAAGATTCCGAAATTCGTGAAGGACGCCGGACGGAATGACTCGTTAAAGATTTATCTGGGTTTTATCGCATGATGGTAACCAATCAACTCCCTTCATTTAAAGATGACGATAACATTAGTTAAAGAAAGAATTTAGAATATGACCCCAAAAAAAAGAAAGAATTTAAAAGGTGCAAAGGTAGAATATCAATATATGAAATAAAATATAGCATCCCGATAGTAAGTCAGTATAATATAGAAATATGTACTACATTGAATGACAATATTTCAATTTGACTCCATTTGTTTCACGAAAAATAAGTGATTTAAAAATATTTTTCAAGAAAATAATCGCTTATATCGCTTACAATACAAATAAATGAAGTTTTTTTGCAATGTGTATGCAAATGTTTAGACACATTATTTCAAGCGATGTACGTAATCATTTTAGGAAAATATTGTCTAATCATTCATTTTTTGTAAAACTAACGGAGCCTTTAATGTCCCTCAGAATACCAAAATATGATAAATTGTTTAGTGTGAGTTTTGGCGGTTGTGGACTATTTATGCAGAACACTTCCTTCTAGTATGCTACTACACTTATAATTCACCATATAACGTTCAAAAAATATATACGACCATGAAGGGCTACTACCACAAAAAATTCCAATTAGGACGATCGTGCCAGCTTTACCCCAAAATAATTTTTGTGTCACAAAAAATAGCAAACTGATACATTCTCGCCACATTTACTCCAAATTAATTATCATGTCACAGAAAATCCCAATTTGATACACCGGTATAACCATTTCCCCCAAACTCATTTTTGTGTCACGAGAAATCCCAAATCACCAAAATATTGAAAATCTGCTAAAATCCCTAAATCTTTTTACATGAAAATTAATTTGGCGGTAAATGTGGTACATGCTTACCATTTTGTGATTTTTTCTGGTATTAACTCTCATAATTTCATTATAGTGACCCATCCCGAGAACATGTTCTTCTAATAACTTTGGTTCTAATCTACCAACACTATAAAGAATCTGCTAACATCTCATTAAATTAAAAAGCTATCAATTTCTGATGTAATTTTAGGAGATCCGACAGTTTTATACATTACAAGATCCGAAACTTTATGTTATACGGCGGTCGTGTACTTTTTTTATGCAGAACTCATGCTTCAATAGCGATTTTTTTTTTTTTTGTCCAATGCTTCAATAGCGATCAATCCCAAGGACTATTGGGATCACCAGAAGGACCAACCACACCCCGCAGGGCTTGGTCGGGAGGGCGTGGATCGCTCCCTTCTTGGTGGTGGTGATGGCTCCGCCCGCGTTCGCGAGCTTCAGGACCTTCCTCAGTCTCCCTACGTCCTGCAAATCGACGATCATCGATTCGTTATCCGACAAATCCGGTGATTTGGAAAGGGAGCACATCAGGATAGTAGGCAAGCATCTGTTCCGGAAATGTAGTTCGATACGGACTTCGAGTCAGAAACAAGATTTTTCTGCATATCACCAGGCAAGATTGCCAACAGCAACTGCTAAGAACACAGTTGTCTGCACATCGATAACACAGAAAGAAAAAAAAAACTCCACATGCTTCGTGTGGCGTATTCCGATGATGCTACTACAGAATGTGAACCAAAGACAATGACCCAATTCGAATTTGATATTTAGAGCTAAACCCTTTGGAACTAACGTGATGATTTGTTAGAGAATGTGCTTGATCTGTCGTTTCGATTCCTAGACTTCCTTTGAGGTGCATAAAACAACACAGTTAGTTGTAGCTGCCGCTAAGGACTACTGCAACAAGAAGTCAATGGCAGGAATTTCAGATCCACTGACCTTGGTGTAGTATCTGCAACCCTTCTTCACCCAAATGCTCATGATCTGCTCGTGAGCCGCCTCAGGCGACGGCCACAACGGGAGCCTGAGGTTCGGATCCTAGGAGAGCAGAGAGACCCCCTGCATCTCCGGCAACTTGCATTGCTTTAAGATGGGCTGATCTGCATGGTGCCAAGAGCAGGTGATCTTCAAGGATGACCATGCTGTTCACTGAATGATGGTACTAATCTACCTGACTCGTGATATTTGTTGGGGTTATTCTACGTCGGTTATGGAAGGGGCAGGTGATCGGTTTATAAGTATGAGGGAAAGTCTCATCATTTGAGCTAGCTTTGAGGATGAGAGAGGCTCAAGACAATCTCCCCCTCACACATCGGGCCCCGGGTCCGAAGCAGCGACAACCCATATCTCTCCCGTGTGACTGTTGGGTCCGGACTTGTTGGTAACCTGGTCTCTCATATCAGTGTTAGGTGGTCTTGGGCCTCTCTCATCCCAAAAGCTAACTCGAAGGATGAGGTTTTCTCTCACACTTATAAACCGACCACATGCCCCTTCCACAACAGATGTAGGATAACCCCAACAACATTAACTCTTCAGTTGAAACCAAAGTCCTAGACTCAGGGAGCCAAACCGCAAAAATAAAGATCAACACTCTCAATTCTCATCTTACCCCCTTGAACCAAAAAAAAAAATCATGCCTTTTGCTCAATTATAGAAGTTTTGAATAGGGAGAATGACACAAATGGTCCCTGAACTTTGACTCAATATGAAACGTGGTTCCTGGACCTTTAATTTGTTCAATGCGGTTCTTGAACTTTAGCTAAATGTGTAATGTCATCCATGAACTTTAAATTTGTTCAATTTTGGTCTCTGAATTTTTGTGCATGTTCAATTTAGTCCATAGACTATATAAAAATGTTCAATGTTGTCATTCAATTAATTCAAGTCTAGGGATAATATTGAACATTTTCATATAGTTCAGGAACTAAATTGAATATGAACCAAAAGTTTAGGAATCACATCGAATAAATTACGTTTAGGGGAGACATTGCACATTTGAATAAAATTCAAGGACCGCATTGAATAAATTGAAAATTCGGGGACTACATTACACATTAAACCAAAGTTCATGGATCATTAAATGAAAATGACACTTTAGTTGATTATCAAGAAACCTTTTACTGTAGCATTTAAAAGAGCAGCTTTGTCATATTTAACTATGAAAAGGTTAGTTTCCAGATCATGATAATCGCACAAATTTACGTTCCGTCGGCGGATGGCGACCGGCGACCAGCGACAAGCACCGACGACTAGCGGACAGGCGATCGGTGACCGGGGGCTGGCGGACTTGCGATCAGTGATCAGAGGCCGATGGACCGGCAACCGAGACGCAAGAGAGAGGGAGTGAGTGATGAGAAGAATTATTATTTCTTATTTTTGTTCCAGAAGTAGAAAAGATAAAAAAATTTAATTTATCATTTCTGTTCCAAACCTATTTTTCGAATAAATTTTTGTTCCAGAAATAAAAAAAACTGAAATTGCGTTATTGGAACAGAAATAGAAAAATATAATGATTATCATTCGTACCTGAATGGCTAGAGAATTAAACTTTCGAGGGTGAATTAGGAGAGTCAATTTCTGTGGCCAATTGGAAAAGAAGGAAAATACAGAGACAAATTCTGTCAAAAGTGTTGGATTTTTCAACAATCACCTGCCACTTAGGCTGCGTATGGTAACGTTTCTGTTTCCGGAACAACTTTTGGAACAGAAACACTTTTTTCTGTTTCTGTTCTCGACAACGATTTCTGGGAATAGAAACCTGTTTGGTAACTGCAAAAAAATTCTGTTCCCGGAACAAAAAAAAGAACAAAAACACGTTTGGTAACTGCATAAAGGCTATATCCTCAACAAAATTCCTCCACATACAATAACTTCTAAAAAAATTAGTAAATAAAATAAAAAATGATATTACTAAAATACTTTCATGCAATATGAAATTTTTTCCTTTTTTTTATAAATATTTCTGATTTTTTTTTCATTTTTTTTTAAATTTTAAAAAAAATTATTCAAAAAATATTTTTTATTATTAAATTTTTTTTTTATTTTATTTCATTTTTCTCCGGCGGTGGACGACGGGCGGCAGCGACCGACGGCTGCGGATGGAGGCGGTAAATAAAATAAAAAATGATATTACTAAAATACTTTCATGCAATATGAAATTTTTTCCTATTTTTTTAAATTTTTTCTGATTTTTTTATTTTTTTTAAATTTTTTAAAATATTTTTATTCAAAAAATATATTTTATTATTAAAAAGTATTTTTTATTTTATTTCATTTTTCTCCGGCGGCGACCGGTGGCGGCAGATGGCGGCGGTAAATAAAATAAAAAATGATATTACTAAAATACTTTCATGGAATATGAAATTTTTTCCTTTTTTTTTTAATTTTTTCCTATTTTTTTCGTTTTTTTTAAATTTTTTAAAATATTTTTATTCAAAAAATATATTTTATTATTAAAAATTATTTTTTATTTTATTTCATTTTTCTCCGGCGGTGACCGGTAGCGGCAGATGGCAGCGGTAAATAAAATAAAAAATGATATTACTAAAATACTTTCATGCAATATGAAATTTTTTCCTATTTTTTTAAATTTTTTCTGATTTTTTAAAAAAATTTAAAATATTTTTATTCAAAAAATATATTTTATTATTAAAAATTATTTTTTATTTTATTTTATTTTTCTCCGGCGGCGACCGGTGGCGGCGGTAAATAAAATAAAAAATGATATTACTAAAATACTTTCATGGAATATGAAATTTTTTCCTTTTTTTTTGCTTTTTTAAATTTTTTTAAGTATTTTTATTCAAAAATATATTTTATTATTAAAAATTATTTTTTATTTTATTTCATTTTTCTCCGGCGGTGGCGACCGGCGCCACTTTGGGAACAAAGTGTTCCCAATTGTTTCTAAAAAATGTTCCAAATGTGTTTCTAAAAAGTGTTCCGGAAACACAGAATCAAGTTTTTTTTGTTTCTACTTCAAAAGTGTTTCTATTTGTCAAAAGTGTTCCCGGAACACTTTGGGAACACTTTTTTACCATACGCGTTTCTATTCCCAAAGTGTTCTCGGAACACTTTGGGAACAGAAACACTTTTTTCTGGAGCGCTACCATCGCAGCCTTAATATAAAATAAGATCTCCAAGTGGGTTTCTAAGAATGTTTTTTTTTTTTAATTATGTGGCGAAAATGGTGGTCGCATGCAAAAATATTTTATGTTAAATAGTATGACAGTATATGTCTGACTTATACACACGTACTCTTTAGCTCCTCCAATGGCTAGATTTGATGTCCAGGTCACATGACCAGGTCCGATTAAGATAATTAGGTAACCCAAATTAGAACACGTCACTATCTTTGTAACTCTTATTTCCTTCTGCGCATGCAGGTTGGTCAAGACTCAAAAGACAGCATCAGATTTGTCGGAGATCAATTAAAAAGTTTAATACCTTGTCACGCTCGAAATCACGGTCGAACGAGGCCTATATTGTCTTCTGATATCATGCGATCGAGGCAAAATCTCAATGCTAGCGACATGTGCAGTTGAGTTCATTGTGTTCTGTGTTGCTAATAGGTCGGTCGACGCGTCAAGCAATTTACACATCGGGTGAGAGCTATCTCATATTAACTGGCTTTAGATGTTGTTCGTGCTAACGAGGCACGGTCCAATGTGAATCGAAGCGTCGTCTGATCGAGTTGTAAATGTGTCGTATGGTTAATAAGCATGTCATGATGATTAGACCTGTCAAAATGGGTCTTAGACCCATTTCTTGACCCATATGTGAAGAGTTGAATTGTTATATGGGTTAGTTATGTGTAGTAAATGAATTATAACTAGGTTTAAGCATGACGTGGGTGTTAAATAGGTTATAAATGAATTTACAACTTACTCAGACCCAACCGATTTCTACGACTTTTGCTTCATCTCTCTCGCCCTCACTCGACTTCCCGCTAGCTCACTCACTCCGGACTCTCATCTCAGTTTGGGTATGAGTTTTTTTATATTTTGTTAAAGGTGAAAATGGTTTAGAAGTATGAGTCTGGTTGTGTATGTGTTGGGTATGGATCTAATCGGATACGAATACGAGTCACTAAATTTACATCGCATGAAAATAAGTTTAATGGATCTATTTGAATCGAGCCATCTTTTGTCCTATTCAAATCTGATCTGGCCCATTAGTTTAACGGGTCTAACGATGATGCACCGACGCAGGAGTGGCAGGTGAAGAGCAGTGATGAGGACAGCCTGCCATGGCCAGTTGGTCCCCTATGCAAGGACGGATGAGGGGCTCCATGGACCATGACAGATCTAACTTCCCTTGCCTTTGAAGGGAAGGTACAGTTACGACGCCAACCCCTCTCTCTCTAAATTGTGTTTGTCGCAGCTGCACAGTTTTATGACAGCATCATTAGTCTCACGAGCCACCAGACACCTAAGTTCACGTAAAGGGTGCAACGTTAATTAGAGATTATTGAGGTAATCTCGGTTTAAAAGCCAATAAAATTAGCTATGAAGAGGTTATCTATCTGTTTTATTCTCCGTCTCTAAATGACGGTGCATAAACAACAGGATGAACGATGACCAACGTGAAAAAGATCCTATTTCCTCAAACTAAATCGGCATGATGAGTAGAGCTGTGCAACCGGATCGATTTTGCCTGAGAATCGGACTGGACTACCCTGAAGATCGATTCTTTCAAATTTTTGGAACCAGTCTGATTCCCTGTTCCAAATGAAGAACCACCCGGGAACCGGATTGAATTTGGCTTCTTTCCAATGTCACTTAGACACTTCACGACTCTCTTGTAGTCGTTACTCTTTGGCTAAGTTCGTACAGAAAGACATGTGAACAAATGACTAACCTGCAGCCAACGCGAAGTAGAAATCAGAATATTGATCCGAGCCCAACGAAAGTCGTTGTGTCCTTAAGACGAATTTGCCCCCTCAATCTGTACCCGAGGACGTCGGACAATTGTCTCACAGGATAGAACGGATCGCGTTCCTTTGAAGCGGTACGTCTTCAAGGGACTTCTTCGAACGCAAATTTGTAGAACAATCGCACAAATGAAGATGAGTAATGTCTTGTGAAAAAATGTCAGTAGTCTTTAAAGTGACGGTCGCTCTTTGTATTTATAGACAATGAAGTGAAGAGTCGCGAAGCAGAACATGTCCATTGATGAAGGGATGCGAACCAAAAAACTGTTCTTGTTCTGTTCGAACAGACACGTTCGTTCGCTTTATTCCGAATGAACATGCATGTTCATCCCGAACGAACATGTTTGTTCGTCGGTCTAACATGTCTATTCGCTCAACACCGAACAATCATATCTGTTCGGATGAAAAAGAATGTCCAACATGTCTATTCAAATCGTGTCCCTTCAATTTAAAAAGAATAGAATAAAAAAATAAAATTGATGGAATTAAATAAATGCGCGGACCCGGGCCCGGCCCGGCCCGAACCGAACCGAGGGGAGCGGGCGGGCGGCGGCGGCGGCGCGCGCGCGCGTGGACCGATCCACCTTTGCGTAGGTCCTCCCCCGTCCACAAAAGTGCGGTGCCCCTTGGGGCCCAAACCCATTTGTGAAGTTCCAATATTTAAACCCATCCACCATCTACTCTTTTTCCTATGTGGGACTCTCCCTCTTTCATTTCTCATTCACTTCCCATGGGATTATTCATCAAATCCCAACAATCCCCCACATGAATGAGATGTTCAGATATCACGCCTCTTCGTGTATGCATGAAATGCAATGTGCGATTATTCCATGAGAGAACGTTGCATCAGGATAAGTAGTCTGAGACTTTGAACTTTCCCTAGTGAAACCTATCGGGATTACTCGGTCAATCAGTAGACTTGATGTCTTTGAACTGTCGATCTTTGGTGTAAGCCTAGACAATAGAAATCACACAACTGTCTCTCGAACAAAGTTGGTTCTCACTGTTGTGTTCGTTTTGGCCATGAACACCGCCTGGTCTCATGAGTGTTTTAGAGAATTCGGCCTTTTCAATTCTCATAGAAGCGGCCCTCACTTCACACTCACATAGGTGATTTCTGAATATATAGTATATCACATACTCAATTCAGAATCATTAAAAGATTTCGCTTAACCTTCACATATTAGTACTGTCTTCATCTAGGAATGAGTAATAAATTACAGTACTCTTCACAGTCTTCATAACTTAGTTGTCCCTTGGAACCTAGATCTTGGGATCTCCAGTTAACTAGGTAGGGTATCCGCTATGACGACTTATTTATAGGCCTTAAACCCATTCCTTTCGATGTTTTCACAACCATTTCTCTAGGTAAGCCTTTTGTTAATGGATCCGCAACATTATCTTTTGACTTCACATAGTCAATCGTGATAATTCCACTAGAAAGAAGTTGTCTTACAGTGTCATGTCTTCGACGTATGTGTCGAGACTTACCGTTATACATGACATTCCTCGCCCTTTCTATTGCCGCTTGGCTATCACAATGAATGCATATAGCCGGCACTGGTTTAGGCCAATTAGGAATATCTTCCAAGAAATTTCGAAGCCACTCTGCTTCTTCACTGGCTTTATCCAAAGCTATAAATTCTGATTCCATAGTGGATCTAGCAATACAAGTTTGTTTGGATGATTTCCATGACACTGCTGCCCCACCAAGTGTGAATACATATCCACTTGTCGATTTTGTATCTTTAGTGCCGGTTATCCAATTTGCATCACAGTATCCTTCAAGTACCGCTGGATATTCTGTGTAATGCAAAGCATAATCTTGAGTATGCTTTAAGTAGCCCAATACATGTTTCATAGCTTTCCAATGATTTTCATTTGGACTAATTGTAAATCGACTTAGCTTGCTAACCGCACAAGCTATGTCCGGCCTAGTACAGTTCATGACATACATTAAACTGCCTAGTATACTGGCATACTCATTTTGAGCCTTACTTTCACCAGTATTCTTTGAAAGATGTAAATTAACATTTATCGGTGTACTTACTGGTGATATGCCTAGATTCTTGCTTTTTTCAAGAATCTGCTCAATGTAATGGGATTGAGATAGAGATAGTCCTTCAGACGTTTTACGGATTTTAATTCCTAAAATGACATCTGCGATCCCCATATCTTTCATATCAAATTTACTTGCGAGCAAGCATTTGATCTTCTTGATAATCTCACTATCACTGCCCATTATAAGCATGTCGTCTACATATAGACATAAAAATGGTAAAGCTATTATGAGTGTTCTTAACGTAAACACATTTATCGCACTCATTAATCTTGAAACCATTCGACAACATAACTTTGTCAAATTTAGCATGCCATTATTTTGGTGCTTGTTTCAAGCCATATAGTGACTTGATAAGCCGACATACTTTATTCTCTTGTCCTGGAACAATGAACCCTTCAGGTTGCTCTAAATATATTTCTTCTTCTAGATCCCCATTTAGAAAAGCTGTTTTGACATCCATTTGATGAATTTCAAGTCTATACAAGGCTGCTATAGCAATTAACATCCGTATAGATGTAATTCTCGTGACAGGTGAATAAGTATCAAAATAATCCAGACCTTCACGTTGTCTATAGCCTTTTACGACAAGCCTAGCCTTATACTTATCAATAGAACCATCTGCTTTCATTTTCCTCTTAAATATCCACTTACATTGTAATGGCTTATTACCAGGAGGAAGGTCAGCCAATTCCCAAGTATGGTTTGACAAGATGGATTCAACTTCACTATTGATAGCTTCTTTTCAGAGCGGGGCTTCTGGGGATGTCACGGCTTCCTTATATGTCCGAGGTTCGTTCTCTAACAAATATGTCAGAAACTCAGGTTCAAAAGACGTAGAAGTCCTTTGCCTTTTACTACGTCTAGGTTCATCCTCAATTGGATCACTTCTAAATGTAGTATCTCGAGGCCTCTTATTACTATCAATTGGTTCATATACTATGTTATACGGAAATATATTTTCAAAGAACGAAGCGTCCCTTGATTCAATTATCGTATTAACATGTATATCTGGGATCTCTGATTTGTGAACAAGAAATCGATATGCATTGCTATTCTGAGCATATCCAATAAAAACACAGTCAACAGTTTTCGGCCCTATCTTAACCTTTTTAGGTTTAGGAACTGCAACATTAGCCAAACACCCCCACACTTTGAGATAATTCAGGTTAGGCATTCTGCCTTTCCATTTCTCATAGGGAGTTTGTTGTGTCTTTTTGTGGGGTACTCTATTTAAAATAAAATTTGCTGTCAAGACAGCTTCCCCCCATAAATTCTGCGGTAAACCAGAACTGTTCAACAATGCATTCATTGTTTCCTTTAGGGATCGATTTTTCCTTTCCGTCACACCATTCGATTGCGGTGTATAAGGAGCGGTAAATTGGTGAACAATACCGAACTCGGTACAAATTTCCTCAAAAGGAAATTCATATTCACCTCCTCTATCACTTCATATTACTTTTATTTTCTTATTTAACTGATTTTCAACTTCAGACTTATAAGTTCTAAAAGCATTCACAGCTTCATCTTTACTGCTAAGTAAATAAATATAACAGTACCTCGAACAGTCATCTATAAACGTGATAAAATACTTCTTACCACCTTTGGAAGGTACTATTTTCATATCACAAATGTCTGTATGTATTAAATCTAAAGGTTCTGAGACTCTATTAACTACTGAGTTAAAATGAGGCTTAGAAAACTTAGATTCAACACACACTTGGCACTTTTCACTTGGACAGTCAAACTTTGGTAATAGTCCCATACTAATTAATTTCTTAATTGACTTATAATTAACATGTCCTAGTCTAGCATGCCAAATATTAGGAGACTCAAGCACATAAGTAGATGCAACTTTATTCATATCATCCTTGGTTACAACAGTCATTACATTCAGCTTGAACAAACCATCACTCAGATAACCCTTTCCTACATACATCTCATTTTTGGAGAGTACAAACTTATCAGATACAAAAACCAACTTGAAGCCATTCTTGCTAAGGAGAGATCCGGACACCAAATTCTCGCGAACGTCTGGCACATGAAGAACATTGTTCAGTGTCACGATTTTCCCAGATGTCATCTTTAGAGCAATCTTCCCAACGCCTTCAACTTTAGAGGTCGATGAATTACCCATATAGAGTTTTTCATCACCCCCCACAGTTGTGTAGGACGAGAACATCGATCTGTTTGCACAGATATGACGAGTTGCTCCAGTATCAATCCACCACTCCTTGGGGTTTCCCACCATGTTGCACTCGGATATCATAGCAGACAGATTGATATCATCAACACCATTGGAAATCTCTTCCACCATATTTGCCTGAGTTTTCTGTCTTTTCTTCGCTCTGTAGTCTTTGGCTCGATGTCCAGACTTTCCACAGTTAAAGCATTTGCCGACGAACTTCTTCAGGCCTTGGGTGAATCCCTCTCCAGACTTATTAGGCATTTTCCTCTTCTTGTTGGGTTTTGATCCTTCTTCAACAACGTTGGCCCTTGAAACCTCTAGGTTCTTGCCAACTTTCTTCTCAGAGAGCCTATTGTCTTCCTCAATCCTCAACCGAACAATCAAATCTTCAAGTGACAACTCCTTTCTCTTGTGTTTGAGATAATTTTTGAAATCTCTCCAGGACGGTGGCAGTTTTTCAATGAAGGCAGCCACTTGAAATGACTCACTTAGAGTCATTCCTTCAGCATGAATATCATGCATAATCACTTGAAGCTCTTGAATCTGACTTAAGACGGTCTTTGAATCAACCATCTTGAAGTCTAGAAATTTACCGACAATGAATTTCTTCAGTCCGGCATCTTCAGTTTTATATTTCTTGTCCAGACTCTCCCATAACTCCTTAGCCGTTTTCAGCGGATTATAAACGTTATAGAGAGTATTGTCCAGACCATTGAGGACATAGTTGCGACACAGGAAGTCAGAATGCTTCCATGCATCCACAGCAGCAACCTTTTCCTTATTAGTCTCTCCATCGTCCAATTTAGGACCATCCTCATTGAGGAATCTAGCCAAGTTCAAGGTCGTGAGATAGAACAACATCTTTTGTTGCCATCTTTTAAAATCCGTACCATTGAACTTTTCTGGCTTTTCTCCATGATTCGGAATAGGGGTGATCGGAGTCGAAGTCGAAGCCATTTCTATGGAAAAAAAAAATTAATAATGAAAACGACGAAGATTAACACAAAAGCCCAACCGAACACTTTCTTCAAATCGTAAACAGTATACGAAATGAACAACCACACAGAATACTTACAATATTCACGAGGAAAAAGAAAACGTTTATCTCGAAAAATAACTCTTATAAACGAAACGATAGAAGTACGAGAATGATCATTGAACGAACGAAGGACAGATTGTTCACAACAACATAAAATACGAACTAAGCGCAAAAACAAGAAGTAAAACAAAATTCGTCTTAAGATTGTTGTCGTTACTCTTTGACTAAGTTCGTACAGAAAGACATGTGAACAAATGACTAACCTGCAGCCAACGCGAAGTAGAAATCAGAATATTGATCCGAGCCCAACGAAAGTCGTTGTGTCCTTAAGACGAATTTGCCCCCTCAATCTGTACCCGAGGACGTCGGACAATTGTCTCACAGGATAGAACGGATCGCGTTCCTTTGAAGCGGTACGTCTTCAAGTGACTTCTTCGAACGCAAATTTGTAGAACAATCGCACAAATGAAGATGAGTAATGTCTTGTGAAAAAATGTCAGTAGTCTTTAAAGTGACGGTCGCTCTTTGTATTTATAGACAATGAAGTGAAGAGTCGCGAAGCAGAACACGTCCATTGATGAAGGGATGCGAACCAAAAAACTGTTCTTGTTCTGTTCGAACAGACACGTTCGTTCGCTTTATTCCGAATGAACATGCATGTTCGTCCCAAACGAACATGTTTGTTCGTCGGTCTAACATGTCTATTCGCTCAACACCGAACAATCATATCTGTTCGGATGAAAAAGAATGTCCAACATGTCTATTCAAATCGTGTCCCTTCAATTTAAAAAGAATAGAATAAAAAAATAAAATTGATGGAATTAAATAAACGCGCGGACCCGGGCCCGGCCCGAACCGAGCCGAGCGGGCAGCGCGCGCGCGTGTGGACCGATCCACCTTTGCGTAGGTCCTCCCCCGTCCACAAAAGTGCGGTGCCCCTTGGGGCCCAAACCCATTTGTGAAGTTCCAATATTTAAACCCATCCACCATCTACTCTTTTTCCTATGTGGGACTCTCCCTCTTTCATTTCTCATTCACTTCCCATGGGATTATTCATCAAATCCCAACATCTCTCTCTCTCTCTCTCTCTCTCTCCTAACTTGCATTTGCTCGCTCGCCCTCGTCCATTCTTTACTTTGAATTATTTTGTTACTCATATTTATTTTGCTGTAAAAAATGAAACAAAAAAAAAGGAACAAAAGAAAACAGATTCTCGACTAGACCCTAGAACTGGACCGGAAAAACAGGGTAGGTTCCAAGGCAAACATAATAAATTTCAGGTTCCAAAAATTGGTAACTGGTTCTAATAGGGTTAAATTCCATGTCTGAAACCTACTCACCCAGAACCGATCACCTCTAATGACGAGCGAGACCTAACAAGACGTACCCAAATTTTCTCGTATTGAATATGGCTCACTTGTTTAAAGGGTCACTTACGGCATAACGCATCATCCAATAAACAAATCTTGTAAGCCGACCTCGGTAAGTCCGGCGTTCTTTCATTGCTGATAATAACACCGTCTGCATTAGGGGTGGAGACCACACATTTTCACTTTCTTTAGGGCACGCTCTGAGGAGCATAAGCCTACGTCCATCTCCGTACTCAAATAATTATCCCCTAATCGTTGGCGCGCAAAGAATCGCTACATCTAACGAAGGACAGATTTGTCATCAAAGAGTCTCGGACACCTCAGTGTTTGTCGACCGTAAAGGAGAAAGAACCTAATGGCGTCATGGGCCTTGAGTGATGTGTTCGGTAGCCCAGTTCGCTTAAGAGCCCATAACCTTTAAAGCCCAACTTGTGTCGTTGTCGGCCCAACCACAACAACAAAGCCCACCTTCTTCGTTTTCTCCTACTCTCGTGCCCTAGCCCCCTCCCTCCCTCTCACTTTCTCTCTGTCGCTCTCGCGTTCGCTCCACACACGTGATCAATTGAGATGGTTTCAGTTCCATCTCGGAAAGAGCAAAATTTGATTTCGAGCTCGTTGTCGCGTGCTTGCGGATATGCATGTAGCCCCAAGCTCAGGAAGCCGACCACAAGGTACGTAATTTTACCGCTTGCGCGCACCACGTGCTTGACGAAATGCCCGTTTGTCTGTAACTCATGTTTTCTGAGCCGTGACGCCCCTCCTTTTGTTTCCTTTCTATTTCTTTTCGGGTTTGCGAATGAAGCCTCGTTTTATTCCTTTGCCAACCCGAGTTTCAGTCTCCTCCTTTTAAATGAAATGATTCTGGTCATTGTTGTAGTTTAAAGTGAGAGCCTTTAAGCAGCCATGGCTACACCCAAGACGAGGGCCAGCAGTTTCTCGAGGAACATACCATCTACGGGTTCGCCTCAGGTGCCAGGAGTGAAGAGTGGGCCGAATGGGACTCTCTTTTTATCTTCTGGAATATCAGACCTTGACAGTGAGTTCTCTGTTCTATGTTATATTTGCGGTATTGCACTGAGAGTGTTGTACCGTGTCCTCATAAGGTGTAACTTTCTCTTGTGATCAAAACTCTCAGAAATATTAGGGGGTGGCTTTCCTCTTGGAAGTTTGGTTGTTGTCATGGAAGACCCAGAGGCACCGCATCATATGCTTTTGTTGAGGAATTTTATGTCTCAAGGACTTGCTCACAATCAACCCCTTTTGTACGCAAGTCCTGCCAAAGACCCAAGAGGGTTTCTGGGTACTTTGCCTAGTCCTGTGTCGTCTAAAGATGATAAGTCGCTCGACCGTGATTCAGAAGAGGTGCCCCTTTCTTACTTTTTGATAACTGACATGGCCCGAAATGAGGTTGTTCACTGAGCTACTTCATCTAAAATTTGCAGGAGAAAGGCTTGCGGATTGCTTGGCAGTACAAAAAGTATTTTGGAGAAAATCAGCAGAATTCAAATAGCCAAAGAGGTAAAATCATACTTTTTGGCTGTTCATACCTTATTATTGGTCAGGACTAGACTAAGATTGCGATTCACCTCTTACTTTGAAATGAACTATTTCTCGATTCTTGATTTGATCTCCTGGTACTGTGGCTTCTTCACATAATTTCGATTTCTTTATGAAATCAAGTGATGGATATCAATTCCTTACCATAGTCCTCGTTAAGTTGAAGAAGTAGAAGATTATAGTTTTGGCTGTATAGTAGTCAGCCTTTCTTTGCAATCTACCACGTGGAACCTAATGAAACGTGATGTCATTAGCTATTCAATTGCAAGATGCTCCTCTTTGTAGCATGGGGCCTAGCCAATAGGTGACTAAATTACATGAGTCCCTAGATTTAGAATTTTACAAAAAATTGTATCTTTTTTATAGGACATAGAAGTTAAATAATGGTGCTGTTTGATTATGTTGAAGGAAGAATAACTTAATCAGCTGGAGATAGATTGTTGAGAGTTCATTATGCTGTAGCCATGCAGATAATAAGTTCGAGTTCTGCAATGAGTTTGATTTGCGGAAGCCCTTGCAAAGGCAGTTTCTCAGTGGCCAACGCATAGAGTGTATAAGCACTCAAGATTCTCCAGATCTTGCTGCTCTCCATGATCGTTGTGCAACATTTCTAAAACAGTTTTTCAGGTACGTTTCCAAGTACTCCCAACAGTAAGTGGGTTTTAGTTTTTGGCAACGCTAATCGATCTATGCTTCATTGTTAAAGTTGGTTCATCTGAGTTAGTCTATTTCTAGCATCCTGTGTCTTAAAACTGGAATTGAACTGTTTGAAGCAGTTTTGCCTTTTAAATCGTCATGTTTGCGCGTGTTCTTCTACCAAAGCTTTGAATTCTCACGGTTATTGAATTTTTTCCTGCAGAACTGATGGCAACATTTCGGGTGCTGGCCGCATTGCAATTCAATCTTTTTGTGCCCCACAATGTACATATTTTGAGCAGGTTAGACAGAATTCAGAAGTTGTTCAGGATGGCCTTGATAGACCAGGACAACTTTGGTCTATTTGTTTATATTGTATTTTGAAGCTGTCCTGCCTTTGCCTTGTTTTATCCAACACTGTCTATTTATTTTCATCAACGTTTCTCTTCCAGGAGTGGCATGTTCTTTCATTCGTAAGATCACTGAGAAGCATGATTAGGTCTTCGAATGCAGTTGTAATTCTGTCCTTCCCACCGTCCCTACTTTCCCCTTCTTTCTCTAAAAGATTGCAGCATATGGCAGACACATTGCTTTCAGTCAGAGCGATCCCAGGTTTATCTTATGTTCTTGCCTCTCCTCTCCTGCTAGTTTTAATTTAATTAAAGATGGAGATTGGATAAGGCACTCATACTCCCTGACTTCTTTCCAAAGTTCTATTTTAGTTTTATACTGTTGATCCAATCTTATCTTGCCGTGAACTATGTGGGACAGATTGCAGACAACTGCTCCATGTTTTTAATCTTCTTTATATAACACCTCTATCAGTATAGCGTTTCTGATTTAATTTACTGTAGTACTTCGAAGGTAAAATTGATTCTGTTGATAGTATAAGGAATTAAAATCAAACTTATAAGCAAGTCGAAGGAACAATGTTTGTCACTGAATGCTTATTTTGACAAATGCTTTTCCAGATGAGGACAAAGACTTGGCAAAACTTCTCACAGGCTACCAAGACATGATTGGGCTTCTCAGTGTACACAAAGTAGCACGTATTAATACACAGGTATCAAACAACTTCTCCTGTTGTGTATATTGTTACTTTACGAGATTAAGTATTCAATTATATTGTGTGCACTCAAGGACGCTGCCACAAAGTGGTAGGGATTAAGCATGCATTAAACAAACCTAGATGATGATTTTGTAAAAGAGAAGAATCTCTTCACTAGTACATGCCAAAATTTTGACTACTTCCCTTTTGCTATGTAGAATTTACATGTACATCTCTTTTCTTCGTGCTTTGTCAGGATTTGGGGGATTGTATATCTTCTCCTTCCCTTGATTTCTAAACATTGTTATTCCAGAATATCTGTGACGTATTGATATCTATATTCTATAATTACAATCTTTGATAAAATTATACTCACCGCTTAGTAAGGATGTAGAGTACACGAAAAATGTATATTGTTCAATGAATAAGGCCTGGAAAATTAGTTTAGTTAACTCTGGCTATGCTACTCTCTTTCTTTAGCTGTTTTTCATTCTTTTTATGCTTTCTAATGATGTTGAGAGTACTTATCACGATTATAAGCTCTCAGGATGACATATTCTTTTAACCTACTTAATCAATTCGTGTTGCCACGGTTGATTTCCATCCCTCCCTTTTTCAGGTTCCTATCATTCTTGAGGCGGCGACGTTCTCCATAAAGTTGCAAAAGCGCAAGTTTTTGGTGCTTGAATGTCTGAATCAAGCTCCAGTTGATGGTTCAAGCGGCACGTCCTATGCTACTTCCGGGAGCTGCTCTGGTTCTTCTAGGGGCGGGTCCCTTGACTTTTAGCCTGTATTAGCACTTAGAGAAGCCACATAATGTCGAGAGATTGGCGGAATTTTTGTGTCTTGGAAGCAAAGACGTCCGTTTTACGTGGCTAGATTCAATTCTATTTACATCTCACGTACTATTAACTCTTTTATGGCATACAAAAATCGATGAGCTCCTCTCACCAAAACACCCACGATGGATATTTCGAGACTCGGTGTTTATCAGTGGATTATGTAATACGAAAAAACGAACAGAAAACCTTTGTTGTGCCCTCAAACATTCTAGTTATAACTTACTATTTTCTCAACGAGTGACCCGCGTTACATGCATCTTGATGATAGAGCGAGAAAAGATGTACATTTCACTCGGTAGACGGTGGTTTCTGTCATTCATTCAACCCAAAGAGTGTATTTGCAAGTTGTGATGCTATCAAATCTCTCCATGGCAGAGAAATTTTCATATTTATACCTTTTCTTGTTGGAAGGGCAACCGAACCTTAACTACCACAGAAAAAAGGTAAACCGCACGACCGGGCGATCAATCAAATTCTTGCGGGGAATCGTCGACTTTATAATGTTTTAATAATGGCTCATGCTTTTTTAATGATATTTTCTTATGGTTATGTTGCCGGCGATGATGGGTGGATCTGGTAATTGATCTGTTTCTTTGGCTACGCAGGTAGGTAATGTTTCTTCTACTACCCCCCACTAGGCTTAAAACTCTCAAACAAACCAGATAGCAACGACATTTGATTTCTGCATCGGACATTAACTAGTATCATACGAACCATTTGCAGACGAAGAAGACCGTGCCAAGTCATGGGCAGAGTGGCCTCCTATCCCCAAACAATTTTCTTCTCTTTCGTCGCTGATATCATGAGTGTGGCCATATTCAGCATATGACTCACTAATGGACATGTCATCTTCAGAACCATCCTCAGATTCCGTTTCAGATAGATCTGAAAAATCACTGTCCAGTGGCGAGTAATCTCTTGAAAGGCTGTCGTCTGTCGCGCATTGTCTTTCTTTCTTCGAGCTATCAACTTCCTTGGATCCGATTGTACCATCTACCGGACCGTCCAAGATTGCTATGGGATTCCTGCTGTTTGGGTCTCCATAGAGCGCCGTGTGCCTGTAGTAAAGCTCCAGTTCCTTCTCCGCAATAGCAATGAAGCGCCTCACAGACTCAAGCGACTGCTCATACTTAGATTTTTCAAGAGCCTGCAAAGAGGACAAAGACTCGGTTACCACCAGAGTATAGAATCAATATCACCAGGCAATAATTATTAAACGTAAGACAAAGTTAGCACCTCTCTTAGGATGGGCTCCAAAATCACATACTTCGTTATAGCTTTTTATTTTTTAAGATAGGAGTGAATACTAGGTTGCAACGAACTCTTCCGCTTTTTTCTTAATGGAGTGAAAACCACTTCATGGTAAGCCACAATATGGGACAACTGATGATATTCCAGAAATAAGTAAAACATACAAAACGTGCTCGAAGGTATTCCCCTAGACCAAACAAGCATCCTGACTTTTATATATGCGAGAATGCTTGCAAGTACGCCTGCTTGATATTTAATTGGTAAGAATGGCAAGTGATCAGGCTACCAAGTATTGCGCAGAGTATATCAAACAAACATCTAAATCAAGCTCAGAAAACTCTATTCAAGCAAATTCCTAGTGAAGTCAAGGACTTCACAGCCAATACAGACTTTTACACTATAGAGTCCTCTAGGTAGCTTCATAATGAGCTTTAGATGGGTTTTTTGGTATGGTTAGCCGCTAGAGCTACACTACTTTCCGAATTCCGTGATTAGTATGTAGCTAAACCAAAAAAAAAGTGCCAAATCACTAAATATCATTCCGAAACTCATATCATTCCATCTGCTACTTCCCTAGTATATACCAGAAACTTCACTGTGACTGGCGTGATCAATTTTGTGACGTCTCCCAATGTTTAAAAACCTAATGTCCATCACTTTTTAGTTTCTCTCAATCATTAGTCTCGCTTTTCCTTTGTATCAGACAATTATTATCACAACCGCTACTCTGTGCCAGCAGATCACCCGCTTTTGCTTGCAACAGAAGGATTACATCATGTACGATAATATATTTCATCATTTTCAATGTCGTGACACCACCAAACTGCAGGTGAGGTATCCAGCTCATAGGAATCAGCAATTAAGCAGGAGTCGGGGTTAAGCCTTTTAGAATATTTTCCTCCAAATTCATGTAGGACGATGGTTAGTATAGGTCTCATATCGACTTCCAAATGAATCCTAAGTAACGTTGGTGAAAATGAAGGAATACCTGGAACTGCTAAATGAGCAAATAGTGATGAAAACAGAAACAATGGCATCAAGAGGACCACTATAGTTAAAAAGACAAGGGACAATATACGAGTTTAGCATATATACGTCAATTACCTGAATAAGTCAAGGAGATGTAAAATATACAGGCAGTACAATCTCCTAATCTAAATCACATCAAGAGCATCTTAATGGTTGAGTTGACAATGCTCAATACAATGAAAATTATAAATATTAAATAAAGAGAAATATCAAAGTCAGGAGACATACCCGTTTCTTGGATAATGTATCTATAGGGGACATAATTTCTGGCTGCACATAGTTCCTTCCCCTATAAAATATTATGGTGTCATCTCCGATGATCTGAATTGGAATCCCACCACTCAATCTGGCAATTTCCTGGGCATACTCATGAACTTGGCCTGGCTTGCAGGGCTTGCAAATGACCTTAACAGTTTCATGTTTCTTCCAGTGCATGTGCATATTAAGGATGACACCTCCAAATACTCCTCTTCTGCCAAGAGGCACGTAATTAGACTTTTTTTGGCCCATCTTTTTGAGAAAAAACCGTTCCTCACCAGTTAGATTATCTGGTTCAACGACAGGACCCTGGACTTTAGGAACTTCATACTGCTTGAGCTTCTCGATCAGCAATGTTTCCTTAATTCTAGCCTGCAATTCAACGAGAGAAAAACTATCAACTTCTAGATTATGAAATCCAATTAGCTTAAAACAAGGACCAGATGCAGTATTCATGGCTGAAACATTTGCATTGCCATGAAGAATCACTCTTCAGAAGAGTTGACAAAAACAAAGCATCAATGAGGAGACACCACGTGCAGTATGACTCAAATTTAAGCACACTACTTGCGAAGCCATCATGCTAAACAAAGTATTAAAGGTTGTAATAAGCGCACAGATTGACTTAATGAGGAAGCCAAAGGTGCACTAAAACATGCTTTTCAAAAAAACCTAGGAAGGTCAGAAGGATTGTTGTGGGAAACTTGTGCTTGGCAAACCCATCATAATGGTTGGTAAAAAAAATAAAAATAAAAACCCATCATATTCAACAGTATAACTGGTTTCGTAATATTTGGAATCTTCCAAAAAGAGAGATAAGGTATCCTTTCAGATAGAGCAATGTCAATTAAAGGCAGGTGAAAATGTGCCAGTGGTACCACCAGAAAATTATGGGAAAGATAGTCAGGTTAATCCCAATATGCAGGAGCTTATGTGGAATTTTCCACTTCATCTGGGAGATAGAGTGGGGAGGAAAATGAGGGCGTGGGTGGAGAAGATATTATGTGTTCCTTTCATCCCTTCTAGGAAAAAAATCAATTTTTCTCAAATTTTCTACACCCACGTCTGATTTTCTCCCCCTCCTTTCTCCCTCAAAAAAAGCATTAAGGCGACAACAAATGGAGAGGATCTTACGTGTTCCTTTCAATCCCTCCTCGGAAAAAATTCAAATTTTCTCAAATTTTCTACACCCACCTCTAATTTTCTCCCCCTCCTTTCTCCCCAAAAACAAAGCATTAAGGCAACAACAAAGAGATATATGGAAGAAGACTTCCTAACAGGTTTGAAGACAAAATTATACTGCACAGTTGAAGAAGCAAGGGGCTTATGGGTAAATGCGAATTGGAACATAGATTTTGCTTCTATTATCTACAATCGAAGAAGTGTGGGGATTATTTATAGAAAAATAAGAAAAGGAGTTACTTTCATTCTCATGCACCATGTTAATGTTGATTAATCATGAGTCCAAATCAGCATAAGCAGTTTTAATTGACAAGGTACTTCCAACTGATTGTCTAACAGCATGAACCAGCCAACTTTGGAGATGCTGCCCACAAAATATAGCCACAACAAATATAAAAGCCAGAAATAGAACCGAATCGTGACAGCTCACCTTATCAAGCTTGTACTTGATCCTTTCCTCTGCATTTGCAAATTTTTGCTTCCTCTTCTTCCCAATATGCCTTGGATCCTTCTTGTTGGCTGCCTTTCGCTTCTGCTTCTCTCTCTTCTTCTGTAGCTTGAACCTCTTCTTATTCGTCCACTTCTCCTTCTTTGGAGGATCAACCTCATGTGTCTCAAACTTGGGCTTCCCTTCAGCTAAAACAAAGTTCACAGATCCGTAGCTCAAGTTTCTAAACGACCATAAAGTATTTGCCGGGTTTCCCGGAAGCAAGTGCTTAGATGAAGAGAGAATTGGGCTTCCTGATAGTAGATTTGGCCTAACAAAGGCATCCAATAGTCAACATCGAGAAAATCCAAAAAGGAAAAGGTCATTGAGATTCAAGTCTAAACAAAAGAAAATACTTCCAACTTTAACTGTACTAGTAGTTTAAGTTCAGCTCCACCTAAGCATCAACGTCGGTTTGTATGAGACCATAGTTTACAGAAGAGCACCAGAAATCTAAGAAAAGTCAGAGGATCAATTAATTAAGCCTAGTAGAATCAGTCTTTTGTTCTCTCTTTTTTCCTGAATGAAACAAGCAAGCATCTTTGGAATCGTACTGAAACACGACAGCTGAATGCACACTGCAAACTCAACTTCCCATCATTTTCGTTTTGACAGTCGAGAAACCCAACTGCTGCAAATCATTCTATGCGGTCATCAACCAATTTCCTCCTAAAATCATCAAAGAGCTCAAACCCACTACACCTACACATCCAAACACTGCCAATCAAGCCACTCAAATACCCGACTTCCATGAAGTTGCGTTGTTTTCACTTGAACCACACTAAATCAAGCTGAAGAACAAATGTTGGTAATGCATTCGCCTTTACTCCATCAAACTGGGGAGGCGAATGAAAGACTTGTACAATCGTTAGCCACAGATTTGATACCTCTGAGTTTGAGGCAGTGGGTTCACGCATCAATCAAACTCACAAATGAACCATCGCCCGAAGCAGTATTAACACATGGGCATTCTATTAGCTCAAGTAGTGTGAGAAAACTGATACTTTTCACTCGCTACATAAAAGAAGAGAAAGCCTAGTTCCTCTAAGTTTAATCGCGGAGTCACGCACTTCCTTCAATTCATCGCCATATCACAGAGTGAGAGAGAGAGAGAGAGTACCTGAAGTAGCAGGCGGATGCAGGAGATGATCTGAGAAGAGAAGAAGCTCTGAGCAAATTGCGCAACCACGCGCTTGCCATCACGCCATTTCACATTTGAGAGAGAGAGAGAGAAGAGGCGCTAATAATACTTGCTCTCCAAATGTTTGATGATTTGCGTCGATTAATGTTAGTTCCGGTTGCACGTCCGACCATATTTCGCCAAAAGAAAAAGAAAAAAGAAAAAAAGGGAAATGATTATAGTCCATGAATTATGATTCATGGTGCATTATGAACTTTTAATTTGTTTGATATGCAATATCGTCCAGAAACTTTAAATTTGTGCAATATGATCTCTGAACTTTTGGTAAATGTTCAAACAAGTTTTTAGACTATATGAAAAAATCAAAATCCTTTCATTAATTTAAGTCCGGGAACAATATTAAACATTTTCATATAGTCCAGAGATGAGTTGAAACACATACCAAAAGTTCAAGGACCACATTGTATATTAGGCTAAAGTTCTTAAACTATTTGTGTCATTTTCTCAAGAAAAAAAAAAACACAAGAGCATATTCCTGTTATTTTAAATTTATTCTGAAATATTCGAAATCTTTAGTCTTACATATATCTCTCCGCATTAGGAATAATATATTTGAAATTCCAACTTTCGCCGAGAGAAATACAATCGAAAGCTTGTATACACCTTTGGTTATAATGTTTTTTTTTTTATAAGGGTAAGAAGTATATTGACTAAACAAAAGCACACGATTACAAGATGAATTCGAATAAATCAACCTTCCACCCGAAGCAACACTAATGTTGCGACGGGTGCAAGGGTAACGAGGGTTAAAGGGCAGAGGGAAACAAGGGGGGAAGGGACCCTAGAATGCAACCTACCAAGAAGTAGAGGCCAAGACAACGGCTAGAACAACCTTCGGTTATAATGTTGCACTAGTCTTTACACAAGAACACGCGACTCTCCGGACTAGGACTAGAACTCGCAGGACATCGACATCAACGAGCATTTGGTCGGCACGGACCAAAAACGCGAGCTAAGACCATGCACTACAAATCAGAATGCCGCGGTCTCCATTCATTTGAATACCGTTTTCATGAAGTTGCCGAAGTTCTCAATATTAGGATATTAATATTTAGTTTTCATTATATGATCTAGACTCGATTCTAACAGCTAGGCCTGTCAAAATGGGTCGTAGACCTATTTCTTAATTCATATTTGATGGGTTAAGTTGTTGTAAGAGTTGATTATATTCAATAAATAGGCATAAAATGGTAAAAGCCCAAAACATTACGAGTGTTAAATGGATATACAACTTAGTTAGACATAATCTACCCCTATGACACTCTCTCGTCGTCACTCGATGTCACACTCGATTACTGCGTGCTCTCACCTTAGTTTGGGATGAGTTTACGCAAATTGTGTTAAATATGAAATTGTTTTAGTAATATGAATCGGGTATCTGTCATTATATTTGTATTGCAAGAAAATGATCAAAACGAATGAAGTAGGTCAATTTGGGTCTGATCATTTTCAATTCGACTTATCTATTTGACGGGTTTATCATCAACGATAGATGCACCTAAGGCCACCTGGGCATAGAAGCCCGAAATCCAATTTGGGTGGGTTCGGTCGGGCACCGAGCTAGGCAAGACATGATAGCTGATTAGTCTAAATTTTCAGGCTTAACACCCCAAAATTAAGGGGCTAAGCCTGTTCCCCATCGGTGTCCGGTCGGGGCGGGTCCGAACCGAACAGAACCCGAGAGGTTCAAATCTCGAGTGAGCCAGTCCCACAACACTTCACACGCGTCGAAACGTCATCAGCCTGACCAAACCTGTTGACTTCTTCTCTCAAGTACTGGCCAATGGATGCCCGCCACGTGTGTGTAGATGAGTCCCCATATTCGCTACGTGAACCCTCCTCCTCCCTCTTTCGCTCGCTCGCTCGCGCGTCGATACGGACGGTGGCCATGCCCACCACCTCAACGATCGTTCAACTGGGAATTTGAAGATCGGTATATATACCCAGTGAGTTCGAGTAGTAATTTGGATTTCATCTTGGCTATCTGTACTGAGCTGATTGCGAAAATAGATTCTTTGTGGGAATTGATTGCCCGTTTAATACGAAAAGCTTCTATGTTTCTGGTTGGCGTTGTTGTATGGGAGCTATGTTGTGGTTCTTGGGGCATGGGTTGGAGTTACTAGTCCTCAGAGACCAAAGTTGTATTGCTTCATGAAGTGTGACATGAACAAGAAGTCGAAATCCACGAAATTTCTTGAATTTAGGTTTTCCTATTGCCTTTTCAATGGGGGGTTAATTCAAATAAATCTCACTGGGGAAGGGTTGTTCTATACCCCATTTTCTTTTTCAAAGTTATGTCGATCAAGGGGATTATGGCGATGCGGGTATGGTCAAGTTCTTTGTCTTGTGTGTGTGCAATTTCGTTTGAGCCTTGTTCAGGTATCTGTGCCTGTCAAGAAGGGTGTGAATCTCGGGAATTGAGTGAATGATGGAATTCTTTGTGGCGTTTGTCAATGCAACTTTTGTGTCTTATGTAATTTGTGCGCATTGTTGGATTATAAGATTGTTTCGATGTTTTGGCAGTGGATATGGAGGGCGATTTCGGTAGAGATGGGACAGTGAGTTCAGTTGGTGCTGAGAGTAGTAGTCGGGCGGTTGATGAGAATGAAGTGGGTGTAAGTGCTGTTGAAGGGGAGTATGAGCAGGTTGTGGAGGTAAAGATGAATGACGATCTGTTAGAGAGGGACGACATTCTCGACGCCATGCCGCCAGTATCGATGACCTCAGTAGATGAGCCCTATGTGGGTCAGGAATTCGACTCTGAAGCGGCCGCACATGGGTTTTATAATGCATATGCCACCCGGGTAGGATTTATAATTCGGGTGAGCAAACTCTCTCGGTCAAGGCGTGATGGATCGGCTATTGGTCGGGCTTTCGTTTGCAACAAAGAGGGTTACAGGATGCCAGATAAACGTGAGAAGATCGTCAGGCAAAGGGCTGAGACGAGAGTCGGTTGTAGGGCCATGATACTGGCGCGGAAAATAAATACAGGCAAATGGGTCGTCACAAAGTTTGTGAAGGAACATACTCATAACTTGTCACCTGGCAAAGGCCGGAGGGACTGTATTTATGATCAATATCCTGTAAGTTCTTGCTCCTTTCATATTTTCAGTCGTAAATTTTTGCTCGAAGCTATTGCCATGGACCTTAGAAAAAGAGACATGAGAAAGCTAGTTAATAGTTATCCACTTATTTTATGGTCCTCTCAAAGTTGCATAGTGATTGCTCCTTTCCACACACACACACACATGTGCAGACATGAGGACTGTCTGGAACATGGAGGGGCCAATCTGGTTATTAGTCGGCACTTATGGGTATTTCTGAGGTCGTTGGTTAGCATAGCAGCTGAGCTTTTGTACCCTAGCTTTCTAGGTTTGGAGAACAAAATCCTCTCCAATCAGAGTCCTTACATTTGAAGTTTAGTAACGTGCTAACTGTTTGATGAATTTTTCTGGCATTTATTGACACTCCCTTCACTGACTAATCAGAGAGCTGCATATCTGTTCCATTATTATTCTGATGGGTTAGCACCTTCTTTCTACTGATGGTTTTTATCCTTTTGAAAGTGCCTTGTGGCGTATTTGTTGCTACTTTCAGTTTTATAGCTACACAGAACGATATTCTGATAGCCTACTACTGTCAGCTAGGATCTATAGTTCCTGGCTTAGTCGACTCGACATGGCACAAGTCTTTGCAGTCATCCAACAATGTGTCCTCGACATATCTTTTTCCCAAAAAGAGAGAATATCACTAGCCAATACTGATAATTAAGTCTATCCAAAAAGAAAATATCTATCAAAAAGACACAGTGGTATCGATCTTGACAGTGTAACCATTCTTGTCACCCAAAAATGAGCCCGCGTATCATTCGCTTGTCTGACTTTTCCCTGAAAGGTTGTTGATATTTTGTCTTCTTTTTAGTATTCAAACTACTTTGCTTTGTATCTCCTCTCTCTAGGAAAGCCTGCCACTTTGAGCTGACTTTGCTAATATTGATTCTATATAACAGCTCTAATTATTTGATGACGAAAATAATGCTGCAAACTTTGTGATTGTCCCAAATACTAATGGAAACTCTGGAATTTCCATTTCTGGACATGTATTGCATCCTTCTAACTCTAGTTTAACGGTCGGAACATCATTCTATTGCTAATAGGAATTGTAGCTGTGATGATGGGTAAGTCCCTACATGCCATCTGATGATAAATCATTTACAGAATTAAGGCATAACCAGACAAATTAATCACTTGTATCATGATTCAGAGAAGTACCACATTTCTGATAAAACACAGGCCAATAATTTGGCTGCATTTAATATTATAATTTGTCCATCTCAGACTTCTCATTCTTGAGAAGCTATTGGGAAGTTTGTTGAACCTGTTTAACCCCTTGACTGGAGCTTTACACGGGAGGAAGGCGGGCATTGGCTAAGAATAACAAAATTTTGTGGCTTTAGGATTACATAAGGTGAGCTGATGTGAGTTCGGATTGAAATCTCGTGTTATGTATGAGTCTATGACTTAGAGGTTGAGAAAATTCTCATGGTCTGCCATAGGCTAGAAAACAATGCTTTTGCCAAAGTATTTGTGTCATGGAATTGTTTTGGTAAAAGTGGTCATTGCTAAGACTTTTCTTTCGAAGGTATTGGTGTCACAACATGATCATAATAGTTGAGATGCTGTTGTCATTTGCGCTACAGTCTGAGTTCTCTGTTTTTGGATTACAATGTGTAATGTATGAGTCTACTTTTTCCTTGAAAAACTATGGCCGATCTTTTGTGTACCTGAGACGTTAATATGCTAGCGATTATCTACTCCATTATACTATATGTGAAAGCTCTTGTGAGAACTGTTATGGTTTTTCTCAAAAATTCTATAGTTCTGTGTGTCTTATACAATGTACATACTTCACCGTTCTTCCACAGAACGAACATGACAAAATTCGGGAGTTGTCGCAGCAGTTGGCAATAGAGAAAAAGAGAGCCGCGACGTACAAAAGGCATCTCGAACTAATCTTCGAGCACATTGAGAATCACAATGAGAGTCTGGCAAGAAAGATCCAGCACATAGTAGACAGCGTGAAGGAGATCGAAAGCAGAGAGCAGCAAAGTTAGCGATAGATTGCCGCATCTCTTCCTTTTCTTTCCCCCTTTTCTTTTCTTTTTCGTTTCCCGGTTCGAATTGTAAAATGACGGACTGCGTGGCAAAAGAAGATGTGATGAAATCCTTGTCGATATGTCTAGTTTGGAATAGATCACAGCAACCAATTTTTCCCCCACGTCATTTTACAGTCGGTCATGGTCCATAGCATTCATTCATGTATCCAATTGATTGTTCTATTCCAGTTCAGGTATTCCTAAGTAACAGGATTGTGGTTCTCTTGTTGTTACATAGGTAATGAGAGCACGGATTTCAGGATTCAGTACACTACATCCTGTTAAAGACGTCGTGCCGGATTACAGCAATACATCCGGATCACGAATGTTTGGAATCCATATTATGCAAGGAGACATTGCTTCTGCTAATTCGAATTACATCAAGTCGCTTGTGAAACTTAACGATTATAATTTCCAGCATCTATTCGATCCGATCGAACGAAATCCTCTTGAATTCGAGGTCGCGCTATGTTCTGTTCAGTTCAAACGCAACCGGAATAGATTCATAATTTGGTTGGTATTGTTGCTTTTCGACATAGAAGGGACTTCCTGGTTCACAAATGGAAGAAACACATGAATAGAATGAATAACTATTTGACGATCATAGGATATAGCATAATATTTACTAGATTTTCTCTAGCTTAATTCACTCTATGAAATAAAAATATTACTCATCATAATCGGCAAGCGATAATTTCGGAAGAACATAGCATACTCAAAATGATTTTTTTGCTGGCTTTTATTTATATGATTATTAAAGCCTCATTTTGTTCGATATGGCTACTCCATCAAATCTTTTTTTTTTTTTGGTCGAATAAAGATAGTACTTGTCATTACCCGAGTAACGATTGTAGGTACAAAAAGCTAGAATCGGAACAAATGCCAGGTATCTATCTATCTCTATGAGCTATGTTCGCATTTCTACCGAAATGGGCCTGGTAATGGGCCTGGGCCAGGGCCAGGCCAGGGATAGACTTTTAAAGCCCATGAGCTTTCCTCTTAGCTAGCTGCACCCAAGGAAATTGATCTGCTCCTCCTGTTACTGCTGCTCGTATCAGAACTAAAGAGTCTGTTCGTGTGCTGAGGAAATCTAGGGTGGGTGTCAGTTAGAGCCTTCGCTTCCGCCTGAGCTGCTGAGGACACCCACAGCTAGCTAATCGCTCGCCTTCTCTGAAAGATCCGTCAATATTTACCTTGAGGGCACCTTGCTGGGGACGGAGCCAAGCCAGATAGATCCGAGGTGATTCTCCTCCTACCGAGTGAGTCGTTTTTCCTTTCCGATTTGTTCCATCTGCTGATATTCTGATGCATGGCGCATGCCGAACTCACGAGATACCGTGGATTTGGAGTTTGTTGGCGAAAGGTGACATTGTTTCTAGATTTCCAATTTAGTCCAGGGCTCACCGAGGTACTCTTGAAATTCAACAGCCAATCTTCAATTCTAGCGAGCCCACGACTGTCGATGAGGATCTGGAGGGTGGGTGGGGTTTGACCAAACTTGGCGTGTCCAAGGGCATAACAAGAATAGATGCTCCACAGTCTCCGGTTGTTGCCTACAAAGCTCACAGGTATCCTCTTCGATAATACTTCTCTTGCATAAGTTCGTTCGATTTCGTTGGTAATGCATTCTGTCATATTTTCCATAAAAAAATAAAAAATTCTTGATTTTTGGAGTGGTATTGGCGCTCCAAATCTTTGTCCAGAGGCTCCGAGGGGAGGGGTCTGATGGAGGATGAAGCCGAGGATCGGCACTGCTTTTCGTTTTCCTCCCTGCATCTGTTATATCCACTTTTCACTGTGTATACCCCAGACTTTGTGTTTGTCTTCCTGTTCTTGTGTATTCAATGGAATCGCCAGGACTTCATTTTTCAGTTCTTCATCATGCAGTTCATTCAGAGCTGGTATCTTCCAAGTTGAGTTATCTCGATTAATCAGTTCCGCCACTCTCTGAGGCTCATCTCTGTTAGCAGGGCCGCCAATCACTCCTCTGGAAAATCCATTTATCTTCTCTAATTCTGATGTTTTCCCGTTTTCCGACCGACCACATGACCGAAGGCTTAATAGTTTCTCTGCCTATAAGAAGGCTTTGCCAACCCCACGATGGTCGAACTCCCCTACCAGCTCTTCAAAACTCACAGTTCGGGAAGTAGAGTCCTTTTCAGACCTGGCTCCATAATGAGGAAGGGGCCTGTGCCAACCGCCAAGCCTGCTTTCCCAGCATTGCTCTATTAAATGTTATCAAATCTCTAAAGCCCAATCCGCCATTATCCTTTCTGAGTTTAAGAATTTCCCATCTCCGCCAATGCAACCCCTTTCTATTCTCTCTATTTTTCCACCAAAACTCACCAATTTTTTTTGTTCAGTACTTCGGCAAATGGACATGGGGATCTTCAAAATCGACTTTGCATATTGTGGAAGTGCTTGCACCACTGCTTTTACAAGAATTTCTTTTCCAGCCTTTGACATTAAACGCTCCTTCCAACCTTCCAGCTTCATGTTGACTCGTGACAGAATCCAAGCGAACATTTGTTTCTTGGACTCACCCCAATCCGAAGTTATCCCCAAATATTTACATGTTTTAACATTTTCTGGGACACGAAGTTCTGTTAGCATGTTGTGCTTGAGTCTTTGAGGACAACTCTTTGCTAAAGAACATGCCCGACTTGTTCAGACTTATGGCCTGGCCTGATGCGTAGCAATATTGGTTCAAAACCTCTGCTACGTTTTGACATTCCTTTATAGTCCCATCAAGGAAGAAAATAGAGTCGTCCGCAAACAATAAGTGTGATAAAGTAGGACATGATCTCTTAATGTGTTACATAAATTTGTCTGGTTATGCCTTCTCATCTCAGACTTCTCATCTCAGACTAAGAAGGGGGTTCAACAAACTTGCCGTGTAGTCTGAGTTGCCAAACACATAGTCAATATGTGCTAAAGTGATAGCTATGAATACTAGATACCCACTGTGAGGAAAAAACTGTTGGAAGACAAACGTAACATGTAGAGAATGGTTGCAACCCATAGAAAGAACCAAAAATGAGAAACCAGAAAACAAGGGCATTACTATTCACTCTACGAGTGAAACTCTGGGGGCATGGTTAATACTCCATGTGAACGATTTACAGACAAAATCAAAGCACCTAATTTGATAAGACGCAAGAAGTAAAGCTACGCAACACTAAATTGAAGAGCTACTCGTTCAGTAAGTCAAAGAAGATTGAAGAATGCAACACTGGGGCTGTATCAACAGAGTAGAAGACAGCATTTTGATCCAGCCAAATAGGACAAGTAATCAAACAGAAGCCCTACACGGCAATTTATGTAACACGGAAGAAACATCAACCAGAAACAGGGAAACAAACATGATCACAGAAAATAATCATGATGCAGTAGGAGTTTGAAATGATAAAGAAAGAACAAAACCAAAACTGGAGTACACTAATGAATATCCATTCATCTCCATTGCACGATCTGCTTTAGTTTGATAGATGTCAAAATGAGAATACCAATAAGTGCTATATCACCAATATCGTTAAGAACCTCTAGTGACAAGTCTGGGACTGCAAACAGGTTAAAATCACAGACTTTTCAACCACCAGTTAAAAGATAGAGCTTTTCCAAGTAATTTCTCGGGACAACACTGAAATGTTTTCTATTTTCTCCTATACCAAGAGCATCCCAAATAATTGCAGAAATTACAGCTTATACGGAGGTTATTTGGTTTGCCTAGATTTCACGCTACAAACTCAAGTTGCAGAACAAATGAGCATGATCAACTCTTGATTTCAGCTGAAAAAATTAAAAAAACAAAAACTAATCTTTCCCTCTTGTCTGTAGCAGAAACTACAATAGTTGAAGATGGATACATTACTGACTAATCTCTCTGACAAAAAAATTCAAAGACCAACAGCTACCCATGATTCTAAAGCAGAGCCCGACCGTGTATACATTATACTGGTTGTATATCGAAAGCTTGTTACACAATATGAACCCGACAGTTCTCAGCTCAACCTTCAAAGACTGAGGCAAAATGGCCTCAAAAGATCGCATCTTTCAGCAGGTTTTCATTCAACTAAAAACGAATTATAGTGGACGTGAGAGAGAGAGTGAGAGAGAATGAAAGAGTCCCTTCGATGGATCGAGAGTGGCGGTCGAGAGTTTGGTGCGTCGCTTCAGGTTTGGGTGTGCGGTCTGAATTCAAAGCAAAAACCCCTTTCTTTCCCCTCGGAAGGAGGACTTGCCAAAAACCCCCTTCTTAGCTATCACTTTAGTACATATTGACTATATGCTAGGCAATTGAAAGTCAGTACTTCATTCTCTCTTTCTTAGTTTCTTGTATGTGTGGGTGGCTGCTATTGTTGGTGTCTTTTCGTTGCATCAACAAAAAGTGATACACGCTGACTTACTTCGATTAGCTGCACACCTGAAGTATCCTTCTCCCCCCACACTCCCACCTGTTCTTTACTTAACTTTTAGTTCTTATTTATATCAGTTTGTCAACTAAGAGGATTTGAAACTGAGCAGAGAACAGACCTGCAAACATGAAGAAAATGATAGCCCTTGGTTTCGAGGGGTCAGCTAACAAGATTGGCATTGGAGTGGTCACTCTTGACGGTGATATTTTGTCTAATCCACGTCATACCTACATCACTCCTCCCGGGCAAGGCTTTCTTCCACGCGAAACCGCTCAGCACCATCTCCAGCATGTGCTTCCTTTGGTCAAAGAAGCTCTAAAAACAGCCCAAGTAACTCCTGATGACATTGACTGTCTTTGCTACACAAAGGGTCCAGGCATGGGAGCCCCTCTGCAAGTTTCTGCTATTGTCATAAGGATTCTTTCACAGCTGTGGAAGAAACCGATTGTCGCCGTTAATCATTGTGTGGCACATATTGAAATGGGCAGGATTGTGACTGGTGCTGATGATCCCGTTGTGTTGTATGTGAGTGGCGGAAATACACAGGTCATTGCCTACAGTGAGGGAAGGTATCGGATTTTTGGGGAGACTATTGATATTGCTGTTGGAAACTGCTTGGACAGATTTGCTAGAGTCTTGACACTGTCCAACGATCCTAGCCCTGGATACAACATTGAGCAGGTACGTCACCCGGAATGCACATGAAGGTCTCTAGTTTGTGCATCCTACTTTACGTTGAACCTGTGGCCTTTTTTGCTGTACTTCACTTATTTCGTGGAATTTAGGATTTAGTCAATTATTGTGTCATGTATTCGCTATTTTGCAGAGAGAATACTTCGCTAGAGTGTGGGCTTTAGAAAAGATAGAACCAGAAATGAGTGTCTTTGAGAAACAATTAGCACGGCCTTAATTGAGGATAAGATGAGAGAAGTTCATTTTAGGTCATTCGAACGCATGACAAGATAACAATGTAGAAGCTCAAGTGAGAAGGTATTGATGTTATGATGGGGATGTAGGTTAAAAATGGTGGGAAATATCTTACAAAAAGTGGATGGAAGCTTTGACAAAGACATCGAGTATTTGGATCTCATTCTAGACTTGATGTTGAATGGAATGTGGCAGCAGAAGCTAATCCGTATGGAGGGCTGCAACTGGTAGAGAAAGGGTCTCGTCATAGTGATTCTTTGTGAACGTTATTATGTCATTTTGGTGGGGATTATTAGTGTACTATGGTTCATAATTTTGTATGCATCATTCCCATTATTGAGTTAGGATCCCGCTCTCTTCGCCCAATATTGCGGATTCGTTAATTATCTTGATTTACCTTCTCTAAAATGGGCGTAGTTTACTGTTGTTATTATTGTGCCGTTGCTTTCTCACCAAACCCTTTCATATCATGAGAATGGAAGTACTTTCTTCCTCCTATTGAATGATATGCCTCTAATCTCTACCAGCTTGCCAAGAAGGGAGAAAAATTCATCGATCTTCCTTATGTTGTCAAAGGGATGGATGTATCTTTCAGCGGAATCTTAAGCTTTATCGAAGCTACTGCTGAAGAAAAGCTTCAAAGCAACGAGTGCACCCCGGCCGATTTGTGCTACTCTCTACAGGTAAATTGGACTTGCATCCATCTTTAAAAATCAGCAGTTTTCACTAGCTTAACTGCAGCTCTGGAGAGTCGGACCTTTATACCTTTGTTCTGACAAAATATTCAAGCGGCGGTTGAAGTTTTGCTTGATGCTTTATGCTGCAGGAAACGCTTTTTGCAATGCTCGTGGAAATCACGGAGCGGGCAATGGCACATTGCGACAAGAATGACGTCCTGATTGTTGGCGGCGTGGGTTGTAACGAGCGGTTGCAAGAGATGATGAGAGTTATGTGCTCGGAGCGAGGCGGCAAATTGTACGCGACCGACGATAGGTACTGCATCGACAACGGCGCTATGATCGCGTACACCGGGCTCCTCGCCTATGCTCACGGGACATTGACTCCACTGGAGGAGTCGACTTTCACCCAAAGGTTTCGTACGGATGAGGTGCACGCGATCTGGAGGGAGGAGGAATCAAAGAAAGTGAATGGCCCTGCAGAGTAGATGGAAATTCCTGGATTAGTTTCACACAGACGTATTTAGCAGAAGAGACTAAAACTAGGCCTTCATTACAGAAAGATATGCAGGATGTTTACTTCAGATTGTTGCATTAACGTCATAAACAATTATTCATTTTGACTGGTAATTAGTCCAAATTGTAGTCATTTCTTTTTCCCATCTGAACATTAATGACATTGTCATCAGAGTCTTGGAGGAGCAAAAATAACTAAATGCCATTTGGGAGGTAATAGCCCCACAAACACTGCCTAATACACTTGCACAAAAACATGGAAATCCGGGTTGTAATCAGTTTACCATAGCGCTATACAAGCAATTATCAAAGAATTTAAGGCTTGTTTTGCGGAAACCGCAAAACAATTGATTTGAAAAATATTTTCGTAAAAATGATTGCATATATTGCTTGAAATAATTTGTCAATGAAAAATATTTTCGTTATCTGCAATAATTTATGTCTGCAAATTTTTTATGGCGATGAAAATATCTTTCATTCATTATTTTCGTAAGCAATAAAAACGATCATTTTTTTAAAAGATATTTATCAATTCACTCATTTTTCGAGAAATAAATAGATGGTTAAAAGTAACACCAAAACCCCATGTGTCAAAAACCTTTGATAGCCCACCTTTTTTTTTTTATCAGATTTGATAGCCCACCTTGAAGATGCTACAAATCTGGCACTGATCAAGTGGATTTACGACTATAGCGAGTTTTTTAATCTGTGTGCACTGCTATTGAAGAATTGAACATCCACATTTTCAGTACAGATCAATATAGAAGTATCTAAAACTACTCTTAGAAAAAAAGATCAAATAAAATAATTTAACTACATCTTTTAACTGGCTATTTTTTTCCCCCTCGGAACATATCGAACTATAATATGCCTCTTGAGCATTCATCACATGGTCATCAAGTCTAGAGGAGTCATAATGACCGGGCTCCCGTTGGCTCCAATCTCCTGTGTTTCCATGATCAAAACCACAATATGACTGCTCCATCACTAGATACAGCGTGTAGTATAACCACTGCCGACGCCGCGCAATCTTCCAATGATCAATCTACTCATACTTCCGGGCTAATCATCTCTTGCTAATTGCTTCGCAATCATTAACCATCAACTCTCGTCTAGAAGCCCTCGGATTGCTCGTGCAAGTACATTTTATGTACAACTCATGTCACTCTCCCACCGCCATCTTCTGCATTCATCTGCACTTATTACATGGAGGAAAAGAGAGAGGAGATGAGAAGACATCGATTCTGTTTTCCTAGCAGAAGCGCCGTCGTCACGCATCCTACTAAAGGAAATAAAGACCGATGCAACTGAGGAGACAGCAAAGAGCAGGACATGGAGTGCTCGAGGAAATAGAGGACACGCTACAAGGTATGAGAATATACCTATACACTGACGCTAACTTCTCCTCATAAGGCCTGGGTCCACAGGTTCATATTTCCTAATATTGTTCACCACGGACTGAACTTTCTTCGAGAGCTGATCGTTGTGCTCCTCGACGATTTTCACAAATGCAGTTAGCTGCTCTTGATATGCTGCACACAACCTTTTCTTGTTTCGCAGCTCGGCCGTTAGTTCCTGGATTTTCTTGTCCTTTTCGTCCTACATTAACAAAAGAAAATGCAGAGGATGACAGTTTGATTAATCATACACAAGCCATACATGCTGCATACCTCAAGTTTATACTACCATCACTCAGAGGAGTCTCGGCCAATTTAAACAAGCACACCAACCACCACCACTGCCAATTCAAAAGTCAGTTGAATTGATATGAGTAAGACACGGACTTGACACGGAACAGTAACTGAACAGCTCATATAGAAAGTTGATTGGCTCTTGGCATTTTGGCTTGATTACAAGTTCCTCTTCCGGTCTATTCAATAATTGCTCGTCTCTCTGGACCGGAAAGAAAAGCCACTTTACTAGAAATCACTATCCACCTCTCCATCGGAGGGGTTGCCGTTAAAATCTCCGAAGTACAAAGCATTGCCCCTAAGAAATATGGCATATTCAATTCAAGGGATAAAATATAATCATATCCCCGTTTTCTCAATAAAGAATTTATAAGTAATTGCCTAAGAAAGCAACAGAACATACTAGAATGCTTAATTCTTCAAAACATGCTCCTGAAAACTTTCTTGGTGAGATTCCATTATTCTTAAGTTGTGCTGCCCTGCTGAGAGCCAGCATCACTCAGATAAGTAGTCAGAGACGAGAAAGATAGCGAAGACAGCATAATTCGATCAAATTGAAGAGAGGGTATGTCAATGTAACTGACTAACTGTCCAACTTTGCGTGACATAAAAGCTGGTTCGTTCCATTATCAACGAAAAGAATATAAGAAAGAAACAGAGGACGAGAACAAACATCACAATTGAAGGCCATCTCATCCCCATGAAAGTTTTAAGAAATTTTCTGGTTTTCAACACAGAAAGAAGTTAGAAAAGGTTGCACAATTTAAGCAATATGAAGGCGGCATTAATATGACTGATTGTCCTGCTAATTGCTTATGCTTCTCGTCATGTCACTTGCAGGGACATATCTAGAGTTAGGTTTGGCAGGCCAAGTTCTTGACAAAATTTAAGTATGGTTCAGACTAGCTACAGTTTAGCCTGACCTTTACTGCAACTTTATGTGAGTAATAATAATTTGAATGCCTCAAATCTCTAGAAAGATGCATAAATACTAGTATCTGAAGTTATATACAACCTATCCATTATTTCAAACATTACAAACTGCGAGTTGGGAGGTAAAAGCCCCCACAAACACTTCCTAATACAACTAATGAAATTGTATATTCACAATATGGTTTTACACTAAAACACGGAAATAAGTATTATTAATCAGTTTACCATTACACTATACTAGCAATTATCAAAGAATTTAAAAGTACCACCCATATAAAGCAATATCTATTTAAAAAATCTGGCGTTAATCGTAAGTAGAGATGCCAAAAGCACGATTATGAATTCTTTGCCTTAACAGTACTATCCAGTGGCCATGCATTAGACAACAGGAATTAAGAAAAGCTGTAGAGAGGAAAAAGTCATATTTGTTCGCTTCTCAATTTTAAGGCCCCGTTTTTAACTCACAAAATCCACTTTTAAGTTGAAGAGAGGGTATGTCAATGTAACTGAATTAAGAAAAGCTGTAGAAAGATGCTTTCCTCATACCAACTTTTAAAGATTATATACAGTATCTTATAGTAAGAGGAGTAAATGAAATATGCAAGTCCATCCTTATTCTTCCAATAAGAAATAGAGAGATCAAGAACACTTGGAGAATCACGGTATCATGCAACAGATTAGTCGTGAAATAAGTAGGATAGGGAAAACTGACCATTGTTTGACGAGCTTCGCGTGGAGAGATGACGAGTGGATGGTTATGTTCCTTTACGAATTTCGTGATTACCCATTTTCCAGCTCTATCAACCTTTACATGAATCATAGCCTTGCAACCTTCCCTTGTGCTTGCTCTTGGCTTCCTAACTGGTCCAAATTTACCTCGTATACTAACACAATAACCCTCCTTATTGCATCCAAGCCGACGAGCTAAAATCTTGCCATCTCTTTCAGAACGGCGGCAAGACATCACACGCATTACAAATCCCACTCTTCGAGCATACTCATCGTAAAAGATCTTGGCGGCATCTTCGGAGTTAAATTCCATACCTTCACATGGTTCCACAATAGGATCTTCTTCGCAATCTACCAATTCCACTCCGCCAGAATTCTCAGTTGCTTCGGCTCCATCTTCTAGATCCACTGCCATGAATCATTTTTACGATTTTCCATAAGCAATACATTTGACGCCACAAAGTAGCACGGACCTTCTCATAATGGAGATCATAAATTAAGAACAAGAAACCTAATAAGCAAAAGAGAGTGATATTCATGTCGGTCCCGATGCTGTCCAATGCTGAAATCTGAGAAACCACTCTAGTGGTATTGAAGAAATGAATGCATCTCAAAAATCACCAAATGCGACATCATGAGAAACCAAGGATTACAGCCACATTGAACGTCCTAAGGCCTGCAAGAACAAGAAGACCTCCTAGAGAATGTAAAGGGAATATGGAAATTACCAGAGAGAACATAACATCCCATAAAATACCAGACTTTTTTTTTGTTTACATAGAAGACTAGACTTCAAATTATCATGGAACAGTGTGAAAAGGATTTATAAGCCAACCCCAATTAGATAGAACGAGACTCGCTAGACTTGATCTTGAATATATGAAATCAAACCAAAAGATCATCCAAACCAAAAGACTAGACTTTAAATCATCATATCTTTGCCCCGGGACTGCGCACACGGGATCACCCAACAGAGAAAGAAACCAAAATATCTTCATCTCCGAGACTTCATCTATCACCCAGCTCACATTGATCTCTTTCTCTATAGCTTCTCACACAGAGCTTCCATGTATGCATAAGAAAACTTCAAATGGCATAAACCAATTTCCTCCTCATTGCTACACAAAATTCAAGCATATATATCTCACAATTACTCCACAACCAAATCAAAGCAACAAGAAGCGGCATCAAACATATCAAATTCAACAACCCACATGACCCCAAGCATAACAAACATATCAAAAAAGCTCGGATCTTTAAGCTGAAATCGAATGATTGGAAGCTGGAGCGAAGCTCGGTTTCGATCGACACAAATGATTTGGCAAGAAAATGGCAGAGTAATTGATCGGTCTGAAACGAACCCAACTGAATGCCGATCGAAATGAAATGACTTACTGGGTTCGAATTGGCTGCGATGTGCTTGATCTCTTTGTATGACTTGGGTTGTACGAGAGCAGAATCCCAAGTCTCGAAAACGTGGAGAGAGTGAGCTACCACCAAAACCACCAGTGCTGCTTTAATGTGCGGCACTGCTTGGGTCGGGCCAGTCACCAGAAATGGGCCGGAACGGCCTGTCACTTTGATGGGCCATGTCGGCCCACGTGCAATGCCCGGACCGGCCCGTTTTGTTTTTGCGATATGTTCACAAAAAGCCTTAAAACTTATCATCAAAGTACAATTGAGTCCTAAAACTTGTCAAATTGTTGCAATTGAGTCATTTCGTTAACTCCATTCAATTTTACTAACAAAAAATGCTGATGTGGCTTTTTTTAATATTTTCTCTCTCTTATGTGGCGATAACGTGGCTAAAAAGACGTTGTTTTGAGCCAAATCTGTTTTTATATGGATTGGATTTTACTATCTTCATTTTATTTAATATAATCTTGTAGCTAGCATATTTTGACTTTTTTTAACTTTGAAACTCTTTATTTTTCACAACAGTCAATATTGACACATAAATTCAATTAAAACTATCTAAAGGATTCGAAGAATGTGCAAGTGATTTTAGGAGGAAAATTACCAAAAAGGTTCTAAAGTTATTGTATTTTTTCCAAATCAGTCCTAAACCTTTCAATCTGGCCAATTTAATCTTAAATATTTTGGAAATTTGCCAATATAGTTCATCTGGGAAATTATGGTATGAGGTGGACGTCGAAATGCTGATGTGGAATTTTTTGTTGTTTTGTTTTTATTTAAAGTTATTTTTTATTTCTTTTATTTTATTTTTTTAATGTTTATAATTGTTAAGGGCTGGCAGGGGTACCATCCACCGAGCGAGGCCACGCCGCGACTAGCGAGGACTCATTGCCCTCGCCTAGAGCGAGCTCACGCAATGGTCTGCTAGGGCTCAAAGCCTCGCCCCCTTAGGCCCTTAAAAACAAATAAATAAATAAAAATTAAACAAAAAGTTCAAAAGATTTAAAATAAGCCAAAATAATTTTCACGTTATCGTCGGTAGTGCACGTAGGACAATCGACGTCCACTTCGTCAATGTTCGGCCAAATCTAATCGAAATGACTATATTGATAAATTGTCAAAAGGTTTAAAATTAAATTAATTAAATTAAAAATTTTAGTACTGCGTTGATTTAGGTGCAATAGGTTTCGGATTTCTTTATAATGTTTTCGATTTATTTATTTTTTTGGTAAAAAATGTTTCGATTTTATAAGTTGATATTCTTTAGGGCCAAATTGCGGATACCGAGAATAGAAAGAAACGGGAGTCACGTGACACGGAATGAATTTAGAGATTAGAACGAAATGGGAGTCACGTGAGAAGGAAGCGGTCTCCAAGTTCCACCTCGGCCACACGATCGAACCAAAGCTCGTCCTCTCGACTTCCGTTTAAAAACGAAAAACCAGAAACCCAAACTTCGCTTTTCTTCTTCTTCTTCGCGCCATGGCGTCAACAGCTCCACCTCCCCAGGCCTCGTTCTCTCTCTTCATAGGTCGAAGAAGAAGCACCGCCGGCACACGTATCGCACAGGGACGCGGAGCCACCGTGCGTGTTCCGGGACGCGGCCGCCTGCGGGTTTCCGCGACGCAGGGCCCGCAAGAGCGACAGCAACCGCCGCCGGGAGTGGACACGAGGATCCACTGGGAAAACGAGGACGAAGGATGGATCGGAGGCGGCGACTCGAGGTCGGAGGAGGGTGGGAAGCAGTTGGGCGCGGGGGAGGAGCGGAGGAATCTCATGGGCGAGAAGTTCGCCGGTTTGCTCAACGAGTCCTTGGATTCCCACTACCAGTGAGCATCACCCTGATAATCTCTCCTCCTCGCTTTTTGTCTTCTTCATTTCTTGCTTTTGCATTTGGTGGTTCTGTTTGTTTCTCCTACAATTAATTGATTAGCGAAAATGAGAATTGTGGATTTGAGCTGCACGTATTGGCTCGAGCGGAGACATGGCACGGTGATGTGGAAGGAACTGAAGCGTTACAGTGGGTAGGTAGAGTCCTCGATTAATTCGAAATGTAGGAACTTTACATGAAATTTCACAAAGTAACTACTGAAATTGCACTGAGCACTGAGTCCTAGGTTGGTCATTGACATTGGAGGTCAGTTCTGTGCTGAACTTGAAAGGTTAATAGTTGGTGAAGTCTATAACGAACAGACGGGAGAGATTGTTTGTGACTTTTGGAATTGGCTAAGATAAGGCCTGGCGACCCACTAGGCTGTCCAGGCTCGGGCGGCTCGGGAGAGGATTTCTAGGTTCGGTAAGGACCGGATTGCCTATGCTTATCCATCGATTAGGTCTACAGGAAGTATGCGAATACCGTGGAAATGCAGTCGCTTTTTCTCTGTCCTGTGAATCATTTGAATGAGTTGTTTCGAGAGAAAATCATTTGAATAAGTACATTTAAGCTGGTACTGGGAATAGAATGAAGGCAGTGGAGGAAATTTACTGTGATCGATTGGGTTTCATGAGCAGACAACACTGAATCTGAAAAAGAAGCCCTCCTTTCGGTTGAGGGACTGTGATCTTGGTGAGTTACCGAAGTGCGGCTAGTGCTCTTTATGCCTGCACTGGTCTTTCTTATAATACTTATCTATGGAGAAAGGAAACCCGATTAAAGAGTGACTGAAATCCGCCCTAAGTTTTGGTTGTTCAATGCTGTGGTAACCTTGAGCTCTTATGCAGCAATACAGTATCAAAAAAGAGCTTTCACTTGAAGAGGATTAACCGAAGTAGGCATTTTTGTCTTCTCTCGGTTCTTTTATGATGCATCGAGTAAATGACGGCGATGATCGTTGCATGAGATAAGGAAATCTATGACTAAGAGAAAGTGAATTCAGGCGGACTGTTCGGCGAAATGTAATTAAGGTCGGCTGACTATTGCAATATGAAGTGAGGAGTTGTAATTTGCATTACTGTGGACACGTATCACTCATTGCAAAGTTTAGCTTCACTTGTCACTCTAATTGCTGATAATGATTACAATATAATTGTAGCTCCATTGATAGAGAAGAACTTGTTGAATCTGTTTTTACTGGTTTGGTCAAGCTTAAGGTTATGAGAAGACCGTATCATAATCGATCACTACAACTTGCGCAATCCACTTTACCAATGATCTTTTGATGTTGCTCCGCAGGTTCCTAGGAATCTCGGCCGGTGCTGATCTGGAAGAAATCAAAGCTGCTTACAGGAGACTATCCAAAGAGTACCACCCGGACACGACTTCCCTTTCATTAAAAACTGCATCGGACAAGTTCTTAAAGTTGAGGGAAGTTTATAAGGTGCTGAGCGACGAAGAGAGACGGAGATTTTATGACTGGACGCTCGCGCAGGAGGCCGCGAGTCGACAAGCGGAGAAAATGAGGATGAGTTTAGAGGATCCTTACGAGCAGGATTTACAGAACTACAAACCCGTCCCGGATATGGTCGATCGGCTCGGCGGAAGGAACATGGATTTGGGCAACCAGGCGACATCGGCTCTCACATTCGATGTGTTTATTATCATCTTTGCGATATGCTGCATCATTTATGTTATATACTTCAAGGAACCGTATTATTAGGTGGTTCTTGAAAAGTTTATGTACATTATTACAGCAACTCTCACTATTTTCATCATACTGGACGCTGGACGAGTCTAGGATCCAGCCAAGGGATAATTGGGAAAACTTTTTTCCTGAGTCAGGTAGATTGCTGAAGTTATTGATAAAATTCCTAATACTGCTGGTAAAATAAGTATGACCAGTAATTTGATCGTACCTTCCAACATTATCGGGAATTTATGGACGAGCTGGTAAATTAGCAACTCTTGTAAAATTTTACGAGTGTCGTGATCAACTGATGAGAACTATTATGAATTCACCGACATTGCAATAGGATAGTAAGCAACTAATTTCTTTGACTTGTTACCAGCATAGCCAGTGAAATATGAATTCTCTATGAAATTTACATCCCAGTAAATTAGTAAGCTGCCAAGTGATTTAAGATTTTACAAGTTTTGTTAATAAATCACCGTTGATATCTCAGTAAATTAGAAAATTACAAACTCTATAAGCAATTTATCAATCTACAATTAACAATTATAAAGAGAGTACACACGACCTGCCGCTGTTGTCCAACGATGCTTGAATATGATACGAGTTCATCTTCATTTCCTAGTCAGGATCCATTGCTTAAGGATCTGTCACGATATCAGTGGCTCGTTTGTAAACTAATTTATCTCACCATGGCTAGGCCCGATATATGTTATGCAGTACAGATAGTCAGCCAATTCAGGCATAGCCCGAAACTGTCTCATAGGAATGCGGCACCGAAGGTCATAAAATATTTAAAGGGATGTCCAGGACTTGGTATTTTTTTATGTCATGAATGCAACATGAAGATGACAGCCTATTGTGATATAGATTATGCTACTTGCCCAATGACCAGAAGATCCATTACTGGTTTCTGTATTAAATTGGGAAAATCCTTGATTTCATGGAAGACGAAAAAGCAGTCAACCGTCTTGTTATCATCAGCCGAATCGGAACACCGAGCTATGGCAAAAACTGTTTAAACTATTTGCGAAATAATTTGGATACGAGGTTTACTTTCGGACCTTGGTGTGCGGATTGATGGAGCAAGCGAATTATTTTGTGACAATGATGTAGCACTCAAGCTAGCGCCAAATTCATTCTTTCATGAAAGAACGAAGCACATAGAAGTCAATTGTCACTTTCCTCGAGAAAAGATTCAAACAGGTATAGTCATAAGTTCATAACTCGAGGAATTGGAACTGTCTACATCTTCACTAAGCCATCGTCAACACACATCTGCTAAGCAAGCTAGGCCAGCTTTGGAGGAGTGTCGGAGGAATGATTTGATATGATATCGGTTGAGACTCTAATTGATACAGTTTATCTAGGTTAGAATATTGTCGGAATATTCAAAAGATAAAATATGAAGACAATATCGTGTATATCTGTTCTGATATCCTTTTTTGCGCTATAAATACAGTCTTGTCCATGTACAATTCTTATTCAGATAAATACAACTACAATTCTCCCATAATTTTCTAGTTTTCTATCAAGAATTCCTAAGCAAAAGCTCTTCAGTTTTTCAGATTCATCAGCTGATGAAGCGCAAGAATCTTTGCCGGACTTTCACCTTCCTTCTCCGTGCTCCAGCTGCGATCTCCAGCGTGTCATCCTCATCCCATCCCTTCTCGTCTCGCCGTTGTCAGAGGTTTTCTTCGACCCCTGACCCTAATTTCCACGACCCGAACGCGATGAAAAACCGCGGAGCTGGCGGGGGGGTTTACAAGTGTCGGGGATGCCCGGTGTTGCTTCGGTAAGATGATGAAGACAAACCCTCCACCTTCCGCCGGGGATTTTAGTCTGCCGTTGGGTGCTATAGCGAGGATGAAGCAGTACTCGACTGCGATCCGGTTGATTGGGCAGCTGCCTTCGTTGGGGATCGAGGATGATGTCGCCTTGCTGAATATATCCATGCATTGCTTTTGCGGGTTAAACTAGGTTGATTTGGGTTTGTTTCTCCTGGGTAGAATCCTGAAGCTTGGGTTTCACGTCGATGTGGTGACATGGAGCACTCTTATGGATGGTCTCTTTAGCAAGGCAAAACTGATCAAGCACTGAGGTTTCTGAATAATATGGGACGAAACGCTCCCGATCTAATGATACTACGTATGCAATAATCACGAAGGCCCTGTGCATGGCGGGTAACACCGGATTGGCGATTGAATCTCAAGAGAGAAGCAGCAGCATCGGTTACTTCGCTCACAATGACTGTGAAAGTGTGACTAGGCAAGGCGTCGAACGAAATGTTGTGACTTATTTTTCCTTGATCCACGGTCTGTGCAACGTAGGCCGGACGGATGAGGTTCTCGTGTGGTTGAAAGAGATGACCAGCGGAGACCTACCACCCGACTTACGCACTGATTGCCTCTTGCTTGATTGCTTATTCCACCTAGGCCGATGGAAAGATGCTCCAGTCTTGTTGCAGAAGCTGATGAAGGCGGGAATCGAATCACTGAACAATGTGTTGGAAGACTTGCTGATTCATATGCTGCAAAGCAAGACTTGCCGATCTTGTGGAGGCAGAGCTCATAGTCGACCTGATTCGATTAGGTAACATGCCCGAATGATGCTATGCTCGATTACATATTTGGGTTATTTGCTCTGCTTCTTACGTGCAAATAACAGTGAAGTTTGAGGGACGGCTTGCTGACTAAGGAGCATGGCTGCAACTGCAACTGCAAGTGCATGAAATGAAAACTACTGGAAGTATCATCTTCCCCTTTGCGCTGTGAGGGATTTTCCGAAAAGCATCTGATGATGGGGGAACATGAACCGTTGACAGACATCAACGATGTAAACTTCCATCGTGTTTTCCACTGAATCAATTGAGTTACTTTCCCGCTCAATGGGGTTAGCTCTCGATGGAGGTACATTACTTGCGATTTTTTAAAATAATTTCAACGTTATTTTTTTAGCACGTAGGATGATTAACGTCCATGCCAAATATGATCGAAAGGTTTCGCTTAAGTTGATCAAATTAAAAAGATTAAAACTAAATTGATACAAATGCAATAGATTTAGGATTTTTTTGAGTTTTTTTTTTTGAGATTTTATAAGTTAGGTATTCCTTTCTTGAAGGCCAAATTATGGATTCCGAGATTAGAAAGAAACGGGAGTCACGTGAGAAGGAATGAATTTAGAGATCACGAAAGAAATGGGAGTCACGTGACGAGGAAGCTGGTCTCCACGTTCCACCTCAGCCACACGATCGAACCAAAGCTCGTCCGCTCAGACTTCTTTTCAAAAACAAAAAACGAGAAAGCTCTTCTTCTTCTTCTTCTTCGCGCCATGGCTTCAACAGCTCCACCTCCCCAGGCCTCGTTCTCTCTATTCACATGTCGAAGAAGAAGCACCGCCGGCACACGTTTCGCACGGGGACACGGAGCCACCGTGCGTGTTCCGGGACGCGGCCGCCCGCGGGTTTCCGCGGCGCAGGGCCCGCGAGAGCGACAGCAACCGCCGCCGGGAGCGGACACGAGGATTCACTGGGAAAACGAGGACGAAGGATGGATCGGAGGCGGCTACTCGAGGTCGAAGGAGGGTGGGAAGAAGTTGGGTGCGGAGGAGGAGCGGAGGAATCTCATGGGCGAGAAGTTCGCCGATTTGCTCAACGAGTCCTCTGATTCCCACTACCAGTGAGCATCACCCTGATAATTGCTCCTCCTCGCTTTTTCTCTTCTTCATTTCTTGTTTTTGCATTTTGTACTTCTGTTCGTTTCTCCTCAATGATTTGATTAGTGAAAATGAGAATTGGGGATTTGAGCTGCACGGTGATGTGGAACTAACCGAAGCGTTACGGTGGCGTTGATAGAATCTTCCATTAATTCGAAATGTAGGAATTTTACATGAAATTTCACAAAGTAACTACTGAAATTGCACTGAGCACTCAGTCCCTGGTTGGTCATATGACATTGGAGGTCAATTCTGTGGTGAGTTTGGAAGGTGAATAGTTGATAAACTCTATAATGAGCAAGAGGGGAGAGATTGTTTGTGACTTTTGGAATTGGCTAAGATGATGCCTGGCAACCCACTAGGCTGTCCAGGCTCGGGCGGGCTTGGGAGAGGATTTTTAGGTTTGGTAAGGACGGGCTCGCCTATGCTCGTCCATCGATTAGGTCTACAGGAATTATGCGAATACCGCAGAAATGCAGTCGCTTTTTCTCCGTCTTGTGAATCATTTGAATGAGTTGTTTCGAGAGGAAATCATTTTAATAAGTACATTTATGCTGCTACTGGGAATAGAATCAAGGCAGTGGAGGAAATTCACTGTGATCCATCGGGTTTCATGAGCAGACAACACTGAATCTGAAAAAGAAACCCTCCTTTTGGTTGAGGGACTGTGATCTCGGTCAGTTACCGGACGTGCAGCTAGTGCTCTTTATGCCTGCGCTGGTCTTTCTTATGATACTTATCTATGGAGAAAGGAAATCCGATTAAAGAGTGACTGAAATCCCTTAAAAAGACCTAAGTTTTGGTTGTTCAATGCTGTGGTCACCTTGAAGCTCTTATGAAGCAACACAGTATCAAAAGGAGTTTTCACTGAAGAGGATTAACCGAAGTAGGCATCCTTGGCTTCTCTGAGTTCTTTTATGATGCATCAAGTAAATGACGGCAATGGTTGTTGCATGAGATAAGGAAATCTATGACTATGAGAGAATGAATTCAGGCGGATTGTTCGGAGAAATGTAATTAAGGTCGGCTGACTATTATTCTAATTGCTGATAGTGAGTACACTATAACTGTAGCTCATTGCAAAGTTTAGGTTCATTTGTCAATCTAATTGCTGATAGCGAGTACACCATAACTGTAGCTCTATTGATAGATGACATCTTGTTGAATCTGTTTTTACTGGTTCGGTCAAGCTAGTTATGAGAAGACTGGATCATAATCGATAACTACTACTTGCGCAATCCACTTTAGCAATGCTCTTTCAATGTTGCTCCGCAGGTTCCTAGGAATCTCGGCCGGTGCTGATCTGGAAGAAATCAAAGCTGCTTACAGGAGACTATCGAAAGAGTACCATCCGGACACGACTTCCCTTCCATTAAAAACTGCATCGGACAAGTTCTTAAAGTTGAGGGAAGTTTATAAGGTGTTGAGCGACGAAGAGAGCCGGAGATTTTATGACTGGACGCTCGCGCAGGAGGCTGCTAGTCGACAAGCGGAGAAAATGAGGATGAGGTTAGAGGATCCTTACGAGAAGGATTTACAGAACTACAAACCCATCCCGGATATGGTCGATCGGCTCGGCGGAAGGAACATGGATTTGAGTGACCAGGCTATGTCGGCTCTCACATTCGATGTGTTTATTATCATCTTCGCCATATGCTGCATCATTTATGTTGTCTACTTCAAGGAACCGTATTATTAGGCGGTTCTTGAAAAATTTATGTAAACTCACTATTTTGATCATACTGGACGCTGGACGAGTCTAGGATCCAGCCAAGGGATAATTGGGAAAACTTTTTTCCTGAGCCGATAGATTTGTGAAGTTGTTTATAAATTCCTAATACTGCTGGCAAAATAAGTATGACCAGTAATTTGATTTATTTATATATTTTAGATTATATTAAATATATTATGATAGTTTGAGTATCCTCAATATTCTAGATATCATTCTGATTGTGTAATTGATTCCGTAATATTTTGTTACCGTATACTTTCATCCTATAAAGCCTATAAATAAGCTCTCCTCGTACTCTTTTGAGATCATCGAATCATACAGAAATTTCCCAATTCTTCTCTTCTGTTTTATTATTCTTAACTTGATTGTACCGTCCAACATTATCGGAATTTACAAATGAACTAGTAAATTAACAATTCCTTTGAAGTTTTAGAGTGCTGTAATCAAATGATCAACACTATTATGAATTTCCCGACATTGTAATAAAATAATAAGCAACTAATTTCTTTGACTTGTTACTAGCATAGCTAGTGAAATATGAATTCGCTAAGAAATTTACATCCCAGTAAATTAGTAAGTTGCCAAGTGATTTAAGATTTTTACAAGTGTAGTTAATAAATTCCCGTCAATATCTCAGTAAATTAAAAAATTACCAGCTCTATAAGCAATTTATCAATCTACACTATTATGAATTTCCCGACATTGTAATAAAATAGTAAGCAACTAATTTCTTTGACTTGTTACCAGCATAGATAGTGAAATATGAATTCTCTAAGAAATTTACATCCCAGTAAATTAGTCAGTTGCCAAGTGATTTAAGATTTTTACAAGTGTAGTTAAATAAATCACCGTTGATATCTCAGTAAATTTAAAAATTACTAGCTCTATAAGCAATTTATCAATCTACAATTAACAATTATAAATAGAGTACACGACCCGCTGCGGTTATTCAATGACGCTTGAATATGATACGAGTTCATCTTTATTTCCTGGTCAGGATCCATTGCTTAAGGATCCGTCAAGATATTATAGATACTCAGCAAATTCATGCATAGCCTGAAACAGTCCCATATGAATGCGGCACTGAGATCGTAAAATATTCAAAGGGGTGTCCATGACTTGGAATTCTTTTATCTCGTGAATGCAACATGAAGATGATAGCTTATTTATACAGATTATGCTACTTCCTCAATGACCAGAAGATCCATTACTAGTTTCATATTAAATTGGGAAAATCCTTGATTTCATAGAAGACGAAGAAGTAGTCAACCGTCTCGTTATCATTAGCTGAATCGGAATACCAAGCTATGGCAAAAGCTGTTTGCAAAATAGTTTGGATACGAGGTTAACTTTCAAACCTTGGCGTACGAGTTGATGGAGCAAGCGAATTATTTGGCGACAATGATGCCGGACTCAAGCTAGCAGCAAATTCAGTCTTTCATGAAAGAACAAAGCACATAGAAGTCGATTGCCACTTTACTCGAGAAAAGATTCAAGAACGAATTGTCATAACTCGAGGAATTGGAACTGTGGAACAACTTGCAGACATCCTCACTAAGCAAGCTAAGCCAGCTTGAGGAGAGTGTTGGAGAAAGTATTTGATTTGATGTTGCTTCTAATTGGTATAGTCTATCCGCGCCGACGGAATATTGTCAGAATATTCTAGAGATAAAATAGGAAGCTAGTGTATGTCTTTTCTGATATCTTTTTTGTACTATAAATTCACTGTTATACATGTACATTTTTCTTATTCTGATAATTACAACTACAATCCTAAGCAAAAGCTGCTCAGTTTTTCAGATTCATAGCTGACGAAGCGCACGAGTCTTTGCCGGGCTTTCACCTTCCTTCTCCGTGCTCCAGCTGCGATATCCGGCGAGTCATCGTCATCCCATCCCTTCTCGTCTCGCCGTCGTTGGAGATTTTCTTCGACCCCTAATCCTAATTTCCACGACCCGAACCAGCGCTCGATTTACGCAATGAAAAACCGCGGAGCTGGCGGTGGGTATACGAGTGTCGGCAATGCCCTGTGTTGCTTCGGTAAGATGATGAAGACGAACCTTCCACTTTCCGCCGCCGGTTTTAGTCTGCCATTGGGTGCTATAGCGAGGATGAAGCAGTACTCCACTGCGATCCGGTTGACTGAGCATTTGCCTTCGTTGGGGATCGAGGATAATGTCACCTTGCTGAATATTTCCCTGCATTGCTTTTGCCGGTGAAAGCGGGTTGATTTGGGTTTGTCTATTCTGAATAGAATCTTGAAGCTTGGGTTTCACGTCAATGTGGTGGCATCGAGCTGGTCTCTGCAAAACTGATCAAGCACTGAGGTTCGTGGATAATATGGGACGAAACGGCCCCTCACCTAATGAGACCACGTATGCGATAATCGCCAAGGCCCTACGCAGGCCGGGTAACACCGGAGGATTTGAATTGCTCAGGGACTTGGAAGAGAGAAGCTGCAGCATCGGTTACTTCGCGTACAACATAATAATCAATAGCGCGTTGCGACTCTGTGAAAGAATGATTAGGTAAGGCGTCTGTTACTTCGCGCACAACATAATAATCAATAGCGCGTTGCAACTCTGAAAGTATGACTAGGCAAGGCGGCGAACTAGATGCTGTGACTTATACTTACTCGATCAACGTTCTGTGCAATGTAGACCGGATGGAAGCTGCTCTAGCCTCTCGTATTGTTGAAAGAGATGCCGAGTGGAGGCGAACAACCCGACTCACGCGCTTATGCCTTTTTGCTTGAGTACTTATGCAATCTAGACCGATGGAAAGATGTTATCATCTTGTTGGAGATGATGATGAAAGGGGGAATCGGAACGAATAGCGTCAACTATTCCTCCGTCGTTCAAGGAGTGTGCGACTTCGGGCAATTGGACGAGGCTCGAAGATTGTTGACTCATATGGTCTGTCCTTTCTCCACTCTTCGATAGAATTTTGATCACCACTCTCTTGTTCCCTTCATTCAACCCCCTGACATTCCAAGGAATAATTTTGGCCTTTATATAAACAAAGAAGAGCCCTTTCCGCTGCTACCGCTCACAATCTCCTCAGGAGTTTTATCGTTATTGGAGGAACACTGAAGGCGTTTCAATACCTTGATTTGTTTCAAGGACTTAGGGTGGATTTGGTTCAGCATTCCCAAGGGGCTTTCAGCCCCCAAAGTCAATTGGGAAAATGCTGAAGCATTTGGTTCAGCTTTAGACCAGCATTTGGCCAAATGCTGGCCTTGGGAACGCTGACCTTGGATTTTTTCTTCCAAACCTACCCTCACTTATTTTTTCAAATTCCAATTTTACCCTCATCTTTTTTGTTATATTATTTTTTAAATAAAAAAAATTCAAACCCTAGGTTACGGTCGCCGACCAGTCAAATCCGAGGCTGCCACGGGTGGGGCAACCCTCGATCGCTGTCGCCTTGGGTCGCGCAACCCAGGCGACGGCCGCCGAGTATCGCGCAACCTCAGGCCTTGTCGCCAGGGTCGCGTGACCCAGGCGACGGCCCGTTGGGCGTTGCGTGACCCTAGGACAGCCCTTGCCGAGGTCGCGCGACCCTCGTCCGCGAGCCATGCCCCTCCCTTGGGCTCGCGTGGCCCAGGCAACAGCCGCCAGTGGTCGCGGGACCCCAGGCGGCCCTTGCCTGGGTTCGCTCGACCCCTGGCGGCCACGGTTGCCGGTGCCAGATCTGGGTCGCCGGCGGCCATAACCTAGGGTTTAGATTTTCTTCTTTTTTTCTTTTTTTTATTTAAAAAATAAATATGGTAGAAAGGCCATTCGCAAATTTGTTTTGCCAAACACTAGTTAGCCCAAAGCCGTTTTTCAAAAGGTTTTTTTTACCAAATGCCATTTGCATTTCCCCAAAGCCCTTTGAGTTAAAGGATTTTCAAAATTGAACCAAACCCACCCTTAAAATGCTCATGGCCATCATTTACCTTAGCCCTTGCTTCTCAAACTCGTCGAAAAGACTCGTTGCTGTATCTTCGAACGCTTGGAAAGAGATTCCATGGGCCTCGCCAAAAGCCTTGTATAGAACCCAAAAGGAGACATCCTCCTCACTTTAGTAGTAGTTTGCATTGGATGTGGATGGAGAGTCATTTGTCTTGGGATGTTGGAATCTTCGCTATTTTGTTGGATGCACATTGTAAAGAGGGAATGCTTGTGGAGGCGGAGGCCATATTCAGACCAAATGTTTCGATTAGGTAAAATGCCCGATATTTTCATCTATAATGCATTGATGAATGGTTATTATTTGCAAAATAGAATGAATGATGCAATGGAAGTGCTTTATATGACGGTTGAAAGAGGCTGCTCGGTTAATGTCCTTTGTTATAACACGTCCATTAAGGGATTCTGCAAAGCGAGAAAGTTGACAAGTCAAAGATGCTTTTCCGAGAAATGCTTCGAAGTGGCTTGAATCTCGACCTTATCACATACAACACTCTTGTAAACGGATTTTGCCAAGTTGGAAACCTTCAAGCCGCGGAGGAGCTAATTAACGAGATGCAAACTCATGGTCTACCTCTAGATCCTTATACCTAGAATTCTTACCTGTGCTGCTTGACAAGGCCATGATATTGCTTCGAAAGATGAAAGATTCCAAATTCGTCCCATACATTGTGACTAGGCATGTGTAATACCGGAAAGGCGGACGCACAAATTGTGACGTCCCGGAATTTCAAGGCTTATTCAATGAATAATATTGGACGGTTGGAATTGAGTGACATTTGTCGGACGCGAAATCATTCGATCTGAAAGTCGTTAGCCGTCGATCGAAGTGTAGTTAATTTAAGTTCGATTAGATTAGTCGCGCCGTAATTAGTCTTCGCCGTATTCCTTCGCGCCCGAGCTAACCCTGAACCAAATATTCTGAACTAGTCCTAAATCGTCAGATTACCAAAATACCCTCAGTTATTATTCATATACGCCAGAAACAATTAATACCAAATGACCGTGGACCCCACCTCATAAATGCCAAAGTCAAATAACCTTTTTTACTATAGAGAAATTACAAAAATGCCATTTGACCCATGAAATTACCCTTTTGCCCTTCAAGACCATTTCTCTCTCCTCTCTCTCTCTCTCCCCTTTCTCTCTCTTCTTCCCCTCCATTTCCACGCACGGCTGCCCACCCCCTCCATCTTCACGTTCCACCATCTTCTTCACCGTTCCATCATCTTCATCGTCGTCGCCGTGGACTGCCGCCGCCCGCCGCTCGCACCGCCGCCGTCCCCCGCGCCCGCCGAGCCGCCGCTCGCCAACCCCAGCCGAGCCCCCTACCGCCCCTGTTCATCCGCTGTCCGTCGACCGCCGAGCCTCGCCGTAGTCCACCGAGCTTCACCGGAGCCACCGAGACCCCGCCGGACCTTGGCGGGAGCTCCGCCAAGCTTGCCGCCCGCTCGTTGAGCTCCGTTGTCGTCGTTTGGCCGTTTTCCAGCCGCCATTCGTCGTCGTTCGGGTGTCGTTTTGGAAATCCAATACCGTGGTTGCGTCCAGATCGACGAGACGAGTTCGTAGGGACCGCCGCCGGAATTTTTGTCGTCGCCGCTGCCGCCGCCGGAAGTCGCCGCCGCCGCCGCCTTTCGCCGGTAGCCGCCAACCGTCGCCGCCAGTTAATTAGTGAGTTAACCCCTAATCCCTAATTAGGCCGTTAATTGCACTTAGTAGGTTAATTAGTTAGTTACCGTAATTAGATTAATTAGTTACCGCAGTTAATAGATAGTTACAGTGGTTAGATTAAATAGTTATCATAGTTAATTTAAATAGTTACCGTGGTAGAACAATTAACTGATGCGGTTAGTTGAATTAACCGTGGTTAGGTGGAATAGTTACCATGGTTAATTGCATGTTTGTTGTGCCTAGTTTGTGGCGTCTGATCGTGGATCATACTGAGTGTTGATTGCGCATTAAATTGCTGAATGATCACACTAGGGTGGAAATGCCATGTTAAATGGAAATTGAATATTCGCGTGACCAATTATGATTTTGAGTGTGAAAATTGCCGTGGGCCAGGTCTGAGCATGAAAATGGCCGTGGGCCAAGTTTGAGTGTGAAAATAGCCGTGGGCCAGGTTTGAGCATGAAAATGGCCGTGGGCTAAGTTTGAGCATGAAATTGACCGTGGGCCAGGTTTGAGCATCAAAATGAGATTTGGCTTGAGAGCCGATTTTAAGCGCGAGGTCACGCAGTAGTTTCACCGTGTCACCCTAACGTAACTGGGGGCACAAGCGATACCCTTGTTGGCATGGGTCGCCGCCTAATAAGTCTGTGTGCCGGCGACGTACCGTCCGGGATTCCACGGCTTATTGGTTGCCTGTCAGCCCGTGCCGGCGACAAACCGCCCGGATAACACGGCTGATGAGAAGCCGGTCGCAACTTGTGTTGGTCCGTAGTCCCTCCTAGAATTATTCCTGGTATGCTCGCCTTAGGGGTCTTGAGGGGGCTATCGAATGCCGTCGCCGTTAACGTTGTGGGACGACACCCGATTAATCCGAAAGAGTACTAGCAACGAGGCTGTGCTTTGGCGAGAGTGGGGTATCTCTTGGCCGGCTGACCGGAACGTGTTTGTTGCATTATACATGATTTTGGCTGAATGTTGACCAGAACGCGTTTGTTGCATAGTGCATGAGTATTGCTGAGTGTTCTGGCTGATTGGTTGATGCATTGTTTATTCCTTATCATGTCGTATCTGTCGCATGGCTCCAGGCGAGGTACGTTGCATGTGGTTGTTGCTCTGGATGTTGGGTTTAGTTCACTAGAATGGTTAGGCTATGAATCAACGTCCTAATCGGACTTAGGCGTTGACCCGCTGAGATTCATATCTCATGCGCTTGGCTGATCGCCTTTCAGGTATTCGTGATGGCTGTGCGCCAGGTTGACTCGGTGTTGTTGGCCCGAGGGTTTTGTGCAATTGTGGAGGAGCTGATTTTTGGAGGCCGTTTGTTTATAGCTGGTAGTGTAGGAGTAGTGTATCGGTTGTAGTGTGCCCCGACCCGACCCTGTATCTTTTTATGGGTCTAAGGGGATCGGTCCAAGAAGGACTTGTGTAAATTATGTTTGTATTGTGAACTAATCAAGCATATAAATAAAAAGGGTTTGTTGTTGTTTGTTGTCTTTCCTATTTGTCTATCCCTGTTGTTTGTTGTCCGGGGTTGTTATTCGCTTCCGCATGTGCTTAATTATAAGATAAAAAGAAATGGGTTGATGATCTACCTAGGACATCATCCTTTGACCTGACGTTTGGAAGGGATGGTCGCTCGCTCGCCCGGGGTTCGGGGTGCGACACAAATGACCGAGCGGTCTGATGATGATTTGAATTAACTAGATGTCAAATGGCAATAATTTTACTTTGTAATAAAGTCATTTATGTCATAAATCCTGATTAGCCTGTTGCATATGTGCTTTGTGAGAGAGCGTTCCTAGTTTTCTCTTGTACTCTTTTCCTCGAAGACATAAGCCGTACTATTTACGTAAGGATCTCAAATAAGAAGATTAAGAAGATTCTTGATGCCTTTCCTCGTTCGTTGCATTCTTGTCTCTTCCTTTTCATCCAATTTCATCTCCTATTTTTTCTTGGATAACTTTTGAACTTCGGTTCAATCAAGTTTTTGAACTATTTTTTAATATTCAATGTGATCCTTGTTTTAAATAAAAGCTTCTAAATTAATAAAAAAAAACTTATTCACTAAATACAAACCGGGAAGGATGATGGTATCAATGCCACAAGTGTTCTATGACACCCACTTCAATCTCAACTTTTTTTCAATAACCAATAAAAAAAGTCATAAACCTATTGCATTTATGTCAATTCAGTTTTAAATTTTTCAATTTAACCAATTTAGTCCTAATCCTTTTGACGATTTGCCAATTTTAATCGAAAATCGTTGACATGGACACTGATAGTATCACGTAAGACGGTCAACTCTAACGTGGATAATTTCTATAATTTTGAATTTTTAAAAATTTTGAATTTTAGTAATTTTGTATTTTACTTATTTATTTTAGGGAAAATTCCAAATAAGGGCCTAAAGTGGCTTTATTTTTTTAAATAAGGGCCTGAAGTGCCCTAATTATTTCAAAGAAGGGCACGACCAAGGACATTTTGGGCATTTACTTTTTTTTTCCTTTTTTTCTTCTTTCTTTTTATATTTTTTTTCCTCTCTCGGTGGCTGCCGGCCACTGGTGAGGGGCTCGCCTAAGCTTGGTGTGGGCTGCCCTCGGCTCACCCAGGTGAGGGCCGAGCGAGGCCGGCGAGGACAGCCCTAGGCGAGGCGAGAAGGTTTGCGAACGAAGACAAAATCTAAGCTTGGTGAACTTCAAGACCTGCAACACGTTGCTGCAAAGAAGATAGAAGATGGAAAAAGAAAGAAAATCATGTCCAATAAAATGAAAGAAAATGGAAAGAACCCATATTTGGCGACCGCCGGCCTCGCCTGCGGCCAGCAAGGGCAGCCCTCAGCAGATCAGGCGAGATCGGCCCTTGCCTGTATAGGGCTGCCCTCGGCTCGCCCGAGCGAGGCCCTCGAGGGCCGCCCTCCCCTCGCCTAGCCCTCACCGGCCTCGCTCAGTTTGGTGAACTTGAAGGCCTGCAAACACGCTTCATCAGAAGATGGAAGAAGGAAGAAACAATGAATAGTAAATTGAAAAAATAGTAAAGAAATGCTTTTGGACAACGCCCAGATCTGGCATCGGCCTCGCCTGGGCGAGGCGAGCCTTGACCCGCCCAAGCCAGGCCACCGTGCCCGGCGACGACAGCCCTCGCCGGTGGCCGACCGTCGCCTAAGATCGGCCATCGGCAAGAAGGAAGGGCCAAAAAAAGGAAAAAAATAAGAAATGGGAAAACAGAAAAGGAAAAAGAAAAAAAGTTATATGACGAAAATGCCCTTCGTCGGGCCCTTCTTTGAAACAAAAATGGCACTTCGGGCCCTTGTTTGAAACAAAATTCATTTCAAGCCATTATTTGAGAAAATGAATGCACTTCGAGCCCTTACTTGAAATTTTCCCTTCACTAGGGTTGTCGGCCGAACCTCGTGGTCACAAGCGAGGGTTGGTCGACCCTCGCTGACCCCAAGCAAGGGCCAGCGACCCTCTCAAGGCTTAGAAGAAAAAAAAAAGGGAAAGAAAAAAAGAAAAAAAGAGAGAGAAGAAAATAATAATAATAATACAAAAATATGTAGAAAATTATTAAAAAAAATTAACGTCCGCGTAAGCCATATCACGAAGGATGGTCGCCGCTCACGAAAGCGTTTTCTGGTCAAAATTGGATGGAATGACTAAATTGGCAAATCGTCAAAAGACTTGAGACTAAATTGGCCAGTCAAAAGGTTCATGAATTGACACAAGTGCAATAAGTTTAGAACTCTTTTGGTAATTTTCCCGATCTATTTAAATCGTAAATTTTTAAAAAGCTACCACTTAAGTGACTCGGTGACGAAAAATCTAATGTTGTTCGTCACAGCTCCTTAATGGACGCTTTTAAAAAGTTTTGGGCATTAAATTGATCGTCCGAAAATTTTGGCTCATCTTTAAAGTTTTGACACAAAGCATTCTAAGATTGTGTAGTGTGTAATTTATATGCAAACGACATCGTTAAATTTATCAAATTTTCACACATTGAGATATTTGAGTGAAATTGGTTTGACAAACTCCAGTGTTGATTCTCGCAGTTGATTAAAGAGAAAGAGTCGGTCTCCATAAGGTTCCTTGCTCTGGTACTTCCCTTTTCTTTCTTTTTGGGAGGAAAACAAATACATCTTTGTGATTTTGAATCGATTTATGTTAAGAGAATGTTTGCTCAATGATTTTGCTTTTGAGTCCAAAAAAGAAAAAGAAAATAGTGGACCTAAGTATGTCTCTAAGCTGCTTCATCTGAACTTTGGGACGTAAAATTCAAGGTTATTTCCTAGACAGAAAGGAAGAAAAATATTTTCACTCAATTAAGGGGCAAGGAGTGCGGGCAAATAAGGAACGCATTCGTGAAGCCTACTGTCCCTGTATATCAAACGGACATGCCGCGTAAGCCCCTGTAGGTGCTTTCAGGCACCTGCTGTGTCGACCTATGCTTCATACAGTGTCCGTAATCGACTTGTTGGCACAGTACCCCTAGTTACAAACACTGTGTGATAAATTTGGAATATTCGCTTTGGCTCACATCACTGTTTTGTTAAATTTATAATTCTAAGTTTGGGGCAAAAATTTTAAAGGTGATAAATATTATGCCCAAATATTAAGTGACTCGGGAAAGTCTGTTAGATTTTCCGACAAAAGTAAGTTGCCGAAATCACTTAAGTGATTGCGTCTTTAAAGTTGTGGCCTTTAGATAATAGTATGAAAAGTTGTTACACCAAAGTGGGCACCGTACAAAACCTGTGATGCTAATGCTGTCATTTCTCATTAGAAATAATTTCATCTTCTTTCTTAAATTTATGATTGGATCACGTTAAATCAAGAGTGAATGGGTGAAATTAAAGAATCCGTGTTTGTTACTAATGGTTTTCCTTATTCTTCTCGTCTTCGTACAAATTTGATCACATAACTTAAAATCACTATTTGAATAGAATTTTAGTGGATACCAATGTTTGTTTGAATTGATTGAGCAAAGAAAGTTTTGTTTGTTTTGTATAAATAGTACAAATGAACGCGTATTGATCTCTTTTTCTTTTCTTTTTTCCCAATTTCAAGTATGTATGAAATGTACAAAAGTTATATCCAAGCAACTTCGACCAAAAAAATATCCAAACAACTTTAGTGGTTTTAGATTGTTGTCCATGTTAGTAAAGTTTATTATCGCTTGATCTATAAATTCAAGTATAATCGTAACTTCATGGATTCACATCAGACGAAAGTTTACGGTCCATTAGTATAAATAATATGTTCAAAATTTTACACATCTCCACTATATTTTTGTGTCCATTAGTATAAAAACATGAAGGTTACAGATTTATGTTGTTTTTATTTTGATTAAACATTTGGGAATGGAGTATGACTTCCAAATTTGTATCTGATTAAAAACTTTGTACTTTTGAGCTCAGGGGACCATCAAGACGGGTATAACTTATAAGGTCAAAAATGAGAACCTGCACAAAGATTGAAGGGCAATACGGTCATTTACTTATCCTCAGACAATATAAAAGAACTAGGGTTTCGCTTTTTTCTCCACCTCGACAAACCTTCACCGTCTTGCCTCTGCGCCGCCGTCTCGTTCTCAGGTGCGACGCTGTACCATTCGAGCCCTTGTCCTTCTAGCAATCGCATCTTGTTGTTGGTTTCTGATAAATTCTGGCTTGTTCGCTTAGAAGCGTCGATCCTGGTCTTGCTTTTCCGCGGCTGAGTTGAGTAAATTGAGTTTCGATTAGTTTAGCAAATGTGGTTTTTTTGATCTTGTTGGCGAATGCTTCGTGCATTGTTGTCGTCAGTACTGATTAAGCGTCTTCTGTTGGATCTTTGTTTTTTAATGGAACTTGCTTGAGCATTTACTTTAGAGTGTACTGCTTGAAGTGCTGGATTCAAGCCTTGATCCTTTGAGGGTATTCTGGTGGGTGTAGGAAAAGCGAAATCGTATGGCGTGTTTTCTCGTCCTGTGATCTTTTTTAGGTGTTTTGTGCATACCCAGATGATTACTGAGACCCCAGAGTTGTATCAGGCAGCTTTGTTATCCATGGTTTTGATTTCTAAATGCGTACATAGTCTCCCTGTCTCATGTGACTCGACCGAAATGACCCACCCATGACATCGAGCTGCTTGGTTTTCCTCTCTCTTTTTTCCCTTTGTGAGGTTGTCTTGAGAATGCCTGTCCCTGTTTATGCTAACGATGTCGAATTCCTCTGTGTTGCAGGCTGCGGTTTGTTGATTGTTTACGATGGTGAGGGTTAGTGTTTTGAATGATGCTCTTAAGAGCATGTATAATGCCGAAAAGAGGGGAAAGAGACAGGCCATGATCAGACCATCATCGAAAGTGATCATCAAGTTTCTTCTGGTGATGCAGAAGCATGGTATGCTCATATCAATCACTTTTGGTACTTGGTACTTGTATAGTTTGCACTTATTGTCGTACTTCCTTTTGGGCCATTGCTAGGTTACATCGGAGAGTTCGAGTATGTCGACGACCACAGAGCTGGCAAAATTGTGGTTGAACTCAATGGAAGGCTAAACAAGTGTGGAGTTATCAGTCCCCGTTTTGATATCGGCGTCAAAGAGATTGAAAGCTGGACTGCAAGGCTGCTTCCCTCAAGACAGGTTTGTTCCAAAAGCTTCTACTTACACTCACTATCAACAATTATTAGGTTTATTATATTGCTCATATGGCATTCTGAGCTTAGACTTGCAGTCATAAAATTGTCTACTATGCTTCCGCATTCATATGGTCTTACACAAGTGATTTTGCCGACTGAACTTTTGAGAGTAAATCTGATGCTTTTAGCTCAACATGACTAAACTTTTGCAGCCCATCGTTTCCTTTGTCTTCTAACGTCAATTAGTTCTTTGAATTTTGCAGTTTGGTTATATTGTGTTGACAACTTCAGCTGGCATCATGGATCATGAAGAGGCTAGGAGAAAGAATGTCGGTGGAAAAGTGCTTGGCTTCTTTTACTAGGCGGAGTTAAGTTTTGCCAATGGACCCCTAATATTTCTGTTTGTGAGGATTTTGTCATGTATTTTTGAACTGATTTTCCATAGGGTTTACCTTATTGGGCAAAATTTTCATATTTTGTTTGATGAAGCTTTTGGTATTTCTTTCCGCTACTATCCTCTAGTGCTATATCTGCAGTTGATATTGTTATTCTGATAATTGTCTGGCGACATGTTGACTATTTGGGTTTAGCTGGAAGTTCGGGATTATCAATCATACAAATGATGTGTTTAGCCCTGGAATCTTCAATCCCCTCTCGTAGTTTGGAGTAGTCAAGACCTCGTGCTAGAATTTGCCTAATTTGCTTGTATTGCTCAATGCATAGTACGAATATTGGTACAACACACTGCTTAATAATAGTAAAGGGAAAGAGATGATCTATCAAATATCTCTAACTAATTATAAAAGATATACTTAATATTATGCTAACTAAAATAAAAAAGTAAATCCTAATTTACTAATAAGAGATACTCTCTAAACATTAGAAAGACAAAAGGCAAATCTTCCGTAATAAATTTGAAAGTAGGTTAGATTATATCTATTTCGAAGCAGCATTATGTCGCAGTTTAAGGTAGCTCCACTACACATTAAGCCAAACCCCCCAAGTAGTTGGCTAAGCTCGAAGCTTCGGAAATTCTAATCGCGTCTTTAACTTCGTCAGCCACTTCTTTGGCCCTTAAATTCGGTTAAGTACTTCGGAGTTGAAGGCGACGAGCTCCATTATTGCCGCCAGTGAAGAAAGAACGAAAAGGTTGTCCTTTGATTGGTCCGAGCGTTTCTTTAGGGGGACGCACCTTTCAACTCGTGTATTAATAACTTCTTGACCGGCTTTTGCCCCTCTCTTTTTTGTCAAAAAAAATTAGCTTACATTAATTCTAATATAACCCGAATGACAAGATAGATGGGTCTCTGAATATATAAGGTCCCACAAGGTTTGAGGAGGTTTAGAGAACCAATTACATGGTAAAATCTTCATGCGTTGGGCTTTAGCAATCCAATCCGCTACACGGTTAGCTTCCCTGGTTCCGTTCGTGCCCCCAACCACTTCAGTGCCACCAACAAAGCTATGGTTTCCAATTGCAAGACTGAAGACGCCCAGATCTCATTCGTGAAGCCATCGACCATCTTCCCCAACTCATCTCTGCACACCCCAGCTATGGTTCCAGCGGAATACCACACACGGCAAGTGACCCGTCCACGTTAATCTTCAGCGAGCCCTTCTTTGGTGGAGACCAAGCCGATGGTAAGTTATCTCGTTGAAGTTCATTTGGGTTTTTCAATTGACTCCATCTTTTGAAGCTAATCTGGATTGCTATGGCTTCCTCAACCAGTCAGTTACAATTTCAGCTGGACTTTAGGCAAAACTCTGTAAACGAGTTCTCCGGAGCAAAGTTAAAGCAAAATGATAGCCCTTGATAAGACCTGTCAAGAGCAAGGCCAATGCGCCAAATATTAGGAAGAAACATGAGGATCAGACCTGAATCGAAAGAAACAGACATCAACTGGTGTAACAAGCAGAACACTGGAAGGGTCTATTATATTAGAAACCTTATTACTTGGCATGAACAGTAAAAGAAAAGGGGATGCACAGAGTTTCCAAGCGAAAACTCAGAAACCATAGACATCCATCACCCTTAAGGTAAATGTAGGGAATCAGGATCCAAAAATAGCCACAAGCATGAACCTTATCCCGTGTCCAAACGACCATAGTGAGGATTTTGCTCTCACTTGAATAAGCAGTTAAGCGGCTGAAGTACGTAAAATTACATGGAAACGCATCAGGTAAGAGGTGCTCCAGACGGTAAAGACTAGTCCAAACTACGAGAGGGGATTGAAGATTCCAGGGCAAAGCACATCATTCGTATGATTGATAACCCCCGCACTTCCAGCTAAACCCAAACAATCAACATGTCGCCAAACAATTATCAGAACAACAATATCAACTGCAGACGATATAAATTAGCAAAAGACGTTGGCCACTGGCCGAGGCCATGCAGGCCCTCGCCATTTTGCCTTCCTTCATTCTTTTTAAAATATGTAATTTAAATAAAGTATAAATTTTAAAAAAAAATCATATTACGATGAAAACCTCGTTTTAGTCTTATTCTTTATATTTTAGCCTAATCAGTGCTATGTATGAGCGAGAGAATAGTTTAAAAAAAAAGTTACATCAATACTATTGGACGGAATTAACGGAAGTACTTGATTTCATCAATTTGACAAATCTTATGATTTGATTGCACATTTTGTAAGAAAATACTTATCTCTAAATTATATACACCAAATACATCTCAGTTATTTACTATGTAAATCTTGAATGAATTGGATTTACGTGATTAACGGTTGAGATGAATTTGGTCACCGATGGTCCGTGGGGCATGCGATTGCTTCTCCGCCCGTTTACGGTTCACGCCGCTTTGGACTTTGGAGTGTGAAAGCTTTGAAAATGAAGAGCGAGATTGATTCTAAGTTTCAGCATTTTCCCATCTCCTGCTCGCGAGCTGTGCTCACCCTCCGCGCTCCCATTTGCTCTCTCCTCTCTCTTCCGAGCTGCGATTTCCAAACGATTCGTTCGGATTTTCCCGAGAAAATTTCTCCGATCAGGTGACGCTTCGCTTCTTACAGGAAGAGCTCTCGCTTCGAGGTCGTTCGATTTGTTTTCAACTCTTTCTTGGCGGATTCCGTAGAGGGCTAGGGAAAGTGTGCTCCTTTCCGCCATAGCCATACATTGGATCTCGAGGTAGTCCAAATCTCAGATTCTGCGGTACTACGTCTGCTTCGATAAGACCTGAAGTTTGCTCTTTTCGTATTTCTTTTCTTTCTCCCCGGTGAGCAAAGAGCGAAACCTAGAGGTTAAAACTCAGCTTTGAATGATTATGTGGTTACCAATGTCGTTTATTTCGTTCTTTTTCCGTTTTCTTGGGTTCTGGGGTTGCGCGTCTGTTATCAGCTAGTGAACAAGACGGTGAAAGACTGATGTTTGACGGTACCATATCAACTTATTGTGTCTTTCTTGAGACTCTTCACTAATTGGCTTAGTTGGAGCCTACTACTTGCTCTCTCTCTCTCCGACGATTCCTTCAAAGCCGGCATTTTTTTTTCCCAGTCGTTGCAATGTGATTCCATGCCTGAAAATTTCGAAGCTTGAGGAGTATTGTCCATAAATTTGGCAATTCGGATAGCGCACGAGCTTGGACTTCCGTGCCATCGATAACTAATATGCACCATGGCCTCAAAATGTGACTTGGACTGTAATTCTTGCTCAACCATGTGCTTTCTTTTTTCCATCCTTTTCATTTGTGTGCTGAAGCTACTGTTGATGCTGTTAAATATACAAAAATTTCCATTTCTGGGACTTTTATTAGGGGGAGCCAGATAGGAAAAAAAGGTTGTAAAATTTTTGTTCGGTGACGAGATATAAGAATTTTACATGAAATTTTGTAGGTTATAGATTACAGACGGCACTGAGGTCCGTCATTAAATGCATGACTGAAAATGGTGAATCATATCATCTGAATTCCTTCTACTTGCTTGAAGAAACCTGAAGGTAATAAACATTAACAAACTGGCATTTGCCTCATGACTTATGTCATTATCACAGTGCTTTCAATGGCTTCATCCATCCTCAGTTAGTGCCAAACTCTCAGTTGAGATAGTTGCTGAGAAGGTTTTCTTTGATTGAATGCAGATGTTCGACAAAAGGAATGAAGACTTCTACATGAACTTCTCTAGGAGAGAGCTTCAGACTTTGTGCAAAAAATATGGTTTGCCTGCCAATCGGTCAAAATCTGATTTGGCGAATTTGCTAGCTTCTCGCTCGCAGGTAATTAGCTCTTAATTCCCGCCTCTGATCAAGCATTGTTTAGGCTCTCTCCTTTTTTTGGTGAGAATGAAATGTGAGATGCCGTTGATTCCTGTCAATCTGTGTACGAGACTGACGGGATGATTATCGTTAATTTTCAGGAATGCAATTTAAGACCATTATCTCAGGTGCATCGTGACTTACAATTAAGATTTGCAGAAAAAGAAGGTCCAGGTTTGCACTTTCTGCTGCTTCCTCAATGAATTTCTGATTTCAGTCTTCTGAAGTTTGTCATTTGGTAGGGCATCATTCTTGACTTATTTTTAGTTTGATGCTTATACGGCATATTTTGTCAGGGGCTTCTGTCACGGGTGACTATGGATTAATTTCTTTTCCTCGAGATAAAGATGTTAGGCAGTGGTTTCATCATACTGTGAAAGCCAATCAGTTGGAAGGATCTGTAGAGGCTCAAAGGTTTGATGAGGTTAGACTAACTGAATTACTGGGTTAAAGAATCTAATCCGTAGGTTTATGTATTAATGCACCTATCCTGTTTAACATTCCTTCTATTTGTCTGTTCTTATCACTCTGTGTGATGCTTATTTTGTGTTCGTGGTATTATTAAGCTTGTGTGAGCTCCTTTTCAAATTTTTCTGTAGGGTTCACTCTCTTCACTTTTGTTATGCTATCGAATTCTATTCTGCTAAAACTGCAAATTTGAATTAATAGGTGTTGAATATTTCTTCTCTTTTTGGCCTGTTCTTTTGTGCCTGCTTATGAGTTTGAATTTCGCTGATAGCCTGATGATGATTGACTTCCTTGTGTTGTTCTCCTTTAATTGAATATACAGGGCATATCTGGAGACCTGATTCCTCAACATGCGGAGACATCCTATTCTCAGTTTTCTTTACAAAGTGATGACACCGGTTTTCATTGTGGTGTAGTCCCGAGAATGATACCTTGTGAGAAAGAAGTGGGTTTGCACGGATCTGGTGCGGCAGAGTGCATGTCCCAAATCCAGTTTAAAGATATAAAGGCCAGTGCATTTTGTGCGGCCGACGTTATTTCTGCATCTGTATATTCTGCCATAGTTCCTTCCTCTTCGTTTGAATTTCATGTCAGGTCAGACGAGGGAATTAGTCTTCATGTGGACTTCAACTCAAGCCCATCTGACTGGGCTGAGAAACTTAAAAACGATGTATGTATATTTGAGAGTGTCAATTGTATGAATAATCAAAATTCTCGAGAGGAGCTTGGACATCCTGGGGAGAATAATGTGATGAAAAGTTCCCCTTCACAGACTGCAGATAACAGCCAAATTGCTGCTACCCCTTCGGATGAAGATAAAGGAAATAGTTTTAAGGATTGTTTTCACCCTGATAGAGTTGACAGTTTGTTGATTTCTGCTGCTGAGGTGCCAAGTGTCATGGATGCAGAAGTTTCAAAGGGTTTAGAAGAAGTTCAGATGCCAATCTCATCCAAATCTGAATCGATTGCACAGAGCCAGATAGTTTCTCCGGTTGCACCCTGTGGCATGGATGGTCGTAGAACCAGCTTTGATCCCAATATCTCTGATAACCCCGACATAAAGTCTGGCAATGATTCATTTTCACATACAATATCAGATGGAACAGTTAGTTTTATCACATCAGATCATGTTGCCAAGCATGGTGGTGAGACTTGTGTTAATTCAGATCTAGAAAACAACTGTAAACCCACTAATTTTGGTGCGACGGTTCCAGAAGGGTACAGAGTTGGTTCCACAGAGTTGCACTTGTCGAAAGCTGCAAGCTTTCAGGGGCATTCACTTTCACCTTTCAAGACTAATGCGATTGACATTCTGGTTGATTGGAAGAACAAAAGTGAATCAGAGGGTGAATCAGCCAACACCTTTGAGCTTAAGCACAACAATGACGAAAGTGTTCCAACTTGTTCTGACATAGAGGTGCTCTCTCTTTTTTTTCCCTTTATTATTTTCCCTTACGGAAAAACAAAGATTGCTTTGCAGTCTGCACGACAATTTGCTTCGAATATGTATATAATCTGGATGGTGAACATTGAATTGCCAAATCTCGTTTTATTGCTCATTTCAATAATTAATTTCAGTTAGCTTCTTGTTATTCGACATGAAAAAGAAACTATATGAATGTTGCAATATATCTGAACGGCATCCTATCGTTCTTAAGGAGAGGAGCAGCACTGCTAGTGGGGTGGAGAGTATTGTGTAAGTTTATGTCACCACGAAGGATTGCATTTGGTATTGTTTTTCCATTATTGTTGCCTGAGTATAAAGGTTGCTTGCTTCTTTCAGATGCTGGCAATTTGAAAAATCATCTGCAAGAAGTTCTTCAAGGTATGATGACGTTGATTCGACTGAAATGTTACAAAAGAGACTACGAGTGGATAGCGATGACCAAAGTGACTGTGTTGGAACGGATGTTAGAATTTCGAGATGCTCCAAACATCCTAATATGGAAGTTCTACCAAGAAGATCTGTGCGGCTGGTGCCCAAGGTTCTTCAACCTCTTTTGGTCTTTTACACCGATAAATCAACAAAAGTTTAGCCACATCGTCATTTATTTCTCCTCATCATATCAATCTAAAAGCTAGAGGGAACCGGGAGAAATGTTGAGATAGCCTCACCCACCCTCTAGTCAATCTTTGGGAAGATGATGCTAATGTCATAGAGTATTAGAATGTAATATAAATGGTTACAAATCATTTACTAAGTATGGTAAGATTATACATGAGGACATTTGTGCTTATCGATTTCAAGCTGTCTTCTGTCATTACTATCTTTGGCCATTAGCATCCATCATTTTGATAGCAACCTTACTTCTTTTGGGGATCTTTCACGTTGTAGATGAAACTTGTGATTCATATTCACACTCGTTGGAGTCTTGTCATCACAGTGAGGTCGTTCTTTTGATTTGAGTTAGTGCTATAGATTGGTATTTTGCGTGACAAGTGTACGGATCTATTGGGAATTATTATTTGCTTAAGTTTACTAATAAGTTTCTAGGATGCATCTTGCAAATCCTTCATTAAATTTGCAGCTCACTGTAGTAGTGTCATCTTAGTTATTCTCTGGAAAACGGGAGGTAAGCACCGGGTATCTTCAGAGGGACCATAGGCACGTGGTTTGAATTGTTGAGGAAGTTCCACCAGCCTGCCAACATTTTATCCATTTGTCAGCCTCTTCTTGATTAGACGGATTTCTACATATTTTTTTTTCCAGAATTAAATTGCAACGGGAGTACTGTTGTAATTAATATAGAGTCAGGGAGTAGAGCAATAGACATTTTTTGGATCCCAAAGAAATCTGTGCTTTGACATTCAACTTAGAGGAGGACCCATCCCTTCTATTTGGTGTATAGGCCTAATTCCTTTTATCATTCCACTTCAGAAACTTACCTACAGGATAGGCGCTAACTTTATACTTGTCTAGTTGCTGTATCTTGCCCTTGTCTAATTCAGTGCTCGTCCTTGTCTTTAGATAGAACAATGGGGCGACAACAGAGTATACTAACAAATTATGTGAATTCAATTGCTTGTTCTCTTTTCCTAATCTTCTTCCAGTTTTAATCTTTATTCAGTTTCTTTCTATGTATCTGGTTGATCATTTGCTATCTTGCTTCTGGAATAGGTTCCTTACTCTGGTTTAATTAGTTTGCATTTCCATTCTAATTTTAGGTTCTTATCCTTAAGTCTATTGCTTAAAGGTTAAGTTCTTTTCTGCAGTGACTTTTTGCACTCTACTGGGGCAACAAAATGAGCATTCTTCACCGTAAGGAGGAATACGCTTTAGAGTAAGTGTGGAGCTTCATTCGTCACTTTTGAAGGAACTTGGCATTAATATGAATCATCACTATTCTCCCTTCGTCTCAAGTGTGATGGGCTTGTTTGGAAGGGAGCAAGAACTTCTCATTGCTCTTATGAGTTTCCCTTCAGAATTTAAGAATTAGAAAAGATAAAGGAACATATTTTAATTTCATGCAATATTCTTATATCCCGAGAGTTTTCGGATTTTTCACACCGAATAAAATTAAACTTGTGAGAGTCACAAGATCATTAAAAAGTAGAAATTATCGTAAATAGAACTTGCTGATGTGATATGCATCCAAGTTGGAGATACTTTATGTTTCCATGGTAAGATTTTGTTCTCTATATGCATCGTGTAAACCATAAATTACTCATTGTGGCCAAGAAAAAAGAGAACAAAGATAAAATAATTCAGCTTTCTAGCTTGCCCTATTGTAATGGATTAACATCCATTAGTCTTTGAAAGAGTGCTGAGAAGTGGATTTTTATGTGCAGTTGACCAACCTCGAGTCGTGTTAGAAGACGTCGTCATCGCTTTCTTGAGTTCTAGTGATCCTCATGTCTGCTGCTAGCATAACATTTACCGTTCAAACTGCGATTATTTCCCTCCCTAATACTCCCGGATGTGTCTCTTTACTGCAGGTGGTTTCATTTTACCGGGGAAACTCCTGTTTTTCTCCTAATTTTGTCGCGCGTCGGAGAACTGAAGTCACTGGAAAGAACCAAAAAGAGCTACTAGATTCATGCAGTGTTGTCATTGTGTGTATTAACCTATTCGTTATGATTTTCCCTCGTAAGAATGCATATAATCTGTCAGCCTTTTGCTTAGCACATATTTACTGTGATTTTGTACTGTTTTCTACCTTGGGACAAAGTATTTTAGCTGCATACTTGGGCAACCCATTTGCGAGGGAATGTGCTTCTACAGATACTCAACTAGGGTTTTTGCACTTTTCAGTATGGAGAATTAGCTGAGTACCTAAGTCTTTTCCAATTTGGCTTACCACAGCTTTAATGCTAAGCTCTTGATTATCGAATTCCCGACATGATTGGTTGGTTACCGGAAGCTTAATCGAGAGCTGCGACGCGAATGAACAATCTCAACTATAGTGGCATGATTCGCTTGATGTTTTCGACGAGGTTGAGATTTGTGTCGGGTTCATGATTTGTTCTTATATATGACTTAATTTCGTTAGCATGACCTTTCCTTAATAAAACAAAACAGCTGCTATTAATAATTAACAAGACAAATCATTTAAAATTCTACCCAAATCATTAATTCAATGGGTATAATACCAAAAAAAAAAAAAAATTGGAATGAGACAATGATGCCTTATTTTCATGACATCGTGTCTTGCGAGCACATTAAAGATAATCAATGGTTCCAAACGGTTTGGAGATTTTCATGGATTTGTGTCGGGAAGCAGAGCAACATGTCCCAAAATGACTAATTTTGTTCGTTTTTCTAGCTCTTAAGAAATTTCAATTTGAGAGGGACCTAAACGGGTCGATGCCACGTGGCGCTGGCAAAAAAGGTTATAGTTTGTTTATGAGGATGGGCTGAAATGAAAGGGGTCTACGAATCCTGGGGTGGAATTTCTAATTTCGAGTTTTTGGTGTTCTGATTAGACAATAATGTTGTGGTTGGGGTGGGGCGGGGCAAATTTGGAGTTAACCAGTATGACCACTATCATTATTTGCTGGAACCTATAAAAGCTAAATCTCCGTAGTAGGTCGGTTATTAGGTGGTCAATTCAATTTTTACGTTTCAATATGTCAGTAATAATGCTAAATAAAGTAGAAATCGTTTTACTAAACCGATAAATCAAATGATTTAACAAATTGCAAATAATTTTTTTTAACATGCAATAAAAGGGGTAGTTCTCGCTTAAAAATCTAATTTCATAAATCGATCGTATTAAAAGTAGGATTTAAAAATAAATAAAAAAAGTAGGAATCAAAAGATATTGTGTTGGAACATGTTCGTAGGAAGTTACGTTAGTTGTCTTTCACTTGTGTAATGATTTATTTAACAACATAAGTTGGTATTTAATGAGGGGGCATGAGGGCTTGACCAGAAAACACACGTACCCAGAATCGAAATCCACGAAAAAATTAATAAGAAAGTGAAATATCAGGACTAATTAATGCAATTAGGGTTTGTGGGGCTCTAAGATAATAACTGGGATTTCGTCGTCGCTTGGACGACGACGTTTCGCGAGACAATTCAGAGAGAACTTATAGAAATGTAGTTCCTCAGAATGACAGCGCAGAGAGATCCGCTTGTTATGGATCAGGAAATTACTGGTTCTTCTTTAGAAATTCGACTAATAATTAAAAGAAATTCGAATTTTGATTTCTATATTAGTGAGAGGCACTAAATATTGGTCCCCCTACCGATCGATGTTTCCGTTTCTATTTTCGGGTCTAGTTCGATTCGTACGGATAATCATTTGAATCGGTAAATGTTTTCGAAACCATCCATATTTCTTGGTAAAAAAAAGAAAAGAGATGGTCCACGCCTTTTAATGCATCGAAATCTTATGGAATGTGCAAACACCAACTTGATCACCTATCGATAGATGGACTAAATCGAGACATTAGTCTTCGAAAAATGGGGTGTTTTCTTTATTGCCACGTGGCTATCTCTCGATCTACTTCCAAATTTACTCATTTTACAATAAACGGCACCTGATAATACAAGTCCATTGTCTCTTAATTTTAAGTCGAGAAATGACACTTTAGGTAGATAAGCTTTTGGACTCGACTCATGAAATGCCCACATTAACTTTAAGAGTCAAATAAGACGCGAGCTAAAATTGAAAAAAAATCAGTATTAATTGTATTTCGTGTTGTGTGCGTCTAAAATACGCAACACAAATTCGCTATTTAAATTAATGACGATGATCCGACCAAAAAAAAAAAAATTAACTATGATTGGTATTAGTTATACATCTCTTTCATGATTGTTAATTGCAGGGAAAATTTCAAATAAATGCCTAAAATGCCCTCTTTGTTTCGAATAAGGGCTTGACCAAGGGTATTTTAGTCATTTACATTTTCTGAATCATTTTTCTTTTCTCCTTTTCACTTATTTTTCTTTTTTTCCTTCAAGGAAGGGAAAGGCCATCGACACGATGGTTGGCCATTAGCTAGGACTGGGCGGCCTTGCCAGCCACAAGCCTCAGCTGCAGGCGAGGTCGCCCTCGCCTCAGCTGCAGGCGAGGTCGCCCTCGCCTGCAGCCGTCAAGGGCGGCCTCGCCCTGTCTAGGCGATGGCTGGCCATCGCGCCAGTGGCCGTTCCCTTCAAGAAAGGGAAAAAAAAAAGGAAAAAAAAATGAACAAAAGGTAAAAAGGGAAAATATTCATAAAATGTAAATGACTAAAATACCATTGGTCATGCTCTTCTTTGAAATAAAGAGGGCACTTCATGATTTTATTTGAAATTTTCCCCTAATTGCATCACACTCGAAAGTAGTTCTTCGAGAAAAAAAAAAATGAAAAGGTCCTCGGAGAATGTTGAATTTCTTTTGCTGTGACCGCCAACGCATGCATAGTCACGTGAAGAATTCTTTAACAACTATTTCTCTATTTTCTAAGTTAAAAAATTTAACAATTATTGAAAAAGTGAGATTATTTGTTTATGTTGTTCTAAACCCTGAAATATCGGTCGGTGGCACGGGAAACTTATCAATAAATAAATAAATAAAATAGAAACCAGCATAAATAATTTAATGGGAGTGTCATCAGAACAGGACAAGAATTAGAACAAAGATATGAATTAATTAATGGATTAGAGTCGGTTTTAATCTTCCAACTCTCATCGTAGTTTGAGTTGGCTGCCGGAAAATCTGGGGACAGCAGTTCTTCTTTAATCAATTCTGAAATTGATGTTTTAGGGTTTGTGTTCTAGGAATATATACAGAGAATTTACACGTGGAAAATAGAGAGGATCATATAAATAAATTAGTAGTTGGAATTAGTATGTATTTTCCAATAGACATTATGTCTTCATTTCATAATTACTTACAATGTGTGTAGGGACCATGGGTGAGCAAAAAAATCATGATCCAACCAAATCGGACTGGACCGTACCCAACCGGCGGATTTTGGATGGTAACCAGCGAGTTCGGCTCGGTTCCCCGTTCCAATGTTTTGGAAGCGGCGAGTACTGGTTCGGTTTTCAATTTTGGGTGGGAACCATCCAACCGGCCCAACCGGACCGGTTCTTTTATATAATACAAATGTCAACTTCTTAAAAATTTATATAATACGCTCCAACCCCTTGCTCAACTTCTCTAGTAAACTTCTGTGGATTACCTTTGATTCCTGCAATACAACCTGATCAGCTGGTAATTTGACAAAAAGTTTTACCTTTTGTCCTTACCTTTGGAGTCTGAGGCTCAAGTAGTTTTTGAAGTTTGGCTTTAGCTTATGCAATCTTCTGTCGAAGCCTTGCGATCTTGGATTCAGTCTTGTCATCAACTGGTGTCGATGGTTGAGGCTAAGGTTCTTCGTCTGCAATTATGTAGTCGAATCTTTCTCTAGCCATGTTGAGGATTTGTTGGTTTGATAATCCTGCAACATTTTGGAATCCACCATAGAGCTTGGCGAAATTCCTGTTAAGTCTCCATCTGGAGGCTTGTTCTTTGACTCTCCAGTCTCTTTCTTCTGGATCGTCTCTGAGGCAATACTTACTCCCCTTCTGAGAATAGTTCATATTCTTCTTCGGATTCGAAGCAGTCGTATTCTGCCATTGAGATTAGACCAAAGTGTTCAACTGCCGCAACCTTTGCATCAGCTGACTTGCTGGTCTTTCTCTTAGGACATTCATTTGCCAAATGCCCTTTCTCATTGCAAGCATAAGGTTTCTTAATCTGTTTCTGTGGATTTTCTGCTCGGTAGGACCGTAACCGGGATCCAACCGGGAACCGGACTGGACCGGTGGTTCGGTTCTCGAATGGATCCATGAAACGAGCGGGTGGTTCACGATTCGCATTTTGCGGAACCGGTCCCTAGCGGGCGGTTCTCGGTTCTAGGGTGGGAACCACCCATCCTGGAACCGATCACCCCTAGTAGGGACTCAAAATTTTAATAAATGAACTAATACACGAGTAGCTTGAATTGTATCACATTCAAATGCCGGCGAAATTAATATCTCCAATAGTAGGTTAGGCTATCGCAATTTGTTATCTCACTGATGTTCCTAAGAAGGTCCAAACGGGTAAAACTGTGTGACTTTACCATGTTGAAATGATTTTAATCGTCTTACTAGTGAAATATTAAGAACGAATGCCATTTTCGATGAAGGGTTAACAGCCGTAGCCGCTACGATGGGGCAAAGCAAACAAAATATATCTTGCTAGTGGCCTTTTTTTTGCTTTGCCCCATCGTAGCGGCTACGGCTGTTAAACCTTCTTCGAAAATGGCATTATACCCATATATATATATACATACGTATGTACATGAAGTTTTGATCTATTATGTCGATTCTCGAAGATAAAATAAAGTTGCATTGGGTTTTTCATCACTATGAATTGTTTGCAATATACGAAAGTTTAATGACTCGATTGCCCTTTCTGACAATGTACATGTGCAAGAAATAATCAATACATGTGTTGACAACTTTATGTAGAACATTTTGCTCGTGAAACAAACAGAGCCTAGCTGCTAAATCATTTTTTTTACTAAAGTTAAATTCATCTATATGTTAATCTAATATGAAGAATGTTTTCATCTAAACATCACGACAGATAGGGGACCCACCAATCTACCATCGACTCTTATATCATCTGTCGGGAGCGCACAGAGATCGCTAAGAGAGAGCCTATGTAAGATGGCGTCGACATATACAGTTGGACCAACTTTCACCCAAAAGCTTAAGTTAATGAGTTATGTGCCAAACATAATATATTGACTGCTCAAGTGGGACTTCCACAACTCACACGTGTATCTCAACAGCTAGTTTGGCCACGAAGCTTTATTTGACGTAAGTGGACCAGATTTAACGTTAATCGAGATAAATGCTAAAGAAAAAAAATTGTCCTTGTCATAGAGGGAAAAATGGGGACGGTTTTATTTTCCCAGTTCTTTATTTCGGTTTTGTTTGGTTTGACTGGGGATTCTGAAGCCAAAAGAGCTTAGCTCTGTTCTGCTCATTACATGCATGCAGATGCAAGAAGCTAAAACCAAGATGGGACGGAATCGCCCTCGAAAAGATGAAATTTAAAACCAAAGAAGGTGAAAAAAATTCAAACTTTACGTTTTTTGGGGGGGGGGGGGGGGGAGAGAGAATTGCAGGGGGAGTAATGGAAGAGAGTGTGTGCATGAAAAAGATCAAATGGGCATTAACTCTCTCATTTAATGCCTTCACCTACACTTTGCACCATCTTGGCGAACCTGCTGTTTCATGGCATTTATTCCTCCCTCTCTCTCTCTCTCTCTCTCAAACACCCACACAGAGTGCAAAGCAACCACCATCCAGAAACTCAAGCTCTCATCTCTAACCAGATGTGATGTTCCTCTCTCTCTCTCTCTCAAGCATTTTCCCATTTCATCTACTCCACCATCAACAAACAATGTCTGAAGCAGAACAAGAATTGGAAGTGCGAAACTTTTTCTCCCCACCAGCTTAAAAAGCCCATTTCAGAATCTGATGTGTCTAGAAGATGAGAAGTTGTTTGAAGAGCAAGCTCAAACTGACCATCACAAGCTTCTGAGAACTCTCATGCAGGTTGGTTTGTGGTAAAAATGTCTCTCTTTCAAATGAAGTTGAAGAAAGTGGGTGGAAAAAGGCACTAGATTCGCCCCTACTTGGGTCATGGAAGGAGCAAAGGGAAAATGGAAAAGTTGATGATTCTGGTAGGGGGGGAAAAATCCTGCTGTAAGTGTGCTTCTTTTCTGGATTTGGTTCCTTGCAAATGCTATTAGCAAGGTCTGACATGGGTCAATGCTGCTACAATTGTCGGATTTTAGGTGGAATGTGAGATTGCTTAGATTTCTCAGCCTTTTTTAGTCAAATGAAGAAGACATTTCCCAGTTGTGGAGTGAATATTCTGTTTTCTCCCATTTGAGGTTAGAGATGTTGATGTCTAACTCAACCTGGGTGATTCATTGTGGAAAGCCATGAAAGAAAATGTAGCCAAGGGCAGATGTTCTGGGAGTTTTTGACTTGTTGAGCTGTGTTTTTATATGATGTGATGGCATCTCTGAGCAGTTTGGTGAGAGATCTCCTTATCTCCATTTTTAGTAGTAACAGAGTGTTTCTGGGATTCTTGTGGAATCTGGTGCTCTCGGCGGGTATCTTGCGATTAGTTTCGGGTCTTGGTTCTATGTCCTCCATCTCCATTTCTTACGGCGAGAACGGCCCTGTTTTCTGTGGGTTAAACTCGGACGGATCCCATCTTGCGACCTGTTACGGCTCGAACACTGCGATAATATATGGGATTCCAGGTCATTTCCCTTTGGCCGGCTTGACTGCGGGTGACGGATTTGTGTGCGGCCTCCTTTTGGATTCTAGCCAGCCGTATTGCTGGGGAAGCAGTGCCTACATACAGATGGGTGTGCCTCAGCCCATTACAAAAGGAGCTCAGTACCAAGAAATCAGCGCCGGCGATTACCATTTGTGTGGCTTGAGGAAGCCCTTAACGGGGAGGCGCCGGAACGTTTCGCTTGTGGACTGTTGGGGCTATAATATGACTGCTAGCTATGCAATTGATGGGCAGATCCATTCTATCTCGGCAGGGTCCGGGTTTAACTGCGGCCTGTTCGCTCAAAATGGATCGGTCTACTGTTGGGGCGATGAGACAAGTAGCCGTGTGATCAGTCTAGTTCCGAAAGACATCAGGTTTAAGAGAATTGCAGCAGGTGGATACCATGTTTGTGGGATTGTTGATGGAGTTAGTTCTAAGGTCTACTGTTGGGGAAGAAGCTTGGTGCTTGAAGAGGAAATCTCGGTGGCGTATTCATCGTATTCCAACCAAGGAAATGTCGACTTGCCGCCTCGCGATCCGATGACTTCCATTGTGGGAGGAAAGTTCCATGCTTGCGGGATCAAGAGCGCCGACCAGGAGGCAATCTGTTGGGGTTTCGTGGTGAAACCTAGCACCCCGGCTCCGGGCAACACCAAGGTTCTCGAAATAGCAGCTGGAAATTACTTCACATGTGGCATTCTCGCCGAGAAATCCCTGCTGCCCGTGTGTTGGGGTCTGGGGTTTCCTACTTCTCTTCCGGTTGCCGTCTCACCGGGGCACTGCAAATCGGTTCCTTGTGCTCCCGGCACCTATGAATTTCGCCAAGATAATGCCCCGTGCAGCTCGCCAGATTCCAAAGTTTGCTTGCCGTGCAGCAACGGCTGTCCTACCGGGATGTACCAGACTGCTGAATGTACTTTGAAATCTGATAGGAAATGTGAGTACAATTGCTCTAGCTGCTTCTCCGCCGACTGCTTCTCGAATTGCTCTGCTAGTTCAAATGCCAATGTCAATGGAAGGAGGAACCAGAGATTCTGGTCTCTGCAATTGCCGGTCATTGTTGCAGAAATCGTGTTTGCCATCTTCCTAGTCATTGTCGTATCTACAACTGCAGTTTTATACGTCCGTTATCGAGTAAGGAACTGTCAGTGCTCGGCAATGGATTCGAAAGCCAAGAAATCGATCGCGAGCAGTTCTCCTTTCCAGAAACAGAACAGTAGTATGAGCCATCCTGAGCTAGATGAGCTCAAGATCAAAAGGGCTCGGACATTCACTTACGAGGAACTCGAAAGGGCCACCGGTGGGTTCAAAGAGGAGTCGCAAGTGGGGAAGGGGAGCTTCTCGTGCGTGTTCAAGGGGATCCTGAAAAATGGCACCGTGGTTGCGGTGAAGAGAGCTATAATGACTTCGGATAAGCAGAAGAACTCGAAAGAGTTCCGCACAGAGCTGGATCTGCTCTCTAGGCTCAACCACGCCCATCTGCTGAATTTGCTTGGCTACTGCGAAGAAGGCGGAGAGAGACTTCTGGTTTATGAATTCATGGCTCATGGATCACTGCACCAACACCTTCATGGGAAGAACAAAGCCCTGAAAGAGAGGCTGGACTGGGTGAGAAGGGTCACAATAGCGGTCCAAGCCGCTCGAGGAATCGAGTACTTGCACGGCTACGCTTGCCCGCCTGTGATCCACCGGGACATCAAGTCCTCAAACATACTCATCGACGAAGAGCACAACGCGCGAGTGGCTGATTTCGGCCTGTCCTTGTTGGGCCCTGTCGACTCCAGCTCGCCGCTGGCCGAGCTGCCGGCGGGCACTCTCGGGTACCTCGACCCCGAGTACTATCGGCTTCACTACCTCACCACTAAATCTGATGTCTACAGCTTTGGCGTTCTGCTGTTGGAAATCCTTAGTGGCAGGAAAGCAATAGACATGCAGTTTGAGGAAGGTAACATAGTGGAATGGGCTGTTCCTCATATTAAGACCGGGGACATTTCGAACATTTTAGACCCGGACCTGAAGCCTCCATCCGATCTTGAAGCTCTCAAAAGGATCGCGAATGTCGCTTGCAAATGCGTGAGGATGCGAGGGAAGGACCGGCTGTCGATGGACAAAGTAACCACGGCGCTGGAGCGAGCGCTCGCGCAGTTAATGGGCAGCCCGTGCATCGAGCAACCGATATTGCCCACCGAGGTGGTCTTGGGAAGCAGTAGATTGCACAAGAAGTCATCTCAAAGGTCATCGAACCGGTCGATATCTGAGGCCGACGCGGGGGAGGGCGAGGACCAGAGGTTCGAGTTCCGCGCACCGTCATGGATAACATTCCCAAGCGTGACATCGTCGCAGAGGAGGAAGTCCTCGGTCTCGGATGCCGACATCGACGGGAAGAACTTGGAGGCGAAGAACACGGCGGGGGGCGGGGTCGGGGACGGGTTGAGGAGGTTGGAGGAGGAGATAGGGCCTGCCTCTCCTCAAGAGAACTTGTTCTTGCAGCACAATTTCTAAGGATGGTGGATTGGAATTGTAAAAGGGCACAAAAAGGAGAAAATTATGGAGGAGGGTGTTAATTCTTTTTTGCATTGGTTTCTGACTCACGTTCTAGGACTTGCAATGTACCTTTTTCTTCTTCTTTTTTGTCTCTCTTATATTATTCCCTTTTCTAGGGGGGGCCCTCTAGGATGCAGTCACTGTGATAAATTGACAGATGATGTGGGGGTAGCCAAGAAATAGGATAAATCAATCCCCTGGTGATTTCTTACATTTCCTCTTCTGTGCCTCTCTTTGCTTCTTTCATTTCCCCCCTTGTTGCAGTGTGTAGATTCATGAATTTCTTAAGCATTTCGAACTAATTTGCAACTAATTTGAGGTTTTGTTTTCGCATAGCCCGGTTCCTTTACTGCGATCAAGAAATACGAAATTCCTACGAAACAATAAGATAAAAAAAAAGCGTTCGATGTTTGGGACATCTGTCAAGCATACTAAATAAGTGATAATTCATATTTCATGACATCGATAACGCATGATAGTAGACAATCTGCATTGGACATTACAAAGTTTTATTTTATCTTAGTTGATTGTTGATTAAAAATCCAAATAAAAAATAGAGAGAAACAAAAGGACACAAAACATGAGAGAGGAAGAAAAGGAGTGCCCCCACGCAGGATCGAACTACGGACCTTCAGTTTACAAGACTGACGCTCTACCACTGAGCTATAGGGGCTTTCCGTGCTGTCACATGCTTATAATATATATTTAATACAAAAATATATTTTCCACTCGATTATCACCAGCATACGAGAAACAACAGCTTCCCTGGAAACTATAGTCAGATTTTGTCAGATATCCCCAACGAGACCAAGGATCGTCCGGAAAGACAGATTCACTCATAGTTATCTTCGTTTTGTATTAGGAAAATTGTAATCTTTTATCGTGCTATTCTGTCTAATTACCATGTCATAACAAGTCATTTTAAGCCAAAAAAGAATAGACCATATGACGTTAGTGGGTGATTTTATATTAATTTAGTTAATTACCTTCTAATTCTCAGTTGCCCAAATAGATTTTTAGGCTCTCATAAATAATTTTAATGATTCTTATGCGTGTTCTTAGCCCGTTCAATCCCCCAGCGATACGCCCAATGATATTTTGCTTCAGTCGTGTAGCTGAGTAGCATCTTATATACTACTACTACCTGCTGCTTCAAATCCCACTTTTACGACATCGCAGCATCTAATGAACAAGAGCTTGAAGTGGCGGAAAAATCAGTCCCCACCAAAATTTTCATTTTGACACTTGCACTGTTGAAGGCAGCGTCGAAACATAGAAAATCCATTTTACAGTTAGCAAGCCAAATGTACATTTTTCTACAGACACCGTCGTCTGTCTGAGAAATATAAACAGCATCGCTGTCAATCCAGTGCGTTTTCTGGACAATGGCGAAAAAGAATACCAAAGACGATGAAAACAGAACAAATGACTGACATGGTGATTATTACCTATTCCTATCCTGTGAAATTGGCAAGCCTGTGATCATTTACATGTATAAGAAAAGTTCGTATCCTGTGTTTCCCGCTCCGAGTGACTGTACAGTGTATACGGTAACGACTGAACCTGGGGAAAAAATTTGAAGATGAACTAACGCCTGCAAAAATGGCCTGATTTTCTTGCTTCGGAAACTGGAGCGGTCTCCCTCGCATATGGGGTCCTAAATACTAGTGTGGCATGAGATCTGCAAAAACAATCCATGTCAAATAAGACTTAGAGCTGAACTTTATTGTACAGGTAACAAAACTGAACCAGTATGTATCAAAACCCCAAGAACCATCTTATGGCTCAAATCGAGTTTCATTTCAACAAGTGGGAGAGGTGACAGACTTGACAATAACCTGGTATGCAATAGCATCCTAAATCCAGATAGATGGGTTTCTAAATTGTGTTGACATAGCCTCCTCCAGGAACTTGACAAGGCTCTCTCTCTCAACGTTCTTCTCCTTCTTAAGTTCAATGTGACGAACCTGGAGATACAGATCGTTCAATCGAATACCCTTGACGATACCAAATGCAATACAATTGAGATACGCTAATGTGATAGAGCAGGTAGAAGACTACATTGAAATGCATAATTAGAGGGAACCATGGATAACTACATCTTTGTCAGATGACTTCTCCAAACAAGTGCATGCACTCCTTAGTCATTCCTTATTTGCTTCATTTTAGACATGATTCATCAACATCAAAACTGTAAATTCAACTTGTGGCGCAAGGGGCTTCACATCCCAACATGCATTCAAGGATTTGTTAAGTTTTTGTCTTTTAGCCTGTTAATCACATTGCCTACGTGTGAGAAGCCATATAAATATATACATACGTGTGTTCTTACCTGTGCCTGCATGTGAGAGCGCGTGTGCATTAATTCAGGCAAATCAGATGTTACATATACTAGGTTTAATCTCAAAACTCAGATGGTAATTATAGCGCAGAGTAGCAGAAAACATTTTCCTATGCAGGCCTAAAGTGAAAATTCGATACAATTTATTCGAGTGGATCATTTGGCAGATTGATTTGCCACAAAAGATAAGCAAGAAAAATCCACATCAACATTCTGATTAGCTGGTATTATCAGTTTGACACTAAATAAAGCAATCAAGAAAAGTGCAGCTGAAGAATAGTACAAATGAATATAAGACAAAACGAAAATTGGGAAAGGTCTAATTCCAAGTTACAATTTTCTTTTGAGAGAGCATTTATTTCGATAAGAGAATTAACAGAATAATAACATTAATCCTAACAACAAAAAAAAAGATCCTAAACTAGAAAATATCATCAACACGGTTGCCAAAACCTAATTAGTTAATTCTTCTACTTCTTTACTCGATTAAATAATAACTTCTCTAAGTCCAAGTTAGGCCAAAGCGCAGCAAAACAAAGCAGTTCATGAAGTCCGAGTTTGTTTTATGAGTGGGAAGAATTGGGATAAGTGCAGAAACAAAACTTAAGGGTTTTGCCGTTCGTCAATTGAAAACGTAAGATTCTATTTTGGTTAATTACGGACTTAAAATTCTAAAAAAGCCACAATTACATCTCAAGCTCGCCGTCAATGGAATTCAAGCATTGGAAACGACACGTGGCAGATGACTAAATATTCCACGTGGGAACCACATCAGAATTGTCGATGCCTAAATTTTACCGACTACAAACTCCAAACGTGATTCGTGTTTTTTTAACCTTAAGTCCTTAATTGACTAAAATAAAACCTTAAGTCCTCGATTGATCAACGGCCAAAAATTCAAATCCTGTATCTGCACTTATCCCGATGGAGATCCTATGGTTTGATTTGCTCGACAGTTATTTGTATTGAGTAAACAAAAATGTAAGCAAGTTTGGACTTCTCTTATTGGTTAAAACAGGCAATTCATTCACCGGTAAAGATGCAAATAAGTACAACTTTGCACTTCAGATATGCAGAACACTGATCATCGGCATAAGATGTATGGTTTCCTAGACTTCTAGATGTTTACAATGTACATTTTTCACGGTATGTCCATACTTTCACCAGTAAAACCTAGTTACAGAGTTCAAACAACAAAAGGAATAGATTTACTTGCGCCAAGATCCAGTATCTGGTCAATAGCTCCAGATGTTACAGGACTTGACGCCTTAATCTTATGCAACATCGGAAGCTTCCCAATCTCAGTCCAAATCCGGTGCTAACCCATTCTTCCATCCAAAATAGACATGTATACGTAAAATCCAAACGTGCTTTCTTCTGAATCACCCCAAAAGGTATTTTCTTTCCCAGAAGGAATTTTATCCTCTTAGTTACCATTCTATGGAAAGTAAAAGCAAAGAATGCCACACGAGAAAATTGCATAAGTAGAGGGAAAAATCTGAAAATAGTGCCAGTATCTCCTGAAACGAATAATTAAAGCTTGTTTCACTGCGAATGTTTTATGAGATTTATCCAACACGAGAAATTAAACTGTGTAATCAGCAGCAGCACAGCACAGATGGAGGCATCTGACTTGAGTTTCACAGGTCAAGCTATATGAAGGTACGAAATTAAGTTTCTGAGCTGCCATTTTAGCATCTTCTGATAAGAAACCCTATCCAAATTCCAACAAGGAAAGACTCACCTTAACTGAATCAGTCTGAGATACACTTGTGTCAGTTATGATCACAAGACACTTAATTTCATGTTCATTTGCATATTCATATTGCTCTGTAAAGCTTGGATCAGGTAGTGGCACAAACTCTGCCTGTTGCATCATATAATTGGCAAGAAAAGAGTTTCAGACAGAAAAGCAACCGACAATTGCGGCATAACGAGAAAAGGAAAAAAGAGCATCGGAAATTTCCATTTTGGTAACCTTAATATTTGCCTCCCATAACTCAGAAACAAGTTCCATGCGGTCTACCAACAAACCACCTCCTCCCCTTGAGCATACGAGAACGCTGATGCCAGCTTCATTTCTTCAGGAGTAAGAAATGGAGGGAAGAACATGAATATCGAATGAGAAAACTTATGTCAATGACTGAAAAGCAGGAAGCAAGTGAAAATTTCAGAAAGATGTTACCTGAAAGGTTTTATTTCCACAGAAGAATGCCGAATTATCATCTCTAAAGCTAAACTTACCCCAACAGCACCTGGAGGACTTGCTCTCTGAGGAGGAAAAGGCACAGTCAGAACAGCAAAACCCAACAATAGTCGAGCTCAAGAACTATCATGTAATGCAGTCATATAGGTGAAGGAAGCAAACCAAAATAGTTGGCCAAAATTAGAACCAAATTCAAATGCTCACAGAAACAACAACTCATGATGTTTTCCCCAAAAAAGACTGAGGCGATGTGACCTAAGAGGAATATCCTGGAATAACTTATGGGAAGTGAAATACCGATCCTTGGGACAGACCATGTGATTTAAGCGAATCAAGAAATGACAGATTATGGGGTTCCAGACTGAGGAACGATAGATAAATTGGTAAATAAGAACATCCAACCACTAAATCGAGGTGCAACTTAGCTATCAAATCAATGCCTTATGTTAAAGAGTAAAGGATAGAATGGTCTTTGTGGGTTGTGGGTTTTGGGTTTTGGGAGTTTACCCCAGTATGTATATATCTGTCGTTCTTTCTTCAAATAAAATTATCGAGCACTGTTTACATGGTATCAAAGCTCAGAAATTAAGATCTAAACCCTAAAATTAACTTCCATCACCGACGATCATCTATCAAGGATCATCAAACACCAGATCGAGAGACGCCCAGGCCAGGTGACCCCAGATCCAACACCTTTTGTAGTCGCCAAGGCCCGGTCACCCTACAGCCGGACGTCGCCTGACTCGGCGACCCTATTTCCGGCGTCGCCTGACTCGGCGACCCTATTTCCGGCGTCGCCTGACGCCCGGCGACTTCATTTCCAGCGTCCCCTGAAGTAATCCAGGCTCGGCGACCCATTTCTGGCGGGTACTGATGACCCTGGTCGACGTGCGATTCTTCCTGAGGGTCGCCGATTGAAGTGCGACTCCTCCTTGGTGGTCGCACGACCTTGGGGGTCGCTGATTGAAGTGCGATCCCTTCGCATGACCCTGTGGCGCCTGATTTTGCTGATTGCAGTGCACACAAAGTCACGACTGCTGATGTAAGGTTTCTGTGAATCTGATGTACAGAGAATTGTGAAATTTTCCTTTTGCGAGATGGAGTTTGGCTGCTGATTGTGGTTATAGAGTACTATTATGTGTTGATTTGGCTGATTGGGTGTAATGTTGTGCATATCGATGAGGTGTACCGATTGGCTGATCGTGGTTGCAGAGTATTGTTGTTGGTTTGGTTGATCGTAGTTTGGCTGATTGGGTTAAATGTGTTGTGTGGCTGTGATACGACAGTTGATGGAGAGATATCGAGAAAAGAAGAAGGACCTACATATGGTGTTTATTGATCTCGAGAAGGCATATGATAGGGTTCCAAGAAAGGTTTTATGGTGGGTTCTTGAGAAGAAAAAAGTACCTTCAAAGTATATAGAGGCAATCAAGGATATGTATGATGGTGTTACTACATGTGTGAAGGCTTGTAATGGCACATCAAGTTATTTTCCAATCACATTAGGTTTACACCAAGGTTCTGCTTTGAGTCCTTATCTTTTTGCCCTAGTCATGGATGAGCTAACAAAAGATATCCAAGATGAGGTGCCGTGGTGTATGCTATTTGCAGATGATATTGTGCTTATTGATGAGACCAGAGCTGGGTTGACGCTAAATTAGAATTATGGAGAAGTACGTTGAACTCTAAATGATTTACGTTAAGTCGAAGTAAAACTGAATACATGAAGTGTGAGTTCGCCACGGCAAGAGGAGGAGATCAAGAATCCGTGAATATGCTCGGACAGGAGGTACCAAAGAAAGATGCTTTTAGATATCTGGGATCAATATTGCAAAAGTGGGGAGAGATTGATGAGGATGTAAGCCATAGAATCAGAGCAGGTTGGATGAAATGGCGCAGTGCATAAGGGTTTTTGTGTGATCGCAAAATCCCTCTTAGGCTAAAAGGAAAATTTTATAGAACGGCAGTAAGGCCTGCAATGCTATACGGAGCTGAATGTTGGCCAGCACAGAAGCAACATGAGCATAAAATGGGAGTAGCGGAAATGAGGATGCTGAGGTGGATGTGTGGTCATACAAGGATGGATAAGATGAGAAATGAAGACATTCGACGAAAAGTTGGAGTAGCACCGATGGCAGAAAAGATGAGAGAACATAGATTGAGATGGTTTGGGCATATTCTCCAAAGATCCCTAGATGCTCCGGTAAGAACAGAAGTTTGTTATCGAGAGCATAACATGAAGAAAGGTAGGGGTCGGCCGAAACTTACTTGGGGGAAAGTAGTAAAACAAGATTTAATGAAGTGGGAATTGAATTGGCGTACGGTTTGTCTTAGAACGAAGTGGAGGAAAGCTATTAGCATTGTGGAGAGGCAGATCTCCTATGTTCCAGATTGTCCTTTTTAGTCCTTTTTCCCTTTATATATATATATATATATCTATTTATTTTTTGAGTTCATCAACCGCCGACCCCAACTAGTTTGGGATAAAGGTGATGTTGATGTTGATGATGATGTTGTGTGGCAGTGGGTGTGTTGATTGGGTCGGATTTGTGTAGATCGTTTTTGAGGTGTATGGTTTGATTCAACTGCTGTTGGTTTCTGATTTATGTGATGTTGAAGGGGCTGATTTAGTTGGTGATCAGTGGCGTTGTGATAGTTTGTGGAGTTTTGTTCCTAGTTTAGTGGAGGCATCTGATTATGGAAGAGAAGAACAAAGGAGTATTAACTAAGTCGTAACTGCATCCTCTAGTGATTTGACAGAGGAGAAATTTGCCGGGGTCACCAACTTCCAGCAATGGAAGAGAATTGTGATGGTAGTGTTGATTGGGAGAGAGCAAAATCACCATCTGACGGGTGAACGAACTACTGCTGATACTAAATGGGATACCATGGATGCCAGAATTCTTGGACAAATGTGGAATTCTATGGAATCTCATGTGGCTGCCTTAGTTACACGTGTCACTACTGTTAAGGATTTGTGGGATTACTTGAATGTTCTTTATTCTGGAGAAAATAATCTATCAAGGATTTATGAAGTTTCTCAGGATTTCTTTAGAGCTGACAGAAAGGGTCGGCCTCTTACTCAATTCTTTGCTGATTTTAAGCAAATGTATGAGGAACTTAATCATCTTTTGCCAATTACTTTTGATGTTAAGAAGATGCAGGAGCAGCGAGAACAATTGGCTGTTATGGGATTTTTGGGAGCACAAGGACTAGAGTTTGATGCAGCTCATTCACAAATTCTTGGAGGACACACTATGGCTTCACTAATGGAGACCTTTTCACGGGTCTTAAGGGTTTCATGTGAATCGCCTAAAGATATATCTCCCACAAGTGATAGCTCTGCCTTGGCAGTCCAAGGGAACCGAGGTGGTGGTCGAGGTCGTCGTGTTGGTCGTAGTGGTCGTGGCTTTAGTAGTGGTGGTAGTGGCCGTGGGTTCGGTAGAGGCCAATCACAATCATACAGTAGTACCTCTGGTGACACAGGGAGTAATACTGGACTTGCGCGGACATGTCATTATTGTGGTATACCTGGACATATTCGGTGTTTTTGCTATAAACTTCATGGAAGGCCCCCTCATTCGGCTGCAACAAATATACCTAATGCAGCTGAGTCTGTTATTACTTCTTAGTCCTTTGAAGGAGGGACATTGATCAAAATGTCAGAAGAGGAATTTACCAGGTACAATCAATTCCAAATTTCTCAGCCAGTTTCCTTCTCCACAGCTACTTTCGCTCAGACAGGTAATGCAACAACGTGTCTCATCTACCTCTCGCTCCTGGATCATTGATTTAGGTGCTACGGATCATATGACTGGATCTTCAGGTATATTTTCTACCTTTCATGAGTCTGTGTCCAATGTTACATTAGCCGATGGCTCTCTATCCAAGGTAAAAGGGATAGGCACAGTTCCCCTGACATCCTCCATATCTTTATCTTCTGTCATGTACCTCCCAAATTTTCCTTTTAACCTTATGTCTGTTGGTCATCTTACCAAAGAATACAACTGTTCTGTAACCTTCTATTCCGATTCCTGTGTTTTTCAGGATTTGAAGACGAAGAAGACGATTGGTAGAGGACATATGTCGGGGGGGGGGGGGGGGGGGGCTAAATGTGTTTGATGATACTACCAGTGTTGCTTGTTCAGCAGTTTCTCCACATCAATTCATTGTCGCTTGGGACATCCCTCTTTGGGAAGTTTGAAGAAGTTAGATTCTCTTTTTCATTCTGTGTCTCATATTGAGTGTGAGTCATGTCAGTTTGGGAAATTGCGCCGTATTATTTATAGCCCAAGAGTCAATGAACAGGCTTCTCAGCCATTTGCTTTAGTTCATTATGATGTTTGGGGTCCATGTCCTACTACTTCAAAGTTGGGTTTTAAGTACTTCGTCACTTTTGTAGATGACTATTCAAGAGCCACTTGGCTATATCTAATGAAAAGTCGTTCTGAATAATTCTATATTTTTTGTGCATTTGTTAACGAAGTACATACTCAATTTTCTATCTCTGTTTGTATTCTTCTAAGTGATAATGCCAAAGAGTACTTTTCTAAGACTTTCTCTAAATTCATGTCTCAATGGGGTATTCTTCATCAATCCTCTTGTTCAGATACAACACAACAAAATGGTGTCGTTGAAAGAAAGAATCGTCACTTGTTAGAAATTACTCGTTCTTTGATGTTTGAAATGAAGATAGATAAATCCTTTTGGGCTGACGTTGTTATGACTGCATGTTATCTTATCAATCGCATGCCGTCCTCTGTTCTTAAGGGTGCAATTCCTCACTCTCTTCTTTTTCCTTCTGACCCCTTATTTCATTTGCCACCTCGTATATTTGGTTGTGTTTGTTATATTCGCGATCATCGTCCAGGACTTTCTAAACTTGATCCTCAATCTCTTAAATGCATTTTGGTAGGGTACTCTCGTACACATAAGGGTTATCGGTGCTACTGTCCCTCTTTGCAAAAGTATTTTACTACTGCAGCTGTCTCCTTTTTTGAGTCTGTTGTTTATTCCGATAATCCAATGGAGCCTCCTACAGTGGATGATGATTCCTTGACATATGTTATTATGGAATCAACACCCACTTCGGAACCTCCAGCTCCTCCACCTATCCAGTATGTTTACAGTAGACGTCCTCGTCAGCATGTGGAGCCCCCTGCAGCTGTATCGCAGCCTATCTCGTCTTCTTCGTCTTCTGAACCTGAGGTAAGTCAGTCACATACTGATCTTGATGTTCCTATTGCACATCGCAAAGGAGTTCGTAGTTGTACGAAACACCCTGTTGCACAGTTTTTCTCCTATTCTGGTTTATCTGCCTCTTGTCAGGCTAGTCTAATGACCATTGATACACATCCTATTCCTAAAACTGTTGCTAAAGCATTATCTAGTCCAGGCTGAAGGACAGCTATGGAAGAGGAACTATTGGCACTGGACCAAAACAAAACTTGGGATCTTGTTCCTTTACCAGCAAGGAAGACGGCCATTGGATGTAAGTGGGTATTTACTGTCAAGGTTAACCCTAATGGTTCTCTTGCTCGTCTCAAGGCTAGATTGGTTGCTAAAGGGTATGCACAGGTTTATGGAGTCGATTATGGTGATACCTTTTCTTCGGTGGCTAAGATGACCTCTGTTCGTCTTTCACTTTCTTTGGCTGCTTCTGCTAGTTCGCCACTGTTTCAGCTTGATGTTAAGAATGCCTTTGTTCATGGAGATTTACAGGAATAGGTGTATATAGAGCAACCACCTAGGTTTGTTACTCAGGGGGAGTCTGGCCATGTCTGTCGCTTAAAAAGATCTTTACATGGCTTGAAACAGTCTCCCAGAGCCTGGTTCGGGAAGTTTACTGAGGCGGTACTCCAGTTTGGACTGTGTAGATGTATTGGAGACCATTCGATGTTTTACCGGGTTTCCAAAGCTGGTCAGATATTTCTTATAGTTTATGTGGACGATATTGTCATAACTGGAGATGATTCTACAGGAATTAAAGAGTTGAAACTGTATCTGCAACAGCAGTTTCATACAAAGGATTTGGGATCACTTAGATATTTCTTGGGTATCGAAGTGGCACGGGCGAAAAAAGGTAGTCATATCTCACAACAGAAGTATGTTCTGAATTTGCTTACTGAGACAGGTATGCTAGGAGCTAAACCATTGGACATACCAATGAAAGTGGGCTTGAAATTGATGGCAGAGGATGGTGAACTGTTTAGATGATCCAGAAAGGTATCGAAGGCTTGTTGGAAAACTAAATTATCTAACTATCACTCGACCTGATATTTCCTTTTCGGTGAATGTTGTGAGTCAGTTTATGTCTTCCCCCCGTACCTCACATTGGGATGCCGTAATCAAAATTCTGAGATACTTGAAGAAAGTTCCAGGTCGTGGTCTCATTTATAGGGATCATGGTCACAGAAGGGTGGAAGCCTTCTCAGATGCTGATTGGGCAGGATCTCCTATAGATGGAAGATCTACATCAGGTTATTGCACCTTTGTGGGAGGAATCTAGTATCTTGGAAGAGTAAGAAGCAAAGAATTGTGGCTAGATCAAGCGCAGAATCAGAATACAGAGCTATGGCTCAAGCTACTTGTGAGTTAATCTGGATGCGTCCGCTATTAGTTGAACTCGGGTTCAAAGATCCTGCACCAATGGAGTTGTGGTGCGATAATCAAGCAGCTGTCCATATTGCTTCTAATCCAGTTTTCCATAAGCGTACCAAGCATATTGAAGTTGATTGCCATCTTGTCCGTGAGAAGCTTCAAGCTAGAGTTATCTCTACTAGTTACATTAGGACCGGTGAATAACTAGCTGATATTTTCACCAAATCCCTAGGGAGTAGTAGGGTTGAGTATATTTGTAACAAGCTGGGCATGCTTGATATCCATGCTCCAGTTTGAGGGGGAGTGTTAAAGAGTAAATGGTAGAATGGTCTTTGTGAGTTGTGGGTTTTGAGAGTTTACCCTAGTATGTATATATCTGTCGTTCTTTCATCAAATAAAATTATCGAGCACTGTTTACACCTTCAATACATACTAAAGGAACGCATATTTCGCCAAGTGGAAATATGTGCTTTTGTGCTTATGAGTTAAAGAGACTCAAGCTGAAAAGGTAAATCTCATAGCCTACATGTTCATGTTCCCACAGCTGATGAAGCAAGTAGTCGTAGCGTCCACCAATAGCAAGTAATGCACTTTCCAAAAGTGATCCAGCATTGTTTACCCGTGTTAAATGTACCTGGGAAAATAAAATAGCATACAACTCAACATGAACCGTCCAATGTCTGAAAATTGGATTATCTTATGTTTTTCGGATTTTTGACGGAATGAGATAATGTACAGAGAAGCATCTGAAATTCTGCATTTGTATTTCAGTTTAGAATTACTATAGCCAACACATTGCAAGTAAAGGGAACAAACCATATGTCACCATAAGGATCTCAGTCCCCGAACCCTGTTTGTAAGCACTAGTGTTGCTCAGAGGCAGATTTTGAAACATTTAGACTACTCAAGATAAGCAATCTTTTCAAACAGGAATAAGTAGTGTTGAGCCTCAAACATGCCAACACACAACAGGACATTCAAATACCACATGCAATTACAATTTTGAGACTAGAATAGGAGCACAAGATATTACAGAACTAAAACAGGGTCACATATCAGATGTTCAAAGTACTCAACTCTATATGAATGAATAGTTCCGATAAACAGTACAAATTCAAATACCTGAAAGAATATATCTCGATGATAGTACTCTGACGGTGGCATCAAGGCATTAATATAGACATGTTTCTCAATCCTCCAAACTCTCAAATAACTAAAGAGATCTGACAATTCATCAAGCGCCTTGCGAGTAGGCTTATCTGCCAAGGAGGTGTCGTCAATGATCAAATTAAAATCCATCAAAGAAAGTAAAAGACATAACATCAGTTATACCAGCTGGAAGGGCACCCCGGAGTCTAGAAAGAGTATGATCAGCAGCTCCACAGAACCTTAAGCCCACAGTCTGCAATCTATTTACAATGGTTTCTCCCAGTTTAAGCTCCTGAAAGAATATATAGGACTCATGAAGATGTACACAGATAATCATGATTTAAAACATTTAGCATACTCCACTAGATTGCTTATTGATACTAGTCACGTTGCAAATGTTACGTATACGAGTCCACCAACAACTGTTATAAAAGCTTAAGCCATTAGATAAAGGTGTGGTTCAATCTTTAAATACTATAACACTCCTATTCACTCATAGGTTAGACTTTCGCCTAAGACTAAAGCATGGAAACATATAATTGGGGAGGAAAATAAGGGCATGGAAACATGTAAACTCAGGACCTTAGCGTGAATGTGTGGTATAACATTTAACCACTTTAATAGTTAGTTCTTATTTTACCATGAGAAGACATGAGAACACTTTCTCCACGAAATACATAAGACGAAAAGGTACAAAGAAAGTGTTAAATTTCAGTGTTCCCGGTGTTACAATAAATAAAAGAAGAATAATTTGCGGCATTAAAGATACTTCAGCTGGTTTATTTACAATGTATTCATAAGCACCCAATAGATATACATGCTGATTCCCACTTCCACAAAATGTATAATAAGCTGCTATATAGGCTTTTAGCTAATGTCGGGCATTAATAAGATATTAAGAGAATTTTTTTTTGAATAATTATCTTAATAGAAATTCCTTTCTTGATACTAATCGTATACAGCTTATCCACATTGAAGATTCTCTTTTTTTTCCTTGAGGAAAATCATCAACACCATGCACTATGATTATGTGCATTTCACCAATATTTTTCAGCAACAAACTTCTGTTTTATTAAGAATGCTAATGTGCACCATTTGTCCATACAAAAACAAATGCAAGTGCTTCTTTGGCCCAAAGAAGAAAATTCAATGCTTGAGATTACTTATACATCTTTTGATACTTGCTTATTGCAGTATGGTACGGTTTGGGCACAAGAACAAAATCTGAAGCAATAATATGGCTCACTTCATTCTTTGCCTCCAGCAACATTCACTACCATTTTCTTAGCTTCAAATTTCTATTCTAGACTAATTATAATGATGAACTGTAAAGTCTACCTTATGCCTCATCATTATTCAAAAGTTCCTGTCCCTAATTCATGAGGATCCCATCCTTCAGTCGTGCTTTCACGAAGCTCTCTCAGAAATTAAAGTCCCACAAGCTTTAAATCCATTAAAAAGATTAATTTGTTCTTTATCTCTATCCGAAGAAGAATTACTTGAGGAGAGAAGAAAGTTTCGGGGTGCCCAAAAAAAAACGGATTTATTAATTGAAATTCTGATATGCTGGAAAAAGCCTAAGGACACATGTATATTGCACTTCATATCCCCTAGACTGAGTATTCTGTCGAGTTCTCACCAATTCTGTACTAGCAGGATCTTTTCTTACTTATGGAAGAAGGACAACTTCCACTTTCCTGTCCAATACCATCCAGGAAATGATGTGTGAATATATCAAGTTAAATTAACTCCCAAATAGAAGAATATTGCACTATTTGGGAAAAATTATTCTATCAGAACTATCATGGACAAAGGCTTAGCTCATCAAGCAAGGGATAGTAAAAAAGATTGCAGATGTGTAACTTCAGAAAATCCACTATGCGGACCTATATATAGATAATAATCCAGAGAAGCAATGACCTATTAACATTTTCTAGCCTAATCTAAATAGAGTACTGAAATGGCAGTGTTAACCCAGAAGAGCACAGAGGTTAACAAGACCATGTGAATTTGCTTATACCTGCAAAAGCTGGCGCCTTATCACAGCCCATTTTGATTTCCACTCAGAGGATTGAGGACGCAGCGAACCCATGATTGAAAGAAGCTTAAAAGAGAAATTGGAAGAATCTGTTAGCTCAGATTTACATATCAATTAATGTGTGTGACAACACTACAATGATGCAAGTACCTCTGCAACTTTATGTCTGTGTTCAGCCTTGATACCTGTCCAAGACCATATTGCTTCTAGCAAGTCCCCATGATTCAGATGAACATCACAAGATTCAGGGGGGATAAAGTGACTTGCAATGTCCATTGTGACCTGCAAACATTAATTAAATAAGCATATATTACTCCGAGCCGCACAAGAAATCCACTGCACCAGGTGCCAAGCTAGGTGCTCACCTCAGTGAAGCAAGGTACTAAGTTAAAGTTGCGACACATTTTACAAACAGACAAACAATGTGTTAAGACAATATGGTGATTGACTCCTTATATAGCAAAAATTGAAGCGGGGGAAATAATCAGTGAAATGTTCTCTTATAAATTACTATGCCTGAGAGAGAGAGAGAGAGAGAGAGAGAGAAGAAGAAGAAGACAACGAAGACTTTGCCTTATAATGGACGCTGAAAAGCTTCTAAGCACATTCAGTCCTCACAAAACTGTCAACCTCTTCTATTTGAATTTTACAATATGTCACTTCTACAAAAAAAGTCTTCCATCCTTTCCCTCATCTTCACTTAAATAAGAGTATAAAGGTCCAAAAGCTTGACTTTTTGCAGAGGCATTGCCTTAGAAGCGAAGCACCTCGCCTGAGGCACTCTCCTAATGACACCAAGGTGATGTCCCATCACCTCACACTAGACGAGGCACCAAAGCTACACTATGCCACGCATGGGTGCCCGTAGGAGATACCTCCATCGCGTTTGGAAATACTCTTCAATACCACACAAAATAGCTGAGCTGTTCAACAGAAGACAGCCATCTAAAATGTGTTGCTTGAAAAAACATAAGTTGCTAGTAACTTCACAACCAAGCTGGGCTGAGAGCGTTCGAACAGAGATCGTAGGCTTGAGGTTGCACAGTATATATAATTTGCATCACGCAAAAAGTTCTCCATGAAATTTCTATATATTTGTTAAATAGGGCAACAGATCAAAGCACAATGATATCAGAGGCAAAAGCAAACGACAACACCAAGCAAGCAATCACTTTAGCCCAAAATAAGACTCCACAACTCTCGTTACAGTCCAACTGATATGTTTATTGATATCTGAAATCGGTCAAGAGAGAGAGAGAGAGAGAGAGAGAGACCTTAATAACTTCTGCTTCTGTTAAGGCAGACGCACCTCCAACGATGTCAAAGTCGCCCTGTTGATAATTACAGACAGAAAGCACATAAGACTTTACTTGAGTTTAACTTTTCTTTCTGGGCTTTCTTTTCAAGAGACAATGAATTCATAAGGGTTACAACTATGGAACTGTTCATATAAGTACCTGGAGGTAGCGAGTCGGTGGAGAATGACCAACAGCTCTCCTAAAGACGTTTGAAATTTCATATCGCTTGCATGAAGATTTCTTTATAATTGACAAAAGCACGGTCAGTTTCGATTGCTAAATCCAAATCCTGTAGCCGTAGGATCTAATATGGCTTGAGAAAGTTCTTAAAAATCATTGAAGCAAAAGCAGCAAGATAAATTTGAATTCATGTTTATTATGTAGTATCTTGTCAGAAGCAGCATAAATAAAATGACCCCCAGAAGATCACTGGGGAATGATTCCTGTTGGGAGTATAGAGCTAGCTGATCATTGACATGCAATTTAGTTTACCCTCTCTCTTGGTGGCTCTGATACCATGTAAATATTCCAGAATCTTCAAGAGAGAGGGAGAGAGAAACGATTCAAAGGCTACATCTTTGCCAAATAGACTAATAAAAGAGTACATAAGATGCCTATATTTGTAGAGCATGAGAGACACATAAGAACCCTAATTACCTCATTTATGGCCACCTGCTAACTACCAACAGAAATCCACAAATATACTGCAATTAGGGAAAAATATATCAAAATAAAAGTTGCATTCTTCCATTAAATTTTACTTTTTGTAGTGGTTTAAGGAACAAAAGCGTTGTCCAAGGGGAGAGGACAATGACAAACAAACAAACTAAGAACTAAAGTAAGCAAATGAATTATCACCGCAACTAGAATTGGCAAAGTTGAGAACACAACTATAAGGCTAAGAGAACATGCTGAAGGGAAAGAAAGAAGACAATGAATTTTTTCAATGGAGGAAACCAAGATATCCACATCCTTTTTTATGAGGATATCATGCAAGTTGATGGACAAGCATAATTTAAAGCAACAATACCAGAAAATGTTGATAACTTCTGTCAAAGAAAATAAGTCGAGTGGAGAGAATTCATAAGTGATACCTGCTGTGTAACAGCCCAACTAACAAATGGTAAACGCAGCTCGTAGCAAAGTTCAAGCATATCACCACCATGTGTTAATACTTTGACAGAACTCCTTGTAAGCAAAAACTGAGATAGTCAGTGACATCTGGTTTTCCAAAGAAAAGGAAAGCATGCTAAAAATTCTCATTGTAAGATGATTAGACCCAGATCACAAAAAAAAGGAACCTCTTGATCTGCGGAGAATCATCTACTAAGTACATAGGAATAATCTCCAAATGTTTTGCACAATGCTGTCTGAAGACTTCCCTAGAGACCTCCATGACATGATCACGTAGTTCAGTGTCAAACTCTGGGTACTGGATAGAGTAATCATGAAATTTATGCAAATTTAATCCATCCCCATGCTGATGTTTTTCTTTCATCCTCAAGGCTTCATTGTCAAAGATGGAACTCACAACTTTGTCATACACACTAGTATCCTCTGAATTTCGCATTGTGCGAAGAATATCTGTACATATTCATAAAGAATAACATGAGTAAAACATTGGCATCTCCTGTTTTACAATTATTCATTATTTCACCATAAAAAAGTTTTTAATGACCGCCGAGGCTTTGTCTCTCACGCAAGAAGATGTGCATGCATGCAGGCATGGTTGTGCACAGGGCACCTGCAACATGCATGTAGTAACATGTGCCACATACACACAAAGAAAGGACACATTTGAATACGTACCGTCTAACAATTCATACTCCATCCTTGGTGGGAAGGCATGCCGCAAAAGCTCAGTTGCAGATGGACGCTCAGAAGGACTAGGAGACATCAAGCGCCGCAGCAGGGAAGCTTGCTCTTGAAAGTCAGCAACCCAAAGAGGAGGAAGGTTTCCTTTCTGTTTCAGATCTGAAAGTATAATGTGTCTCTCCATAGCTGTCCCAAATGGGTGCCACAGCTCAAAAAACACAACCCCTAAACTATACATGTCAGCCTGCATTGAATACCAGTCAAGATTTTAAAGATGCAGATACTGCAGAGTGCTCTGAAGCAGGTGGAAAATTCATCCCAGAACTTGCTTAAATAAGACAGACAAAGTTGGGCAACGTACCTTTTCATCAATTTTTGGCCACCCTTGCTCAATTTCTGGGGCAGTATAGAAATAGGTACCGACTTGACCAGTACCATCGATGGAAACTCCAGTAGTTTCAGTTAGAAAACTTGGGTCCTGATCCAACTGCTCAAGTTTTAAGAATTTTGCTGAAAGCCAACAACAGAATAGACAAAATCAATTCGCTGTTGCCATTCAATTTTTATATGCTCATAAGTCAAAGCTCGAACGTCTTCTTTTACTTGAGCTCCTGCATTATTTATTACACTGCTATACTCACTAGACAGCAAGAACAAATAAGAGGAGGAAAACTAATTCAACCTCACAATGAACTCAAAAATAAATATCAAATGAGCAGCACATTTATGTTTTCATACTGCAGAATCGCAATTACTGATATCAGCTCTTAAAGAAGATAGTTTGAACAGGTATATGGCCCTTACCAAAAAAGGTTGTTCAACAGGAACTTAACAGTAATCAAAATCACTCCAAATACATCTCTCGTTGAACATTTTTCATGCATAAGAAAACCTTATATTGCCTTTTAGATCAGACCAAAGAAAAATGTAATTGCCAAAACGTACCAAGACCAAAATCTCCAATTTTAATGTCATTACGGGCATCAAAGAAAATGTTATTCGGGGTAAGATCCCGATGGATGATCCCTTGTCCATGTATGTGTACCAAGCCTTCTACAATTTGGCGAAAGAAATGCCATGCAAGTTCCTTGTCAAACTGATATGATTCAAACTCCTGGCGAAGAGTCCTTCAAGCCAAAACAAAAAAGGAAGCAATTTCTTACTAGCAGAAAAAATATAACACTCTATACAAAATACACGTGTATCAATCACAAGAGCTCATACATACGCATTTGGACTCAAGCGAAGGGACATATAAAATAACTAGCAAGGCATAAGCGAGGAGAATTTCAGATGAATACATAATCTACAGTTGTCTTCGTCAAAACACAAACAAGAGATTGAACGTGGCATGAAAAACCTGACTCTCATATTATCATACAATGTCCAACCAAAAGCTCAAGCCATATGCTGGAAAGAGACTACATGGATGTAAGGCTATAATAAACCATTGTAAATGATGTGGGATAACACTTTGACATGAAAAATGTCCTCTGCACAAAGGTTAAACAGGATCTAAATTCCAATTTGTAGTTTGCTTGCAAGAATAGTTTAGTACGATATTGCCACAAGATAATTTGTGCTAAGGTATCTCAATGGCAATTCAGTCAGTAGTCAAGATATACGAGAAAACACCGCTTCCCCTGCGGCAGAGTCCCTTTGCTTTGGCTAAATATCGCTAGATGTACAAGTCGGGAAAAGTAAGTAGGGTTGCAATGACAAGTGCTGATATCTTGACTATACCTAGGGCAGTACTCCATCTGAATGTACAAGTACGTCGATTCAAGTTTGTTATCTTGCCCATAGACGTCAATGGAGCTTGTGTTCCAGCCACTTACAGTGGAGCTTGATGCAGTCATAGAACCCCAAGCAACATCACCATGTGAACCTGCCACTCCCGTTTCAAACCATGCCTGGAAGGTTTGCAAATCACATTTGCATTAAACGATTTACATATTCAACACGAAAAAAATGAAAACCATGTATTTTGGATAGAACCACATCAGCAACAGAAATGAAGCATGTATATATGGATAAGTTCAAATGTCGACAAAGAGTAACAACAGATTATAACAACAAAACTGGTTGATCTCTAAGCCTGAAGTAAGAGCAGTAGAGTAGAAAAACGAAACCCCATGAAAAGGTTACTGATTACCTGGTAGTACCGTACAACATGTTGATGCTGCAGACGTGATAGAGTGGCCACTTCCCTGTTTACCACCACATTGTTATGCATAAGCACACATCAGAAGAGCACATGAAATCTGGACAGTGAAATTTCTATCACTACATGAAAAAAATAAAACTCCAAAAAAAGAAAAAAGAAAAAAGAAAGTCAAGCCACCAAATGTCACACGTACAGTAAACTATTCTAACCTACAGACTAAAAATACTGTCATACATTGACAACCGAATTAGCAAATGCCTGCCACTAGATTGACATTTGGCAATGGGAGTCGGAGAACATGGGAAACATAACCACTTTCTTTGCTTGCTCCATTTGCTCAAGCATTTCATGCAACAGAGTTTTCATTCTCCAGATTCGTCATCTATATGTTCGAGAGGGTTAAGTGAGTCAATATCACCAAGAAAACCAGTCAACGATGTGCAATGTTTCTAACATGTACAAGATTTTGCATGGTACATCCTTATACAAGAACAAAAAGCTCAACTGTACATAGCAAGTGTACAGGAATCTGCATAGCTTTTATGACTTGTTTATTGTGCCATTTAGCCAACTACTGTTTGGCCAGTGACGCAAATACAAACGCTGCTCAAGGAATACTACAGAAGCGCGTCAACAAATGTGCAAACTACAGCTTCTCCATCAAACCTCCCCATCCAATCAATCATTCTGTTAAAGGGGAAAAAATTACCAAAGAAGAGAAGATATCAGCATTCTCTAACCACTGGGCTGCAAAGAAAAGACAGACTGTACTCCCCATGGACACATTGTGCAGCTATCCATGTATATAAAACCAGCAATGTTCACTTCCAAGCAGATACTAGCCCAAGCCATTCCCTCAATGTATGGTACTAAAAAATAACAATTCATTGTCGGAAAATCCTGACTACAAATTTAGAGAAAATAATATCGTTTCGTACTAAGTAGCATATTAGTAGTAAAATACAAACCTAATTGAGTACGTAATGCAAAAATGAGAAGATCGTATCGACATTGGGAAAAGATATCCTGGTAGAAAAGTGCAACTAAACAGAATGAAGCCTTCTCCCGTGTAAATGGACTGTTAAAGACTTGAGATGATGAAACAAGAAATAAGAAGTTAATATTTTCCCTTTGATTTGTATAATACTAATAGAGTGCATTGGAGAAGAAAGAACATGACTGAATATTAATAGGCAACATAAGTTGCTATAACAAATTTGACGAATTTGGCAGTGAATTGAAAGATTTTCATGTCGTTCAATCTTCCATATAGTCAAACAACACTACTGAATCACTTATACCTTAAATTGGATCAAAAGGGAGACTCTATCATAGACAAGCCTGCCAGTAGTTTACCTGAGTATCATCAGCTAGCTATCATAAACCTAAACAAATGGTCTATATAAACTCATTGTCATCCCTTCACAATCCCCTCCACCAGCAATCACAGTAATCTGATAGGGCACCAATAAAAAGTATGATTCGATGACTACTCTACAAACCACATACAACCACACCGAGAACCTCCTTTTTTAAATGCAACTGATGAAAAATTATCCATCCACCATGATATACAACCAGCTCTGAGCTACAATGGAAGTGTTATAGACACCCTTCTGATCTACAATCATTTGCGCACTAAACTGTCTACCGAAAACAGTAACTTTCCACTCCGAAGTCAATCACTTATTCAGTTAAAAGAACAGTATTTTTCTAAATTCCCTTCATGGTCAATCACGTAATCTAGAAACACTCCCCATATAAAGATCAAAAGATAGTCCAGGTACAGCAAAAGTATATATCATCAATTCCAAGATTAAGTGGTTTTCAACATGTTTACTCAAATATGGTGCAAGTTCTGCGTCAATAGAGAAACTTACTCTCAGATACCTTTTCATATATCAATGAGAAGTTACCTTAATATGCGGTCATTCAGAGGCAAGCTTTTGTCCTTGAGCCGGATTTTCTTCACTGCATATTGCCTACCATCCAATTTATTCTTACAAAGGACAACATGGCCAAAACCACCATGACCTGTTCCATTAGATGTGAGGAAAAATAAAATTCTTAAACGGAACAAATTCAAAAGGTTAACAAGTAGTCCATTTCAATCTTATCTTGACTTGCAAAAAGGGTTTCATAAAACTATTCTCACTTGAAAAGGGCAGACACTCGCCAAAGCATGGCAGAAGTGATTAGATAGAACCTGAACGGACAACTGACCTGCAGATATCAATCTTATCTTGGTCCTTCTTACATTTAGGTAGTAGTATAGAATCCATTTTGATGTCATTATAGTTACATTTCAATCGGTGTAGAATTCCTCAAATGGCACAAGTGAAAGAATCATTGTCCGAGCCTAACAATGTCTCCATTGCAAAATTTGCATTGTTCTAGTGTGACACTGTCCTGGTATCATATTCCAGTTCAATAACCATTTTTGCCAAAATATTTCAGTTCAATAACCATTTTTTGCCAAAAACTTGAGCTCCCTCCCTCCCTCTTCACTTATCAACTATCTGTTCTCTTGTACAAGTAGGCCTACCAGCATGACCAAACTTTTCTTATTAGTACTTGCCCTGCCTCCCTCGTCGTCGATTATAAATCTAGCTATGCACCTGAAAGAGCTTCCGAAGCTTAAAGAGTGTGTACATGTAATTTAAAATGGAAAAGAATGGGCAGCCAGCAAGATACCATTTGCCCGACATGGATTGCTCGACAAGATCATTGTCAAGAAGGGATATCCTTGGGAATTTTATATCAACTCTGAATTCAACTAATAAAGCTATAATCCCAATGTATCCCTTTATTTTTAGGATGTAGTTTTCAATAGGCATATAAGACACCAGTATACAGTGCTTCCCACTATCTGTGCTCCATGTGAAAAAAGAAAATTGAGGCAGTAATTCTCATACCAAACAAGAGAAACAGTTCCAAGGGAGTCATGCATAGAAACAAAATCACTGGAGAAGTGATAGCCACCAATTTCTCGAGAGATGGCAGTAGCCAAATCAAACAGAAATAGCACTGCCGTTACTCAACGTGTTTCCTCAGTAGGTCAACTCCACTCATATCAACTGACAATGCAACCCCATAGTTTAAAATCTTTCACTAGGTACTATATTGTTGCAACTTACTTCATGACATTCAAATTATGCCAAGATTCAAGAAGGAAAGTTGTGAAGGCAATATCTTACCAAGAGTCTGAAGCTCCTCGAAGTCATTGAGATAGCGGGAACTTGGAGGAGGTGTACTGGGCTGCACAATTTCAGCTGGAGGCTTCCAAAACTGAGAAACTTTTGATGATGTCTGCAGAACAAACAACAAGACGGAATACATAAAATACTCTGAGTAATCTATCGAATATTAGGAGATGAAAGAGGGGAGAGAGAAAGAGAGGCTGACCGTATGCTGCTGAAAAGCATGATCAAAAGTTCTCTTAAACAGCGAGGACTGTTTTAACGCCAAATCACGTACCCAATCAGAAAGAATCTGAACAAAACCACCAAAAAGCACAGTTTAGTCAGTGGACCAATAACATTATAAGGACAAAAAACACCTTAATCACATACTCCTAGATTGTATAGCTCCAAGGCTATTTGAGGGAAAGCATCAGACAATGGCCCTTTGGAAGCACAAGCGAGACGAAGGAGATGAACCTGCAACATACATAGATATCAGAATACTTTGATTTGGTGAAATTACAAAGCAAGGAAAACCATTAAAAAATAGAACAGAAAACACCACCAGTATTAGATCTTTCTTGATAATTTGAGGTGCTTGATGATGAATCATGGACTCAGATGACAGGCTATCGGAATGAACGTGATCGTGATCATCGTCCACATCATCAAAATTACCACCGCTGCCTTCGTCGTCGTTGTCGTCTTCATCATTATTGCCATCTTCATAGCCAACATCAGATGCATGTTCCTGGAAAACTGCATTCTGCATTACCATGCATATATTATGTTTCATTCACGGTAACCATGAAAGGACATAGAAAATGCACTATTAAATAGGCTCCAAGTTGATGTATTAGAAACTAGAAGGCAGGAATTATTTATGTTCAGTAAAATCGGCTAAAAGACATTTTAAGGAAAATAAACATTTTACTTCCGCATATTTGCGCAACCAAAAGTAATATTCTTTACCTCCACGCCTCTAAAACCAAATTCTACGAACTTCTCCATCGTTTCTTCACTCGAAGTGGAAGTAGATATGCTCTTCTCATCATCATCATTTTCTTCTTCAAGCTTTTCCAAATTGCTAGTAGGGAAGAGCACTGATGGTTGCTTCTTATCTAGCATTGTCTGTAGCTTTAAACCTTTGCTAAGCTTCTTATCTGGAAACTCAGATCGGAATTTGGAAACTCCCGATGCATGCAACTGTAGAGAAGAATTTGTCTCACTTCTCTGATCCATACTCAGACCCCAATGCCATGACTCTCCGGAGCTACCAAAGAGGTCTACAAAACCATATACAAAGGGTCCTCTGGAAGAGCCACCTTTGTTCAAAGAAGCTGCCATGTCCTTCTGAAACATCAGGCCATTGTCATCCTTGGTCAAGCATGGCACCTTCAGAAAAAGGGCAGGACAAAACCACTCAATATGGTTTAAAATAACAACAAAACTGTCCGCAAGTTTTCCACACTAGTGTCATCATCAACATTAAAATTGGTGAAATAAACGGAAATCATCCAATCAAAAGTTTAACCAGACCTAGGTCCGCAAAGAGCAGACATTAAGACACAAAAAGTAGTCATTAAAGGTACAAGAATGCACACCAAAAGAATACTTGTTTATCAACAAATTACACACTAGCAGTAACAGATCAAATAAGGAAAAACCTGATGCTAGATGATCTCCAAAAGCTGCTTACCAGATTTTAACTGTGTATGTAGGTTTTGCCTACCCCTCAAGTAAGGAAGAGTTACGTAGACCATTCAAACTCATATAAGTCATCTATGAACTGTCAAAAACTATCAGAGAGGATGATGAGCATTAACCACTTCAATTCAACTCCATTAGGCCCACAATCTTCCTATGTTGACAATTTTACTCTCACCTCCATAAGAAGGGCCATGGCAACTGTGGCATTATAAATTTTTGGTAAAAAGGAGACAATATAGCATATTTTATGAGATACAATCCATTGGATCTTTCATGTATTCAATTTAAATTAACGTTAAATTCAGTTTAGGGATTATTTGTCCCTCAATGAGCAAAGAAGGATGACAGTTGACAAGGTTTATTTGAGAAAAATACCAAGTGAAACTTACAGAGAAAAACATCAAGAGAGAGACTATACAAAGACCATAACAGGTTCAAAATTCCAAAAATGCAGAACTTACGAAAACAATATGCTTGCTCAAGGGGAACAATATTCTTAGTAAAATTTGAAAGTTCTATTATATAATTACTTGAAAGAAAGAAAAAATCATTAAACTAGATTGCTTAAATATTTCTTAACTAACACAAACGAAGTTGCTAAAGAAAATGGAAACTTCATCCAAATTAAAAACTTAGAGCTTCAGAACAAATATATAGTTTTATACAACCTATGCAACCTGATTCATGAAATATGTTTAGTCCAAATAGGCACAAAAACAGAAAGTTCTTTGAATCTATAAATCTACAGAGAGAAAATATTATTTAGTTTACATTGTGGTACAAAACCTCAAATTTATTAGCTCATTGAACTCATTAGCAAGTTCCAGGCATTTATTGTGGAGATGTGACTGTAATCTGTACCTAGATAACTGAAGAGTGGACAGGCGTCCTCCATAATTTGATCTTAAACAATTTTGCCAAAATTTGACCAATCTCAACATAGTTTAAAAATAATTATACAAAAACATGTTTTCCTCAAGCACTGTCTTTTAACTCAAAATTTCGATAAGGAAACCAAAGCATTAACTGAAACAGAAACTTCCATTTTGGAAACATGAATGGATCCATTCGTGCATATCTCCGTGTCAAGTATTTCCGATCGCTTGTCTATGGGTTTTATATAGGCCTTGTATATATATATATATATATATATATATATATGTGTCTCCCTCCACCAAAAGACTAAAATTTTTTAGTTGAACTTTCTATCATGGTAGTAGAAGCAATACCTTTCATCCAAAAAGTGAGTGATTTTTGCATCAACTGTTTCCATGTACAAGATGCCATAATAGTGATAAAATCTTGCGTTCAACGACAATGACACGTGCTATGAGGACCAGGTCTTCCTAATTATTTGGGAAAAATTTCAAAAAAATGGCCTAAGTGAACATTGTTTCAAATGAGAGCCTGAAGTGCCCTCATTGTGTCAAAAAAGGGCATGAAGTGCACATTGTTTCAAATAAGGGCTGAAGTGACTATATTAGTCTCAAAAAAGGGCCTGAGTCACTTTAGTTAGGGGCATTTTGGTCATTTACTATTTTATTTTATTTTTCCTTTTTCTTTTTTCAAGAGATTTTGAAAAAAAACAAAAGTAAAAAAAAAAAAATTGGAACACAAGCGGGAGGTCAGTCCTCCCGCCTGTGGCCACCGCCCCACCACCGGTGGGGCGGCGGTTATGGCCGTCGGGGTCGTCGGCGCCTCGGCGAGGGCTGGCGACCCCACCGACCAAAGTCGAGGGCCCTGAGCCGAGAGAGGGCCGCCAACCCTCACCCAGATCTGGGAGAGGGTCGCGGCCCTCGCCTGTGGTCGGCGGGGTCGCAGACCCTCACCGAGGCGCCGGCGACCCCAACGGCCATCGCCGCCGCCCCACCAGCTATGGGGCGGCGGCCATACGCCGGAGGTAGACCTCCCGCCTGTGATTTTGCTTCTTTTTTTTTTTACTTTTTGTTTTTCTTTTTTTAAAATTTAATGTAACAAAAAATTAGATTAAATTTACATTTTGACAAAAGTGCCCTTGATCGGCAGGAAAATTTGGCCAACCGACGAGGTCAGGCCCTTATTTGAAACAACTATAGCCACTTCAGGCCCTTCTTTGAGACAATGATGGCACTTCAGGCCCTTATTTGAGAAAATGAGAGCACTTGGGCCCTTTTTTGGAATTTTCCCTAATTATTTTCATGAGTTCTCCCTAATAAAGAGTTTGTTTTTGCACAAATCCCAATAAAGTTATTAGTCTTCCAATGATAGCCTTAAATCATATAAAAGTTTAAAAAGGAAACAGCATATTAAGGGTGCGCAGACTCTGTTATATAGCTACAGCCATCACTCTAATGAAGCATTCTTTCCCACCTTCCACGAACATCAAATATTATCCCCTCCTTAGACACTACAAGAAAAAAAGTGGATTTATGTTCAAATAAAGGTTTAAGGCTGCATATGCTGATGAAAGCGCATAAAAACTCACTTTCACACCGTTGACAATTTAAGGGCGAAGAAAATACACTGTAATTATCATCCTGTCAAACAAGGTCCCTGCCGTACAACAAATTGTTCTTTCAAAAAGAGGTCAGAAGAGGATGAAAACGACGGATCAAACTAACTGCAGAAAACGGACCTCACAAAAATGATAATTCCACCATAGCTGTACTAAAATCATGAACTGCACTACATCAAATGAGTCTTCAAGCATACCGATTTGTGTGCTTGGCTCATTGGGACAATCTCAGACAGAAACTCTTGAGCAGCCTCCACCAAATTGAAAATCATTACACGCCCTTCACGAGCATTAGAATTTGCCTGAATACAAAAGGGAGTGATGATTAAGAAAATGCATCGTATTCAAAGTCTCCACATGCTGAACATGACGTAATGCAAAGTGTAGTCATGTTATAGACCGGCAGAGTAGAAGTCTTGCATTTTTCTCTATTCCTTTATAATTATAAACACTTCCTCAGACACTGCCCTATAATTTCATCCATGTAATCAGGCAAAAATGACCCCAAATGGTATTCAACTGAAAGACATTAACAATATATAACCCCAGTTTTAGCTGCTCTATCGCTAGTACATCCATGCTACTTGCATACGCACATGCTTCAAATTTCTGCACAAAAAGATAACACTCTTGAAATATTGGCATAATATGTCCAGTGCCTGTTTCATCTCAACTGAAATAAATTTGACAATGTCCGGGAAGGGCATATGACAAGCCTGCAAAGCTCGCCGGAAGACTAACAAAGATAACATATACCTAATCAAGATGCTCCCCCCCCCCCCCCCCCCCACTCCCTCCCCACCAACAGATCTGACTATCTACTCTAACTAAGAGCTAAAAGGGGATGATTCGTGTTTTTGTTCCTTCATTGCGTTTTCTCAATGTGATCCTCAAACTAAACTTACTTTCACTTCAGTGGTGAAACTTACAGAACTTTTCAAAGTAGGTTCCTCCCATGAAATTTTCGACCCCATTTGAATGTAAAGGGAGTTGTGAGTCCCACTTTTTCTTTCAGGGATAAATTTGTTGAAAAATCACTGAATATTTTGGTATCATTAGTCAATGAATAAAATGCCGTACTCAAGATATATACAATGGTGCCATTACCTTAGTCAGACACATGGAGGAGAAACGGAAAAATTGTAGAGTTACATCAAGAATGAGCTCTAAATGATAAACTCCTCTTTTCTCTATTTACAAACAATTTCATATCCTTCAATGTATGCCTTCTGCATTATAGTGAGAGAACATCAAACCAAGTGGGAGCAAACAAAATATTGGAATTTTGGAAAGAACATTGGAATTTAACGCTTTGTTTGGTGAGGAGGAGAAGTGCGATAAATGTTAGGCGGGTGTGGAAAATGAAGTAAATTTTAGAGGGGGATCTATTTACAATTTTCCGTCATTGTCCTTCCCCTCCATGCTGGCCAAACAAACATGTGTTTTTGTCCAAGTCCACAGAAGTCGAGAGTATTTTGAGTTTTACTTGAGTAAGAGTGAAAGTTGAGACTATTCCCCTGATGAGAATCAGAGACCAGGTAGTCCCAAAAAGAGTACAGTATCGATACCTTGGATCTGTTTTGCCAAAGGATGGTGCATATGGATAAATTCTCACCCATGAGTACAAGCAAGTTGGATGAACTAGAAAAGTGCTTCTAGCATCCTTTGCAATAATTAAATGCTCCTTAAGCCCAAGGGATAATTCTATCGGACGACAACAAGCCCTTCAATGCTCCATGGCACAAAATGCTGCACAATTTAAAACACCAATATGTGCACAAAACGGAGTGCAGCAGAAATCAGAATGCTTCTTTGGATGTGCAGGCACACGATAGAAGGTAAATTAGAAACAAATCTATTTGGGGAAAGGTAGGTGAGAAGAAAGATCGACAGCAACAACAAGCTAGTCGGTTGAGACTGACAGGAACGTCATCAAGGAGAAACTAGACGGTTTGCTCATTCGAGTACACCTTGTGAAGTCCATAGACTAGTTAGCAGATACTGTCAAAATGGATTGAGAAGAATTATGCTGTACTTTCCTATTTGCAATATGGGCATGACTAATATCCGTGCTCCATCTTGAGGGGGAATATTAACAGTTCTCCAGTGGTGAACTTGTGATATTCTGTAAAGACGAGTCTCTTTTATTTAGCGGGGTGGTACCCCCTTGGTACCCTTTTAATATTCCTGTTATCGTGCTTATGTGTCAGTTGATATAGTTGTGCCTATATTCCATATACTAAATGAAAGATCCGCTTACATAAGAGAGGGAGGGTCTATGGGCTTGTTTCCACACAGCTTAGGCTTCTGGAGAAAAACGAATTGTCTAGCACCTCCCAATCAACCCCCAACCGGACAAGGAATATGGAAAGGTAAAGGAAGACCTCTTGAGAATGGTTGTTTAAAACCAAGAACCAGTTCATACCAGCTCATATAGGAGAGAAAGAAGCTTATCTGCATCAGCTTCAGATAAACCTTTCTCTGGTATGATCTGCAACTTTGGACACTTGTAAGGATACCCGGGTAAGCACCTGTATTAGAAAAGACATAAAGGGAAAGCGGAACCATAATTACCGACACCAAGAGAGATAGTGTTAACACCAAATTTAGAGGTACTGACCTCACGAAAAGAAAGGCCGACACATCCAGATCATCAAAACCCATGTCTTTTGAGTAAGGCCTGATTTATTCCAGCTAAAAATATCCATAACCATGATAGATAATCAAAACCCATGCAATTAACAGAACTCCCACTAAAAAGAAACCTGAGCTTAATAATGATCTTCGGAGGGGTTTCTGCGACTTTGCAATCTTCCTGGAATATCGCGCACCTGGACATTGCACGTTAGTAACTTCAGTGACTGCAAAATAGAAAGACAACATGCTTCGGGTGTTTGTTTGCTACAAGCCATCAACTAAGCCAACTCAATGCGCACACAATAACTAACACGAAGGAGCGTTATACTTCATAGACTCCACAAGTGGCAGAGTAGAATAAACAAGACTCGAGAGCATGTGTCGCTTTGCAGAACTTACAAACTTAAACTCTTTCAATCAGATAAATCACCATGAATATGATAACGCGATCGGCACTAAAAAGGCACGCGGGATTATTTAGGAAGCAACAGAATCAACTCACAGGGCAGTGATTTCCTCGGTGAGGAGCTCATTGTCCTCATCAGCATGCTTGTCCTTAGATGGAGTCCTCCCCTTACTCCTCTTCCCTCCTTTTTTCTTCTTCTTCGAGCTCTGACCCATTCGACCTCACTCGACCCACACTCTCCGGCAATCAATCCCCTCCTCGAAAACCAGAGCTCACGCGCCTCCGGAGCTGGATCGATGGCCAGGCCCAGCCGATCGAGCGGTGCGATCAGAAATTCGAGAATTAGCGAAGAAGATACGATGGACTCGAGCCAACGAGCGCGTCCTACACCAAGTGTTTGAAGATGCAGAGATGCGCCAAGACGATCGTGGCGGAGTCGAAGCGGAGAGGAAACAAGCGAACAGAGGGAAGCAAAAGCTGACGCAGGTGGCGCTGAATCAGTGGATTTTTTAACACAAAAATATTTGGGAAATTTCAAAAAATAGTCGAAAGTGCCTTAATTTTATCAAATAAGGTAAACTTTATTTCAAATAAATACCTAGTGCTGTCAAAAAAGGGCTTGAAGTGCATATTATTTCAAATAAAGACATGAAGTGACTATATTAGTCTCAAAAAATGGCTTGAGTCACTTTAGTTATGGGCATTTTGGTCATTTACTATTTTATTTTATTTTTCCTTTTTTATTTTTTAAGAGATTTTGAAAAGAAAAAAAAAACCGCAGGCGAGAGGGCCGACGAGAGGTCTACAAAAAAAAATTTGTTTTTTTAAAATTTTAATTTAACAAAAAAATTAGATTAAATTTACATTTTGACAAAAGTGCCCTTGATCGGCCGAAAAATTTGGCCCGCCAGCCAGCGAGGTCAGGCTCTTATTTGAAATAACTATAGCCACTTCAGGCCCTTTTTTGAGATAATGATGGCACTTCAGACCTTTATTTAAAATAAAGTCCACTCCATGCCCTTATTTGAAAAAATGAGAGTAGTTGAGGCCCTTTTTTGGAATTTTCCCAAAATATTTTATTATATAATGTAATTTCTGAAAATAAAAAATGTGCATGATTATAGTCAGATTTTTTTTTTGTCTCGTTTGTAATAAGATTTTTTGAGAAACACAGAAATTGCTTTAAAACAGTTTCTAAATTACTGGTTAGATATACACACTTTCAAAGCTATAAGTTACTTAACTAGAAATTAATAGTCATCGTTATATGTTCTTTAAACTGTATTTTCATTTCGACCAAAAAAAACTGTATTTTCATAGAATTTATTATTAATGTGAAAGAGTTATGAACTTTTTTTTTTATCAGGAGTGAAAGAGTTATGAACTGAGTTACAGATTTTTTTTTTCAATCATGAAAAGTTATGAATGAGATTGATTATATTACTTAGTATAGCTATTTACACGGTTCTCTACATGAATTTACCAATCACGTGAAGCATGTCACTTATTAGTCTACGGGTGGATGGCTTGCATGAGCTTCAAAAGCCGATTGACAAGTTTGGGCAATGTCCATATATCCCCTACTTACGTTCCGATCTTGTAGGATTGATTCGAGTCCTCTCCTTCCGATCTGGCCCATGACGGACGCGGATCACTTAATATTAGGATTTCTGTAACATGAATAACATTACTCAAATCAGACAGTCCATTTTCATTTGGACGGCCTGATTTGAGAGAGGGTTGGGATTCAAAATTTTTCAAACCCAAAAAAATTTCCCGCCCAATTTTGTTCCCTCCCCCTCAACAAATGACGTGGCTCATTATTGGCCGTTCAAATGAAAATGGACGGCCTGATTTGAGTAATGTTACTCATGTCACAGAAACCCCAATGTTAGGTGATCTGGATCCCCCATTGACACCTTTAGAAGCGCTAGGTTGATAATTTACGTTGCTTGTGTGCTTGAATTCTGAATAAACCAATAAATATGTCTTTAAAAAAGGAAAATTTTTAAATAAGGACCTGAAGTGCCTTTGTTTTTTCAAATAAAAGTTTAAATTGGACATTGTTTCAAATAAGAGCATGAGTTTGCCATATTAGTCTCAAAAAATGGCCCGAACTCACCAGCTAGTCAAGGGCATTATTGTCCTTTTTTTTTTCCTTTTTCTATTTTTTCTTTATTTTTTTTTCCTTTTTTAGTTATTTTCTTTTCTTTTCCGGTGGCTGATCTCAGGCGATGGCCAGCCACCAGTGATACACGGAGAGAGCTGGACGAGGTCACCCTCGAAAATATGCGAGGGATGGCCTTGGTTAGGCGACCCTTGTCAGCCATAGGCAATGCCGACCCTCGCTAGATCTAGGCAACGTGACCCTCGCCAGCGGCTAGCGAGGGCCTTACTCAAAGACTCGATTTTGTCGAGTGTTGCCCTAACTCTATCCAATTTGACTAACAGAAAATACTGACGTGATTTTTTTAATATTTTTTCTCTGCGTTAAGGTTGACTAAAACACTAAAACGACGTCGTTTTAATTCCAATCTTAATCTTTACGTAAAATCTTAATTAAATTAGGTTGAAAAATCCAAAATTTTCCATAAAAAAGACAAACTCAAAAAAGAGAAAAAAAAAACTAAAACTTAATAAATAAATAAATAAAAACAACCAAAAAAGAAAAGATAATACAAGCAGGAGGGTAGACCACAGTTAACCTTTACCTTTGGTTGCCGTCTCATTGCCGGTGGGACGTCGGCGATGGCCAACGGCTCTCCCCCAGATTGGGGCGAGGGTTGGGGTCGCCGACCAGAGGCGAGGCACCGGTGACCCCGTCGACCGCCCTCCTACCTATTTGAAGAGTGCAATAGTTTAATAGCCTAAATGAAAGGAATTTTAATAATCCACTGTCCACATGACGCAAATCAAGTTGCGAATTGAATCGCGAAAGCTCGGTGAATGAACGGGAGGGGAAGTCTACCATCCTAATTGGCTATCTTTGCGTCATGTGGACAGTGGATTATTAAAATTCACTGTCCACATGAACCGAAGCGTTGAAGTTAAATTTCTAAGAAAAATAAGTCTCTGTTGCATGCGCTTGACAAAGACAACCCGAAAAGCTCTCTAGCCTTCATCTTCGCCGCCCCTTCACCGCCGGGCAACAGTCGTGCGCCGTCGGAGGTTAGCTTTTGGATCTACCGTCTCCGCCATCTCTTCCTCTGACAACCAGGTTTCGCCTCTGAAGCTCGCTCTCTCTCTCAATTGCATGCAGAGAGTATTGTTCCTCCCCTAGGATTTTCATGCATCGGCACATAGTATATCAGTCCATCTTCGACAAATTCGGCTTCATTGCTCTAGAATTGGAAGAGGGCTTGGCTCGATTTGACGAATTTTTGAGTGTGCGAAACCTGCGTCGGGAATGTTTTGGGGTTGGACAGTGAGCGACGTGTTCGATGCTTCTTCCGTTGGCTCTGAATGTTTTAGGTTCAGCAGTTGTGTCCTTTATGCGTTTGGATAAATTGGCTTGTTGATTTGGTGGGAGGCAACACACAAGTATGACAGATTGGTGGGTTTGAAGTGAATCCTATTCTTTTCCTCTAGATTATTCAGGATCAGGTGGTTCCTTCGTTTTGTTGCCAGGGTCTTTAAATCAGATAAGAACTGCATTTCTCTTTTACTGATTGATTAGCTATCAACTTTATGAGGCCGTCTCTTACCGGATTCACCAAGGGTTCCTGCTAGTAGTAGTTCTTAATTTCTGCAATGGTGGCTTTTCCCTGAATTTGATTGCTTTTTAGAGATGTGAAAGAGATTGGGGTTTACATGTTCATTCTCGTGTTATGTGCTCGTGTCTGAACTATTCTCCGTGTTCTAGGTGCAAGCTTTTCGTGCAAAACTTATCTTGTGTATTTATGTTGGCTAGCGCCAAATCATCTCCCCATGCCAAACAGTAGCAGCATTTGCGTCGTTACAAGTGGCGTTCTGATCAGATAATGTGCAGCAGCAGCAGCATCGTATGAGTTTGGAAAGGTGCCCAGAAGGTCCATGTGCTGCTGCTGCGCATCACATTATCATTGTCTTGATAGCAGCAGTGTTGTTGCTGTACATGTACTTTCTAACAAATTAAAAATGTAGGAGTTGGTTTTTCTTAGCACATCCTACATTCATTGCGTGTAGTTGGTAATCATACACGACAAAACCAAATCATCTCGCGCGCCAAATGAGTAGCACATGCATCTTTACAAGTGGTGTTTTGGTGCTGTGTAGCTCATACACTCCCTGCATCAGATGCTGTGCATAGGACTAGGTTCTGGTGAGGAGCTTTATCACCTAAGAAGAAACTGCTGTCCAGGAATGACATTGAACTTGTATACCATATCATGCACTGATGCGCCTTGTTCTTCACAAAATATGGAGCTAAAGCCAATACCTTCTGCTGATAATTCTTTAGTTTGTTGCCAACCTGTTATTGAGCTTTTGCATCGTCTGTTTAGATTGCATGGCGGGCACTGTGGAGACCGAGTATGCTGCTTTCCTGGAGAAGGTGAAACGGACTGTCTATGTCGACAACCTATCACCCCAGGTCACTGAGCCTGTCTTGAGGTCTGCTCTCGACCAGTTTGGAACAGTCAAGAGTGTTCAGTTCATCACGAACTACTCACAGCTGCAGAACATCCCAAAACATGCTCTCGTTGAGATGGAAGATGAGGAGCAGGCAACAGCGATCGTGAAGCTCGTTGCTTCTTGCCCGACGATGATACTTGGGATGCCGAGGCCTGTGAGAGCTTGTGCTGCTAAAGTGGAGATGTTTGAGGATCAGCCAGCAACGCCTGGTAGGAAAATAGAGGTCTGTTGGTTGGATCCAAATGATCCTGACTTTAAGGTAGCTCAGAAGTGGAAGCATTTTGTTAAAAGGCATGGTGCTGAAGCTCAATTTTTGCTAAAAGTAAGTTTCTTTATAAATGGTTGGTAAATAAATAGAATTTCAATCATATGGGCGATTTCACTTAATTGCTATGTACACTTGACACACCCCTTACATGGCAGAGAAACCCATTCACTCTGCGAGAACTTTTGTCCTCAGCGCTGCTTTAAGTTTTGAATTATGAATGGTATCTTACCAGGGGAATAACTTCTAGATAATCTCTTTTACCGGGTTCTACCTTCTCAGAAGCAAATGGCGGAAGAAGAGAAGCTTGCTAAGCAGCAGGAAGACAATCTTAAGGCGAACTTTGCAAAATACGAAATGATCGAGGCCATCATGGCTGATGCTACTGCGGATCGTTTAGCTCGTCATTACGGAATGAGCCTCAGGAACGAGCTGTAAATGCTAGTCTTCTCTAATTCGCCTCTTGGCCAGTAAATGACTTTGTAAAGAATAGAGGATGCTCAGTCTTCATCTATAGACTTGGAATTAGGGAGTGTTTGCTGAAGCAGCCTCAGGGCATTGAAGCTGATGCTTTTTCTGCAGATCTTTCATCTCCTTGTGTTTGGATTTTCACTTAAATGGTGGTTGCCGTTGGTGCTACTCGAACAGTGATGCAGGATGGGGTAAACGTACGAGAATTGTTATTGCTAAATTTCAATTAGCCTAGAATAGGCAGTATCACTTAAGACTTAGGTGATATGTATATCGATAAGATTTAGTTTCAGATGAAATATCGTCCTGATGAATAAGGACCACAATGACAATACATCCATAGCTGAGGAGTGTGTTGGACACGATACTGAGAAAAAAACCTTAAAACAAGAACCTATAAGGACATATGATGTAATTCTTCGAAAGTCTGACTATGCTAATAATAAATAATTTCCAATAAATCCCTCGTTCATGAATTAATTTACTAATATCATAGATTAAATAAGACGCGAGTCGAGACCACGACGGATGACCCAATAAGACGATGAAAAGTGGCTATTCCTTTCTAAAGAGGACAGCCGAAAAATTTGTTGATGAATTGTCAATTTCAAGTTAGATAGATTATTTTTGTTAATTTCTCCCAACGGAAAGTTAATCTAACTCTTCCCACGATTGTATATTGGGTTTCGGATTATGCAGATTTGAGATAGTGGGTTCGGCTTAGTTCCATAAGGCGACTAATGATCCATTATGTGGACTGTTGGTGAACTAGCTTGGGGGTGTCCTCATACGTTGAAATTTGACCGTCTGCATCCGTGTTTTGCGCCACAGGTCAGACTTTGGTCTGAAACCACCCTCCCCAGGTAATAAGTTAAAAGCAGACATGTGCACTCTTCTTCTTGACAATCCCGTGCATAAAAGTGAGAAAGAATGTATCTTTTCGTGATCCACAGCGTGAATGTTCCGATTTTTCGATAGGTGAAGTGATTGAGTCGATATTGTATGACGAAGCCGAAACAATAATTTCACTTTTTTTTTTTCGGAAAATGCACATTATATGCTCACTTGGGTGCGCATGACAACGCTTCTGAAATAGAAATCCGTTTAATAACGTAATTTCTGGAGCAGAAATTCGTTTAGTTGCACAACTTCATTTTTCTACTTCTGGAGCATTTTTTTTGCTCCAGAAGTAGTTTTGAAGCCACTTAAAAAAGCCAATCCAGAAACTTCACCGCCGTATCGAAGCTGCTCAGGCGTTCGTGGCAGCAGCAGAAAGATGGAGAATGAGAAAGGAAAGGCGGGAAGGAAAAGGGAAAAAGATTGGGTATATTTTAGTGCAGCTCGTTGCATCGATATGCAATCTTTTGTTTCCTTTCTTCGGAACATCAATGAGGGCTGATGCTTATTACCGAGTTTAAGATGAGCATAAAAGAACTTCATCCTGTGTGGTTCTGCTACATGTCATATGCTGTGGATGACTAGGAATCAAACCATCTTCTACGAGCATTTCCCGCTGGGTAATGACATTCAATGCTCAATCTGATCTATGTTTAGGACTGAGATCCGAGCTCGACGATCCCGGAACTGCTCGAGTTTCAGCAAAATCCAATGAACACTTCTTAGCAACTAGCAAGCTGAGTCTTAAGCTTGATGGTGATAGCTTATCTGTTATCGAGTCTCTGATCAATCTGGAAACACCTCCTGCTTGGAAGTGGAGATTCTTGAACTCAGTCAAATCGAGAAGCTCTTGGCAAGATCAAATGCTGGGGACTCAGTTACTCCATGATCAGCTAACTCTCATCTCGCAATATCTTAAGGTGGGTGTATTAATGATACCAAATAGTGGCTTCAAAACTACTTTGCCTTCTATCTCTAGCTCGCCGACCTCATCGATATCCACTCCATTCACCTCCTCACGGCCTCCCTCATCCAGCACCCAGCCATCTTTTCCAGGGACGACAGTACCACCGCCCTCCAGCTCGTCAAACCCACTCAGCGCCTTTCCCTCAGCTGCTGGTCAACCATCCACTCCAATATCTTTGTCAATCAGCACTTCTGGTTCTGGCTTACGTACAACTGCACTCCCACCACTTCATCACTAATAACACAATCTCCTAACCCAACAACAGCAATCAGTAATTCCTCTCCATCATTCTCAAATCCATGGGGTTCCCCCTCTTTGATGTACGACTTCTAGAGTTTAATCTCTATAATCTCACCATGCTGCCAGTAAAACCTTGACAACGATGTTCCATATTATACTGCTATGACCGAGGGCCACGAGCAATGCGCCTTGTGGTGCCTTGCAAGTTGAGTGAAAATCACTAGTTGACAGGCGCACAGGACAAATCTTACATTGCACAGTACCAAGTACTAAAAGAGTATGCATAGGAGTGCATCCACGAGAAGTACAGTACATTTACTATTCACGATTAAATCATATGTTATGTTTAGTACATGCTCATGCCTCCATAGTTTCTTATCTTTGCCAAGTTGCTCTATTCCCCAAGTAATTTTATTTTATAACATGTCTTGTAAGCACATCATGCCTCATGTGTACTGATTAGTAATAACAGAACCACCATTTGATAATGAATTTGTGGTGTGAACTTTAGCTGAGATGGAATAATTTCACTAGCAAAATCCTCGTACTCTTCTGATTTAAGATAGCAAATTCTCAAATTAACTGTGTTTGAACAGCTGGAAATATTAGAACAAATCAGAAGCACACTTCACTTCCAATAATTTAACTTGACCATCAGTGCTTATGAACCCATTAAAAAATAACCCCCAAAAGGGCAATCCCTTCTTGAAACTCCTACCCTTGAAATATACTCAAGTGTTCGACCTATTGACTAGTGTCGTAAAACATTTCCAGTTCTATTAGCAGACCACGCATAGCTCATTGCAGGTGAAGATTTACTGGCAAATTTTAATTCAACAACTCTCAAGTCTCAACTGCTGCAAGCTTATCAATCATGACACTGAGAGAACAGAAATAAAAAAAAATTATTTAATCTTAGCATCAGCAAAATAATCCAGCTTCATATATAAACAGAATCGGTTGAAACACTTGAATCACATCTCTTAAACAGAGAGACATTATTAATATCGAGGACCATGACTTTTGTTGGTTTCTACAAATATTAGATGGGTGCAAAAGATCTGAAAGATCTTAATTGATGATCAGACTTATATCACCTTTTTTACACTAGCAAGAAAAGAGGTGTAACAACTTTGATTCTACCTGATAATTGCAAGACGAGAAAAGCTTATGAAAGAGCTATTTCTATAGTATGGCCAATAAACCATTTGGCAAAATAGGTAGGTATTGCATGCTTACATGACATCTAAAAAGATATATGCACAAAAAGATATTGCATGCCATGCCATGCTGCTGTCTGGCATTCTCCAGGTTGCGTGCAATTTCCTAGCATCCTTCTTTGTGTGCCCCAGAAAATTAAGTTCAGAATTTGAGGAATCTGACATGGAAGTTTGGCAATATTACATACCATTAAGTGCATAGAATTGGTATACGAATCAACAAAATATTCAAAACTTCAAATAGCTCAGAGATAGAGAATTTATGAGAAAGGTCTTGTCAATGAGTGCCACCGGGACACTTGTTAACTAGACCTAATAAAGAAGTATTTTCATCTCCAATGCATTGATTACACAAAACACAACAAAACCACTGATTTAGAAATAACAAATTTTCTTTATTGAGATAGACACTTGTCAACAAAATCCTTATAAGAATGGGAGTTCAGTAAATACCTCTTATTAGCCACCTATATGTATCATTGGCCTATTTGCAGTTTTCGCAATGTCAAACATTCCAGCATGCGCAGCTTTCTTTTTCTTGACCTAAGGCAAGGAAGTGTGCGACGTTGATCAGAAGCCAGTAGCATGGAACTAATTTAAACAAAGCAACACAACCTTCTATGGTCCATCATGTCTCAAATAAAAAATAGAAGAACGGAAAACTGTCCGCTTATGCAAATATGCAAATAGTCTAGAACAGTAAAGACCATGGAATCATTAGAAGCAAACTGTGTACCGCTGCACTAATTATTTCCCTGAGCTCGTCTTCCTCAGCACCAGCACGAAGGGGATCTCTTAAGCTAACCTGCAGACAGCAAATAAGTGCAAAAAGATAGTAAATATCGGTTGGAAGGTATAATCTCTAAGACGCTTAATGCCTAATTTGACAGCATAGTGTGTGTTCTTGTTTCGTTTCTTTTTTTTTTTAGAGGAGGGGGGCATTAACTATGAATTGACACAATAAAAAAAGGATCTCACAACCGTGGAGCCATCTCAACGTACATCTTAACGCATAACGTGATAAAGAAGAAAATTTTTTAGAAAGACATTAGACTAAACTCCCACGAGCTAAAATGAATGCCACGTGTGATTATAACAAAATTTAACAAGCGGGAGACGCAATTCACCTCTGAGGGCCCAAATAAGCATACTTTGAAGTTCCCATCCGCTAAAAGTCGCAGTCTATTGCAACCAGCACAAAAATGCTCAGTCATTGACGTGATGAAAGAAACCGTACCGTGATGCCCATCTATCCTGTAGTTCTTCGCTGTTTCTGAAGGGTGATCCTGAATTCTCTGAAGGCCTTGATATTTTGCAACCTGTTCAGAGGGACAACATACTTAGAGCCTGTCTGAGAGGCCAAATGAAAATTCACGTGCAGTATCACCTGTATTTTACCTTACCACTTTATCTAGCATTTCATAGTATGACACTAGTTTCTTCACATTCCAAACGTTTCCATCGAAAGGCATGAACTCAATAAATCGCACATTAATTGGTCTACTTCGAGTCAACTCCACAAAATCGCATATCTCATCATCATTGATGCCGCGCATAACAACGCAGTTCACCTGGAGTAAACAAATGGACTAGTCAAAAAGCCAAATAAACTTAGTGGTGTACTAAATAGCATGATAAAGCGTGGGGAAAACATATGCTAACAATCGTCGAATTTCAAATTTTATTCAATGAACTGAGCTGGAGAAGATGCATACTTTCACAGGATTGTAGCCAAGACCAACAGCAGCATTGATAGATTCCAAGACCTTCTCATGCCCCTTGCGCCTGGTCAAGAATTCAAATTTGGCTGGCACCAGCGTATCCAAGCTGATATTGATAGAATTGAGGCCAAAATCTTTAAGCTTGGGAAGTTTCCTGGCAAGAGTGATTCCATTGGTTGTCATAGCTAGTGTCTTTAACCCTTTAAGACTAGACAACCGCAAGCATATGTCTTCGATATCTTTCCTGATGGTCGGCTCTCCCCCAGTCAATCGAATCTTGTTGACCCCAGAGGTAACAAACAGGTTTGCTAAACTGACGATCTCATTCGGTGAAAGAAGCTGAGAGCTTGGAGTAAGTTCTACACCTTCTGCTGGCATACAGTATTGACACCTCAGATTGCAACGCTCCGTTAATGAGATCCTCAAGTAAGTGTGGAGTCTTCCGAAAGAATCGATCAACATATCCGTAGGGGAGCTCTCTTTCGAAGGATCCTCAGACAGCTTAGCACAGGTCGTATACATCGACGTGTCATAATGATACAATGATTCTCCCGTCTTACAACTACTGGGCAAGTATGAACCAACCTCATAGCCAACCTGTTCAACAAATAAAAATTATTCTTATGTAATGTTAAGAATGAATGAACCCCGTTTCCGATCGTGCGTTACCGCCTAAATCTTGAGAAAATGCTCTGCAGCAAATCTCGATCACGAAAAACAAGAGGATGATGTCCTCCTCGCTTCATTAATACGTAGCTCCAAAAAAAAAAAATCATGGCAGTCGTAACGGAACTTTATCAAATGTCTTCCATCACACGACGTGCCCAAGAAATTTATCCAACAAGCTCATCAAACCCCAGAAAAGTTGAACATCAAAAGCTAGAATTTGAACATCAAACTCATCACCAACGACAGCAGACGAAATGGTCGATAACAAAGACAGCACAGAAGGCGGAAAAGAAGAGGCGGCGGGAATCTCACAGCGCGAGAACGCAAGCCGCGGAGAGCCGACACGCTCTTGGAGAAGAGCACCATTTCGCCTCGACGACGACCGGCCAGAGCGTGGTCAACCGACCAATAACCTGAAAAAACGACATTCGAGCGTCAAATTCACGAGACGGAGAGCCGCCGCAGGGTTCCGGAGCTCGTACCCGAGATATAATCGCAACAAGGCGAACGCTGCTGGTTCGGAACCGATCACGCTAGGAACGATTGAATCGCCATGAACGACCTGGATTGGAATGGTTTGACCGGCCGACCGACCTTGTGGGGGATTCTTATGGCTGGCTCTTGGCTACTGCGGACATGTGGAATTTGGATTTGGATTTGGATTCATCAACCGCGCGTCGATTCTCATCTTGGGTCATCCTTCGACGGGACCTCGCCACGTGTAATTCTCTCTCCGCAAAAAGATCTTGACCGTCGATTGTATAGCACTGTGTATGCGATTCACATACAAATGATCCCTATATTATGGCATAACTTGGAATACGATTCATGAACTTTTAATTTATTTAATGTGACCCATGAACTTTTGATACATATTTATTGTAATTTCTAAACTATATGAAAATGTTCAATATAGTCATTTTATTAATTTAAAATCATGGACAATATTGAATATTTTCACATAGTTCATGGATTAAATTAAACATATATCAGAAGTTCAGGGATCACATTGCACATTAAGGGCCTATTTGGTTCAGCTTTGGGAAAATATCATTGGGAAAATGTAAATACCTTTGGGCTAAAGGGGATTTTTGAAATGCAAATAGTATTTGGTAAAGTGTATTTTAAAAACACATTGCAAAGCAACTTTGACGTAAATGTCATTTTGTAAAAAATAGCATTTGTAAATAATTCATTTTTTAATTGTTTTGTTTTTTAATTACTTTCTTTAAATTTTTTTCTCTTTATTTTTCCTTATTCCTTCTTTAATTTCTTCTCAACCTGTCACCGGGCACGACGACGGCTGGCGACCGGCCACAGGCCAGGTTGCGGCGCCGAGGCTCGCGTAGTAGAGCCTGGAGCTCGCCGGCCCACGTGTTATGGCCGATCGTTGGGCAGCTGCCGTCACCGAGGTTCACGATCGGCGGAGAAAGGAGCAGCATGCGAAAGAAGGAGGAAGAAAAAATAAAATAAAATAAAGAAGAAAATAAAAAGATAAAAAAAAAAAATTGTAGTTGCATTTCGGAAATGCAACTTTTCAAAGTACCTCCGGAGCTACTTTGGGCTGAAGGCATTTAGGGGGGTCTTTGGAAATGCAATCGCATTTCCCCAAAGTTGGAGAAAAAACGAACCAAACGCTATTTGCATTTGGCCAATAGACTTTAGAGCCCTAAAGACCCTTTCAAATGTTGAACCAAACAGGTCCTAATCTAAGGTTCAATGACCATATTAAACAAATTAAAAATTCAGAGATTACATTACACATTTAGCCAAAACTCAGGGACTAATTGTGTCATTTTTCCAATATGATACGTGTCCAAACAAGAACTCCGTTTAGCTCTATTACCCGCGCACTCGGTCAACTAGCTATCTATATCAAAGGTTAGATTGATCGGGCTTGCTCAAAATTTCATGTCCAACTTTTCCCAATTGGTGGGACCAATCATAATTCTTCTTCTTCACACGAATCACGCCAGGCCAGATGGTTTAGTACCACCCCAAGAAAATAAAGGGAAATAAACCGATGCAAGATGGAAATTCTGAATTAGACAAAAAGAAATTAAAAAAAACAAAAAGAAATGAGTAGGCTTGCTATGGAAAACCGGGTGGGGTATTTCCAAGCCCGCCCAATTAACATATTTGGGCTTGATGGGCTTGGGCTTCTTGGGCAATCCATTATTAGGTCTATGCCCCGTATAAACGAAGAAACTCTTGTTTTTTTTTTTTTTGGGAATTACCCAAAAAGTCTTAAATCTATTATAATTGTGCCAATTCAGTCTTAATTTTTTTTCAATTCAGTTATAAATATTTTGCAATTGTGTCAATTCAATCTATCCGCCCAATTTTATTTGGCCGACAACATAATATTTTATTTTTTTTCTTTCTTCCCTCTTCTTCCTCCAATCTAGATCTGGTGAGGTTGAGCCTTGCCCAGCAATGCAAGGCCATGGCTCGCCTAGCGTCGCCTTGCCCGGCGACGGCGAGGTTGCCCTTGCTGGTTGGTAGCTGGCGGCTACTGGCGAGAGGAAGAAGAGGGAAGAAAAAAAAAAGTAAAAAGGAAATAAAAAGTAAAAAAATTCAAAAAAATATTGAAATATTATGTCGCCGGATGGCGGTGCCGATCGGCATCCACATCAGCATCGGTCGACCAAAATTAGTCGGATAGACTGAATTGACACAATTGTAAAAGATTTAGACTGAATCGGCAAAAAAATATTTAGGATTGAATGACACAATTGCAATATGTTTATGATTTTTTTAATTATATTTTTTCCTATTTTTTGGGATTTATTGACGTGGGTGAAAATGTTACTATATTTTTGTTTGAAATTGATCGATTGAACATTTTCTTAGTATTTACCTAGTATTTATTTGGAGAGAATTTTATATGCTTAATAAATAAGAGAGAACTTAAAATCCCTAAATATAGTTATTCTCAGAAAAAGAATTATTGACATGGACACTCACATTCGACCTCGAACCTTCCTCGTATTTTCAGAGAATTTTCCTAACTTGTAAAGAGCTCGAGAGAAAATTATCGGGTAATTTTTCATTCCATAATAAGTACAATAATGACAATAAATAATTTGCTTTAGTCACGTTTAGAGTTCAGCACAAACCTTAAACCCAAAAGAGAGAGAGAGAGAGAGAGAGAGAGCGCGCCCAGCACGTGACGCGAGGGAGTCTTCCTCCTTCCTTGAGCTACAGCTGCTAGGGTTTCGTCTTGCATCAGTTTTTGCCATCTCTTCATTGCCCATCTCCTCTTCTTCTCCTTCCTTCCTTCCTTCTCCCAGCAACGGGATCGCTGGAGGACGCCACGTCCGGCGGTCCAGATCGCGGGCTCACGAGCGATTTCGGTAACCCTAGGTTGCGGCGTGTCCCGTTGGTTGGTGCCGCAAGGTTTAGTGCTCATCAATGTCGTCTTTCCATGGGAGTGTGTAGTAATTAAGACATAGCAGGTAGCAACTGGCTATGTATCCCAAGCGGTCCAGTCAAGGGGATGTACCTGTCCCGAGGCCTGTGCGCACCAGCGATAGGCTTCGGAGGAGGCCGAAGATTTATGGCCGCACCTACTTCTACTACAATCCGTCCATCATCCGCACCAAGAAGAGCAAGACCAAGACGAGGACGGCGGCTTCTCAGATTGCGAGATTGCTGCGTCCGGGGACTCGGTCCGACCGAACCCCTAATTCCACGGTAGGTGCTTTCTCTCGCAGTCATGCGACTTGGAATGTTGGCTGGTTCATCACTAGTGCGCGCGGAGGAACTTGATTGGTCTGCAGATTGAGATTGATACACATGCCACATTGCACGCACATTTTTATGTCTTCTCATATGTACTTACGTAATGCATGTTTTGTACCTTATCCTTATTTGCATGGATTGTGTGCGTTGCCGAATGACATCTGACTGCGTCCCCCCTTTTTCCCACTTTCCTTTGGAGTAAGACTGAATTAAGTTAAGAAGTAATAGTATGTCGTATGTTCCATAGTCAATGGCGACCAACCTCCGGCGTTCTTCCAGGAAGAGGGTCTCAGTTCATTTTGATGGCTATACAGACAGTTCTGGCATGGAGGACGAAGACCTGATGGTGAGTTGACTCTTTCTTTTGAATCAACATGGTATCATAAAAATTGGGAATCATCTTGTGGTAGCTGGATGTCAAACTTTTCGTGTCAGCAGTAGTCCTAGTTTAATTAGTATATGGTCCTGAAGTTTAGTAACCTTTTTCTCAGATAAAGAGTTATAGATCTTCAAGGAGACGAATAGATAATAATGCAAGTCACGACGAGCTATCAACTCCACAACGTAGAAAAATTGTGCAGAAGAGATCAGCGCCTCGTCGTGAAGGCTTGCGGCCACGTCATTCAAATGCCATTGCAGGAGAAAATAATTTGCATTCGGATGATGAAGAACAGGGTACATCTGATGAGAAGGCTGACCAAGATGGAGCTGAAAATGGCAATGGAGATGATGCTGAGAATGAGGATGAGGGGGATGGGGAGGATGAGGGTGATCGCAGGGGTGAAGGTGATGGCGAAGATGATGGAGAAGAGGATGCTGATGATGACGAGGTTGAAGATGAACAGGAGGGTCGGAGAAGGTACGATCTTCGTAACCGTGCGGAAGTGCGAAGACTTTCTATGGATGCTGGGAAGCAAAGACCAAGATCTCCAAGAAGAATATTGCATCAAGGAATGGGGAATAAGGTCAGTAGAGATGTTCGAAAGGGTACCTCTCGGGTTCATAAACGGCACCGTATTGGAAGGGCCGAAGATTCCGACGATTCACTTCTTGTAGATGAGCTAGATCAAGGACCCGCAATTCCCTGGGGACGAGGTGGAAACCGCTCAGGAGCTCCTTGGCTCTTTGGGGGACTAGATATGCATGGCACAACAGCCTGGGGATTGAATGTTGCTGCATCTGGTTGGGGTCATCAGGGTGATGCCCTTGCTGCCTTGACTAGTGGGATCCAAACTGCCGGCCCTAGTTCTAAGGGTGGGGCAGATATACAGCCTTTACAGGTCGATGATAGTGTGAGTTTTGATGATATTGGTGGCCTCTCTGAGTATATTGATGCTCTGAAGGAAATGGTCTTCTTTCCCTTACTATATCCTGATTTCTTTGCAAGTTATCACATAACTCCACCCAGAGGAGTGTTGTTGTGTGGTCCACCTGGCACAGGGAAAACGCTGATTGCAAGGGCGTTAGCTTGTGCTGCTTCAAGGGCTGGTCAGAAAGTCAGCTTTTATATGCGGAAGGGTGCTGATGTGCTTAGCAAGTGGGTTGGTGAGGCTGAGAGACAGTTAAAGCTGCTTTTCGAGGAAGCGCAACGGAACCAACCTTCCATTATATTCTTTGATGAAATAGATGGTCTTGCGCCTGTACGGTCTAGCAAGCAAGAACAAATTCACAATTCCATTGTGTCGACTTTGCTTGCCTTGATGGATGGCCTTGATTCTCGTGGGCAAGTTGTTCTGATTGGAGCTACCAACAGGATTGATGCCATTGACGGGGCTCTTCGACGGCCTGGACGATTTGATCGTGAATTTAACTTTCCTCTGCCGGGTTGTGAGGCACGTGCAGAAATATTAGACATACACACTCGCAAGTGGAAGAAACCTCCATCAGAGGAGCTGAGGCAGGAACTTGCGGCTAGTTGTGTCGGATATTGCGGTGCGGACTTGAAGGCTTTGTGCACTGAAGCTGCCATACGCGCCTTCCGTGAAAGATATCCTCAAGTTTACACCAGCGACGATAAATTTTTGATAGATGTTGATTCTGTCATGGTTGAAAAAGATCACTTTATTGAAGCCATGTCGACAATTACACCCGCTGCTCATAGAGGCTCCATAGTGCAGTCTAGACCATTGTCCTCAGCAGTTGCACCATGCCTAAAGAGACACCTGCAGAAAGCCATGGCCTGCATCTCTGATATTTTTTCTCGTCTAGCAGTTTCGTCCGATTTAACCAAGCTTTCTATGCTATCGTATGGTTCTGCAATCCCTTTAGTGTATAGACCTCGGCTACTGCTGTGTGGTAATGAAGGCGTTGGGCTGGTAATTTGCTTGGAACCACTTGATTTGAATAGTTTGTTTCTGCGAGTATTAGACTAAGTAAACTTACTGCTTTAGTCTGACAGGATCATCTCGGGCCTGCAATATTGCATGAACTGGAGAAGTTCCCGGTACATTCTCTTGGACTTCCGTCTCTTCTTTCAGATCCTAGCGCGAAGACTCCTGAAGAAGCATTGGTTCATATATTTGGTGAAGCCAGGAGAACTACCCCATCAATACTCTATTTACCTCAATTCCATCTTTGGTGGGAAACAGTGAGTGCATATGCATTTGTAGCTTATACCTTTTGATGTAACAACTGACCCTTCTCGAGATTCAATGTGAATCGTTTGTTTGTGTATACTAGATACAGCATTTTTGGTTTATGTTCTTCTGCCAATGATTTTGGTCGGTTAATTTTTGCAGGCACATGATCAGTTGAGGGCTGTCCTACTGACTCTCCTGGAGGAATTGCCATCAGACTTGCCTGTATTGTTGATTGGAGTATCACTAGAAGCACCTGACCAGCTTGATAAGGATGTCACTTCAATTTTCCCTCCGCGTGCCATGTATGTGTTGCTTATAAGCCGGCAATAGTTATGATACATTGAGTTAGTTTGTACGAGATCACCTGTGCATATAGGCAAGTCATTTGTTTATATGCATTGCTGTAAGATAGAGTTATATGTTTAAATTTTTTTTTTATCAGCTATGAAGTGGAGAGACCATCCGTTGAAGATAGAGATTCCTTTTTTGACAATTTAATTGAAGCTGCCTTGTCAGTCTCTTCTGATGTTATCACAAAAGATTACCCAAGATCTGTGTCTCTTCCCGATCTTCCCAAGGCACCTAAAATAGCAACTGGCCCAAAGGCCTCTGAACTGAAATCTAAGTTTGAGGCTGAGCAGCATGCACTTCGACGACTGCGCATGTGCCTTAGAGATGTTTGCAACAGGTATACTGATCTGAGGCTTTACTCCACAATTTATTTTTTCCTTTTGGGGTAAGTTCTTCCTGGAGAATGTTGGGCTGATTGATGGATTATCTGGAGTCGGACCATGGGGTTTATTTTGTTGATCAACGCGAATTCATGCTTATGGTGGCTGTGGGCAATAAAATGAAAATCCTGGATAGTGGGCATTTTTTAGTAAGATGTACATGATGTTCCGGAAGTGAAGGAGCTAGTGGTTTTAAGCGACAGACAATTCACAGAAGAGATTCGCTAATTTCCCTGACATTGCTGTGTGGTGGATTGCAGGATTCTGTATGACAAAAGATTTAGTGTCTTTCATTATCCAGTGACAGATGAAGATGCTCCAAATTATCGCTCAATCATTCAGAACCCGATGGACGTATCCACTTTACTGCAGCGTGTTGACTCTGGACAGTACATTACATGTTTAGCATTCCTGCAGGATATGGATCTAATTGTTACTAACGCAAAAGTATGTCTCTTGATATGTATCTCTCAGAATGTTCTCGTCCTTGTATCAATTCTTAATTGAAGCATTTCCCTGGGTAATTTGCGGATAGCTGCGGATAGCAAACTGCATAGGATGGAGATATTTGATTTTGTTGCTATATTCCATAGCTGTCTGAAGAGGATATATATTGTGGTGTGCATATATGATAAGACTGAGAGAGATACGAACATGTACTAATAAAGAATCATAACTTCACCTTAATTTCTGTATTTACCACCTTATTCCACTGATTAGCTTTGCCTGCTTGCTACCAAATCATAGAACTTCGAGAGAAGACGAAAGAGAATGAGCTCATGCTTGATTTATGATAAGATTAGATGCTCTGACGAAACTGAAAGAATTTTGCTTTGCTCGTTTCAAATGCGCCTTATGTCATTTGATTTTCTTATGAATTTGTGAATTTATCACTGTTGGTGCTGCCTCCTTGTGACCCTGCAAACTTAAATTGATCTAATTGGCAATTTCTACACGATCATTAATGTTGTCTTTAATATTATTGACCGGTGTTGCACTCTCCTCTAATATATACTGTAATAAATGATGATTGCGCGTGTGTTACACATATTTCTGATCTCTCTTAAAAATGTGGTGCCTATCTTGGAGTTTGCCTTTATTAGAGATTCTACACAATGATGTTTTTAGGTGCACCAATCATCAACTAGTTAATGGGTTCAAGGCAGACTGCAAATTTTTCCTCTTACATGAGGGATCTGAAATTATTTTTACTTGATGTTATGATAAAATGGAGGTATTTAGTTTATCGGCATTTTTTAACAGTCAGCTGACATTGTAGGAGTGCCCTCCTCATTTTCAGCATATTGGCACTAGAATGTTGCTTCCTTTGGCTTGGATAATATATGTCTTAGTGGTAGAAATACCATTCAAAATTGTGATGATTTATGCCGACTGGGCTTTGAGACATGTCAAAGTTTCCTTGTTATAAGCTTTTTCCTCTTAATATCTTACTTGCAGGCTTATAATGGAGATGACTACAATGGTGCGAGAATTGTTAGCAGAGCTCATGAGCTTCGTGATGCGGTATGTAATTTCTCCTCCTCCACTTTTTCTGGGACATTGAGGTTGCTGTACATGGAAATAATTTAAACCCTTTTTTCCCCTTTCAGGTGCATGGAATGTTGTCACAGATGGACCCTGCGCTGGTTACATTCTGTGACAAGATTGTGGCTCAAGGGGGCCCAATGAACTTGCCAGATGATTTAGCTGGGTCAACCTTTCCTTCGACCCCTGTTGTGCATCTTGGAACAGTTACTAGAGCAAGCGCTCGACTTCGGAATGTCCAGCCAGACTTAAATTTAGACCAAAGCTATGTGGCGCTGAAACGACCGAAGAAGTACCTCGATGGCCAACATGCAGGTACAATCACTTTCTTGCACATCTATTCTGAAATGTTTCAATGAAACTTTTGCTAGAAAAACTATAGTGATGTAGCCACTAGTTCTTTCAAGATTTACTTAGCAATCTTTATATTATTCAATTTGCCGCATGAGCAATTTCTCTGTAAATTTATTTTCAAAGGCATAAAGATCTTAGAGCAAATTCAACTTAGTACTTTCACGCTTTTTCAAATCAAATTCCTGTCCTTTTAATATGTCTAATCAAGTCCTTCAACTTTCACAAATTTTCTTGTCAAGTCCCTCTGACATCACACTATGAACCGTTAGTTAGATTTGGTCGGGTGGTGTTGGATGGACTTAATTAAAAATTTGTGAAAGTGGAAGGACTTGATTAGATTAATTAAGGGAACACAGCCTTAATATGGAAAAAGTGTGAAAGCACATGGACGAAAAGTAGAGTTTTTCCTAGTTAACATAAGTGGCAGTGCTGAATATATATTACTACAAGGGGCTCCTTTAGGACATTGAATAGAGTACTAGTTTTTCATTAATGTAAATAAAATAGTTGGACATGGATGCAGAAACATCCCCAAAGTGCAATTTTTCCAAGTTAAGCTTGTTGTTCGACGTGTGCGGAAAAAGAAAACTGCGTATTGGATGCGCACTTTGTAGCAACTCCTTACAGATACTATCGTGTTTGCATCAATACGATCGAGATACCAAGTCTCTCCAATTAGTCCTGCTCCCTCGTGCACTCCCTAATGGCATGTGGTCTTTTGAAGTATCTACTCTCCACTAAGTATGCCCTTTACACGAGGTGAAAGGGCTGGGAGATCGAACATATTCTTTTCTGTAGGCCTCTTCATATTTAAGCTAAGCCTATTATTTGTCTAGAAAGATGGAAACCATCGTGTATGATGCGTTTTTTTATCCCCAGAGGAAGAAAAGTTAAGGAATCCAGATTCAGGTCTCTCCCATGATCCGGAGGCAAATAATGTGGCTCCTGAGAGTCCTGAACCCTCTCCTGCTGATGCCAGCACTGCGGAACCTCCCGAAGCAGCTCCCGAATACAGAGATGACGGCGGTAGATCGAACGACGCATCGATGTTGGATTCTGATGTTTCAGATCAAGTGGCGTCTGTCAAGCAGCTCTTCATCGAGCGTACAGATAATTATGCCATTCCTCAGCTGGAAAGGCTCTACTCTAGGATTATAAAGGGAGTATTCGAGATCAGAAAGGGAGTCGAGGGTAATCTCAAGCACTCAATTTTGAGTTATTTGTTGAAATTTGCGGAGGGTGAGGCAAATTTCTCCTCTTAAAACCCTTTTCTTGTTCCCTTTCCCCTCTCTTTTTCCAAAATAGCCCATAAAAGAGGAAAAAAAAGAAGAGTAGGAAGAATTGCTTGTACAGTCCGGGATTTTCTTTTTAATGGAAAAACTAATTGAGTGGTAACAGCCTCTACGTCTATGTTTCTCAACCTCAGTCATTGGTATGCATGTATATCCTCTTCAGGATCACGCGGTGTTTCTCTCACATGGTTATTTCTTGGTCCTGTCAATACAATGTTTAAGGCGTCAATACGCCAAAGAGGGAAATTCTGAAGGACTTGTATCGCACTTGCTCCCTATTTTTACCGTTGGATGCACGCCCCTCGCGATTTGATTTCTCTTTTTACTTTAGCTGAGCCAATGCTCGCAGGGGACTGTTAATGTTGCTTCCCAGCCAGCAACAACTCCCTCCAGAAAAGAAAATCGCAGTATAAATTTGGTAAATCTAGTATTGACTGTCATGCACACGCCCCTAATATGCGCAGATGCGGGACAAGAATAATTTCGTCAATCGAATTATGCTCCGGTTACATCAATAGAGTCCATGAAGGACTCCTCATGTCATAGATCCATCTGACACACGAAGTAGAAATTGAATATACAAACCCCTAATATGTGCCTGCCATGTTAGTAATGCACAGGTGCTCGTATTGAATCCGCTTGAAACTATACGGAGTTGAGTTACAGCTCTGCACTCGCAATTACTATAAATTAAGTACGCATCCTCACCTCCTAACACCTTCTAAAAGCAGATTTGGAGCAAACTACAAAACATGAGCCAATAAGCTTAGACAAAAAGCCAGTTTGTATCGGATTTATCAGACTTCAGCTGCTTGAGGAAGCTTGCTGCTTCGCCACGTCCAATAATTGGCTCTCATTGGATCTTCACGTCCCAAGATAGAACAAATCGATTTTGCCAGATCTGAGTCTGAACCTACTTCACCCGAATGTGAAGTCCTCAAAGAGGTTATGGCATCCCTTATTTCTTGGTTAGGTTTGAAGCCGAGGCAAAGCAGATCCAACAGTGTACTCAAAGCAAATTTGAAGTTTCTTTTGGCTTTCAGAGAAAGAAGACATGCAGAAGGCACTCGAGCATCATTTAGCCAACCATCATTTTCGTCATTGTAAAGGCCACGAAGGTATCTCCACGGGCTCTCGTTCTCTGGATTCGCGCCGATAGCTTCAATAGCATAATCAACTTCGGAATCTCTCATTGCTTTCAGACCTCCAAGGAGAGGAGATTTTGTGATGACAAAATACCTCTGCAAAGCCGATCCATGGAGTTAGCTTAACAGATTCATAATCTTTAGTGCGTGTTTAAGACCTCAAGTTTCTTCTGAATGCATTCCAGGACATATACATCTTCAAAAGTTTCATCATACCTGATTCCAAGCAGAATTGTTGAATATGTCTTCCTCAAGGAGCTGCGCACAATAGTCAAGTTCATTCTCCCAACCGCCTAAAGCGTGAAGAACCCACTGCACCAAAAAATATCTTCACTCTGACAATTTGGAAAATTTAACACTGATTGCAGCCAATATTATCATTTGGACCAGACTAAACATGCGTTATGGGGGTGTTATTGGTTCAACTGGCTCAATTGATCAACTACTACTTCAGCAGTAAGCCATATGATACTCATAGGTAGTGTTATATCATCTATGGTTTTAAAAAAACCAATGCTATATGCAAGAAGGGATCAACTCTGTTTCTGCTATTATACATGATAATTTCTAAATGATAAGGAAACAAATGGCCCACTGGTAGAGTTCTGACCAACTCTCCAGAGAATAGGGATTTGAGCCCAGTTTCCTAAGAATGGGGGTATATAGTTCACAAAGAGGTTCTCATCAAACATTTGCTGGATAGTTTACCAGTTCAAAACCAGGTCAAACCTATTTCAATCAAATTGTTGGGTATAATTAACTCAGTTGAGGGGTGCACTCTTTTCTTTGACCACCATCCATAAAGACGAGACTGTAGGAGAAGTGATAGATAGCGATCAAAAGCTACACACACACACACACACACACACACACACACACACACACACACGAAGACATATAAATCATGATGCACATATGTAAGGTATGAACGATGGTAAAGATACAGACCTGCCTATGAGACCAGGCATGATAGTTTTTAGCATCTATGCAGAATATCTTCCTTGTGAACTCAAGTTCCCCACATCCAGCATCAGATCCCAACTTCTCAGCAACCCAACGCCGATGGTGCCTGTAAAAATAAGACAATAGAATTAATGCTGACTGAAAGAATACATCATCAGCTCGGTCAAGAATTCAAATTTAACATCATCAATTTGGCATTCACTGTTTGATAAGAAGGGCAAAAGAACCCCCGACATGATACAACTTAGAAACTTGAACACTACTGAAGTCGTCATCTAGGTATTTGTCTCTCTAAGTTTGCCTATTTAGGAGTAGTGTTTGCACTAATGATGGAAAGTAAACATGTAGTTGATGTTCAAACGACTGAGCGTATAGCAGAATGTTTAATGAACTATAATATGATGCAAAATATGTGTTTCGACAGATATTCAGTGGAACGCTTAAAAGGAACTAATCATCATGAGTACCCATTAAGGTGGACATCATAGATCAACAAACTTATTAAAGGAGGAGAATATTGTGCATATGTAATCGAGCTCTTCCCTTTATCTGTAAAAAATACAAAAATTAAGGAGGCACTAGGGGAGTGTGAACCTGCATCCAAAAAGAGCTCAAAGCATGGAGCTCAAAGAGTTTCGGGTCGAGTGTTTTGAATTAGTTTCGCTTCTTCCCATATGAAATCCATCAGTCTGGAGCTAGCATCGAGCAATGTTACGAGAGCCAAAAAGGCTCCAACTTGTCAACAGAGTAATGGAAAAACTAATGTCCCAAACATCCTCTGCATATGAATGAGAAGTAACTGAAGATGCCCCATAATTTTAAAATCCCCACTTCAAAGCTACTTTGAGACAAATCAGGCATACTGAACGCTTGAACTATTATTCTAAGAACTAAACCTGAACTTGAAATTCTTCAGAAGCCTTGCAAGTCTAGTTAGACATAAGAAGGGACCCACTCCAGATCAAAACAACACCATTGTCAACACCATTCTTGATCCGAGCTTAACCCTTCAGCAGGCGGATTTAAGAGATCGGAGCAGAAAATAAGGCAATTCAAGGTAATATAGAACGAGTTTCCGTTACCAAAGCTGGTAGTTTTTGGCATTCCCCTTGGCCACGCGTTCAGTAAAGTCGAGCTCGTCGTTCAAGTCAGCATCGAGCGCCTCCAGCACTTGACGCCTGAAATGCCACACCTACAAAAGGAAATCGCAATCGTAGTAAGCTAAAAAGCAGAACTTGGGAAACCAATCGCTATCGCCATGGAGAAGAAACACGAGAGAGATAGAGTAGTAGTCGTAGTACGGTGTAATTGGCAGGGTTGAAGGAGATGGCGAGAGAGGTGAGGAGGAGGGAGCGAGGAGAGAGCTCGCGGGAACTGTAGAGGGATCGGAAGTAGTCCATGGTCTCCCGGAAATCGTCCCTGTAGGCGATCGCGACGACGGGGCTCGGGCCGTCGTCCTGCGGCAACGGCGTCACATCGGCGAACTCCGGCCGAGAGCTGAGCGGGACCCACGCTCTCCGATCCTCTCCCTCCGACGACGACGAAGCCATTCTGTCTCTCTCTCGCTCTCTCGTGATCGCTCTGCTGATCGATTGCGTGAGCTCTTCAAAGTTGTGCGTAGCTAAAGTGAACCGGTATAAAAAAGGAAGGAGGAAAAACAACAATAATATTAAATATTAATTCTAACTTGTAATTAAATATAAAGAGTACTAATAGACAAATTGAGGAAAATTAAAATTTCAGAATCAAATTAAACATTACAGCAGGGGATGATAATTCTTCTCGACGTTACTTTAGCTAGGAAAAAATAGCAAATATTGACATTCATTAAATTGATTTCCTAAATTGTATGAATTTCCCATAAGTAGTTATTCAAGCTCTATACTATATACACGCGCGCGCGCGCGCACGTCACTATTTTCACCCCTATTTTGACTAAGGTACTCCTTTTTTTTGGTTAAATGACCAAAATACCCTACTTTCTCTCGTCAATTTATGTTTCTTTTCTTTTTATCAAGCGAACCAAAAAATTACCTTTATTTCTATAATCTTTCTCGTTATTTTCACCATACAAATGCTCCATTATACTCAGCAAGATATCATCTTATCATGCATCATGCAATCACTTTACCTAATGAAAGTTGTTAAATTTAATTTATGGTTTCATATTTTTACTCATAAAAGCGACATAAAATTATAATTTTCTATATACGACGGCTTATATGCACACAATAATTTGCCTATTTTTCATCAAATGTTTTGAGACTATAATTCAAAGTTCAAGATTAAAATTCAATCTAATTATCTAGCCGATCTTGATCAACAATCGAAAAGAAAAATCGATCAATTAATTGAAAATGATAATTTGTTAGAAATATAACCAAATGTTAAATATGATTAAGATTAGATCACATAAGCACGAAAAGGGAAAAAAGGAACTTCGAAGAAAGTAATTATTATCGATTGGATTTAACTTCATAACAAGTGGATCAAACTCGTTGAAACATGCTTAAAACTTTCCTCTCAAATAATTTAATTTTAGGTTGAAAGTGAAAAATATGAAACAAGATTCTCAACCCTCGTCTTGCAATTCAGATTAAAATGTGAAAAACCCAAAAGAAAGCACAAAATAAACAATGTTTAACTTTAAAAATTTGCAAATTTATTTTGAAAAAACACCTACAAGGTCAAGATGGGCTAGATAGATAAATTAATTTAATTTCCAACTTTGAAAGAAAGTTTCGCTCAAATTATTTGGTAAAAAGTAGGCAATTAATTGTGCGTTGATAAGTCGTGTATCCATCATGAATAGAAATTCATAATAATTTATATAGCATTTTTTATTGAAAATATGAGATCGTATATTAAAATTAACAATCTTCTCTAGGCAAGGTGATAACAGAATGTAAGGTAAGATAATAACTTGTCGAGTATGATGTAATAAAGGCAGTTTTATCGGTTAATCTAATATATAAAGAAACAGAAAAGTGAAGAGAGAGATGAGGATATTTTGGTCGTTTAACTGAAAAAAGGAGTGTCTTAACTAAAATAGAAGTGAAAATAGCGTCGTCCTATATAAGTTATCTGAGGCATAGCCAGCAAATAGCTATAAGCTTGTAAGAGAACCGGTGCATAACAAAAAGCAAAGGATTTTATCAATTTCGACCCCCCAAAAAAAGAAAGAAATCTGATTTTTCTCACATTATATTTTTCCAAGTATATTATAATCGGTCCGTTGAAAAATGTGAGTTGAAGTAGAGAGAGAGAGAAGATCGAATGAAGAGATGACGGTGGAAGCGGGAATCGGGTACGCGCTGATAGCGCTGGGGCCGTCTCTCGCCTTGTTCGTCTCCGTCGTCTCCAAGAAGCCCTTCTTGATCCTCACTCTCCTCTCCAGGTTCCCTCTCTCTCCTGCTCTGTGTTCTTGATCGGATTCGGGCGCAAAACTTTGCTTGTGATTCGTTCTCGGATGGCGCGATTGATTTCCGATTTCGACTTAGGTCGAAGGTTGCGTCTAGAATCGGCGATGTTGATGTCCACCATGGATTCCGAGAATAAGCCGTTGTGTTGTTCTTTCGCTCGCTCGCTCGTAGTTCGATTCTCGGGGAAGTTGGCTCAATTGGTGTAGTGTATCCGCACTTTTGAGCTCGGTTTCAAAGTCGGTTTGAGCTCGACAGTCAACTACTGACGAGGCCTTTATAGGTTATGTTTTCCAACTACTGGTGTCTTCGCTAGTAGCATGGACGAACTTTTTCATTAGGAGTTAGTAGTAATTTCCTCTTAATGCCCAAGATCACTATAGTTTTACGTAAATAAAGAATGGACCTCCAAAGGGCCTTTATGTGATTTGTTCTTTGGGTTATGAGGCTTTTTAAAGAAATGGTGCAAGGTTGTGAATTTGGTACAAACTTTTGGAGATCTCTACTTTAAATGCACACATGGGACATTTGGTTCGAGGAAAATGGATCTGCTGTTTGAGGGGCGTAAAACTGTTGCAGAATGAATTCTTTTGGCTAATTTTGTCTTTGTTGTAGGTGTGCCCATTGTTGTTTTCTTAATCTTTACTGAGGCAACCTTCTTTCCTGTATGCATTGATTGTACCCTGTCTTGATTAGTTAACATCCTATTCTACCAGAAGAGGGATAGCAGAGAGGGAGACTTTCCAACAAGAAATTGCTTTAGTGTGAAAAAAAAATAAAAATCCTATATTTTGAGATGACATACTTCTTTTGTGCATTTGTAGTCTTATGAAACATTGAAAGTCAGGTCTGTTCAAACTTCTGCAGTACACTTCTATGGCTTATAAGTCTGATTGTGCTGTCGGGAATATGGAGGGCGTTTCTTCCTCTGAAGTCAACAACGTGGTGGCCATATGCAATCCTTATAATCACGTCTGTCGGATTTCAAGAAGGGCTGCGGATCTTTTTATGGAGAGCTTACAAGTAAGGTCCTAGTCTTCCTGTATGTTCCTTTTCAAGCATGTTAAAGCAGCTTGACATTGCCATATCTTTACTGGTATAGATATGACTTTCAGTATATTTTTATAAAGTTCATGGGGCACTTGAAAATCTTTCATTATGAAACTTGTGTTGCCAAAAACTCATATCCTACCTAAGTCATTTAAGTTCTTCTCTGTCCATTTTTAATATGGAATTACTTGGTTAGATTAAGATGTAAACAGTTCTGTTGTATTATGGACAAGAAAGCATTGGTACCTGCCTATGCACACTTGGGATGTTTGTAAGTTGACTTTCCTTTAGTCCACCTGATTTATTGGTCCTGCAAATGTAGTAAGGCACAACGTGATCTCTGAGGAATTCAAAAGCGTAAAACCGTTGCTGAAGAAGGCTTCAAAACTTGGTTATTGATGTATTTCCCAACTGTAGAAAGAACTTGATTGACATGATATTCAAAAGTATAAAGTTTAATCTTCCAATGAATCGGTCTCTTTAACGCGCTCAAGTCTGTCGCATCTCCTTCAGAACCAGAATCGGAAGAGTTATTGCGGAGAAAACATTGGGTCTTAGATGACCATGTCTTGTACTCGGTAATGAGCAAAATGAGCAGTTTCGAGAATTAAAATCTGTTTCATCTATGAACTGAACAGTTGTTGGGAATTTAACATTTTCTCTCTCCATTTGGAAAGTGCATCTTCTCACGTGACTTTTTTTATTGAAGTTTCTCTATCGTCAAATGTCTCACTGACTAGCTCCCTATAGGGGTAAAGACTATTTTTTGTTTCCACAATTTTCTCTAGACGGCAAGGGATAGTTATATGACTACTCTGTCTTCTTCAAGACTGAAAATATCGTGAATATAGTCCTTTTCAGTCATCCTTTTCAGTCATCTCGTTTGTCTGCACAAGACATCAATGTTGGCTGCTCTTTTGTGTCAACTGATCTTCAATATTTACCATAGCTTCGTTTTGAACCTCTTTACATACTACAATTGCACTCCTTGCACTGTCTTTAACTGACATAAATAAAAGCCCTTGTATTCTTAGATAGCCTCCATAATTCTAGCTTTGCATTCAGTTTTCTACAATATTCATCTACTATCACAATGTCATCATTGGAATGCGTTGAAAAAGAATCATTGTGGAGTTTATAGCTCTATAGTTATTTGGAATCTTTTGTTACCCTCCATGTACCATTACGGAAGGCACCACTTAGTTACATATCATTTTAGGAGTCTTATGATATGCTGTTTCCAGATATATGGATATCATGTGCAAGTCCTTATGTTTGTCGCTTTACTTTGCACCATACTGAAGAAAACTAGAGACATGCACCACACTAAAGAAAACTACAGCATCTTTGCCTAATATTACCTTTCAAAAGCTTCTCTGGTTAGGTAAATTTCCTCTATAGCCAACTACCATTAATGGGATTATCTTCCATTCTGGGTTGGTTGGAGTTTTATCCATTTGCATGTTCTTAAGTTAACTGACATATGCTTCTGTACAATGAATGTACTTGCTCTTATTGGAGAACAACTGCTTAAATTTGAGGATGCTTTCATAGTCATTCTAAACTTCTTCTAATGTACTTATGTAGGAGGCTGGAAGATATTCTGAATGCTTTTGCTGAAAGAGTCTCAAAGCCTCGCCTTTTTCTTACGGACAAGATGCAGATTGCACTGGGTGAGCTCTAAGGTTGCTCTTTCTGTTTTGTAGATCTAACCATACCAACAGTGCCTCTTATTTTCTTACAGCATGCTATTGTATGCTATTTTGAGAGCGATGCAATGCAAAAGACATTCAGAAAAGTTCCATGTCGAAAGGGATTTATTGATCAAGATCAGTAAGATGATTGTCATCTTTGAACCAATGACATGCCCTGTTGCCCAAGTTTCTTCTTCTTCTTCTTTTCTTCCTTTACTTTCTTCCACAAAATTATGTATCTTATAACGTTGTCTAATTTAGAAATACCACGTCTGATTTTGATTTTTGTAAAAGAGGAGATAATTGCCAAAACCATCCTCAACTTTGCTCTACATATCCAATATCCTCCTTACATTTCAAAACCTACATTTTACATCTCCCCATCCTAATAAAACCCATTTGGCCTCATGCACACCCAAACCCCTCTCCCACTCCTTTCCTTGCCCTCTCTCTCCTCACACACAGCAATACAACACAGCTACAATCGATGGCCACCCCCATACCAACACTGACGACAACATTAGTTGTCATCTTTTACCTATAACATGGATAAATAGGTTTATTACTTTAACCACGCTAGTTGTCATCTCTTGTGTTACCTTTATTAAGGTATAATTGCAAATTACCTCAATTAACTATTTCGGGGTTTGCACCTTAAACATTTTTTGTTTGTTCACATAATATTTTCATTGGGTGAACTGCTATCTCTATCCTACCATGAATCTAGAAACAAGTCCTCGTTCTGCAGCCTCGATAAGCTTTTACTGTGAATCTTTGTAGCTATGAGTTATCTTGTTGGCGAACTTTATAAGTAAAGAAAAGCCCAAAAGGGTTTGATAAACAAAATTGATAATCTCTCATTGGAGATACAACTATGGATCAAATTCCTCCTTTGTCAATTATGTTCCAAAACCCATTTACAGATGCATGACTACACAATTGATTCAAATTGTCTCCAACCTTAAAAATGTCAATGACCCAGAGACTTAGCTTACTAGTTTCAAGATCCATGAGCTTTGTAGTCAGCGTATTATGAATTTAAGCCTGCCAAAAGTCAGATCCTGAAAAGTAGCCATTAGAATCTTCCTGCTAAAATTATTGGGCCTAAAAATCTAGATAATTATTCACGTTCCCATTGTTGGTGAATAAAATATTGGAAGCATTAATAGCATTGTGATGATCAATTCGCTTGGTAGGTGGCTGGGGAAAGGATTCGACCATTTAATCCTAAAGAATGGTAAAATTGTTAATAAAAGATATTTTTTGCCCACTTTTTGATTTGGATAGTTTGTTAGACTTGGTGACCTCTCTCTGTAATTTTTTACAGGGTTGGTAGCCTGTCGGTACCTTTCTGATAAATTTTTTATGTAGCTTTCTTGTAAGGACAACATATTTCCAATGCACAGGAGCAGCTGAACCTGTGAGAGTAATTGAGATGTATTTCAGCGAGTTATAGTCCTTGAATAATGATAAAAGCTGATGTTGTAAAGTTTATACTGCTTTTATTGATCTGGAAGATGTCACATGTGTTTAAGGCGTTTGTCTCTTGTAAATGACTTACCTATCATGAGCTCCTTGTTGCTTAAAGGTGCTTATTGTGTATTTGGTGATTTAATGTTGGAGGTGGTTCTGCTGCTTCTGGATCCCTTACTTGTTTTTATTTGCATGGATATAGAGCTACTTGCTCTCACATTCTCCGTCCTTTCATTTTGTTTTTGTGGGTACATAGAGACATTTGGTATCTCATGTGATCTTTTTGCTAATTTTATTTGTTAAAAACCTCATGCAGCTGGTGGTTTAGGCCATGGTGTGGCTCATGCTGTGTTCTTTTGTTTGAGCCTCTTGACACCAGCTTTTGGTCCCGCTACTTTCTTCATTGATAGGTGCTCAAAGATGCCATTTTTCCTCGTTTCGGGTAAGTTGAATGTTTACTTCAAGATCATACATCTTGATTTCATTTGTTCATTCCATATATTTCGTGAGAGCTTTTGGGATCCTATAAATAACAGTTGCAGATTAAGACCAAGTTGGGGATTTTTAGAAATTAAAGGGGGCTGGCATAATTGGGTGATCATTCTCTGTTAAGTGATAGGTCAAGCCACAGATCAGGATAGGAAAATCAGAACCTGCGAGAAGATTGTTGGTAGTGCTCTTGTTGATAATACTTCTCTAACTAGTCTTTTGTGCTTGGCAGCATTGATCGCTCTTGCCTTTGGCACTATTCATACGTTCTCAATGGTTATTGCCTTCAATGGGTATGCAGAACAGAATAAAGTTGACCAAGTTTTTGTTCCTGTCGTTCATATGGTGGCAGCATTGATGGTATTTACTGCTTTATCTTCTGGCTATCGTATGTCTTGCATTTTGTTTCCCTTGCAATAAGTTAACAGATCATATCTATTTTCACGGAGTGCATGACTTGCCTACTCTATGTTTGGATGTTTATATGGGCTATAATATCTTTCATGTGAGTTGATGGAGTTGTCCCAACATCTTTCCTTACGATCTGAGTTGCTTCATGAATGTCTCATGAAATGGTGTGCTGGAACCTTGACTAGAAGGAAAGATGAATTTGATAGGCAACAAGTTGTGCACTCCTGTTTATGCACCTAAATATAGTTATGCTGGATGCATGCTGAATGCTTCATAATACACTAAAACTGAGTCATCCAAGGGTATCCATGCTCATAATGATAATTTAAATAGTTGTTGTAGATCTTGTGAAGGCAAGGGAAATAGATGAGGACGCATGCACGTGATGCAGGCGATATTTGCATGTAATGATCAAAGAAACGGAATGAAGTTTTGCTTCATGTTCAATAGTGATTTTGCTTGAACAAGGAGTTTGACTTTATTGTATAGTGATTTGCTTGAACAATGTAAATTTGAATCTATGCTTCGCTAGTGTGGGGTGGGGGGGTGGGTCTGGTGTTTCTCAAACTTCTAAGTCTACTAATCTTTTGCACTTCTGCATTTTTGCAGACACTGGTGAATTTCGCTTCCGAGGGTTGCTTGGTTGGAATTCCTCTTCTTTATTTTATGGCGATCTTGACCGTGATGCATTGTGGGACGATGGTGCGGAGAAGATTAACAGAAAACTAAGCTGGGACAATTAGCTCATAGTAAAGCAGCATTTGATGTAAAGTGACCTCTGATTTTCTTCTTTCTGTAGTCCGTTCTACAGCTTCCTCTGAAAGTCTCTGTTATTTGGGACGTGCAACGTCTTAAAATCCATGTTCAGACTTTATTACAATTTTCTTTCCTTTCATTATTTACTTACTAGTCCTCCTTTCAGTCCCTCGGTGCATGGTATATAGAGAGAGAGAGACCAGTCTTTCTCGCCAGGCCTCGTGTCCTCTCGCCCTTGCGCCGCCCTCTCTTTGTTTTCCCCTCTTTCTCACGTGTCCTCTCCTCTCTCCGGAGCTGCTCCTTTTCCCAAACTTTCTCACGCAACTTAGGGCTTCTTCGTCTTGTCCCTCGTCTCCAGAACCGCTCCTCTGGTGCCTCGCTCTTCGTCTCCTCTCTCATCTCGTCCCACGGAGATACGATTCCCGAGGTAATCACTGTAATTAGCTCTCATTTCTGTAAATTTTTCTTTTTGCTCGATATCCCATTCAAGGAAAGTGCGGAAACCAACTCTTCAAGTTTAGTTTGATAGCAATGTCTTTCCATTTGGCACTATTAGCAGTCTTGGGTCTTCGTCGAATTGTCTGTTTGGATCGTTAGTCTTCGTCTTACGAACATTGTGCAATTCTTTTGTTTTCTGAATAGGGATTGTGGTCTCTTCGTTTATCTCGCATTTCTGGAGCAGCTTGTCCTGTCCCATGCTATTAATCTGAAATGGAGCCTTTTCGGTGTGATGGTTGTAACCAGTTTAGGTGGTGAATCACGCGTAGATAAACTATGATTATATGGGTGTTTCGGGCTAAAGGGTTCAGGGCAGATAAAAGATTCCTCAATTTCATTTTGCTTGTATAAACAGAGCTGCTTTTGTTTGGTTGGTGTTGAAAGATAATTGAACCTTGAACCATGTACGTGTTCATCAGAAAAAAAAAGGGAAGATAACTCGATAAGTACGCTTGTTTTGGGTTAGAAAATGAAGTTTCTCATTGTCATTTACTTCATACTATTGGGCTGAATGCTTTGGTCTTAACGTGGTATGGATATGGAATTGAGCAGAGAAGTTTCTTGTGGCTTGGCAAAGTCGGGCACTGTCCTTTGGTTGCTGCAGAACGGATTTAATCATCAACAGGACATTGGGGATTTATCTTAGACTATCTCCTTGCTTACAACTTTTATTTCCCAATTTCTGTGCATCACTTTTACTACTGAAAGCTATGGTTCTCTTTTACTTTGTTCTATTATGTGCCTCACCGGAATGTAGTTTGGTGGTATTAGATATGATACTTTAGATGTCTTCATAGCAAAGAACCTCACTACAGTAGCTTGTGTTGTCTCATGCGTTTCTGGCTCTTCTAGTATTGCCCTTCTAGTATTTCACCTGCGTTTTGGCTGTCATGATCATTGTGCTCCAATCTAGATGGATAAGATCAAAATCCAAAGTGGTGGTAACACGAGTGCGGCTGTAGCAGTTATGACAATTAGCACATTAGTTACAAATGATGACAATCATTTTGAGAACCACACATACCTAGAGAGCCTCATGTGAATCGAGATTGCGAGAGAGAGTTGTATATGAATCGTGTGTTATACAGTGGCGATACTCATTGTACAAATCAAAAACAGATGGTGCCAAATGCTTTTTTAGAGCTTTGCAAGGCACTCATTACAAGTAACTTGTTGTGTTCTACAGCAAATGTTTCTGTTAGGAAGCAAGTTCTGGTATTTTTCCATATCATTGGACATAATGTGAGGTTTAGAGTCATTAGGTGAAGATTCCATAGGTCAATAAAAACCGTGCATAGATATTTCAAAATCGTCTTGCAAGCAATTTTGAAATTATACAACCATGTGGTGAAAGAACCAAGCAAGCAATTCCACTCCTCCTGAGATAAGTAACAGTCGTTTTTATCCATGTTTCAAGGTATGAAATTTGGGAAAAAAAATCTTTATACATTACTTGAGAAGTTTCATTTTTATTTGGTTGATAACTATATTGATTATTTTAGGATAGTGTCGGAGCAATAGATGGAACTCATGTACGTGAATCAGTTCCTCTTGAAATTCAAGCAAGATTTCGTGGTCGGAAGATGGAACAACACAAAATGTATTAGCTCTATTACATTTGACTTGAGGTTTTCTTATGTATTAGCTGGTTGGGAGGGCACTGCACATGATTCACATATTTTATCTGATGCACTTTCAGAATCAGATGGATTGAACATTTCTAGAGGTAAGAAAATGGAATTTATACGCAATGTTTGAATTGAGCTTATTATCTTAGTAATCAACTTATTTATGACCCGTAGGAAAATATTATCTCGCCAATGCTGGTTATGGAATAAAAAATGGCATCATCTCTCCCTATCGTGGTGGTAGATACCATTTGAAGGAGTTCAGTGATCGCCCACCTGAAAATGAGAAGGAACTATTCAAACTGCGCACCTAAAAATGAGAAGGAACTATTCAAACTGCGCCATTCATCTATAAGAACTACTGTCGAAAGAGCGTTTGGAGTCTTAAAGAAGTTTTTTCGAGTATTGGATTCCAAAACTTTTTGGTCATTTGGAACACTAGTTGATGTTGTTTAGCATGTTGTATCATGCACAATTTTGTTATGGGATTTGACCCCAATAACTCTTTCATGAAAGAGACGAATAGACAAGTGGAATTTCAAAGAGAAAATTCAAGAGTCCAACTTTCTCAAAGAGAGGAAAAGGAGGAAAATAGGATATGGGCATAAAAAAAGGGATAGGATTGCGCATGCAATGTGGATTAGTTATCGGAATATGAAAGAAGCCAATAGTTTTCCTTTTGTTTCTTTTGAGTGCTTCATTTAGAGCATGTGGTTTCCATTTCTTTAATGTTAATGATCTTTAAATATTCACTGCTCGTCCTTCTTCATCATATTTTTTGTTATTCTGTTGTTTAAAGTTGTTACGTAGTAATCATGATGGGTAAAAGTAAGGCGAATGATGAGAAGGTCAAGCGATATAGGTGGTCTAAGCCTATGGAAGCAACAACCCTTCCAGCGTACTCCAACCTTCTTCAATTGCTCGATTTGTTGATACAATAAATGAGAGGTTGGGCGTGGGTTGTGAGCCCAACTACCACATTGAGAACCATTCGAAAGCAATCAACATAATTAGTGATATGTTTTATTGAGTTTTGTTGCCAAAAGACTCGCACTTGTTCTTGCTTTTTATTTTGTTGTTGTTAGTACTTTGATAATTTTTGTAGTAGGGATATATTATTGGGTCAATTCTATGCTTCCCTATCACGTGTAGTAGCTCGCTCTGACACAAGCTCTCTCTCTCTTTTTCTAGTATTGTGCATCATCTTCTAGTGCAATGTCTTGCTTCTGCAGTAGGATCTGCATTGCCCAGAGCACTTATTTGCTGAGGATCTGAAAAAGTCAAACAAGATGAAGATTTATTCATGATTTCACAGAGAGAATAGAGCAATTTTCTGCTATCAAAAGAAAAACAGAGCGCTTTTTTGGCTAAATGAGACAAGCACGAATAAAAAAAACACGAACTCTCAAGCCAAGCTGAGTTTTTCTTTGGGGAGCACTCACCCACTGAGACATGATTCGCTCCATGACCACCTGGGACGTCTCCAAGGAAGCGAAGGAGAAGGGGTTGCCGGAACAAGTGGCGCCCTCCTCGAGCTCGCCGGCTAGCTCCTCCGGAAGCACCCGATCCAGGGAGACTCGGGACACCACATGGAGAGCCCTTATGTACTCAAACACAAGACTAAATTTGCAATTTGATCCACCCCACCTCCTTGGACTTGAATCGCACCGGAGTCTCGGGCCCAAGCAGTTGGAGACCTTGGGTCCAGTACCTGTTTCCCCGGTAGCCCGTATCCAAGTTGTATCCAAGTTACCGAAGCCCGAATAATATATGTCTATTTTGTAAAGAAAAAACAAGGCAAGTTTTGCTTACCCAACACGAAAAATATCTTCCGAGTCATTTTCAGATTTCAACCAAACACCAAAAAATAGTATCATTTTCCTAAAAAATGATATCCTGGAAAAAAAAATTCAGAAAGGTCATGTTTTTCGCGAAACAACCGTAACCTAAGTAGGTAAATCATTAGATAAGGACCTCTCATCAATTGCGACTCGTACGTTCCCAATCCTGACCTTCCCATTCCAATTTGTTACCATCGTCGTCACCTATCGAGCTCTACGACTTGCTTCATCTAATAGAGCAGGTATGACCACACAAAATCTATACAAAAGTGTCACGATGCATAATTACAGATTTAACATAAAAGCACCGGCTAGAGCACACATTTTTTTTTTGTTTCTTGGCAAAGTAGATTAACCAAGAGTGCCCTACCTAAAACAACCAAAAAAATGGATGACAACTTCAATGAAACATTAATCTGCAGTCATTACAAATGTCCCTTGAAAAATTACAGATTAAAAAGGGAACAAATGCAGGGGACGAAAGAATCAATGAAATATGAGAACAGGTCACAAACTTATCTGATGCACGCTAAGTATCTGCTACTCTAGTTCTATTATTGTTTTATGCGGAAAAAAGAAGAAGCTTAGGGATATATCCTCATTTACACGATTCATATACCGAGTATTGTCAATACAAGTAGGAAAACTTCTGTGTTGATTATTGGGATACATGATACTTTCTGCCTCGGCTTTACCTGAGAAAGAACTTCCATATATCTCTGTCAGTCATCTCTTTGACGAGATGCACTCCGAAAATGCCGCCTTCATCGACCAAACTTCTAAGGTGTCTTGCTGCACTGTTGAAGCCAACGTAATTCCTCTTTGTTGCCAAGTACACTACTCCATATGGAGGTCTCAAACACTGTTTTGTCAAAGACATTGAAGACAGTAAATAAAATCACCTAAGATGGAAACATGCAAACGAGCTTGGCAAGGAAGAACTTGAGAGGCAAACCACATGGCCAGAAAACATGCCCTTTCCACCATGTGGTAGGAGAAAGAGTCATGAGGACTTGGGCAGCGAGCACAGAGCAGATGGAGTTACATAAAAAAACATCCCATTCAGGTAGCTTAATGGAGAACGAAAGGTACCATAAAGCAAACAAGAACCAACCTTTTTTAAAAGTGCATATAACTTCTTTAGAGAGGTTAATGAGTACGGAATCTCTGCCATCAAAATCACGTCATAACCGCCATCTCCATGATCTGCCTCATTAGCCCTCTCCCATGCCCGGCTTCCTGAAAGCTTCCTTGAGCGCCTAGAGGAGAACTCTTGCCCAACGATGCTTCCCTCCTGACTACTGCACCCATCCATAAAGTCCTCCTCTGAAAAGCTTAGATGCATTCCCGTGTTTGGTTCAGAACCTTCATTCCTTGCAACGGACAAGACAGTGTGGAGTTCCTCCCAATCTCCCGCATAAAAATGCACAGATGGAGCAAGAGTTTGTCTTGATGGAGTCAAGGGGCTTTCTGGCTGTCGACTTTGTGCATCCCTCGCTTGTTCAAGGGTGACAAGCACATTAGGTATGGTAGTGCAACGTATTGATTCTGCACTGAGATCTTGGAAGTGCACTGTGCAAGCACCCTGCAAAATAAGGTGAATGAGGTTTCCAGCAAATCCAATTTAAATGCTTAAATTTTTAGGTGAAGGGAGACATCAACGACAAATCCCGTTAACAAGCAATGCAGAATTGCCTTTAGCACCCTGTACGTGCAAACCTGAGAGAAACCGTATGAAGGAGATACATTGAACAAAGAATATGGAACAACACCCATATTAAACTTCAACTAGACATGAACAGGGCGTTGTGCAAACAGAAATGATAAGAAGAGCTATTTTGTCTTAAGATGAATAATCATCAACAAAGAAACGAGCATTGTAAAAGATTTGCGCAATCATTTGCTTTTCACTATTGGATTACATTCTATAAGAGAATTTGAATAACCAAATATAATAAATCAGGGAAAGTACAAAAAAAAAAAAACAGACCTCCCTTTTGATCTGATGACTACTTACATACCTTTATTTTTGCATAAACTATTTATATATCTCTAGCAAAACCCCACATCAAAAAGACCAAATCGCCCCTTTTTTAGTATTTTGGGTGAGTGTAAGATTTTAGGATCTGGGAATGGGCATTTTTGGAGAGAAAAATTGCATTTTCGTAAATCAGGATGTAATGATAATAATTTAAATGTGCAAAGTTGTCTCCATAGGTAAAACTCACGCATGTATGTGGTATTTTTAAAAGTAGAGGCATGCAAGTGGTTAGGGGAAAGATAAGTTATGTCTTTTTATATTTTCTAGTTAATAACAATAAAAGGCAAGCCATCAAGGTGAAAAAATCATAGCAAATGGGATTTTCCATGGTGAGTAGTAAATATATGCTTACTTGGTGCTTGGAGCATACTCTGCGGAGAATTCAACAGATCCAATGTTTACAATATGAAGGGGGCTTTTCTAGTTATCTAGAATCTCATATGTCCTCGTGAGAGGTGATTCTTTGGGACTACTCTGTTAAATTCATTTACATAGATCAGGCACGACACATTGAAACATGACTCTAATACAATGTTCAGAGTCCAACTGAAAAACCTAAACTAATAGATGCAAAGTCATGATTAATCCCACTAACAAGCGTTATAGAATAACACTTTAATAGGATTAATAGATGATTACTTCTCTATGGAAATTCTCTTGCATGTTCTCCCTCACACATGCTTCCGCGGGAAAAAAGACCCAGTGATTTGACACATGCAAGCAAACCTCTTTAGTGGTGTCAATAAACTATATAAAACACATAGCACAACAAGAAATCTAAGACATGAGGTAGCTTATGGAGAATTCAAGCTAATCGAATAATGCGAGCAAAGTCCCACATCAAGCAACTAAGGAGATATTTTGAGACTTATAATGGGCTGAGTTTCCTCTCTTGGCACGCTAGCTTTTCGGGATGTTCTTCCATCCCTTATAATGCATCAAGAGACCATCTTTTAAATCCACTTGATCTCAACCTAGACTCCTAATGGCGGCCTCATAGAAAGTACTTTATGCCAATGCTTTTAAACCAATTAAGTTTAACTAAAAGCTGATCAAAATAACAAACAATTGATTCCCCACATCAACAGATTACAGATGTAGTTACCCCAGATAAACACCATACAACGGGATGTACCTTCATGCAAGCAAATATCCCTGGAAGTCCATAGCCGCAACCAAGCTGTAGATTCGCAAAAACAAGAATAAATATTGGGCCGCAGCCAGAAAAATTTGCTGAAATTTAATGGCTTATTCAAAAAGCTACCGTGACCTCAAAATGAGAATATGGCATAGAGGAAAGAACAAGAGAGTTAAGAGTGGAGGTAGCCTCGAAATTATAAAGTTGCCACTATATCTTTTTTCCCCTCCCTTCCAAAAGTGATACTCAAACAAATAGTTCATTTATTTTGCTTGACATCCAGAAGTTACATCTTTCTAAGCACTTAAGGCAATCTAGAGAATATCCACACAAGACACCCATATAGCTCAAACATACTAGAAGTAATACCTCAAGTACCCGTTTGCCTCTAAAGCTCAGTTGTCCATCCCGAATCTCATGTTTAAGAACATTGACAAGATCAATAGAATTGTCCCAAGACTTCAAGTACCCTGCAAACCCAGACAAACACATGACTTCATGACACCAATATGAATTTTAATTTGGAACGAAGTTTATACATGTTGAGAATACGCCCAGTCAACTTCACAATTTTCCACATAAAGTGCGTACCATCGGGTTTCGACGATATCATTTCTGAGCCTGTGAACCCAATTATGTCAGCAACACTAATTCTTCCCTGTCATAATAACAAGAACGTGTCACTATAATTTTCTTCAAACGCCTGAACAACCAACAATAACTTTGAGAATATTAGCAAAGTCATAGCTCCATTCAAGTTATCCACCCAAGATATTTTTCCAGGCACTAAAGCACATGGAAGAGATTAAGTTGTTCGTAGTTTTGCGAGTTTACACACGCATGAACTTCCCTAATGGAATCTGCGACCATATCCCTGAAAAAATGAATATGCCCCTGACATGGTAGATAGCAACAGACAAGGCTCGATACATTAAAGAAGTATATAATGGACACACCTTTAATAAGTGGCAGATACCTACTAATCAAAAAAGAAAAACCATATACGTACCTTAAACATGGTAAGACCTTGCATGTCGACACTTTCTCCAGCATATTTGTAAGGATGAGTTGTCTGCACATCGGACAAGAAGAATATTCAGGTCTCATGAAGCATTAAAAGTGGATCTTTTTAAGTTCGCTGGTTGAATTCACTATCAGATATACCAGACTATAAACATTACCTTCGACGGAAGAATTTCCACAGCTGGAGAAGGCAGACCCAAGTCTCTTTCCGGAATAGATGGCACATTCTGACTACCGCGGTCATTGGGCATGAACCCAGGTAAACACTGTGCAAGCAAGGATGGTGCACGCATTGTACCCTAATCTGCGAGAACTGATCAGGACGAGAGATCAACCTATGAAAACCACTTTCATTAATTCACTTTGCAAAGCGATACCATGATCACAATCTAATCTTGATAAAGTAGAAGAACACCACTCAATCAATGAGACAAGGAGAAACACGAGATGGACCGACAAAAATTTAAATTGACTGCTCAAGCACATGAGGATGTTATCTATTATCAATCACAAAAGAAACAGAAAAAAAGAAAAAGAAAAAGCCCAATCATTCTTCCTCTTAATTTAAGAAATGATGTATCCGTTATCCATCAAAGGTATGGAGGAAAACCAAGAAGCTGCGCCCACATCTCTGGTGAAGAGAGTTTCCAGGAGTCATGTATAGCCCAACCACGCAAGATGTTATTCAGCAGCCGATTAAACAGTGAAATGAGGAACTCTAAAACTAGTCAACTGATGAAAGGAGAATCAGAAACCACCATGTTCCGGCAGCTAAAAGAATCAAATTGCTAGATATCAATACGGAACCGAACCAAATAGCTACGCTTAGAAGAACATATCTTCATTCCAAGCCGAGACCCTAACTTGAAGTGCTAGTGCGTCTTCATATATGGATAGCGGCAACACCGTCGAAATGCAAGCGTGACACACAATTGAACCCCATCACTGGCATCATCTCTTAAAAACACGCAGCTAATGAGAAGTAGGACAGGGCGATTACTCATCAAGATGGAATTAACGTCGCTTTCATTGCCGAAGCAATGAAGCGAGAAACCTAAAACCTCGCCGAAAAATCAGCTGAAAAAAATCCTACCGGAACCCATTCAAGAAATCGAAAAGCAGCAGCACAATCAAAGACGCCCGAATCGCGTCAATCAAATGGAAATCCGACCTGCTTCGGATCGACAGACGCAGGAATCTGCGAAGAACCACGCACCTACCACCACAATCAATGCCGCGACTGACTCAACACAGAAAATCCCGAGCGTAAACGAAACAATATCTCACGCGTCGCGAGTCAGAAAAATCCCGCGAATCGGGCAGTTTCCCGGAAAATGCCGATCGTTCTTCATAGCGAAGTCAAAAAGAATGGATCGCCCGACCCGAGGAGGAGAGAGTCACAGAGAAGCTTCGCTTCTTCGCTCCGTACCTGCACCGGCTCTACACGGCCCTTGTGGTGTCCCCGAAATTACGGCGATGACCAGAATGGCACTCAGGTAAATAAGGGAATAGAGGAGGGCATTTTCGGAGTAGCAACGCTGTTTGGGATTAGTCAAGCGTGGGTCCTTCAAATTTGTTGACCGTGTAGAGCGGGGGGGAATTCCCGTCAACTCTCTCCGATTTTGCCACATGTCGTAGGAATTGGATTTGGATTGATACACGTGAATATTAATCCTCTTTTCCTCGTGTGCTTCCAACAATCTTTTGACTTTCGAGTAATTTGACTAACCCCCGTTTTTTTATTTCGATGGAGTGATTCCATCGGTTCGTTCGTAACTCATAGCCACTGCGACGACGGCGATGGTCGATCAATAGGGTTAGGACGGCGGTAGCTCCTCCTATGAATAGATTACGAGAGAGTGATGAGAATTAGGTTCTTATACTAGGAGAACTAGAATCTGACTATGCAAGTGTATCTTTAGGAAGGAATGCAACACACTTTTTTTGCCAATTCCGTACAAATGTCACACCAATGCGTGAAATTCATAAAAGCATGCGATCTAAAATAAACAAAAAAGCATGATAATCTAAACGCTAAGGGAGCGCATGGTAACATTTCTGTTTCAGAAAATCAACTTCCGGCCAGAAGTTGATTTTTCTACTTCTGCTTCAGAAGTTGATTTCTGATCAGAGAAAGGCTTTTGATAACAGGACAAAATTTCTGCTTCTCGAACAGAAATTTGTTTGGTAACGGTTGAAAATTTTCTACTTCTGGAACATTATTAACACAAAATATTATACAAAAAATTATTGATCATAACCTAAAAGGCATGTTATTCAAGAAAATTTAAATGCAAATACTGACGGATTTACGTATAATTCGTCATTTAATTATTTATGTAAATGCGGACCAAATTATGGGAAAATTGTATTAATGAATACGATGGCCGAGCTCATATATCAACGCTAAAAGCACGGGTAGTTCCGGTGCTTCTTCTCCTATGCCTCTGGCGTGGTTTATATCGCAATGAGCATGATATATGAATCTTTTTCCTGCATAAACCGTCTCTAGAAGCACAAATCTACGGCATTTGTATGTGCCATGAGATCACCTAGATATTAACGAGAACTTGGGACATAAAACTATAATAATGATGAGCTTATTTTGGTATGAAGGCATCTTTAGGCAAAAAGACAAAAGACAAAAACTGAGGTGTCATCATCTTTATCTTTTCAACCCAGCTTTGGTTTTCCTGAATTTTTTGTTTAAAAAAAAAATGGAGGGCACGAGATCATAGGCTCCATCGGATCAGAGAAAGGTGTTTTGGAGCAGCCGCACGCATTGTTGGACTAAACCAAACAAGCGAAGAGAGAGACAGAAAATCTAAGAGTTCGTGTAAATAGGAATATCTAACCTACCAATCACAATCAATAAAAAGATAAGTGCGCAAATCAAGGAACCAGGAATATGAGGATAAAACACATCAAATCAAAACATTGCATCCCTAATGAAACCGAAAAGGCTTAAAGAATGGGTGTTTGGAGATTTAGAAGGAATTGGGGACAATTAGAGACAATTTGTCCAAAGGGGCAAAATTATAATTTTGAAAAGATTTGGAATCAAAATCATCAGAAAATAGGGTTGGCCAGTTAAATGTGCCCATTTCACAATTTCTGAGATTTTCTAGAATTTTTCTGAATTTTTGGAATGATTTGCTCATAAGAGGGTAAAATCATCGTTTTGAGAAAGATCAGAAGTGAAAATCACAAAAGGCGGATTTGGTTAGTCAAATTTGACGATTTTCCATTTTCTGTGATTTTTTGAAATTTTTCGGAATTTTCCGACTCGATTTGCTCATAAGGGGCAAAACCGTAATTTTTGAAGAAAGAGAGGGTAAAATCATCAAAAATAGGATTGGCTAGTTTAATGAACCCATTTCCTAATTTTTGAGATTTTTCTAAAATTTTGGAATTTTTTAAGAATTTTTTCCAATTTTTTTAGAATTTTTTTTATGAATTTTTCATTTTTTTGGATTTTTAATCATTTTTGGATTTTTTTTTTGGATTTTTTATTATTATTGAAAGAATTATCCGTACTGGGTCAGGTTGAGACAGACGAGCGAAGAGAGAGACAAAAAAATTATGAAAATGGAGGGCTAAAAAGAAAAAAAATGACTTATGACGACGAGAAGTAACTTTTTTTCACTTCTCAAAAGTTCCCAAAAATAAATTCTGAAGTAAAAAGTTGTTTCAGAAGTAGAAATATACAATTGCGAACCAAATGGATTTTTGCTTCAGAAATTAGGTTACCAAACGGATTTCTACTCCAGAAGCACTTTTAAAGTAGAAATTCTGCTTTAGAAGTGTTACAATGTGCACCCTAACACACTCACCCCAGCCTTCCCCTCCTCCTCTCGCTTTGTTTTCCTCCTCCTTTCTCTCTAGGGTCTTTTATTCATTTTATTAATATTCATAGTTTAGTTTTCTTCCCGTTCTATTTCCACGTCAGTAACTCTTGCCACATAAGCACTTCCACGTAATGTTTATGTGTACGGAGAAGAGACTAACTTGAATAAGAAAAACACCTAGTTCAGAAATTCGGTTGGACATAAAACAAATCCAAGCCACCTAATTCAATATTTTGTGAAAGCTAAGGATTATTGCTAGGGGCATGGAAAGGAATTGGGAACCACTCGGACGGCTTGAAATCGGACCGGTTCTTGGTTCCAAGTGTGAAACTGCCCACCCGTCCATCTGGACCGGACCGATAATATAAAATATTTATTATTTAATTATGATTTTTTAAAAAATAAAAAATCTTAAATTTTTAATTTGAAATTCGCTCATCTCGTCTCAAACTCTCGCTCTCATCTCGGTCTCCCCATCTCTGTATCTCAACTCACGACCTCGATTCCCATCGACTCACGACCTCAACTCTCAAATTCCATCGACTCACGATCGCTCTTCCAATCGTTCATTGCCTCCCTCTCTTGCTCTTGATCTCTTCTATTTGCTTGATGGGACTGGTTCCATGGATCCGTCGGTTTTCGGGTGGATCCATGGAACCATCAAGGTTTCCTAGTTCAATTTTTCGGAACCGGTTCTTAGTGGGCGGTTTTCGATTCTAGAATGAGAACCGTCCTCCGGATCATGCCCACTCCCAATTAATGCTGCTTCTATATTAAAAAAAAACGCAAAATAAAATAAAGAAAAGAAAAAGATCGAGTTTTGCCGTCGACATTGCTCCTTAATTGTTTCGCGCCGACCTCACTCTGTCTCTTAACCTAACGTCTCCTGCCCTTGTCCCTACACTTGCAGCTCTCTCTTCTCTCTCTGATTACTGGCGTCGGAGCTGGCCTTCGAGCCTACAGGTAACCGACGGGTTTAATTCGGAGATGGGTGCTTAGTTCTGTAAAGACTCCATTTTTACTCTCTTTACTTGTATACGATCTCCACCTGCTTGTTTTTGCTCTTAAACTGAGTTCTTCGTCGAAGCTTTTCACCTGCGTATGTCCAGTATGCTTGAGTAAAACCTGCTCAGACAGGAAAAAAAAAACCCATCCTTTTTCAGGAACCAGTTTCTCTTGTGGGTTGGGACGAGTTTCTCTTTTGAGAAGTAAAATTTCAAATTTTAGTTGACAGTTTGGACTAATATTGGATAAACCTTAATGGGTTTTGGTTTAATCACATTTCTCCTTGCCGGAAATCCCTATCTGTAGATACCCATAGTAATGGGGGCGCCGAATGCTGCTGGAGATTGGTCGTCGGAGATGGAGGTTGATGCTTTCAGACGCCTCTTCCCTCTTCGCTACTACGAGCGGCATCTCTCCGAATCGATACGCCCCGATGCCAGACCCCTCAAAAGAGCCAGAGATACAATTGTGTCCCTCGGTCAGTTCGTTTAGGTCTTTGTTTATCTGGTGATTTGTTTTTCCCTCCTTCATCAAGCCCGCAATAGTTGTATTCCTCCTATATTTTGATTAGTATAAATAATGCAGGGGCTGTTGCATCCTCTGATGGGTCTGCGCTGGCAAAGATCGGTTCCACTGTGAGTTTTTCCCCTTTTCAGTCTCTTGTGTAAGATATGACGCATGCGGACGCACTCCTGCACTTCGGCATGTTCAAATTAATTGCATTGTATTTACTTGTAGCTGAACCAACATATAAGTTCTATCCTTTTCGTTTTTATTTGTTTTGCTGTTTAAATTTTACACGCGGATCCATTTAAGGTGGACATTAATTGTTATTCTTGTGGAAATCATAGTGTTTGCTCTTTTACAAGTACATTTAATTAAAACACGCGCAATCTTATTTTCCACAGACAATGTTGGCTGCTATAAAAATGGAAGTCATGACTCCTTCTGTTGATTCGCCTGATGAAGGCAGTATAGGTAAGCAGCCATGTACCAGTCAATCAGTTTTCCTTTTACTAGGGTTTCTTCTTCTTAAAGGTTCTAGGCATGGACGCCAGATGTGACTTTGTGTTATTTTCAGCGGTTGAGTTTCATATGCCCCCTATATGCTCTCCAGTTGTGAGGCCAGGTAGGCCTGCTGAAGTAGCACCAGTGATATCAAAGCAACTTTTTGACTCTTTATTAAGGCACGTGCAATTGGTAAAGTTTCTTTTTTGTTTTACCTTGCTTTGACTTCTTGAATCTTTTATTTTTCTCCTGTTGCTTCAGCGGAAGGGTGATATGCTGCTAACGAAACCTAGTTGTATGCCATCTGCATATTTGCGGCCGTCTTGCTAATGTATACAATAAGCATAAGTTGGTTCCACCTTGTGCCTTTGACTTTTTTGACTGAACTTTTTGCTTGTTTTCAGTAGGGAATATTTCGCTGGTATACTAAAGGGGAGTGTAAACATGTTACTCTTGGGTTGAAGCAAATTTTCAGAAAGTTACTTGATCATGTAGCAATAAGCCTCCACAGATTATGTGGAGGAGCACCAATCCTGCCCCTGTAAAGTCTGCTGCTAACTCTCAAATAAACAGAGTGGTATAGCTCTTAGAAAAGTTTACTGAAAGGCAATAAGAGGGTTTGTGGTCACTTAGACTTGTATTCGGGATGAAGATTATGTGAAAAGTAACCTTGCTCTTGGTCACGGGAAAACGTTGGTTTCTCTTTGCTCTGGCTTTCCTAGCTTGTTTTCTAGTATTCAAGCCCAAATTCTAGACTAAAACCGGACCCTTTTTCAGTTGTTTCCTGAAGGGAAGGGGGAGAAAAAACCAATCACTTCTTTGACTTATGATCAATTTGTGTCACAAAATAACCCATAGGTTCAAAGGTAGTAGATTATCATCAGAGGATGCTGGTGGAGTTGATACTACATACCTTACTAAATTGGTCATAAGGTTTCCCTTAACTCCATGATTCATGCTTTCTTGTCTTCCTTTGGCAAGGACCTGGTCATTATGTCATTTGATTCACAGACAACTATATTGCAGTTTGTTAAAGCAATACATGTTTTTATGTGGCAATACCTTCTTGGGTCGTGCTGTTTAATATCCATCTTCTGGAATCAATAATCATTTGGTTGTTGCAGCTCTGGGACGATTGATCTGAAGGAGCTATCCCTGGTCAAAGGAAAAGCAGCTTGGATGGCATACCTGGTAATACTTCATGCAAGATGTTGTGATGTGTAACTTAGGATAAATTGCATATAGTGCAGGGTTTTCCCTTTAGCTGCATTTATCTTTGGACCTTGTGGCTGAGGGCAAGTTTTTGCCGAGAGAGCTACTTCAATAAATACCATACATGTTGCCTCGAAAAGTTGTTGCTTAGGTTTATTTTTCATGTTTTGCAGGATATATATTGTCTTGATGCTGATGGAGCTCTTTTTGATGCTGCATTGCTTTCAGCGGTTGCTGCATTTTCTCATTGTAAGATGTTTCATCCTTCACATTTTAGATGCTGACATGTTTGTTTAACTCGATTTTCGGCTTTCTTCTTCTTGCATAGCCTATTTGCAACTTGATTGATGACTTTTGTGAGTTGGTATAAAGTGGATCATCAATATATTATATCCTGTGATCATGCTCCACGTTGCAGTTGTCCTATGGTTGTAAAACATGTGTGACTTGCTTATGAATGTCAAATAACTCTATCTTAATATATTCTTAGGGTGATTTGATTATGAATGGACTTTAGCTTGACTGACTCGCATTTCAAAGAGATACTTGGTACAAATTGCTAACAGAGAAAAGCAATATGAATGACCTAAGGCAGGAAGAGTTGCAATTATCCTACTTGCCTTGGCTAAAGTCTATGATGATCAACAATTCTTCATTTGTGCTCATAGCCTGATTTCGAATCTGACCACGACTGCCATTGATGTTGAACATTTCATGGTTTCTCATTTTTCTGCTAATAAAGGAGGACCCAGTTCAATAATCCTCTATTCTTCAATGAGATCGATAGGAGCACTACTCTTATTCAAAATGCTCATGCAATCTCTTAAGAAGTTAAAGGGCGTCTTTGAAAATTCAAAAAGTCTTGGAATTCTATTGAACACCATCCTAGATGTTTGGATTTCCAGTGCAATAATCTCAGGTTGAATCTTATTATTAAGAAAGATCTAGCTACTACCACTGATTTTTCAGTTGATGAACATTCAAAAGGCTTTTTCCTTTTCTTTCGCTGATCTGTCATGCCTTGTTTACACTCTCACTTTTGATATTCTTTGAGTGTGGTACCTAAGATTGCATCCTCATATTGATGCAATGTGTTTCCTTTTCCTCTAGTCTTCTGTGGACTTCATCTCACTTCCTGGATGATCACTTGATAAACTGTGTTGTTTTGGATCTTGTAGTGCGTATCCCGGTGGTTTCTTTGAATGATGAAGGGAGAGTGGTGGTGGTCTCTAAGGAACTTGAGGGTGAAAAGTTGGTTAAAGAACTTGTTGACGAAGAGAGGAGAAAACTCTCGTTGAACAGCATTCCATTTTCCCTGACATGCATTCTTCACAAGAACTACATCTTGGCGGACCCTACTTTCGAAGAAGAGTCCATAATGGAAACGTTCATAACTGTGGTTTTGAATTCATCTGGTCAACTTGTCTCTCTCTATAAGCCAGGTGGACCGGTTTTTGCACATACATCAGCTATTCAGGTTATTTTTCTCCTTATTCCTCATTTATTTATTCGTTCATTTATTGTTAGAGAATTGTACTTAGAGACCCCGATTCATGTGAGTGGGGCATTATCAAACAGTTAATGGCTTTAATACTGTTGTGTCAACTGCATTCTACTGTACTCCGGCCTGTTTAATTATGCAAAAGTTGGATCTTGAGTTCTTTAAAGTAACTTGTGGTTGGTTAGTGGACAAGCCCAATGCGGCATGTAGAATTCAAGAACTTGTGGAAGTTGATAAGCTTCGTATACAAAAAATGGTTTGGATGCGACTTGATCTATGCGATTGGATAAGCAACTATTGTCTGCTTTATAAGCATGATTACACAATATGTAGTTATTTGCCAGGATTAATGGACTTTAGGATGTTGGCAGTTCCTTGGCCCATCTGGTTGATCTTGCATTTTGGTGTTTTCATTTCCTTGGTTTTTAAGATGAATCTATTTCCATCCCAGGGAAAAAAAAAAGGGAAAAACTGTGCATAAAAGGTGTATACCTTTCGACTCCTTTCATATAGAGACCGTATAGTAGTTCAAATGGTAGCTTTAATGTGATGATGGGAAATGTTGCTGTGCTTGCAGGAATGCATTGCGTTGACAAGGCAAAGAATGAAGGAACTTCAGGAGATTATAGATGAAGCCATTTCCATAATGGAGGTAGATTAGAATTCATATATGTGAATGTGAGTTTGTTCTGGTCATTGCTGCTTCTAATGGCATTCAATCATTTTCTGTTTATTACTGGGGGTGTTAATTAAAGAGGGAAGGTCATGTGAAGCTTCTGTGTCAGATGGCTTGCTGTTTTGTTTTACTGGCGAGCTGTATTAGACTAGGAAATGGAAACATCAAGGACATTGTGGTTCAGGTGTCTCCTCGAGCTATTAAATTCTGGTTTGCTTGCGATCTGAATGTTCGCAATGGGGCCATAAAATAGCAGAAAGACAGGGCATGGGAGTTTTGAGAACTTGAGTTGAGGACTGGATGGAAACTGGTTAGAAACCCGGAGTCGACATTTACGTAAAAGTACAAAAGATTCGTCCTTAGCATGCACGTGTTTTCCTCTATTTCCTCACTCGAAGCGACATGCTTGATGAAGTTGCTAGTCAGGCTAAATTCTGTATAGCTAGTAGGCTCCTATTAGATTGCACTTGTGAGATCACAGGACTTAGGGTTGTGTATTGATGTCTAAAGATGAAAGTTCGACCAAAAACGAAAAGGGCTAAGCGACAAAAGAATCGACTTTCATACAAGGTCGGCATTCCACTCGATCATCAAAGACCGCTTTCTCTCGTTTTTTATCCTTTGATTATTTGCCAATTTGCTCTCATCTTTTGTTTTGCTCAAGTCTCCATGTCGCTCTGCTTATTGACTTTGGTCAACCACTGCGCAATTTCCGTTCTCAGTATGCGGATTGCATTCTTGGCATGGAGGGATCTTTGGAATGGGACTCGGCTTAGTCACTTCGCCAAGCATTTGAGCTTTGGGCATAATTTCTTCGGTAAGCAGTCATTAAACATATGCTTCTACCATGCCGCGCTGTTCATAAGCATTTTGAAATTGAGGGCATCGAGCGCAGTAAGTTCTTAATGAATAGAGAAAGCAAAGAAAACAGATGACAAGTCATGCACGGAAATCATACTCATATCCAAGTATGCATCATGCAGCTTCTAGCTAACGGCCATCTCTCTGTCCTCCTCCTCTTCACCTTCAACATGAAGTTGGAAACCAGAACAACACATGAAACAAAACAAAGCAAAGGTTGAGCGCCATCATGCCGCGTGCGTCCAAGCCGAGAACATCTCTGACATGGGGACCCTGCATCTTGGTCGCCCAGTACGAGCTTTTGTGGATATATAGACGAGGAAGAAGAAGGCGGCTTAGGCGGAAATGGACCTGCGAAGTCAACCCAAAAGATGAAAAAGAAGACAAAATAGTTAAAATTAATTATATTATCATCGTGAAAAGGGAGGGGGGCCCACCGTCTGCCCACGTGCAACTTTGTAAGAGAGGCAGACTATGCATTGCTGGTCTTATCTTTTGTCGTGGCGCTGTTATCTTTCGTATCCAAAGATTGGAGCACTCACTGAGGTGAACCCTTTAGCAATTTATAAGGAAAATTGTTCAAAGCTTACTAAATCTATGGCACTTTGATCAAATTCAGTTCCAAACATTTTCACGTTTTGTCAATAACATTCTAAACATTTTCACGTTTTGTCAATTGACTCTATCTGGCCAAATTTAGTCGGAAATCGCTAGCATGGAAGCTTACCGTCCTACGTGACATTGGCGGCGCTGAAGTGGACAATTTTATGATTTTTTTTTTGTAGAACTTATGAATTTTCTTGTATTTTCATGTTTTTTACATTTCTTCTTCTTCTTTTTCCTTTCAAGCCTCGCGGGTTTGGTATAAAAAAGGAAAAGAAAGAAAGAAAAAGAAAAAAAACAAAAAGAGAAAATTATACAAAAATTCAATTCTTTTAAGAAAAATTTAAAAATTATCTACATCAGCGTCGACCGTCTTACATGACGCTATCAGCATCCATGATAGCGATTTCTGGCTGAAATGGCCGGATGAACTCAATCGGCAAAACGTAAAAAAGTTTAGGACTCGGTTAATAAAATTAAAAGATTTAGAACCTGAATTGGACAAAATCCAATAGATTTAGGGTTTTTTTGGATAATTTTCTCGCAATTTATACGTTGGTCTTTCTCGTTCAAGACTTGAATTTGAACGCACCCGTCATGGAGTACCTCAAGAAAATGGGCAGCCCGAGTCCATATTGGGTTCAATGGGGAATTGTATCCGTGCGGATGACTCAAGCGCGAGGGCAACGGTTTCGACTTTGGAAAATGAATCAATCGACAAGCCGTTCGATCCGACCCGTCCTAGCAATTTCTCGGGTCGAGCGTGCATCGGTAGGACAGACGCGTCTCAAGCTCCGCCAAGGGGTGATTCATTCGTGAGCTGATCTATGGTCATTCTCGTGAGGTGATCTTCATGTCATATGCAAGGGTGTGCAAATTGGACTGGACCGGTCCCCAGTAAAATTGTATATATATATATATAAAAGAATTAGAAATATTTGACTTCAAACAAAACAGTACAATGATTAAAAAAAAAATAAAGAACCAGTTAACTAATGAACTAGTTAACCTAATTTGTAATTTTTCCAGAATCCCCACGACACTCACTCCTTTGAGTCCTCTTCTCTCGGTCTCCGCTTGCGTCTCGCCTTCGCCTCTTCGCTCGTCGGCATCGTCGCTCATCTCGCGTTTCGCAGCCACTGGCATTGTCGACTTGTTGCTCCTCTCGCCGCTTCCTCTCCTCATCTCCATCCTCGCTCGGTCGCTTCAATCTCAGGTAAAAGCCTCAAGTGATCAATCCATTCGTCCCTGTACTCTGATTATCCACAAGTTCTCTCAATTGAGAACTTCTGATCATGTGGTCCCAACATGGTCGCTTCCTCTCCTCTCGGCCATTTTTTTTTTAGTCCAAATCCCTCTCAAGCTTGATTACCATTAAAACGGCTAAGTTTTAATGGAGGTATCCCATTGTACTCCGATGTTACAGTTTGTCCAAAAGAAGAGTTTTTCATTAGCATAATTAGTCGTTGATCATCAAACTCATTAGCTATGCATGTATTCTAAGGGTTAGATTTCTATAAGCAGCTAGTGTTAGCGATCCTATTGGGACTGGACTGGACCGGACCGCCGGTCCCGATCCCGATCCGGTCCGTGGTCCTGAAAATTTGGGGACCAGGACTACAGGTCCGGTCCCCGGTTCCATGCTGGGACCGGTCCGGCCCAGACCATACACACCCCTAGTCATATAGACAAAGTTCATCTCTAAACCTATTCCAGGCAGATATCCGTTGCATTTGGCAATTGTGTATAATTACGATTATACCCTCTTCAGCAATCTTAGAGTCCCATAAAGTAAGGAGAAGGAGCTGAAGCAGAGACGTCGAAGATAACGGTCTCGGGTGGGTCAACGCGGGGTCACCGTCGGGCACCACGGCCTAACCTAACGGCGTTACAACGGTCCCTAATAAAAAGGCGCCATTCTAGACAAAACAAAAACCAACAACTAATTTCCACAAAAGAACAACTAATTTTCAAAAACTGCTCCTTCCACAACTAATTTTCAAAAACTGCCCCTTCCATTCTCTCCCTCCCTCCCCCTCTCTCTCTCTCTCTCTCTATCTCTCTGAGCTAAAAGGAGTCTCTCCTGTGTCAGATCTTCCCATGGGTTGTTTTGTAATTAGGTGATCAAGAGGACTTGAATCAAGAACCAAAATTGGAATCCCATGGGAGGCTGTGTATCATCACCTGCGAAAAGAGCAAGATCTTCCTCATCAACCAAGAGCAGCCGGTTCGTGCCGCAATACGATGTGGACCCCGTCCGCAAATCCATCGTCCTCCGCACCGTCTCGATCCTCAAGAACCCCAGCAGAGACAACATCCACGACAAGTTCGAGTTCGGCAAGGAGCTGGGGAGGGGCGAGTTCGGGGTCACCTACAAATGCATCGAGCGCGACACGGGCGAGGCCTACGCGTGCAAGACGATATCGAAGAGCAAGCTGAGGACGGAGATCGACGTGGACGACGTGAGGAGGGAGGTGGAGATAATGAGGCACCTGCCGAGACACCCGAATATCGTGAGCTTGAAGGAGGCTTTCGAGGACAAAGATGCAGTTTACATTGTGATGGAATTGTGCGAGGGTGGCGAGCTCTTTGATAGGATCGTGGCACGAGGCCATTTCACGGAGCGCGCCGCCGTTACAATTACCAGGACCATCTTGGAGATTGTCAGGGTATGCAAAACTTACTTTTTTGCAAAATTCAGGGTCTTCTTGTGAAAAATTTGGCAAGACCAGAAGATACTGTCATTCTGGTCTTCTAATATGCTTGTTTTGTCAAGAGAGCAAAGGCAGATTATCTGCATCTCTTTCATACTTATAATGAAAACAAAAATTTGACCTTCATCATGAGGACTCGTGTTCTTTCAGGTATGCCATGATCATGGAGTGATTCATCGGGACCTTAAACCGGAGAATTTTTTGTTTGCCGATTCGAGTGAATCATCTCCTTTGAAAGCAATTGACTTCGGTCTCTCTACATTCTTCGAACCGGGTATCTCTTCTTCCTCTTCTTATCAATATTTTTGCATAACAGCAATTCAGATGATCAGATTTCTGCAGCTTACGGGTCGGTTATAGATCTAAAACATTTCATTTTTTGGTAGGTCAGCATTTTAGAGAAATAGTTGGAAGTCCATACTATATGGCTCCTGAGGTGCTAAGACGGGATTACCGGTCGGAAGTCGATGTGTGGAGTGCAGGGGTTATTCTTTACATTTTGCTTTGTGGGGTTCCTCCATTTTGGGCAGGCAAGTACTCTTTGCCGAATTGATTCATCAGTTTCTCGGAATTTCATAAATTCGAACTCATGGGCTAATAGGTTGAGTAATATCATATGTTACTGGCAGAAACTGAAGAAGGAATTGCACAGGCCATTGTCCGTGGCGAAATTGATTTCGAACGAGATCCTTGGCCCAAGGTTTCCGAAGAAGCAAAGGATTTAGTGAAAAATATGCTCGATCCAAATCCTTATTCTCGTCTTACGGTCCAAGAAGTCCTTGGTAAGCATTGCCCTCTAATCTAAATATCATTCAGCACATTGTTTCTCTTCCTAGTACTGACGTGCAAGAAAATGATGCAGGAAGATATGTGAATTCCGAGTAACTTGTGTCATTTGTAACCATTAGAAATCTTAGACAGCACTTCAATTTTAAAAGATGAAGCGGTAAGCACCAATAATAAGGCAGAAAGACAGTTTTATCTAGTAAACTGACTTAAGACTGTTCAGCTTGTTTCTGCTATTTATGATATTGATGTTCAGTGACAGAATTGGTTTGGTAGTTCTCAAGGCTTAATTTGTTCCTGTCAGTTATTCCTAGTAAGCATGTAACAGTTGCTTCTGTGAACTAAAACTAGGTTAATCATCCCATTGAAAAAATGCGTGAAATAAGTTTAAGGTTGTCCAACTTGTATTCGACTGGCGCAGAGCATAAGTGGATACAGAATGTCGACAAGGCTTCTAACATTTCACTAGGACAAAATGTCCGGACGAGGATAAAGCAATTCTCTTTGATGAATAAGTTCAAGAAGAAAGTTCTCAGAGTGAGACCCTAAACGTTGCCTTGTCGGTTTTCATTGTTGTTCTTAGTGCAAGATTAAAGTCTGAATCATGTTTCCGGCATTTGTTAATGTAGGTAGTAGCAGACAATTTGCCTGATGAGCAAGTGGATCATATCAAAGAGATGTTCCACGTGATGGACACCGATAAAAATGGAGATCTGACATTTGAAGAGTTGAAACATGGCCTGTACAAATATGGACAGCAGGTTGCTGATCCTGAAGTGCAGATGCTGATGGATGCGGTACGATCACTTATTCAACAACTTAGCACATTTTGTTTTTGACATGGTTTATGTTGTCTTCTTCCATTTGATCCATTATATGCTGTGTTGCTTAAATTGCAAGTCATTAGGAAGATTAAACGCGGATTACAAAATGTGGAACGATGTTTTTCATCACTTAGTCGAAGATTTGATCATGAGGTTGTATCATCATTTCACATAATTGATAGAACTTCTTGCAAAAGCATGTGAGCTTGTGATAATTTGATAAGTCGCCATCTCTTATTAACATCTAAACATAGAACTCTGTCCTTATACGAGAACAGGCCGACGAAGACGGAAGCGGAACGCTGAACTGTCAGGAGTTTGTTACAATGTCAGTCCACTTGAAAAGGATTGGCAGCGACGACCACCTTTCTCGAGCTTTTGAATTCTTCGACAAGAATGGAAGCGGATATATTGAATTCGATGAGTTGAAAGAAGCTTTGATAGATGACAATTCTGTTTCGAACAACGAACAATTTATTGAAGACATCATCTTCGATGCTGATCTAGATAAGGTAATACATAACCAGAACAACCGGCGATTCAGAATCTGTGATTTATCTTGCTCCTATACGAAATAGAGTCGTCATTCTGTGGTGGATGTATTTCAGGACGGTCGAATCAGTTACGATGAATTCAAGGCCATGATGAAGACAGGCATGGATTGGAAAATGGCTTCTCGCCAGTACTCGAGAGCGATGCTGAACGCGCTTAGCCAGAGGATGTTCAAAGACAAACCTTCCCTCAAAGGCTAAAAGATGTTCCACCAATGGCTTCTCGATCTGATCCAGATGAAACGAGAAGAAACAAAATCCAAGCCTCATACTGTTGGGAAGGTGGCATTATAGAAGGAAGATCATTGCATTGGTTTGCTAATACAGGGACATAAATGCTGTGAAAATTTTGAAGAAATGGGGGGCTAAACAGTGAGATTCTTACTGCTTGGCATTCGAATTCTTCTTTTTTCCCCGTAATTAAAGGGACTACTAATCATAGTTGGCTTGCAATGCCTGCCTTGATCACATTAAGGAGTTTGGAACCACATATCGTGGCAATCTGACAATCTCCATGAGCAGATGCTATACCCAAAATATGGTTTTTGGTGTTAAAAGCAGAACAATGTCATCGTGAAGTTGCATTAACTCACAAATCTCATATCGTAATATACTCATATCGAGTGAAGCCGCTGTAACTCGAACAATTTAATGAAGTAAATTCAATTCACCTCTTCAGCCCCTCCATAGATTATATGATACCTGCTATGGTTTAGATAGATTATATTCAATGATTTCATTTAGGCGCATATCAAGTACACTGACTGACCAAATGAACCATTGGATTTACTCATACAGACCAAAATTTTAACTCGGTAACTTGAATATTGCAAGTAGACTAAGCAACTTGCGTTTCCATAAAAAAGTAAATTACTTTTTCATGTAATGTATGCCTATGAACCAATATGTTCTTGTCGATTGTACATGTTCCTATGAAAAGTGCAACTCTACTTCGGAAAAATTCTCTGTTTGCAGCACATCGTACAAAAGCAGCATCATCATCCTTTCGGTTTTGCGAACTGTCTGAGTGAGAGCCCCTATGTATCCAACAGAATACGAACTCTGAAGTAATTCCTTTCCAAAAGGATCAGACGAGCTCCAATAAACAAAGTAATACGTCGAAATAGAAGACAAAATGAGTACATTTGCCTTTTACTTCCAGCAGCAAATAGATAAAATATTAAATGATCGGTGACAGCCACTATTTCTTTTTTCTTTGCCAACATAATACAGTACCCATAATGAAACCCTACAGCCTATATACATGGACTGGCATTATAAGCCGCAGCCATCAACGCACACCAAGATTAAACACCAGGCCAAAAGCTGCTGCTGCTGCTGCTGCTTGAATCCCTCAGCACTCTAAGACAACAGTTGAGCCTCCTAATAATTGATTGTCACTGGCAACTTGATCGATTCATACCAAGATTCCCTTTATAGGACACCGCCCGTGCGCTTGAACCAGTTCCTCGTTCATGAAGTTGTGTTTCTGGTTAAAACCATCTTTCTTTGTAAATTTTCCTGTCACTGCTTTCATCGACGATGCTGGCACATCTGGCAAGTGGTTGCAGATTTAGCATTAGCATAAGTGCATTGGTCGCAGGACCAGTGAGATGCATCATCGGTTCGGCTGGAACCAGCACGAATGCTGGCAGTTCCCTTTCCCCTTCCGCCACCTCTACTTGCCTTGCTGCTCCCTCCATTCTTAGAGCTCACTGCCCTGCTGCAACCGCCATGGGAATCCACATCTGATAGCCCATTCTCCAATGCTCTCACGAGGTTCTCAAAGTAGTTTCTGGTCACACTGTTCAACAAAAACAGATGTAAGAAAGTCCAACACATGTATATGTGCACGCGTGGACGCTACTTCTGGAAGTCACAACAGAGGCTATAAAGAAAAGTGTCTACACAAACTTCATTGCAGCTGAAGAAAACAGGGCCACCAATCTTTTAGTCACAGGAGATGCACATCTTAGCAATGGGAAAACAGCTCTAAGAATCTTGTTTCCCCTAAATACTCAATGAACTTTAAAAAAAAAAAAAAAAGTTCAACAGCCTGATAACAACCAACCAATGCCATATGCATTGGAAGATCATAGTCTTGGTAAGTCCACTGTCCAGGTTTGACTTTCAAATCAACGCTCTTTTTAGGATAAAAATCCAGTCTAAAAGAACAAGTGACAATGCTTTTGGCTCAAATAGGCTTTTGAGTTAATATACATGTGCAGAATCAATATTATTCCATAAAGTAAACTTGAAAGCTTGACAATAACGAACAGGATTAGGAGATAGGAATGCTATGCTAAGGATGAGTCATGAACTTCACCAGAACCTTTTCACTTTGTCTACAAAGCCAAAAAGAAGATTCTGCAGGAATATCATAGACACTCTAATTTATCAGGAAGCAGCTGCTCATTGCTACATATCATGCTCTCTCTAGAAACGATAAGGCACATTTTTTAATGAAAGGAAACGTAATCACCAATTCCAATTCTAGTGTTTTCATGTGCTGTTCATAATTGGAATGGGCAGGCATTCTACTATATGACAGAATGCCTATTCCCCCCCCCCCCCCCCCTTACCAAACACTTTGATTCCAACTGCAGCCTTACTTTTTGCCATTTCATTATGGATATCTAGGGACTCAAGTCTTTATAAAATTGACTGCACACAATTGTAATTTGTACCTGATAATATGTTACTCATACTAATTATCACAATTGAATCTAACAACAAGATACCTGGTAAGTCCAGCTAACTTGGTGCGGAAGTCATTAAAGTTACTAGAAGGACACTCATCACTAAGGAACTGGTGAAGTTCCTTCTCTGCACACTGATGAAGCCTTTCCAATCCGGACTCCGCCTCACCTGGTAAAGAAACCATTTCATGTAAGTAATTAGGAAAACAAAAAGGATATGCATGGCCATTGGATGTCTGCAATACTACTCTCCAATACAAACCTTGCAAGTACTCAAAAAACTGTTTCTTAGCATGTTCATGTTCCGCCAGATAATAGCCATATGCATAAGTCCACTTGAGCACTCGCCTGCACTCAACTATCTGCAAACATCAAAGGAGCCCAATTTAGATTCACAGCAGCAGGTCAGGATAAAAATCAAAACCACTTCGTCAGATTTTAATCTAAACAACAGCTGTATTTGCATTCCAATTGACAATCACATCATTCATATTTAAGTTGAATTAAGTAATATAAAGTTTGAAATAACCTGTTGCCAGGCCTCTATGATGAACTTCAACTGTGACTCCGGCTGGCATTGTGTGTCACTAAGCTTATCGAGCTGACAAGAAGAAAAAGCAAAACTTTATTTAGACAAGAGCAAAGGGTCAGGAAGTCTCAGCAGCACAACACAATTAATCCAGATGAATAGAAAAGAAGCCATGCATCTTGCTTCCTATCACAAGAAAACAAAGTGATCTTTGTCAATTAAACAGCTTAAGCAGTTTATGGCAACTCAACCTGCCCAGTTGCCACTCAGCCTCAACATACCACAGCATCAACATATTTAACCTGTATAGATTCTTCTGTCAGACACAAGTGCAATCCTTTGTTTACTCAATACCCATGATTGTCAGACTAAAATTTTAGCCCAAGTACAAAGAGGCAAACGCAAACAGAAGCAAAAATTCTTCCTGGTCTTGTAGCACTCCGTAGTACAGCAAAGTGAACCTACAGATCTATTTCTACATAAGTTACAACCAGAATCCATTTGCCAAAAAAACTCTTTAAGTAATACTATTAATTAAGAGAAAACTTCACCGTTAATGATAGGCTAAAACGATCATATAAAGTTTATTAAAGTTGTTATTTGTATTATAACCACATCTTACTCTTTGAAATTAAGCGTCTGTTCATTCTCTTTCCTGGTAAGTATCGGTCTGTTGACAACATGAACAATTAAATGCAAAATAAGAAGCTGGAACTTAATTAACTTAATTATACTCAAAGGACAGATCACAGTACAAAATCGCGGCGTGGATTGTTAAAAAATTGAATCAAGTAAACACGGGCCATTTGTTTCTTCCAATGTGACTCGACAATCAATTCACGAACAGCAAGATTTCATGATCTGAATAGACTCAACAGATGACTAACTATCACCGACCCAATTTTCAGTACACGCCCTTTAAGAAGCTCAAGGAAGGAAAAGATCCCTATTACAACTTTCTTGTCAGGCGTAGGATCAAAGCAAAGACAAATGGAAGAAACCACAAATGACCCTTCTTACAACTTTTTGGCTAGTGCGGATAGAGGAAGAAAAAGAGTGATTCAAGGGTCTACAAAGTGATTTCACAGATATAGAGGAACCTTGGTATTTGGCCACTAACATAATTAAAACCAGAAAGTAAGATAGACCGAGATAGATTTCTTAGATAGAGTAGATAAATTCCTCCGTGCCACTTACATTAAATTCTTCATTTTAACAATAAACAAAAAGAAGGGAGAAAAAGTGACGAACAAGATGGCACCTAGGGAAAAATTTGACATTTAATTCCAAATTTTGTTATTTAGACTTCACAAGTCATGTATGAACGGTACAAAAATATTAAACAACAAGAGGATGAGCTTAGTTAGGCATCAGCCATGCGATAACAACAACGGTAGGAAACATTATGCTACACGGGGACCCAACAGCACCTATATCAAAGCTGAAGTTAGGCTATGTTTGGAAAGGAGGGAGGGGGAGAGAGAAGAGGGGTGGAAGCTGAGAGGGGGGTGTGGAAAATGGGGTTAAACTTAAAACTTTTGTGAGGGGAGAATTTCAAATTCAAATCCATCCCCACATCAATCATTAATCCCGCCACCCTCTCTCTTCTCTTCTTTTTCCCCATCCAAACAAAGTTTTGGCCTTTTAGGTTAGTCTATGAATATGGTCACTCGGACATAGATATGCCACCATCATCAGAGGGCTATACGCATGACTCGGTGCAGAGTCAAACGGTCATTTCTTTTTCTAGGAAACTTATAAAGACTACAACCAGGCATCCCTGTTTTCATCAAAACATTATTTATTCAATCGTACATGAACTGGTCATACAAGAGAGTATTGACTGAAGCCGAAGTCGTGGCTCCTAAAATTTGCCGTGATTTGCTCAGTAAATGTATGTCATCAAGGAACCTAGAGTCTAAGGAAAATCAGAAAACACATACTACAGCTATCCATTGCAGCTATAGCTAACGAGTCAAATACCGATGCTTCAAGCATACAAGAAACATCAAGTACGAATCTCTCTATTCCCACTTCAGTAAAAAGTATGATCACAGCTGAGTTGAATGAAACTTACGTGCACAGTTTGCATTTGATGTAAATCAGCAAGAGCTTTCTGCCTTGACTGCAAAAGAGAAAGAGAGATTTCGAAAATAAGTAAGACAAACATCTGCCATGTCTATGTACAATAATGCTTCATTTGGAATGGGCAGGGAAAGAAAAGTGAACATGAAAATTGGAAAAATAGAAATTTCCTTCTCTTCTCCTTCTTAAAGAAATTTCAATTTTTCACTGTCGGAACTCAGATGATTGAACCAAAGTCGCTGGATGAATCATACTCTATCTACATATGACTTTAGTTGTGGCTTATGACATTGGTTTCAGAGATCCAAAAAAATTGCGGGATAGTTTTTCATGTAGAGGGACACATCTTGTTCAATTACCGAGTATAATAAAAATTCTTTAAAAATCTGTCAAGCCCGAAATAATGGAGAACCTTGAGAAATGACTTTAAACAAATTAGAGTAAACAATACCTTCCTAGAGATGGATAGAGAGAACTATATAATTAGGTTTTCCCGCAGCTCTCACTTTCTTTTCTTTTTTCTTCAACTACTACACAGAACCTTGACAAATCGACCTCAATAAGCGATGACTCGTGTGACGATTTCAGATGCAAGTTTTCCGTTGTATCGTCTATTCAAGGGAATATGGGCAAATAAAATATCAACTCTCGAGGCACAAAACAAAGTTAAGTCTTTTCAAAAGCATCATAAGAAATCATTGTAATTCCATGTGTTACCCACCAAACTTAGGAATGAGATAACAAATATCACTGTGATTCCCTGTTGTTCATCCCATTCTATCCTGATGATCAAACAAGGACTTGGGAAAATCTACAGTTTATACAAGTCCAAAAGTGTACAGTCAATTCTGGTTTTCAACATCATCCGTTTTCTTGCTTTCCTTTTTAGTTCTTTTGAAACACAAAAAAAAAAAAAAATATTCTCTCTAATCCTTCCTTCAGCCTTTTTTCATCCTCAATTATATAATTGAGACGAAAATCAAAGGAACTTATCTAGACATTCATCAGCAACATCACAAATGGCAATAAACTTAGGACGTCAAGGAACCAGAAGGGTTTTTGAAGAGGTTTATTTAACATCTGAAACCAGTAATAGAACTTCTGAGATAGTATGACAACGGAGAAAGGGCAAGGGAAAGCGAAAACTAGACAATGTTGTTAAACCCAGAAAACCAGGGAGGGATTTACTACTTACGGATTGATTGCTCGCCCATCGTTCATAATAATGAGTATATCGCTCCAATGAGTTTTTCGCCATCTCTCTTCTTCTCTCAGCCTCATCATACTGCAAATGGTATTTTCACAGGACCAAAACCAACAATGTTAGTTCCACGGTGTTCGTATGACTTTGCCCGAGAAGAGCAAAAGTTTTTCAATTCCTACCGCTCCCTCTTGCTTAGCTGCCTCATAACGATTGCAGGCATAGAATCCACCAGTTCTCTCCCCGTGATCAGTCCATGCACCCAGACAGAGCCTGTTTGAACAGATAATATAAAACAAGTCAGATGTGTACAATACCGATTCCAAGAGAATTACATTGTTTACAATAAGAATAGACCCAATAAAAATGAGTCAAAAAAATAAATAAATAATGCACTGTTTAGAAGAAAGTAACCTTACCAGCAGAACTCAAATTTACAAGGAGGTGTACATGTCATATGCATACACCCTTGGTTTTTCTCTATTGGCCGCTTACACTTGGGACAAGGCTTTGAATTGGCTAGAATCCTGCATATCTCATATCCGTTAGGAAAGCAGAGCAAGAACCACAAATTCTCACATAATGACATTTCCGGACACCTGAATCACAATTTCAGTTAAGTCTTTCTCAAACTTTTGCATCCAATTGGAGAAAATAAGGCAATTATTGGAGGGAGCATGACTGTCCAAATTCATTTTCAAAGGCAAACATGATGTAGGATTCCCAACATTTCACTTGAGACAAAGAGTCATATTCTTCCCGAAAATGTAAAACCTTAGCTCTATCGTGTCATCCAACTTTAACAGAACATATTGCCACAGTAAATCATTAAAGATACAAACAACCAGCCAGACTAGGTTAATCAAACTTTCGCATGTCCCATCATAACATTCTCCACAGGCCAATCTTATTTATAGAAAAGAGCTTCAACTCCATTTACTCAGGTTGTCAACATGTCACCGACAACTTCACAAATAACAAACTCTCCAAACATATTTTTCAGAATGAACCACCTGCCTGCCGTGATAAACTGGGTATGACCCAAAAGGCAGACAAAATAACAGAGATAAGCCTGATAAAACCGTCCAGAATAAGGATAAAAAGACTCCCGTAGGACAATGCCAGCTATCAAAACAATAGAGTATTAATATTGACAACACCATATCAGTCACTAAACTACTCCAGAAAACCTATCCCAGTCGGATCTGTTGAGGAGCCTCCTACTACTCCTAGCTCAATCAAAACTTCAACATGTAGTGGAGTAAAGTGATCGGACTCAATTTCTATGGGTCCCATCCACCACCCTCCACAGACAAGAAGACCTTATCCTATAAAATTTTGATATTAATATACATTTGCTGAGGTCAGGAGGATGATGAATGTAGAATTTTAAGATCAATTATGAATAGACACAAAAAAAAGAAGCTACTTGGTTTCTCCAAAAGAATTTCCCCCCCCAAAAAAAAAATCAACTGAAAAACTATATAAGCATAATATAACACTAGTGAGTTTCCACACAAGCATGTAAAACAATAACCTTAAACCATAGGGACAGAAAATGGTTGACAAGCATTGACTCGTTATAAAATCCACACAGATGGTTCTTCCAGCCGGCTGGTCATTCTATATCTGTATAGGACCAGATGGGAGTACTAAACATGCATAAATAAATAGGAAGGAGAATTGCCATGGCTAGGCGTAGTATTTTTCCTAGACAAGAAAAAACAAATGATATGGGTGACATCATTATCCTCCAGACAAATCATACAATTTATCATTATTAGACACTCCCAGAGAAAATATGTGAATGCAATAACCATATGATAGCAAGAACAAGCATATCCATCTATTAAGAAATTCCAAGTACTCAAAATTTAACTACAAACAAGTCATATTTAGCAAGTCCTGTACGCAGTGACTGGCTCCCTATGCCTCAAGGTCAACCTTTTAGAAGGTCCAAAGGTTACCACATATCTTTAGGCCCTCGAATATCTGATATTGCTTATAAAAGTAAGCCAAAATAGGACTATCTTTTCCTAGGCTAGTAATTCATATAAAACATTATTGTTTCTTCAAAGAGAAAAGACCGCACAATCCTTTGTATACCATTGTCATGAAACCCAAATGGCGGCAAATTCTACATGCTTAAAGTTATCTGTACCAGTTCATGTTTTCAGATTCGGCACTGTTCTTCATGATCCACTTTGCAACAGTGCCACAATCTACTGGACGGTGAGCTTCCTCTGTACACTGCAGTAGATCAAATCCAAAGGATGTCAACACACTACTTCCTACATATCAATCCGAGAAATTTCCATAGGGAAGCTTACATTCCAGCAAAAGTTGAAAGAGCATAGGCAGGAAACATCGTAACCTTCACTGCCAGCAGCAAATTCTACAGCATATTCACAACCAGGGGCAGGACACCACTTGGTCTGGCAGTAGTAAATTGAGGTAAAAGAAAGTTATATTTCATTTAACAGGCACCCAGTAGTACAAAGTCATTATCACACTTAAGAAACACTTGAGATAAGGAAAAGAAACATGGTTGCACATATACCTTTCTATTGTCTTCAATGTACGAGCGAAGAAGATATTGAGAGTATTTTCCCTTTTCTTCTTTACGAGCTAATAGATTTATCATGTCTTGACCGATGGCAGCACCACAAGATGGATCAGGACATCTCAATGTTAAACATCCAGGACCATCAATTATGGATGTGCATATGTAACCTATCACAATGTCCGTGTTCATCAACAGGCATCAAAAGGCGCAGGAGTAAAAGCATGTAAATTTCGAACATGCACAGTTAATGCAAAGAAATACTTCCAAGAGAGCGATATCTTTCGGCTGAAGAAAAAACACACACAGACGATGTTTGGTAATAGTCACACATCTTTTCGTTGGGGCTACTTCTTTTCACCAAAATAATAAGACCTAGAAATGCTTCAAAATAGAATAGCCAAGAAACAAATCTCCAAGATCAGCTACAGAGTGCTGTCGCCTTTTCCAGTCTCACATTTCACACATTTTCATTTTGCTATACAGGCTACAGGAGCTCAAAGCTCCTGCAGGCTACAGCATTTGCATGAAGCAGCCCTCCGAAGGATATGCCAGAGGAATAACAAAACAAAATCTAGCTGTTACCAAACAAACGTACACATCCAAAAATGAAAATTTTCATTTGCTGAGGCCTGCTGGTTAGAGATTTAGTATGAACGTGTAAGTACCATCTTAAACTGAGGATTATATTCACAAAAACCCACATGGAAAGAAACGATAACATCATTTTGGATAGCAACGAAAAGATCTATTTAATGATTAAAGAAGTTCATAAAACAGCTCTAACATCAGTTCTTGAGACAGAAACACTTCCGTAATCACCAAACATGCTCCAAAATCTAAGATTACTTCAAAAGGAAAAAGGCCAAAATTCAACAATAGGTTACAATAAACAGCAAATGAACCAAAATCCAATGAACCAAAACGATGAAACACAAGATATGTTAATGGTCATTCTTTTGATAACTAGCTATAGATTGTGAAGACAGCATATAACAACCCAACAATCGAGATGATAAGAGTGGGAAATAAGACAAAACCTGCCCAGCATGTACTGCAGAAAGGATGACCACAAGCAACCGACATAATTTTATCGCGTGGATAAGACTCAAAACAGATTCCACAGGTGAGCTGCAAAGAGAGCAGTCCATACTTAGTGAAAATAAGACGAAACTGATCCAGCAATCAATTCAGACAATTAAGAAGGCATACTTCTCTTAAATTAGGATGCTCAACAACCGGTTTTTCCAATAAGCCCACTGCTTTTCGCACTCTATCTTCATCAGCAAACCATGCATCATGAACTTTACTTACACTCCTGCAATGCCAACTTAACTGATTAAATGCACAGCAGGAAAGGCAGAAACTTAAATTTAAACTGAACACCTAAACATCAGGACATCAAGCATTTCTGTAGACGACGCAGTTATCACCACTAAAAGCGGCATAGTTGAGGTTTACTATCAAAAACATTATAATGCCAAGCACCGCCAGAAACACACAATGGCAAGAAAGCCACATCATATGGAATATCAGGTGTGACAGTTAAAGCACCAATGAAGGACCCCTTTACCAATTATAATGGCGCAGCAGGGTGATAGCAGCGACTCTAGGTATAGATAGGACGCTAGCAACTCTCATTATATCCTCGTCTTGACGTTGTCGTATATCTTCTTCCTTTAAGATGATATAGTTTTGCTGAAAAAATGCAAACATAAAAAAGCATAATCAGACAAACAAAAATGCGCAATAAAAACAACAAAAGAACAGCAAAAACATTAAAAGACAGAGACCAGGCACTCTCTCGATCAAATTATAGTTCTCCAGAAACAGATAAAGGAAAGACATTTCTCCAAGTTATTTTCAGGACACGTTTGCCCATCAAGCTTGACTGTTGGAATAAGAAGAAGAAGATTCACACGAAGAAGTATACAACTATTATCTAGCGAGCAAGTCTTCCGTCCTTTGCGCACCTAAAACCCTATGCAAACAAAAAAGAAATGTTTATCTCGGCCATGTGCGTCATTTTGTACCCCAACTATCACACGGCCTAGCCAGCACTTATTTGCTATGTCTCCGAGTAAGAGGCGCAACATAATTAACTTGAATTCACGACAGCAATTCGAAATCTTTGTTAAAGACTGGATTTGTTATCGATCTTTTAGGTCCTGACATCACCTCGACGGTTATTCTTGATATTACGTAAGATGATGAGGACGTGACCTCACAACCATTTATGCTTCGAGAGACCGTTTCTTAACCATTATTATTGGATGATCATAATAATTCCCAAAACTCGAAATGGCTGACCTTGACCCCTATTATTTGGAGGTCATATCTAGTTACAAGACATCTCTAGCCAACCTTCCTGCAAAAGATCCCTCCCGCGTGCCATAAATGACCTACGAATAGGACGTTTCGAATTCAGAATGAAAGGGTTCGCTTTGACAGTTTGGGGAATGGAAACTGAACTTTTTTTTGGGAGATCGGTGGAACAAAATATTTCTGCCATAGTTCTCCATAAATAAAATAAAAATAAACTTCCCATCTCCAACTTCAGCTCCGTCCGATCGTTAAGCAACACAAATATATGATCACCCCAAAGCCAATAACCCGGACAACAGAATCACAAAACAACAATGAACAGGTCGTTATAACCAATAGGAAACGAAGAAATGGAAAGCTCTAACCAGCCACAGCAGCTCCAAGTCCACCCGATTTCCCATTCTTATTCCCCACCCGTGCAACAAATAGAGACCAACAGACAACAGCACGGGGGGGAAACCCACAAGCGGCTAAGGAAAGAGCTCCGAATTCGAGCTCACCTGATGCCGACGAGCGGTAAAGACATCGGAATCAGCATCGGCGTCCTCGACGAACTCGTAATCATCGACGTCGGCGTTGTCGCTGTTGTAGTAATCGTCGGCCTCCCCACTGTAGAAATCGTCGTCCATCGACTCCACGTCGTTGGCGTCGTGCATATCGTCGTCGGAGTCCATGGCGAGCAAAACCCTAACTCTAGCGGGAAGCGGGGGTGGGGCCCAAGCGAGAGAATCGGGGGCAGAACCAGAGGGCGGGGGGTCGAATCTGCGAAGGAGAGGAAGGAGGGGGAGGTGATCCTAGATTGCAGGCCAATCAAGGAATTGGGGCGGGGGGATCTGAGGTGGAATCGAGAGGGTCTTGCAAAGATTTGAAGTTTCTCCTTTTCGCTTCAAAAAGGCATTTTGGGGGAGACTTTTCTCAATTGGACTTGGAGGAAGGTCTGGGCACTGAAGGAACTCTTTCTCTTCTCTTCTCTTCTCTTCCATCGGGCTTTTGCGCTTTAATTTATGATTTGCCTGCACTGCCCACCCAGATGAGAGAGAAAGTGAAAATGGAAAGCATGTGAATTTTTACATCTTGGTAAATATGACCATTCACTAAATATATGTCCAGATGAAAAATGTTGTTTTTTTTTTCCCTTCATCTAGACATATTTTAGTTTATATTTTCCTCATTGTATTAGAAAGATATCTAATACGAAATCTCTATTTTTTTTCTTTTTTCTAATGGGTTCTGGCTTCGACCAAAAAAAAAAAAAAGGGTTCTAGCTGATTGATTTTTTTCCCCTGTTAAAAAATTATTTACCTTGTTAGCAATTCCTTCCTGGATGATGGGAAATGGCGGGAAGTCATTTGTTATAGGTAGATCATCAGTGACATCTCCGTAACCTTCGTTATAGGTAGATCATCAGCGACATCTCCGTAACCTTCGATCTCGTTAGCAATTCCTTCCCCGGACGATACTTCGATCTCGTTAGCAATTCCTTCCCCGGACGATGGGAAATGGCAGGAAGTTATTTATTATACGTAGATCATCAGTGACATCTCGATGGGAAATGGCAGGAAGTTATTTATTATACGTAGATCATCAGTGACATCTCGGTAACCTTCGATGTATTTATTATACGTAGATCATCAGTGACATCTCGGTAACCTTCGATCTCGTCGGCAGTTCCTTCGCGGACAATGGGAAATGACAGAAAGGCATTTATTACATTTCGCGGACAATGGGAAATGACAGAAAGGCATTTATTACATCTCCGTAACCTTCGATCTCGCCGAAGTTATTTATTGCAGATTGTCAGTGTTGGGTGGTCTTGAGCCTCTCTCATCCCAAAAGTTAGCTCAAAGGTTGAGGCTTTTCCTCACACTTATAAACTGACCACTAGCTCCTTCCACAACCGATGTGGGACAACCCCAACAATCTCTCACGCGTGACTGTTGGGTCTAGACTTGTTGGTAACCTAGGCCTAGGCTCTGATACCAGTGTTGGGTGGTCTTGGGCTTCTCTCATCCCATAGACTTGTTGGTAACCTAGGCCTAGGCTCTGATACCAGTGTTAGGTAGCAGTGTTGGGTGGTCTTGGGCTTCTCTCATCCCATAGACTTGTTGGTAACCTAGGTCTAGGCTCTGATACCAGTGTTAGGTGGTCTTGGGCCTCTCTCATCCCAAAAGTTAGCTCAAAGGATGAGACTTTTTCTCACACTTATAAACCGACCACTAGCCCATTTTCGACCCCAACAATCTCCCCCACACACATCGGGCCCTGGGTCGGAGGCGCAACAACCTGTATCTCTCCCGTGTGACGGTTGGGTCCAGACTTGTTGGTAACATGGGCTCTGATACCAGTATTGGGTGGTCTTGGACCTCTCTCGTCCCAAAAGCTAGCTCAAAGGTTGAGGCTTTCCCTCACACTTATAAATCGACCACCAGCCCCTTCCACAATCGATATGGGATAACCCCAACAATCAGTGACATCTCTGTAATCTTCGATCTCGTTAGCAATTCCTTCCCGAACGATGAGAAATGGCGGGAAGTTATTTATTATATGTAGATCTTCAGAGACATCTCTATAACCTTCGATCTCGAATTCCTTCTCGAATGATGAAAAATGGCAGAAAGTTATTTATTATATGTAAATCATCGGTTACCGATGTTACCTTCGATCTCGTCAGCACTTCCTTTCCGGATGATGGAAAATGGCGAAAAGTTATTTATTATATGTACATCATTAATGACATGTCCGTAACGTTCGATCTCGTCAGCAGTTCCTTCCCAGACAATGGGAAATGGCGAGAAGTTATTTATTATATGTAGATCATCAATGACATCTCCATAACCTTCGATCTCACCAACAGTTCCTTCAGATGGGAAATGGCGAGAAGTTACTTATTATATGTGGATCATCACTAACATCTCCGTAATCTTCGATCTCGCCAGCAGTTCCTTTCGAGGGGAAATGGAGGGAAGTTATTTATTATATATAAATCATCAGTGACATCTCCGTAACCTTCGATTAGAAAGGGCAACTTTCAGAATAAACGATATTCCATGAAAGAATATTATTATTTCCCCTAAGGTGCATTGAAAAGGTAGGTGCATATTGTTGTTCAGCACTCTTGGTAAGGTATTTCTCCAATAAACTCAACCGGATATTTGTGCTTCCCCTTTTGTGTGCGTAAATAATCACTTATGAAAAGGAAACTATTCATAGTATAACAGAAAAAATTCTGTAATTGGTAATTTAGTGATTTTTCGCCTGAAGAATAAGTAAATATTTACCCTATGGTTAGTAGATTTTCTATACTAATCAAGTAACCCAAGGTCATTTAGGAACATTTCAATACAAAAGCAGCAAGTTTCGGATGTTGTCTGCAATCAGCAAAAGCAAGCCCACAAAATTGATCTGCTTTTAGCCCGCCGACAACACAGAATTACCCAAAAATTTGGGTCCATAACAGAAGTGGTCCCCTGCTTCTATTGAATCAATGAAGAGATAACAGAAATGGTCCCCTGCCTTGCCTCACTCACCTATTCTATTCTGGAATGTCCATGCAATGAGTCTTCACACGGGGAAAGGGAGTTTAAAATTCATAATAAGTACGTTAGAAGTCCTAAAATTTATCACGAAAATGCGATTGAATCCTAAAACTTTCAAAAAAATTCAATCAAGTCCTAAAACTTGTCGGAAAGTGCAATTGAGTCCTAAATTTGGACCTCCAAAAAAGTGCAATTAAGTCTCAAAATTTATCAAATTGGTGAAATCAAGTCTTTCCGTTGATCGCACTTTTTGAAAATTTTAGAACTCGATTGCACTATCATGACAAGTTTTAGAACTCTAATTGCATTTTCGCTACAAGTATTAAGACTTAATCGCACTTTTTGAAAATTTTAGGACTCAATTGCGCTTTCATGACAAATTTTAGGACTTCCGATGCACTCATCCCTTATAATTTTAAAGCGGGACTTCCGATGCACTCATCCCTTATAATTTTAAAGCGGGGGGAACTTAGATCGCAGCCCATCCCGAGCATCTGAAAAGAAAGTGAATTCGGTTCGCAGCGGCGGAATTTCTCTAGACTAGCTTTTCCTCTCAATGCAACCGCCGAAGCTGGGAGGATAATTTAATTAACTCACAGCAGAACTAGACGACCGCATCGCGAGCGTCGGCAACAGGATTCCCTTTTAAGGGACGGGCGGCCTGCTTAAGCAAACTGTTTTAAGTTAAAGAATCAATCATTTTACGCTCAGTTCACTATCCCACGTGCTTAGGAATGCACTTACCTGCTAATTTCATGTACTAAAAGATGTCAGACTGCAAATGGGACCTTTAAGAAAAGTGCGTTATGAACTTAATTAAACAGAGTTAATACAACTAGCGTATTTTTCACTAAATGCAGCTCAGACTTGGACCATACTGGATAATACCAGAGCAAGCAGAAAATGATGAGAAGCACCCTTTACCACTTTGCAAACCATTTCTTAATCCCACAGAACCAAATTTCTTGGCTGTAGTTCCAACAAGTTATATGCAAAATCAACTGAAAGCTCGAAAGCTCTTTAAAGTTTCCATTCACCTTTCGCAAGGTCCTTCACTAATCGCCATCGCGCCACCGCTCCATAAAAGAATCGGTAGTTTCTCGTTCTCGATCTTTGATGCGAGCCCCATGCTCCCGCCTTGATAGAAGCAAGCTTCACAAGAGGCAGTAATGTGTTTTGTTTTCCTCTTCACTAAAGTTGGCCATCTTCTCTTAAACCTGAGAAGAACATCAAATTATTTCAGACAAGCTGACAAGCAAGATGAAGTTCTTATTGTCACCAAGGAGATTTAAGAACAAACTATTTCAGCTAAAGAACACTTTTTCAAAGGTCAGAAGTACAGTTCAACCAACTGACATGAGATTGCGCAGCAAACAAATTCAAGCGTTTGTTTTATTCTGTCCCTTTGTTAATGTCTTAGCAGCCCAGAGAACCAAATGGCTGATCAAGCTTTTATATGAACCTGGGGCAAGATAGAGGTCCACTTGATCAATACCATATATGTAGGGCTCATATGCATGGGGTGCATGCAAATAACATCTCTGACGTGCTCAGCAGAATCCATATTTATGCAGGGACTATATCCGCGAAACGTACCTATATATGTAGAAACTTCTTAACTAGGAAAGAAAGAGCACAGAAAGATACTTACTTAGTGAGGAAGATATGGAGAACCGGAGCGACGGAGATAAACCTAATCTCATCACAAGTTCAATCATTGTAGAGTCCTCTTCCTCTGGACCAATCTGCAGCTGTTGAGAAGACGAGAAAGATGTGCAGGAGCATCTTAAGGGAAGTAAAGGAGAAAGGATGGCATGTCATACCTCCAGCTGATTAAATCAATTACATTTTCTTTTACAGACATCTGGCCAAGACTTTGTTATTTATGAACTTAATGGAGAAGAACTTTATCTAGAAGATCATAAGGAAAGAGAATTGAGTATGAGGTGCAGTTTCATGTCCTGAATCAGACAAACCAGGGCTGCCTCTGTAGCCACTACAATTACAAACAGTCAAGCACAGCAACCTGACCAAACTCAAAACTTTATACCCTAAATCTCTTAAGCTTTTTCAACAACACACCTACTTTTGTCTTTTTCTCTTTCGTGAAAAGGGTAAATGTACTGCTTCTTTTCAATAATAAACACTTCCATCCTATCACAAGTGAAGTTTAATTGATTCCATTTAGACTGGCTGACAAATCATCCAGACTGCACAGCTACTGTCAGGTCAACACTTAAAACAAAGGTTGACATGGCAGGCAGATCTAACTAGTATTAGAAAAGTCAACAATTCTACGGGGACCAATAAGACTGAACAAAGGCCAGATGACCATTAACCCGGCTGGAATCACAAAATAGTTGTATCCTGCTTTTGTTATAACAGATCGGATTGTAAGTTTGTAAAGCATAGCGCTGGCAAGTATGGACTGACGGGACCGTGAGGTATCGTGTTAGAGGTGTACAGCAACACGCACACCATACATCCGTGTGCACCCGCATGCACTGCGCAAACTTTAGTAAACATTCCAAAGTGCAAACAGCTGACACAGCAACGTTTAAGAAGCAGGAACTCCCAATCTCCGGGAAAATTGTCAAAAAAGTCCTAAGCCTATTGAACTTTTGCCAATTCAGTCATAAACCTTTTAATTTTGCCGATTCAGTCCTAAACCTTTTGCATTTGTGCCAATTCAGTCCTAAACCTTTTAATTTTGCCAATTCAGTCCTAAACCTTTTGCATTTGTGCCAATTCAGTCCTAAACTTTTTTTTGTGTCAATTCAGTCCTAAAATTTTTGCATTTTTGCCGATTCAGTCCATTCGGCGAACTGTGGCCGGCCGGCGGTAACGTGGCGCTACTGAAGCAATTTTTAATTTTTTGTTTTTTTCTCTTTTCTTTCTTTTTTTGTTTTTTTTGTTTTTGTTTTGGTTCTCTTCTTCCTCCATCCAACCAACAGGTCTTCGCTGGCTGGAGGAGAGGGCCGGTGGCCACTGGGGCCGGCGTCGTGGGGCGAGGCCTGCACCGGCGCTGTTGGGCGAGGTGGGCACCGGCGCCGGTGGGCGTGGCGGAGCCACGCCATGGCTGGGCGAGCTCGGCCTCGCCCAGATCTGGCCAGGCCGATCCTCGCCAGCCATGGCGTCGTCGTTTGCCGATTTCGTCCTTGCCCCTTCGAATATCTCGTCCCCTTCCAGTCACCGCACGCGCTCCCTCTCTTGCACGGTCCATCGCTCTCTATAACGTCTTGTTGGAGAATGAATCGACAATGGTGACGCCATGGCTGGCAAGGTTCGGCCTGGCCAGATCTGGGTGAGGCCGAGCTCGCTCAGCCATGGCGTCGCTGTTGCCGTCGTTGGGCGAGGCCGGCAACGGCAAGGCCATGGCTGGGCGAGGCCGAGCTCGCCCAGATCTGGACAGGCCGAGCCTCGCCCAGCCATGGCCAGCGGCGCCGACGCCCGCCTCGCCTAGTGGCGCCGGTGCCGGCCTCGCCCTGCGGCACGGACCCAGTGACCCCGCCGGCCCTCTCCTCCAGTCACCGGTGATCTATTTTTTGGCTGAAGGAGGAAGAGAACAAAAAAAAAAAAACAAAAAAGAAAGAAAAGAGAAAAAAAAATATTATTAAAAATTGCTCCGGCAGCGCCACATCACCGTCGGCCGGCCAAAGTTCGCTGGATGGACTGAATTGGCAAAAATACAAAAAGTTTAGGATTGAATTGGCACAAAAAAAAGCTTTATGACTGAATTGACACAAATGCAAAAGGTTTAGGACTGAATCGGCAAAATTAAAAGGTTTAGGACTGAATTGGCAAAAGTGCAATAGGTTTAGGACTTTTTTTTGACAATTTTCCCCCCAGTCTCCAGGCGGGTCACTATTGAAAGGGCACACATCGATCTCCGTTTCTCCAGGATAGTTCAGTAACTCTCAACGCCGGTTCAATCACCCCTTTTAGGCTTTTATGACAAAGCATTCTCAATTTACTTACGAGAGCTTCAAAGGGTATATAATACACTAAGCCACAAAGTGGTATGCTCCATGGCAGATTCCAAACCCTGTCTGTTGGGTCCACATTTCTAAATAGTGTTGAAACACAATCTTACAAGAAAGGTTTCAGGTTCTTGCTTGTACTGAACATATGCACTTGTACCGTCTCACAACTAACGGTGGCGTCAACCGGATCACCAATTTTTCTGAACCACAAAGTAGACCTAGCCAAAATACGGTTTGGTCTAATGTTATTGCAATTCAACAATAGAATCACAATCCTGTTATGGTTGGTCTTTACCCTCATTTGCATTGATAACTGATCCACTTACTACTGGAAACTTACATACCCAACGCGGCACATAAATTTCCCAAAACAAATCCTATACGCTTCCATCTAGACAGATGTCGAGAAATACCCTTTTTCCTCGTATCAGATAGATTTCTTGATCTGAAATTCTCGAGTTCATTGACTCCCAAAAGTACACTTCAGATTCACCGTAGCAGGACAGGATAAAAATCGAGACCACTCCATCAGATTTAACCTAAATAACAGCTGTATTTGCCATTCCAAATTCAAAATCACATCATTCATTTTGAATTGAATCAAGTAATATGAAGTTTAAAATAACCTGTTGCGAGGCCTCTATGATGAACTTCAACTGTAACTCACTAAGCTTATCGAGCTGACAAGAAGAGAAAGCAAAACTTTATCTAGACAAGAGCTCGGAAAGGTTCAGGAAGCATCAGCAGCACAACAAAACTAATCCGAAATAATAGAAAAGAAACCGTGCATCTTGCTTCGTCACAAGAAAACAAAGATCAATCTGTCAATTAAACATCAAAAGCAGTTTACAGCGGCGACTCAACCTGCCCAGTTGCCACTCAGCATCAACTTATTAAACCCGAATAATTCTTCTGTCATACACAACTGTGATCCTTCAATTACTCAGTACAAATGAATGTCAGACTAAAACGTTAGCCCAAGTACAAAGAGGCAAACACACGCAGGAACTAAAATTCTTCCTGGTCGTGTAGCCCTCCATGGTACAGCAAAGTGAACCTAATGATCTATTTCTGCAGAACTTACAACCAGAATACATTTGGCACATAAGCTCTTAGGTAACACTATTTAAGAAAAAAATTAACCGTTAATGATATACGAAAGGATTATTTACTGTTGATGAAAGTTGCTATCCGAATTATAACTATATTCACATCTTCGTTTTTGACAGTAAGCATCAATTCATTCACTTTTCCTGGTAAGTATCAGTCTGTGGACAATTATATAAACACATATATGCAAAAGGAGAACCGTAAATGCTGATACTTAGTTAATTTAATCTGTATTCGAAGGATAGACTACAGCACAAAACCATGCTGTGCATGCATTGTTAAAAAACTGAATCAAGTAACACAGACCATTTTTTCTTCCAATGTGACCATCTCACACTTAATGGTGGCATAAACTGGAAGATCCACAAAGTAAAACTAGCCAAAATACAGTTGGATGTAACATTAACACAGTTTGGCAATAATATCCACAATCCTGTTAAGGTTGGTCCTTCACGTTATTTGCAATGATAACTGATCCACCTTCTACTGGAAACTTTCGTATCCAAGGCTGCAAATAAATTATCCAAAACAAATCCTAATCGCTTTCATTTAAACAGATATCATGTGATGCCATTTATCCTCACATCAGATAGATTTTCTTGGTCTGACTATTCTCTGAGTACATCGACTCAACTAAAGTTCCCTTTATTTCGGGTTTCCGGGATTCCAACCCCTTCCCCTCCTCCGGGGCCATCTTCTCCTGCCCCCAAAAAAGAAAAGAAAACCCACCCCGGCGAAAACTATATGATCCAAAGCATAGTTCAAATACAGCAATATCTTTAACTGCAATATATCCATAAACTCACAAGACCAATCAGAAATAGGCGAAAGGAATTGTTAAAGCTTCTATGTACAGAAAATCAAACCTGAACATGGACTCAACTCCAAAAACTGGACTACTATATATTGCGTATCATTGAGCCGAAAGAAAACGATCAAAACCTTACATTATTGAAATTTTATTTTCTTCAATTTGTACATCAAAGATTCTATAGACTTCTGTATTCTGCTCCCATTAGCATGTCCGACAGCCTGAGATGCTTGCTGTAAGCTTTGGATTCCTCGACCTAGACTTGCAATTGAGGGAGCTGCAGGAAGTGATTCGGCAGCGCATTCGATGCCATCTCCAAATGCAAGTAAACCTGTGCAAGTTGCAACACTGCACCCAAATGTTGCCCAAGGTAGGAAACCGACTGGTTTAATGCGCCGTTTCCTCATTATTTCATAGAATGCAGTTCTCATGGCAGATAAGCTTGTTTTCTCAGCAGAGGCAATAACACCATGAGCCACCACCCGGATTTTCTCAGCTGAAGCAGTCACTTTCAAGGCTGAGGTTTTCGCAGCCGAACTAGCAAGTCCAGGGGCCGCCAATTTTGAAGGACCTAGAGACTTGCCGAAGGCCATCGCTAGTACCTTTTGGGTTGGAGACAGCATGAGTTTAAATGAAGCAGGAACTTTGAAGGTCGCAAGTTTCATAAACGTGGACACGGGAAGGACTTTTGACAGAGAAGAAGCTCCTAAGATGGCCGTAGCTCCAGCACCAACTGCCACCACCGGTTTACTAGACAACATTCTTTTCTTGTCTCCTCTATTAGGAACTTCTCCCGCTACCTCGGAATACGTAACAAGTTCTTCAACCAAATCTTTCACTTCAAGGGGAATGGGAGTGTTCCAGTGCTTCCTGAGACCCGCTAATGCACTAGCATCAACTACAGCAACTATAGTCTTGGACTTTTTAGCCTGACTCCGAAGAGCCTGCGCAAAGAGCACTTGCGCCTTCTCCTCGTGCGGAAGATCAGCAAACTCAATTTTCGAAGAATGGCCGCTTCCCATTTTATTACTGGGCAGCCGTGCAGCGGTATTCAGTGCTATCCTCAACCCCTCAACAGCAATCCGGAATGAATAAACTTCAGAAACTATTTGACTGTCTACAGCTTGCCCCCTGTTTACATCAGAGAGCAGCTGTTGAGTATGGACTAGAGCCCTTCCAATAGATGGGATATCAGTGAAAATATTATGAAGATCCACAAGTAAAGGATAGATGGACTGGGCAAATGGTGGAGCCTCGTACTCAGGTATAGTTTGCAACTTCTCTGACCCCAAATTTGAATCACAACTCGAAGGATTCGACATCCATGCCAGCGGATCCATATTGGAAGATACAATTCTTACCATCTGAGATTGGACATCATCGTTGAGACAAAACCTCCTCAAACTAGAATAAACAGCAGAACCCATCCGTTGTGGAACCAAGCTACTGATTAAACCTTGAACATTTTGCCCGCAATCAGCTTCCCTCGGACTAGTATCCCCAGAAGAACAATTTACAAATGGCGACTCTAGAATAACAAACGACGAACCAACCTCGTGTGCAGCCTTCTTGGCGGCAAAGAAATGGCCATGAAAGCCAATACCAAAGATCTCTCGCAAAACCAAGCCCCCAGCAACATTCTCATACTTCTCCTTATTAAGCTTATCCACAAAACAACGCCTGAGAACGCCCAGTGCCGAGGTGGGCACGGCGCAATCGACCCCATTGCCAGGCATACACTCGAAAGACTGAATCTCACTAGAATCCAACGGATCAACCTGCGCCACGACCGCACTCGGCCGAACCTCCCTGATCAAGCACTCGGCGTCCCGGGCGGACCGCTCGGACAAATTCTGCACGGCGAGCACGTAAATCACGGACTGCGACTCGGGTACCCTCACAGCAAAGACGAATTGCTTCGTCTGTTCGGGAACCGGAAGCTTCCCGACCAACTCATTCGAAGCTTTCAGGTCATCGAATTTCGGCCTGGAGAAGGGCCACAGAGATTGCAAACTCCAAACGAAAGAAAGCGCCATCAGGACCACATCGACTCCCCTTCCCACTTCAATCGGAAACTAAAGAAAACTCGTGCCGAAGTTCATCGGCCCGAGTTCTTGCACGGTTCGCTCACGCGCCCAAAAACAGAAACTTCCTCGAAAGGATTCAGAGCATATGAACAGAGCGAAACTGGAGACGACCATCAACGCGGTCTCTGCATGCGAATGGAGATCGATGAAGGACCCGAACATCAAGAAACTTGAACCGATCGGCGCACACCGCGTCGCATCAAAATCACACTGAGCAAGATAGGATTAACCCTAACAAGCCGATCCTCGAGGAGGGAGAGCAGGTGTGAGGGTTCACCTGGATTCGTCGGGAACGAACCGAACGATTCGATCTCGCCTCCTGGAGAGGACACACTCTTCAAATGACATAACCTCTGGGCCAGTGAACTTGCTATGGGCCTCTGACCAAAACACAAAAACTGCTATGGGCCTAATCCATCAAAAAAAATCTATGGGCCTCATTCGGAATTGGGCCAAGATCCAATCTGCAAAAAGTGTCTCTTTATGTGAATTTTGACACGTGGATTCAAATATGGTATTTTCATGGTTCTTTGAAATTTAGATAATTTACCAAGTTTTGGCCGAAAGTAAAAAAAAAAAGTGAAAAAAAGTACTTTTTGCTTAAATCTAATTGAAAACAAACAAGCTCGCTTTTCAAAGTATTAATTACGTGGTGCCGGTAACATTGAAAATTACGATATTTCCTCATTCGATTGCTTGATATAATCCTTATAACGATAATTCTTCTTGTGAAATTTCTTATTTAGTTTCTATCGTGTTCGATTTGGCGCGGTACTTTCTTTCAGATTAAGCTTATATTCAATATATAAAAAAAAGGTCTGTACGTGGAACTGAAGCTCGACTTTCAGCAGAATGTTCGTGTTCATTCCGTTTACTTCTATTTTTGGGTCTTCACTAAAGATTATAAAGAATTGGGTCATATTTTTCATTGATAAGTTAACGAATATAGATATAGATATCACCACCATGGAAGTTAAAGATAAAAGATAACGATTTGATTTATACGGTATTTATATAAAAAACAAATCAGAAAGTTCGAAATGATGAACTTGTGAATACTCTATACTTGATGTGTTATCTTCGTCTTGATTTGTACATGATCTATACTCTTTTTGTTTTGTTACTTCAATATTCACACCATCCCATTTTCTTTTCCTTTACATGCTTATGACAAACCTTACTGTAAAAATAGCTCCAAAGAAGCCAATTCCTTCAGGTTCAGGACTGCAAATGGCACAAGAAATGAGCAAACAATCTTTGAGTCTCAAAAGTAGAATGTTATCCATCGTTCGATTGCATGTATACCCGTCTTCTGGATTCATTCTCACCGGTTTATATCGAGCATGTCGTTCGCAAGTTGCTCACTTGTTGCGACGAGTCGAATAACGCCAAATTTGCCAGCAATCGATCGCGCCGCTTCTGGAGCGTCGGAATGTCATATTTTAACTCTCTGTGCTCTATTAAAGTCAATAGTTCAGAAGCTCTACACGTTCCAATGGCATCTAAACAGAGAGATACAAGCAAATCCGCACCTGATCCACAGGGCATGGATCACCTCTAAACAGCCTAAGGTTGGCACAGAGAAAGCCCATAACGTAGATCTTCGACTTCATTACAGGTAACATAGGAAGAGCAGGCTTCCCGATGGTCGTGTGGCGGGGGGAGATTTCGTTATACAAAAAGAAAAGGAAGGAGAGAAAGAAGAAAGGAATGGCTAAAGCTTCTATGTACAGAAAATTACACCTGAATATGGACTCAAGTCCAACGACTGGACTACTGTATCTTGTGTATCATTGAGCTGAAAGAAATACCATCAAAACCTTACACTATTGAAATTTCACTTTCAACTTGTACATCAAAGATTCTATAGACTTTTCTACTCTGCTCCGATTAGCATGCCCGACAGCCTGAGATGCCTGCTGTAAGCTTTGGATTCCTCGACCTAGACTGGCAATTGAGGGAGCTGCAGGAAGTGATTCGGCGGCGCATTCGATGCCATCTCCAAACACAAGTAAGCCTGTGCAAGTTGCCACACTGCACCCGAATGTTGCCCAAGGTAGGAAACCGACTGGCTTAACGTGCCGTTTCCTCATTATTTCGTAGAATGCAGTTCTCATGGCAGATAAGCTTGTTTTCTCAGCAGAGGCGATAACAACCTGAGCCACCATCCGGATCTTCTCAGCCGAAGCAGTTGCTTTCAAGGCTGAGGTTTTTGCAGCCGAACTAGCAAGTCCAGGGGCCGCCAATTTTGAGGGACCGAGAGACTTGCCGAAGGCCATCGCTATTGCCTTTTGGGTTGGAGACAGCATGAGTCTAAATGAAGCAGGAATCTTGAAGGTCTTCATAAACCTGGACACGCGAAGGACTTTTGACAGAGAAGAAGCTCCTAAGATGGCCGTAGCTCCAGCACCAACCGCCACCGCCGGTTTATCGGACAACATTCTTTTCCTGTCTCCTCTATTAGATATGTCTCTGGCTACCTCAGGATCTGTAACAAGTTCTTCAACCAATACTTTCACTTCCAGGGGAATGGGAGTGTTCCAGTGCTTCCTGAGACCCGCTAAGGCACTAGCATCAACTACAGCAACTACAGTCTCGAACTTTTTAGCCTGACTCCGAAGAGCCTGTGCAAAGAGCACTTGTTCCTTTTCCTTATATGGAAGATCTGCAAACTCAGTTTTGGAAGAATCACCACTCACCATTTTGTTGCTGGGCAGCCGCGCGGTATTATTCAGTGCTATCCTCAACCCCTCAATGGCAATCCGGAAGGAATAAACTTGAGAAACTATTCGACCATCTACAGCTTGCCCCCTATTCACATCAGAAAGCAGCTGTTGAGCATGGACTAGAGCCCTTCCAAAAGATGGGATATCAGTAAAAATGTTGCAAAGATCCACAAGTAAAGGATAGATGGACTGGGCAAATGGTGGAGCCTCGTAATCAGGTGTGGGTTGCATCTTCTCTGACCCCAAGTTTGAATCAAAACTCGAAGGACTCGACATCCATGCCAGCAGATCCATATTGGAAGATACAATTCTTACCATCTGAGATTGGACATCATCATAGAGACAAAACCTCCTCAAACTAGAAGAAACCCCAGAACCCATCCTTTCTGGAGCCAAGCTACTGACTAAACCTTGAACATTTTGCCCACAACCAGCTTCACTCGGACTAGTATCCCCAGAAGAACAATTTACAAACGGCGACTTTAGAATAACGAATGACGAACCAACCTCGTGTGCAGCCTTCTTGGCGGCAAAGAAATGGCCATGAAAGCCAACACCGAAGATCTCTCTCAAAGCCCCCAGCAACATTCTCGTACTTCTCCTTGTTAAGTTTATCCACAAAGCAACGCCTGAGAACACCAAATGCCGTAGTGGGCACGGTGCAGTCGACCCCGTTGCCTGGCTTACACTTGACAGACTCAATCTCAACAAATCCCAATGGATCAACCTGTGCCACGACTGCACTCGGCCGAATCTCCCTAATCACGCATGGCTTCCCGGGCAGACCGCTCGGATAAATTCTGCACGGCGAGCACGTAAATCACAGACTGCGACTCGGGTTCCCTCACGGCAAAGACGAATTGCTTCGTCCGGTCGGGAATGGGAAGTTTCCGGACCAACTCATTCGAAACTTTCAGGTCATCGAATTTCAGCTTGTAGAAGGGCCATAGATATTGCAAATTCCAAAGGAAAGAAAGCGCCATCACGACCACATTGACTCCCTCCCAATTCTATCGGAAACCACAGAAAATGGGTAGAAAGATTATTCGCTCGAGTTCTTGCTCGGTTCACTCACAAGCCGAAACAGAACTTCCTCGAAAGGATTCAGGGAATATAACAAACAGAGCGAAACTAGAGATAACAATGAACGCAGTCTCTGCATGGGAATGGAGATAGACAAAAGACACGAACACAAGAAACTTGAACGATGGGCACGCATCGCATCGCATCAAATCCCACGAGCAAGATAAGACAAACCCAACGCAAAACAAGCCGCTCTCCAAGGACGGAGAGCGGGTATAAGGATTCACCTGGATTCATCGCGAACGAACGAACGATGTCGCCTCCTGGAGAAGACGCGATCAAAACGACTCGACCAGTCTGCGTGCGTGAATGCGGGTGATGACTCCACCTGATACGCTACAGGCCTCGTTCGGAATCGGATTCCAAAACCCAGAAAAGATCTTCTTACCGAGCCTCTTTCGAAATTCGTCGACAACTGCTCAGCTCAGCTCAACTTTTTTTGGCCTTTTGCTTTGTCTGAAACCTGCGACGCACGCATCGCATTTTGGACGTACGCACGCATCGCATTTTGGGCTCATCTCATCTCATCTCGAGAGAAACTCGAAATAGTTTGAGTCTGAAAAGTAGAAGGGTGATCACTGATCATTGTCCTCTCGCTCATTGCTGGTTAGGACATGGCTCTCTGTTTAAAAGAATGACGGCTCGTTGAGGTAATAAAGATTGATTGTTGGATCGACAATATTACCAAAAAAAAGTCTTAATTTTTTTTTGATCAATTTAATCTTAAACCTTTTATATTTATATCAATTCAATCATTTCTTCCCAAAATTATTGATGGGATGCCGCCGTCCTGCGTGGCACGACTGGCACATGAACATTATTTATTTATTTATTTATTTTATTAATCATTTTTTTCTTTACTTTTTTTTTTATTTTCCTTGCTAATTAGGGCCGGCCCTGTGGCGAGGGCCGCGATAGCCTCGCTCAAGCATATCAGGCAAGGCCGTCGCGACCCTCGCCCAGACCCAGCGAGGGCATCCCGACCATAAGTAGCAAGAAAAAAATTAAAAAAATGATTAAAAATTTTAATTTATTTTTAAAAAAAAATTCACGTCAGCGCCGATCGTGTCACGTAGGACGGCGTCCACGTCAACAATTTTAGCTGAAAAAGACTAAATTAACACAAATAAAAAAGGCTTAGAACTCAATTAGTATTAAAAAAAATTAAACTGAATTTACATGACTGCAATAGATTTAGAATTTTTTATTATTATTCTCATGTTGGGATTGGATATATACCCGTCCTACGGATTGATTCTCGCCGGTTTTATGTTGTGCGTGTAGCACTCAAGTTGCTCACTTGTTGTGAGCACTAAGTCGAATAAGACGCGGAACTCGGTAGCGCCCGCGCCTTGCTTTTGGTCCGACTTGGCAGTTTTACGCCAAAAATGCACTGGACTAGCATGATTTTGACATGTACTTACTTCTTGTCTTTCTGAATGACCAAATATGGAACTTCTCCCTTGGAGGGCTGCGTCTGTGCTCTACTTGAAGCAATAGTTCAGTAGTTCTACACATTCCGACATTCATCCAAACATAAAGATCCAAGCAAAGCCATGCCGGATCCGCAGGCATAAATCGCCTCTAAAGAGCCTGCGGTTGGCACATAGAAAGCAAAGCATATAACTTAAATCTTTGAACTTCATTAGGGGTGACGCAGGAAGAGCGGGGCTACCCTATTTTGTCGCGGGGAGATTGCATAATATGAAAAGCAAAGGAAATAGAGAAATAACACATGGAAACACAGAATGGAGCATTATCGAAATCATTACTTGTCTATCACAATAACAGGAATCAAATAGATCGAATTGTACGGAACGAACGACGAAATAGGACACAAGTTAAACCAAAGTCAACTGCAATGACCCACCATGTGTAGATGTGAACTCCAAGGAGCTTCATCACGTTCATTGCCCTGAAGAACAAAGAAGTCAATGAAAAAAAAACTCTTAACTTTCAAAGACTCAGTTTTTGCCTACAAGTATACTGTATGTGAAGCTAGAATTTATGGTGTACTTTGAAACAACTTGAGTGCAACCTGGAAGAGCAAAGATAGTCGTTATAGTATAAATTGTACAACTTGACTTCCTCGACTTTCTTTTTCTTTTTTAAGAAAAAGAAATCCCTCGTACTATTTAGAAGCAGTCGGCATACTCCTTCATATCCATTAGGTAGGGTGCCGTTTGCTTCCGTAAAGCGATGAAGTCACTTTAAAACAGTTTCGTAACTATAGAAGGTTAACTTTAACTTCCTTCAGAGTGAGTAGGTAAATTTACCGACTTCTTGTGGTATAGGCCCTATAGGGGATTTTGCATCAACTAGAAACCCCAGCAACTGATGATGAAGGTGCTTCACTGGCCCTTTTTCATTAGTATGGGGGGGATTTCTTCCCGGAAAAAAATAGGGTCAAGTTACAAGTAATCTATAGTACCTGCAGCTTACAGACAGTTTACCCAATCCCAAAATAGAGCCTACTCCCTCTGGTGACAAAAGAAGTGGACTACCTATAGAGTTTTACATATATTCAACTTCTAAGCTATTTTGATTAGCATTGCAGGGCAGATGACCAAGTAATTCGGATGAAAGGGAAAAAAGATACAAGACTACAGCACAAACCTCTATTGCTCAAGATGATCCCAAGAGATTTTGGATATCTTTCTGCAGGATAAACCAAAAAAACCAATTAGAACCAACTTAAATTGCTCCTTGCATTGTTGTAAATCAGATCCCTAACCTCAATTTTAAGAGGTGATGTAGTAGGAGCATATCTATCCACAACTTTCCCTTCTCTGTTCACCAGAAACTTTGTAAAGTTCCATTTGATGCCATCTCCAAATATCCCCCCTTTCTGAGACTTTAAGAACTTGTAGAGTGGGGCTGCATTCTTGCCATTCACCTCAACCTGTAGCACAGAATATACTATAATAGCAAAAATAGAGTGTAATATCGACTCAAAACATCTTTTTATCCATATCATACAGTCAAAATTGTAAAGAGGAAGACGGTTACGCAACTTAAACATGCACATTGAACTAATATCTTTTATTGCATTATGGAAAGAGTAAATGAAACACATTGCAAGCAAATTCTCAACCTCTTCTGCAGATGGTCGATCATCAATTTTTATGCATACTAAGAGACTGTCTGTGCTCTGGTGTTAAAATGACCAAAAAAGCATGAGGAATCAGAGATTTAAGAATTCCTCCTTCCTTTTCATTTTTTCTCTGTGTTTTCTGCTTCTCATGTTTACCTTGTCGAAAATAGGGAATTCAGCCTTGAACATAGTGCATGCAGTCTCTTGAATCTCTTCATTACTCCCTGGCTCTTGTCCTGCAAACTGGTTGCATGGAAATGCCAGTATTTCAAATCCTGCTAAGAAGTGTCAGTCATGAACATATACAAACCCCAAAAGATCTGGCACGAAGTAAAACATGTGAACGAAATTGAAAAGCAAAACACTAATGGGCAAACCTTGATCCTTGTATTTTTCATATAAAGTGTTCAATTCCTTGTAATTTGATTGTGTGAGGCCACTGCAAACATAAGTGTGCTGATATTAGATATCATATGTGTCAAAGCGGATAATATAATTTCAAGGAGTTGACTGTTACTGAGGACATGAACTGGATTTAACAATTGGCCGCTCATTTACATCTAGAAGAAATGGTTAACAGATCTATGACTAGGAGTTAAAAGCGAAAGAGAATCAGCCCGGGCTTACAGGATCAACATAGGCTCATGATGTTTGAACTACGAAGAGGCGATAACAGGTTCAAGATTGGACATGCAAGTGTTCTGCATGCAGTGAAACACATAACGACATATGATAGGACCAAGTCAACTACTAAACGCTGCGTGTTCCATTTCATCAATGATTAAGTTGCCGAATTCCTATCAAGGTTCTGATAAAAAAACATGATTCTTGACGAGAAGGTGCATTCAGTGGCAATACCATTTTGAAGCAACGTTGACAATCAGAAGAACCTTCCCAGCGTACTCGCTCAAGCTTACATCATTTCCACGAATGTCCTGCATTCGAATCAGATGATTGACATCTACAGTTATAAATATCTCCAACTATAAACACCAAATAATAGGGAATCTACATCGAATAAATCTCTATGACAAAAGAAGCGCAAGAAGGCATATCCACCACTTCCGCAGGAAAAAAAACATATACACGGGGATCCGTATCAAGTTCAAAGAAATCCGAGCATGATTGCCCCAGATTTATTAATAACATCGTTGGTTTTAGGATTCAAGGCAAATTATGGATTGACCAAGAAACTACGATCAAGCAAAAGATTCGTGATGTGACCAATACTCACCCTAACTCACACGATCAGGTCATTGACCGGCTTAAGAAAAGCACTAGAATTACACACAAGTAAGTGCTACATCACATGTTAATGACACGCCGCAGAACAAACGAACCCAGCAAGAGTTGTTTTCACTTAAGAATTTCAACCACGCCGTTAGTTTCTGTCGAGTACGTGCAAGCAATCACCATCTCAAACCGGATCAGCTCGTACACCATGGAGATAGCCCAAAAAAAAAAAAAACCCATCTTCAACCACAAGCTAAATTTCCATTCTTGCACATAGCTTAGCTTCTAAAATCGCTCCAACCAAGAGCAGACGAAACACGATAAGCACCAAGCTGATCACCACAGTCGAGATCTCTAAAAAAAACCCATTACAAACGGGACGTGAACTGGAGGACAGGCACGTACCTTGACAGTGAAATCGCAGATGGACTTGGGCGATTCGTCAGCCATTTCCCGAACAAGAGACGCGGGCCGATGCGGGTCGAAGAAGTAGAAGGAGAGAGCTAGAAGCGCGAAGAGAAACGCGAAGAAGGAGTCGGGGGATTTGAACCACCGCATGTGAAGAGGACGACACGCATTTCAACGTTCAAAGATGCGGACTTTACACGAGAATGGAAGGTTGCGATGGCGCCCGGATTCGATTCGGCTTCCCGACTTGAGAACGACTCCGAATGAAGAAAGACAAATCAGAAAACGTCAGTGAATGCGGAGAAGATGCCGATGACGAAAGAGGACGAGCGTTTTCGTTGGTTTTCGCTATTATTTAATGTCAACATAGTTGGCAGGTAAGCGTATCAATGTCAACAGAATCCCCGGGGGCGGCTGAGGACGAATGAAACGGTGACACGTGTGAAATGTTGAATGTTAAACATTAGGGTAGGGTTGGCCCATTCCTCTTGAATCTGCAGTTTATCCAATTTTTGTGTTTTTGTAATTTGTAAATTTCCATTTTGTACAAAAATTACGAGCTTGAGTTATATCGCAAGTGAACCCTGACCAACTTGTTTTGGGCATTTCAGGGGAGCGAGAACACAAAAATTGCGAAAGTCGATGTCAGTGCAATCCTTTTTTTTTATTGACTTGTCTTTGTCTTCGACCGCGCTAGAATTAATAGGTGGATAAAAAGTCTTTTATCCAATATTGTTTGTGATATTAAAAAACCATTTGTGTATTCCTACATAAAGATAAAAATTATTGGGTCGGCGCGCGCCCGACCGAGTCCGAAAAGGCAGACCCGGTTCTAAGAAGAAATGTGCGACCTGGGATGGGATTTAGGTGGCGCATCAAGCTCAAGGTAAGGTCGAAATTGTAGAAGAAAAAACAATGGTAAGAATCTTCAACCTGAAGTTAAACTTCCAATTTGATTGCATTGCATCACCAATACTCTAAAGTTCTTAAATAGGAGATTTAGGATATTTTTCAAGTGACTTTTAAAAAAAAAAATGGTTTGCTTTTTTAGCATTTAAGATGTATCTTCCATTTAATAGTAAGCAACCCCAATACCGAAGTATATAGGAATATTAAGGCCATTAACATTATTGATATTTGGGAAAATTTCAAATAAGGGCATGAAGTGCCATCATTTTCTCAAATAAGAGCCTAAGGTGGATCTTGTTTCAATTAAGGATCTGAAGTGCCCTCATTATTTCAAGATGAGCCCGACTAATGTCATTTTCGTCATTTACTTTTCTTCTTCTTTTTTTCCTTTTTTCCTTTTTCTTTTCATTTTTGCTAATTCTTTTTTCACTTTGTTGGGGCCGCAGAGGGCTCACCAGGCGGCTGGTGAAGGTTGGCGAAGCCCTTGCCCATAGAGGCGAGACCGACCCTCAATAGCCAAGGGCCCCTCGCCCAGCCCTCGCCGTCAGCCGGTCATTGCCTGAAACCAGCCACCGGTGAGAAGGAAGAAAAAAGAAAAAGTTCAGAAAATATAAAATGACGAAAACATCCTTTGTGACATTCTGAAATTCGACCCATTTCCGGGATTTATAAATAAATGGATATCTTGTTATTACACTTTAGATTTATCTCACTCGGAATTGATCACTCTCAAGATGACTGACCGTAAGGAAAAGGCTAACTAGGAATTTAAGTACGTGGACCTATCGCGGGTCGACACGCGTTACTCCTAAAAGCCGCCCGTCAGTTTGAGATATTTTAAAGTCGCAATCGACTGGTGTAGACAGCGAATTAGATTCCGGATTCGGGCGTCGAATTTTCAAGGATATCATTGCTAATATTTGGACGTCGCCTCATTGGGGTTCAGTGTTCGTTGGCCAGCCTTACCGATCGTCCCGAACTAAAATTCCTAGCATGTCCTAAAGTTGCAGATTGTCAGTTTTTGCTTCGCGGTATTCATTTGCAAGAGCCAAAAGCTTTGATGGGAGTTTGATTTGAAAATCCCATCAACCACCCCACTTTAGTCACATCTTGAAACCCCACTACCAACCCTCACCAAACAACACCTACTTCCACTCAAGCCTAAGAACAAGTGGAAGTGTTCTTGCCTTTTACTCTCACTCTCACTCTCCTCTCTCTTGGCTGAACTCCCTTTCCTCTCCTCCTCCACGCCGGCACCGACCAGCAACCTCATCGCCACCGCCTTTCGGCCTCACGCCGTCACCGGTCCCGCCAAGCCGCCGCCGCCATTCAGCCTTGCACCGCCGCCGCCCAGCTCGCCAAGCCACCCCCATCCGCCGCTGTTGCCGTGTGCTTTGGGGGCTAATCTTGGGTTAAATCTTGAGATTTCAAGCTTGGATTTTGGGTAAGCAAGCCTCTAATCCCTGTTTAGGGTGATAGGTTACCATGGATTAGCTTAGATGTAGATTTTTAGTGAGTTTTAGTGGCTGCCATGTGTACTGTTCATTGAAGATGCGCACTGTTCATTGAAGGCCGTGTACTGTTCATTGAAGGCCGAGCACTATTCATCGAAGATGTGAACTATTCATCGAAGGAAAATACTATTCATCGAAGATCCAAAGATTTAAAAGTGTTTGGGATGAATATTAGAGCTCTTGGATGATCGTTTAGGTGGTTAGAAACATGATTAGTGTAGGATGTTAATCCTAGATGGATTTAGGGATGATTTGCACTTTGATTGGGTGGTTTTATGTGCATTTTGGGGGCTGCCCTAGGGGGGACCCGAATTTGGGAAGTTTATGTTGATGTGTGGATGTTTGATAATGCAATTGATGCATTAGTTAGTATAGTAGAGGTGGTGGAAATTGGTTGTGCTCAAAAGTTCGGTGTGCGGCTCGGTTGAGAGAGTTGTGTGCGAATGTGAATTCCGGGCTGATTTAATTGCACCCTAGATCATGTGGATTAATTTATAATCTCGTGTTGTGCACGTGTGATTGGGTGAGCCGTATGTGTGAGTTATGCCTTAATGCGTGTTACGCGGGGCTTGTTTGTGAAAATCAATGCATTGTAGTGATTATATGTGAATTGAACCCTGAAGCGTATTAACGCGGGGTCTATAGTCGACTGAATTATATAATGAGTATTTATGCACATTGTACCCTAATGCGATAATCGCGGGGTTTGTGCCCGTCCTGATGCGTATTAACGCGGAACCAACCTGAGGCATTAAACGCGGGTCTATGAATTAAGGTTGTGCAATCCTGAGGCGTTAAACGCGGGATTTGATGTCTGACTGGGCTTTGGACCCAAACCTGAGGCGTTAAACATGGGTTGTGACGTGTACCTGAGGCGTTAAACGCCGGTCGCGATCTTTTCAGACTTGAACTATATATATGGTTATATACGTATATGTGAAGCATTGTTGAGTGCTAAGTATTGCAATTGTGATTTGAGCTGGTGGAATGAATTATGCTGTTTATGCCTGGCTTGTTTTCCTCATAATGTGAAATTGCTAGTTCGGAGTGTTTAGGCTGCAAGCTAGGTTGGTCTGGTGGTACGTGTCGTCCTAACCGAGACTTAGGGGTGAGCTTATTGAGATTTATTCTCATAGTTGTAAGTTAAAATATTTCAGACCCCCGGACCTGAGGAGCCTGAGCCTGAGGAGTCGGAGCGTGCCGAGAAACCTATGGATTCTGATCCTGAAGAGGAACCACTGTCTGGTGATGACGAGGGTTGAAGACTAAGATAATGTTCCACGCCTTTTTGGTATATCCTAGTAGTGGATATAGGTTAGTGGGCCATGGTACCCTTTTGTAGTTGATGACTGCTCCTGGCGTTGTCCGTGTCTGTAACTTGAATCTTGACGTGTTTATATGATGATCTATTTTCTTGTTTCTCTCTTCTCTATCCTCCTATCTGAATTTTGTCTGGGTGTTTTCATTGACTCCCGCTAGCGTTCGCTTCTAAGTGATTAAGTATCGATCTGGGTCGGCGACTAGTCCTGGGATGTCGCAAATCTTATCGACCACCGAGGGGTGTCGCGCGCTCGTAGGACGCGGGGCGTGACATCCCCGTTCAAGCCTATTCTTTGAAACAATGAGCGCACTTCAGGCCCTTCTTTAAAACAAGATCCACGCTCTTCTTTGAGAAAATGATGGCACTTCAAGTCTTTATTTGTTCGACCAAAGAAAAAAGTCTCTATTTGGAATTTTTCCCTGAACCTAATATTCGATTAATACCGCCGGTTCCCACGCAAAAAGAAAAAAAATACTAAAATTGGAAGTCTGAACTACATATCTCACACTAAAATTGTGTGCCTCGTCGTCTGTTTTGCTTTGAATTCTAAACGCTACTGGGTCATGAGTTTCACAATTTCCATATGATTTGAGAATTGGAATTCCCTAATTACGTTCCTGATGAAGCGTTGGAGATGAGTGCCCGATACTCCATCTTGACATGGACTCGACATTTGCACGACCGATTCGTAATGAAGACAGAGCACTCAACTACCAAAACTCATGGGCCCTTGCTTTCTGCATTTTCTTGATGAAATGCCCCTCCAAGACCCTAGTGAAGCAATCCACAAGGAAAACTGCTCTGTTCACGCGTATTGACAAGTAATGTCCCGGGGCACTCACAAAGTATACGGCTTTTGAGAGGTTTTAAATTTCATTAAAGCAAAGAAACACTCAATGAAAGAATGAGAGATGATTCTCATTTTACCCGAGTGGCGAGTGGCGGCAATCGGTGCTTACGCTTGTTCAAAGTAAACAGAACAGACTGCAACATTGAGCCTGTGCCATCCGCGTCGTCATTCCACGCAGCGGACCGCAGGACATTAATTTGATCATTCTTGACTAATTAACGATGCGTAAATCCAACCCATAACCCATGAAGTTAGTGAATGAAGCTCCATATTTCCCAACTAATTGGTGAATAAATAGATAGTAGGACATTTTCTCAGTTCACAGAATTGAACAGACAGGCCTCCAGTTGAGGCTTACCCATCATGATTCATGAGGCCTCTTTTGACCAATCCAAATAACCTCAACCAGAACTTGAAATGGCTTCCTCACAATGCTCTGCTGCATAATTCTTTGCATCATCGTCAAAACTCGGAGCCTTTGGGATCAGTCCTAGCATCTTGAACATGAGTTGATCCGCATCAAAATCATTGTTAGGAGTTGTCAGAAGCTTCTCGCCCGTGAAAATGGAATTCGCACCGGCCAGAAAGCACAGTGCCTGCTCTGGCATAGAGAAACGGACTCTGCCGGCAGACAAACGCACCATTGCTTTTGGCATGACTATCCTCGCAGTGGCAATCATCCTTATCATCTCCCATATTTCAACTGGCTAAAAGCAGACGATAAAAGTGAGATGCCTTTTTTCAAGACAAATTTCCTAAACGAATCTAACCAGATGTATGGTAACCTCATTATTCATGGTATTGATTCATAGAAAATAAACTGATATGACACTTAATTGGTGATCTCCACTCATGAACTTATGCTAGCTTGTTATATTCTGTCGTCCAATTGGAAGTGCCATTTTCCGATCAAAACATTTCAGAATAAAGAAGTTCACTTTTCATTTTCAATACGAAGGCATTGGCACCAATGCTTCAAGGCACTTGCCACGAAAATCTCATCTAAACACCGTTAGAGATCATTTCGATTATCATATGAAATCTGTCAGAGATCATTCTGCAAGTCTACCTGAATTTTGTGTGTCTTTTCCCTATAGAAATAATACCTCCTCATAAAACATTTTCGCATTGTACCGGGACATTTTCCATCCCAACTAGTTTCCATCCCTTAACATGTTAAAAAGTTGTTTTTGCCCAATTTCTTTATTTCTTCTGTCATAGTTTTTGTACCGTGTCTTTACCGGTGAACATCTAAGTTCATAAATCTCAGACAGCAATGCAAGGTGAAGATTCATAATAATATGCTTCATATATCAAGAAGAAAGATAAGGAAAAGAAGAAAAAGGGGGCAACAACGATTGCCTAAAGAAGCTATATTACCGATTAAAAATCGCTTGGGCACCCAGTTTACTAATTCATTACCAAGGAAAATCAAATTACCTTCTGATCTTGTAGAGGTGTGCCTGCCACGGCAACCAGCGCGTTAATGGGGACGCTCTCTGGATGTGTTGGCAGGGTTGCCAAAGTATGCAACAAACCAACCCGGTCCTCCTCTGCTTCTCCAAGCCCAATTATTCCTCCTGTATATTAAAAAAAAAAAAAAAAGAGTTTCGACTTGATCATACAAATCATGGAATTTATAACTAGAAGTTTATTGAGAAGAGTTGTCCTTATACAATACAACCGTCAAGAAGAATGCAAACAAGTATGTGAAGCACGGTCTAAACCACTCCTGTTAAATATTGTCATCGCCTGCTAAAAAGAACCACTACTTTCATACCAATCTATGCCATCACATTAGTGACCTCAGAAGAATGTACCAGAGAATGTCTAGTGGGTCAATACTTGAGCTAACACCAGTGACATCGATGATTGAAGAAAAGGGAGACTTGAAAAAAAAAATCTAAGGTAAAAACCATGGAACAACAAAATCATGCTCTTTAGGTGATTCAGAAAGATGGTTTACACTTGGCTGCAGGCGAAAACTGACTAACATTAGTGAACTGTGTGGAATGGGACCAAACAGCTCAGAACTACAATTACTTCAGAAAGCCAGGAAAAAAGGACTAGACGCATTGGTAAGAAAAGCACCAACCAGAATTGTTATTCAAGTTAACCATGCCAAGACAGAGAGCATACTCTTCTTAAAGCAGCAGCTGGTAGCTGGAGTAACTCTAGTGATCCAAGCTGCTTTTATGTTTTTTTCATGCCTTTTAACTGAACTTGCTACTAAATCTGCCTGAGATTGAATTATCAAGGAAGAAAGTCTCCCTTATTTACACCGTAGTTGGGAGTACAAACAGGCTTTTAATGCTAAACATTAATTTTAATCGTTTTTTTTTTGCCAAAATGCTCCAAATTGTTCTCCAGAATCCTCAGAGAGGTCGGATCCTCAGTAGAACTTCAGAAAAATCAACAATTTGCCAAATACAGACAAAAGTTCCTCTGAAAACATGATAACCTTATGGATTACACTACATTTTGTACCACAAAGAATTTAACCTGATTGCAATATGTAGCGAGAGCCTACCAGAGCACACATTAATCCCTGCATCGCGGACATACTCGAGGGTTTTCAACCGCTCGTCATAAGTTCTTGTGGTGATTATATTCGGATAATATTCTCTTGAGGTATCGAGATTGTGGTTATACGCAGTCAGGCCAGCATTCTTGAGTTCAAGGGCTTGCTGCTTTTCTAGCATGCCCAAGGTGCAGCATACCTCCATCCCCATCTCCCTGATCAATAACATGTAGCAAGGTCAATTTTGTGAAGGAGAAAGAAATGTTAGCAGGAAAAGAAGTACCTACTTCAAAACGAATGATAAAATTAAAAAGTGGACAATCAAATCCTGGCTTTTGAGACTATTCAGATCCGATCATGCATGGCCCAGACATGCAAGTAAAACGTGGGTTGTTCGGTCGTAGGACCTCACTTCCATTACATCGATGCGGGTTGCCTTCGCAAACAGCAATAGAGCTTTTTTAAACATTTGTAAGCCATGGGCAATTTAGAAAACCTTTTTGTTTGAGCATAGGAGTTGCTAAGAGTATAAGTCGGGAAAAGGAGTGAGAGACACCTACAAAACAAAGGATGGACAGATCTGTGGGAAAATAACTTTGGCCAGGCTGCATAATGCAGCGAAGAGAAAAAGTTTGCAAAGGCCAAGGTAGCACTTCGTATCATGATTAAATTTGTTAACAGTGGTCTTATGGATTGTTGTGGCTGGAAATGTGTAATATATAGCTTTGTGGCATTCCCAAGCTTGATTAAGCTTTAGCAACGGCAGTCGAGATGAGATGTATATGGAGATAATAACCAAAAATTCAATTTGAGACTCATCCTATACATATTTCTAGTCCATCAATCATGAAATGATAGCAAAACTAAAAGGAAAAGTAAATTTCCAAAAGGTCCATCGATAATACTCAATTTCCACAATAGCTTTTGTGCTCTAGATTCATTAATGTTTACCAAAAGTCAATCAAGGCTCATCCTATGCATAATTCTAGTCTGCCAATCATGATATGATGGAGGCCATGGTTGTAATCAGGAAGATGCTCAGCTAAAGCAGCAGACCAAAAGTAACCGGAGAAATTATATTTGAATCACTCAGCTATACATCAAATATGCATCACATTTAAAGAAACCTCAATTTCACACAGCGCTAAGTTTACCAACTAAGGTGAGGTTACTGTCGTAAACTTTTCATATGAAAAAAAAAAAAAAGGAAAAGAGGGCCGAGCGACCTATTGATGTCAAAATGAACTTTCAAGGAATATACTATCGAACTTAATTTCAAGGTTTTGAGTGCAAAACTGGATAAAAATTGAGGATTTTGGCTGAGATGGACTTTTTGTAGGGAAAAAAGCATGAATAACGGACAGGAAACCGCGTGCATAATTGCGAGACATGTGGTGGAGGATCCAACAGCAAGAGTCCCGAAATTTGCACTGCGGGGAACTCTAAGTTGAGAAGATTCATCATTCTTGGCTATGAATTTGAGAAGGGATGGCAAACGATGCATGTGGGGAGATTGGGAGCACAGAAAGCAAGAGTTCCGCAACGATGTAGAGCAATTTTTTGTGGCCATAGCTACTCCTTTAATAAGAAACTCTAAGGTTTGGAATTGATTTAGGCTTGTCACAGCGACCAGTTTTCCTGCTATTTGTGTCGAGAATTAAAATGAAATCCTAACTTACAGACCTATAAAAGAGGAACAAAATCACTTGAAATATGGATATTGGGAAAGCTTTTATACAACAATCTGAAAAGATTACCTTATTTCCTTTACATATTCAAGGACCTGGTTGAAATTAGTTTTCCTGCCTATGGTATCTCTCCAGGCAGCACCCATGCAAAAGCGTGTGCTACCAGCCTCCTTGGCCTGAAATATTATACTGGTTAAGATCACACAGAAGAGGAATGATTTGCTTTTAGAACAAGTAGCATTAAAAGATAAAAAGTGGCGCTAGCGCCTCGGATAGGTGATAATCAGGGAAATCTACATGACCATGAAGTAGTCCAGAGGAAAAACCTTTTGAGCTGCCTGAAGGACATCAACCTTTGTCATGAGCTTTTGGGCTTTCAAACCAGTGCTGTATCTGGAGGACTGCGGACAGTAGGAGCAATCCTCGCTGCACCCACCTGTCTTTATGGAGAGCAGAGTGCACTGCTGCACTTCCCTGAAGTTATGGGCATGTCTATGGACTTGAGCCTGACCAAAGCACAAACGTTAGCCGGTCAAAACTCATAAAAGCTGCTGATGTCCGAACTCAAAACCTATGCCTTGCTATTAGAAACTCTTTTCAACAAGAGACGAGGACAATATATGCATCACGCAATGTCTTCTACATCTTAAACACTCCAGCAGCAAAGTTAAACACTTGGTCAAAATATGGAACCGAACCGATCCTTCCTCCCTCGACTTTCTTTTCAATGTAAAGGTACGAATTCAAACATGCATTTGCAATTGCTCTCTCCCCCTACACTAACGGCCAAGCAACGCCCACTGGAGGAGCAATCACGCAAGTAGATAGAAATCGAGAAGGAAAAAAGAGAAACGAGGAGAAGAGGACAAAGAGATGGCGACCCCATGAAAGAGGAGATCGAGCACGGGGGAGTCGTAGATGGACTTGATCTCATCGCAGGACCAATCGTTTCGGGGACCCTCGCCGATGGTCCTCTCGGCGTGAACCGCAGCCGCCGACGAAGAAGAAGAAGAAGAGTAGGCGAGAGTGAAGAGAAGAGACGAAGAAGCGGAGAAAGGCCTCGTGCTGCCGCGAAATGCCGATCGGAACACCAGCATCTTTGCCCGCGCGGTCCGCGACGGAGTAATCGGAGGAGGAGGAGGGAGGAGACGGTGGAGCGCGGGGGTTTTGTTTATGCCGATGCTGCCTCAACTACTCTCTAGTCTCCCCTCCCACTCCTCGTGCCGTGCTCGTGCATAAATAATCGTTTTCGCTGCTATGGAAAGTAGTCCTTATTTTCCTCCAAATAAATGGCGCGGGGATGGCGACCGCCGTTAAGACCCTCGTCCAACATCATCGCAAATAAGGGCGCGAATAATAATCATTTTCTTTTCTTTTCTTTTCTTTTGGGCTCTATTTCTGATAATAAATAAATAGATTATGCTATTTTTATTTACTAAACAACTTTTTGAATACTAACACGTATTTGATAACTACACAAAATTTCTATTCCAGAAATAAAAATTGATTTGATAACAGCATATAATTTCTATGGTCGACGGTCGTTGGGTCTCGGCCGGCGACCGGCGAATGGCAAAGGGCGAACGAGGGCCGGAGATCGGCGACTGGCCCACCGGTGAACTGCAATCGACAGTCACTGAACGACAGTCGGCACTAAGGTCATGAGAGAGGTGACCGGCTGCCCACGACTGGTGGAAAGCAACTTACGGCGGACGGCAAGGACACGAGAGAGAGAGTGTGTGAGTAATGAGAAGAATTCTTATTTTTTTTCAGTTTTAGAAATAAAAAAAAAGTAGAAAATTTTTACTTCTCATTTCTGTTCCAAACCTAGTTTTCCGTGCCAAAAATAAAAAAATAAAATCGCGTTAACAAACAGACTTATGTTCTAAACCTGTCCTAAATAGAGTTGTTGTCATGCGCGCCTTAATTAGATTGGAAAATGATGGTAGGATGTATCTAAACTTTTAATTTATTCAATATCATTTTTGAATTTTAGTTCAATATACAATGTGATTCATAAACTTTTAATTTGTTCAATATGATTCATAGACTTTCGATACATGTTCAATTTAATTAATGGACTATATAAAAATATTCAATATAGTTTCTGAACTTGAATTAATAAATAAATATTTTAATATAATCCATGATCTAAATAGAACATGTATCAAAAGTGCATGGACCACATTTTTTTTTTGGTTAATCCCATGAAAAACCCCACACTGATAAACATGTGACAAATTTACCCCAAACTATTTTTTTTATCACGAAAAACTCCAAACTGGTACACCCGTGATAAATTTACCATAAACTAATTTTTTTACCACAATAAACCCCAAACTGATACACATGCGACAAATTTACCATAAATTATTTTTTGACCACAAAAACTCCAAACTAATATACATTTGACAAATTTACCCCAAACTAAATTTTTTGACCACCAAAAACCCTAAGCCAGTTCACATGTGACAAATTTACCCTTCGTTAGTATCCTTTAAATCTGGTTAATACCTCGAAAAAATCTCAAACTCATACATCTGTGACAAATAAACGGTAAAAATCCCAAATTGGTACACCTGTCAACTGTTACATGTCATCCAAATCAACAACTAGATGGTAAAATTCAAAGAAAAATTAATGGAAGGTAAATTTGTCACAAGTGTACCAATTTAAAGTTTTTGGGGGTAAAAAAAATAGTTTTGGGTAAATTTGTCTCAGGTGTACCAATTTGATATTTTTCGTGATAAAAAAATAGCTTGGGGTAAATTTGTCGCAGGTGTACAAGTTTGAGGTTTTTCGTGGTATTAATCATTTTTTTTTTGTTAGAAAGAAACATTCATTTTACTTAAAAGAGAGGTACATAAGTTTAGGAACAAACCAATCACAAAGTGTTACAATCCAATGCATGGGCCACATTGAATACATTAAAAATCCATGGACTACATTGCACGTTTGGGCAAAATTTGGAGACCGTTTGTTATCATCCCTAATTAGATAATGCAAAATGGACCTTCTAGAAATCTGCTCGCGACGTGAATTGAACTCGTAACCTCGTGAAAATGACTGTTGATCTTAACCGCTAGGTCGGCCACCTTGGTGGTCACTGGTTTATAAGTCTAGCGGATCTCGCGCAGGCATGCCTCGATTTAGCTCGACTACGAGGTCAAATTGATGAGTATTTCAAGGTGCAATGTAACGTAGTAAAGCAATTTAAGTTTTTTTTTTTATATTGCTAAGGCAGCACTTAGCGTAACCACATATCGAATTATAAATAATTATATTAACACGTCACGAGTAATCTAAGATTCAGCTCAATAATTCACTGACACTCGAAAATACGTAAAAATCTGGCTCAAACATCACATGACAGTACATCTGTACTTGTACTTGTGCATGGTACGGCTATAACTATTAACTTCCACCAATCAAGTTGAAAAGAAAAATTGAAAACAAATGAGCTGGGGCTGATATGCAAAACGAGTAGAGAAGAATCACTACTAGAGAATAAAAGAACAAAAATGGAAGTAATCAAACTTCTTCATTAGCTCATTCAAATACCAAACGGCATAGATTGCTGTCGCAATTTTCAGTATTTTCACTCAGACACACGACGCCAAATACAGTATCGAGCGGACATCGCATTAAAGAAAATACATAGGCAAAAAGTTGGAAAAAAGCACAAACAATTGCCATGTCGCCATTTTTCGTCGCCCAAATCGGGCGAAGCGGCTAGAAATCCCTAGCTGAATCGATCAACTGAATTTTAAAATTTGACGACACTTATAACGTTTTAGGACTTGGCTAAATTTACATGAAGGATTTTTGGATATCCTCCTTTTTACCGTACACAATACATATGTATGCGTACGTTGTTTTGTTAGTATCTAATACTTGCATTTAATGATAGGTTAACGATTTTTTTTCATACAGAACTACCAAGTTGGTGCGTGCACGTTGCGCATGCCGGGAATATTTCATTTGTTTATTTATTTATTGGCAAGACCTTAATTTTGCGTTTTAAGTTTGATTCCCAAAGACAGTGGACAAAGCCAAACTTTTTGGTCAAATTCCTTTTTGGGGTATGATCTTCTTGCTGCACGATTTGAATGAGTTGAGGGAATTACCAGACGGACACGGACACGGACCCGACCCGATTCAAACCATCCACATCAGGTGCGTTCCAATCTCTCTCTCTCTCTCTCTCTCTGTCGTCGAGATCGTTCATCTTCATACGTACTTGAACTTTTGTCCGATCTCCGACAGTGGCTCCCAGATCTGCTCTCCCTGTCTCTCTTTCTCTCTCTGCTTGGCTTCGCGGTGTCACCGACACCACGCCTCCCTGCGGACTCCTTCAGCTGGTACGCAACTTTCTCTCCCTCTCTATCGACGAATGAATTGTCTGATCCTGATGCTGAGCTGAATAGGAGAAGCTTTCTTTTTCTTCTTTTCTTTTGGAGAATCGCTTCGAGTTTCTCCTTCTTTGAATTCGATCTGGAGATCCGGTGCCGGGTTTGTTTGGAATCGCGATTTGGAAGTCGGAATCTCCGACGATCGGTCGTTGGATGCTCTGGGTTTCGCGCCTTCCACAATGTGCGGAAGGGATCGGGCTGTGCTCCGTTCTTGGTGAGACTTTGTGTTGGGAAGTATCCGTCGTCTCTGTTTCGTGCTGGATTTCGATCCATTATTGGGGAAAGTTTGGTCCTTGGGCTGTCATTTTAGTCCAAGTCTTGACAACAAGACATTTGTGATGACTTGGACGGCGATCAGATTATGGCTTATGAGCTGAGGGTTGCGCAGAATAATGGGTCAGATCATGTTCAAAGTTATTTCGTGCAGGATAGACTATTTGCCGGCAACTCGTTTTTGTCAATCAAACATTGACTTTTCATTAGCTTAACCTGCACTTCCAACGTTTGCTACATCCAAGTTCCTTTGTCTCTTCCTTTTTCATTTACTCTCGAAGCTTGAACACAGAGATTTCTAGCAGGTCCATTTTCATTCATGTATTTTATCGCAAGCTAGATAGATAGGTAATAGCATGGTGGTGCATATTGCTTCTTAAGAAGGCCAAGTCCTTTCACCAAACCTGTTAGAATATGTACAATCTACGTCACTAAGACCAGAGCTAAAATCATTGTACCCTATATTTTAGGTACATATTTGAAGCTTCGGGTGGTAACAATCTAGGGTTTGGTACCACTAGCTAGCTAGTGCAAGTTAAAGTCATGTCTAGAGGTGGAATTGAGTGAAGCTTAGTCTAGCGAAAGTGCCAGAAACCTTATTAAAGCGCTGACTCACTTATACTGATATAGGGCTTTTTCTTGGATCCTGCATCAGATCATTGAGCAAAGGAGCAGGCAACAGTCCTAGAGGAAATTCCTTCGTGAGCTTTTTCCCCCCCTTTGAATCTGACTGTTACTGGTGTATGCTAGTTTTCCATCTTACTTCCTGTTCCCACGGTGGACAAAAGAATTGAAAAGCTCCGGCAGATTTTCTTATGTGGCGCGCATGAGGAGGATAAGATACATATAGTTGACTAGAACATTGTTTGCTCTCCTAGTTCTTCCCAGGCATCAGTCTCCATGATCAATATCTTTCCATTGCAGCTCTTATAGGAAATTGTTGTAGGGTTTTCTTTTGTCTCTAATGCTATCTGCCATGTTTGGCGATACTCCTCTTAAATCTTTTTTAATCATTCATGTTGAGGAAAATGCTATTATTTCTGATTTTCTACGCCTAGAATGTTGTATTACTCATTGAAATCCTGACTAGCATGACTTTTGAGTATTTGGAGCTTGACACTATGTACTCTTATTTTTTTCCTTTATAAAGCTAAGTTGAGTGGCTAAGGGGACATGGAGCTTACTTGGGTTCTCCAGGATAGTTAACTTTCCTTTGTTAAATCTTTTCATGGAGGTGGTGGTGATTTTTTGGTTGGATCTTCGTGCCAGTTTTCTTCGTAGCTATTCGATTTTCCCATATATCCCCTATAATCTCCTTTCACTATTGCATGGCAATTCGGGATTTAATCATTACTGTTGTAATCTTGCGAAACAAAAATTAATTTTATTAGCTGGGTATTGCTTGTTTAAAGCATTGGGAGAATCCACCAGATCATTTCTTTTTTCAATGTGCTCTTAGTAGAGTTTCTTGCTCATATAAAGAACAAAAAACAGAAATAAAAAAACCTACTACCTCATTTCAAATACTGATAGGAGACTCATTAATATCTCAATAGAAATTTAATTGCCCTATAAATAGAACTATCAACCAAACCAAGCAAAGAACCCTAGTCTGTTAAGACTCTTATATGATGCATCAGGCCATCTTCAGCAAATTTGGTATAATATATTGACAGGTATCAACTTGTTGGGTTTTGTGTGATATGTCACCATTTTCTACCTCTTCCGTGTTTGTCCCTCACCCTATATACTATTGATTTTTACCGACTTAAACGAGAACACTCTGTAAAGAAAAGTCAAATTTTGCGGTGAAATTCGGGGACTGTGGTTGGTTTATATGCCACGAGTTCAGTGCATTTGTGAGCCTGTATTTCCTGTGTTCATTGTTGAAAATGGATCTGGTACTAGAGGATCAACTAATGTAGAAAAGTTTAGTTTTTATTACAATTAGTGTTTACTAGGATGAAAGAGTTAAGAGTGCTGTTTTGTTTGCTGCAGAAATAACTTTTGAGGGTGTGATATTTAGAGGGGTAGATATATGAAGAACGGAATTCTGGAATGCAGTGTCTGCCACTCACGTCTTGTCTCCCCAAGTTCGAAAACTGTGTCAAGGGCTTATGATCGACATAAAAGCACTGTTTCATCAAAACAGCGGGCTCTCAATGTTCTTTTGGTTGTTGGGGATTGCATCCTGGTTGGCTTACAGGTAAATTATAGATACAAGTACTTACTCAAATTTCTGCTGTATCATATATGTTTATTGCTTAGAACAAATAGTGAGGTGACTGTGAAATGGAGGGAAAATAACCATTGTGCATTTTGCATATGATATGGAACTTGTACAAGTTTCGCCATTTCTACTGTCTGACATGTTCACCTGGTAGGCATTTGCATATAATGAAGACCTAGCATTTAATTAGTTCGCGTTTAGGTCATGACAAGCAGTCACAGCTTGGCCGCCATTTTGATGTGGGAATTAGCTTCTTCAATTTTAATTTCACGGAAAGCTTGCTTTTGGCTTTTTTTTAGTTTTAGATTTACCTGACAATTATGGTCCACATCTTTTGGCCAGCCTATTTTAGTTTACATGTCCAAGGTGGATGGAAAATTCAACTTCAACCCTATCAGCGTTAACTTTTTGACGGAAGCTGCAAAGGTCCTCTTTGCAGTTGTTATGCTTTTGTTCCAGGTAATGTTTGTCATTGTCAAATGTTAATATATGAACTTTTTTACTTCAGCTGTTCTGCATAGAAATTTATTTCTTTGAACTCTCCAATAGGAAAAAGAAGATATAATATGAATGGACAATATAGCTATGATGTCACTGAGTCTTCAGAAAAATTTGATGTTGTTCGCCGAACAAAGGTCATTCCACACTTTCCATTGCAATTGGGTTCACTTGTGCTTTCTCGGGTGTAATTGGCATAGCTTGCTTGTAACCAGAAAAGAAATATCTAATAAGTCCTGGAAACACTTGGTATGTTTCAGTTGGAGGTTAACTTTTATTCTGTTTTGCAGGCTAGACATCAGAAAGTTGGTGAGAAGCCATTACTCTCAGTCTCCACATTTGTGCAGGTAATGCATTTCTTTTGTTATTATTATTATTATTTTTTTTTAGGAAGGGGCAGCTGGACTGCAGAGGAACATTAGACGATATTTCCAATTTAAGTCATTGTTGTTCTACGTGATTTACTAGATGCTAATTGAGGATGTATGAATGACTTTTTTGTGGAAGAAAATGCCAGCTTGGGCCTCGTATGTGATTTCTGTTCACCTGTTGTTTTTTCAAAAAAGTACTTAAACACTAGATGCTACTTTAATAAGTGCATTAGGATCTTCTAGCATGCTAAATTGATGATCAGAACTCTGAAGTGCTCCATTAAACCTTAATGGGCTTGATGGGAAGAGTGTTTCTTCAAAGATTTTGTTTGATCAATGGCCATTGGGATCTGTAATGTGGCTATGATGGGAAGAACGTTTCGTCAAAGATTTTGATATTGTTTTAGTCTCTTGTTTGCTGTTGCTGCTATAATTTATGTGTCACTTTTTGATGTTTCCAATCACATGCATGCTTAAGGAAGCACAATATAGGTAAATAAGGTGCATGTTAGGGCACTTCTCAAAATATAGATCATGATATGCTAGGGTTGAAAATCCCGACAAAGCAATATAACTAGAAAGTCCATAAACAAATTGTTATATCACTTACCATGCGAAAATGAGCGAGAAGCTCAAATGTCCTTTTGTTCATCTGAATATCCTCCACTATCGTTCTTATTTACTCAGTTGTGTGTGATGAATGCAAAGAATTAAGAACCATTTTTAAGAATAAGTCCAGTATCCTCAATTAAGCAAACAGGGGGAAGAGGGGTGGTTGTTAATTGACCATACCAAACCACATATATGAAATGGACAAAGAGGAAGAACGACAGAGGTTCAGATTTCAAACCTTCTGGATGATGTAGGAAGAATTCTTGATGGCATGCCAAGTAAATTCTTCTAGGTTGAGCAGGTTGAATATTTCGGTGTTAGTAATGGAGATAATTCAATAGCTATTTGAGTAGAAGAACCTTAGGGTTTCAATCCAAGACCCTTTAAGAAAACAAGGAAGAGAAGTGATGTTTCTGAAATGTAAGATGAACATGGGAAGAAGTGGATTGTGGCAAATGTCTGAAGACTACTGGGTGGATTTTGCCTGATTCTGGGGAGGCCCATGGTTAGGTTTAGAAAAGTATTTGACAAGGAGAGGTTTTCTTTATCAAATGGTCAATGGAAGAATTTCGTTTTGGCAAGATATATGGTATGAATAAAGCTTTTAATTGTCTCAACTCCCAGATGTTTATGGTGATTGAGGAGATAAAAAGGGAAGTAAGTGGTTGCTGTCTCTCTTGGTCAAAGGAGTTTTTTGAGACTGATTTTATCAGGAAGATGATGGATGGACAAACTTTTTTCTTGTGGTTCGTTGATATGGTTTACCAATAGCAGATGCTAGAGTGAGATTATTTGACGTGGAGTTTAACTGAAGTAGATGCTTCTTTGATAAAAAAAATTCATCAAAGAGAAATGATTGTGGCGGAAACAAGATATTGCATGGATCAGTCCTTGGCTAATGAAATCTTTCTTAAAAGAATTTGTTATTGAGCCACCTCAAATTTCATACTTATTCTTGACAATAATGGAAAGCAGTGGAAGGTCTTGGACTCTTGGTTACTTTATACTTTATATACAGACATAATAATGAAAAGCCTGCTTGTGCATTGTCCAAGTCATCAGCCTCTTATGGACTTGTTTGAAAAATTGAGCAGAAGGAGAAGGAACAACAATCCTGGTTGGCAGGAGGTTGTGGTTGGACGGGAAAAAGATGAATAATTCAGTTCTCTCTCAACTTGGTTACTTTGAAGTTTGAAGAGAGTTATAGGCCCTTAGGAGAGCCTCCGAAGATGTCGATTTTATGCCACTTCACATAAATTGGTAATGCCATTAAAATGAAAATTATTATAAATGGCACAGTAGAGTTAGGAGAATTATTGTCCTCCACCCAATGCCATCGGCGCAGGCAGCAGCAATTTATAATGATGGAGGACCACCTCTGCATGGTGACCGCACAAGGTCCCAAAAAGGGGAAAAGCTTCATCCCCAGCTCTCTCTCCTCGTGATTCATCTGTTCTTAAAGATTCTTCCAAAGCAGTTTCTGGTGAACATCATGAGTTCTGCTTATATTACCTTCACATCAATTTTTTTTTTTAAATCTTAATAACGTTTTTTCCTTTTGTATATTTGTCTGGCTGCATTTTAGATCTGTCTTTCAGAATTTTTAAAGAGTATTGGAGAAAGATATCCAGCCAACTTTTATATGTGGCAAAGGAAGTTTCTAATTGTCGCCACTTTTACAATTTTCAACCACCGAGTTTCTAGGTTATTGGTCTGCCTATAAGCTATGTCGATTTGTTTGCTAAGAGCTGGGCAATTACAGATTTCCCATACAAATATGCAAGAGCAACATTCACATTTTTATACATGCAATAGTTCTCACATTTAGTCCTTTGTTAATGTCTATGGTTCTGTAGGCAGCTCGGAACAATGTGCTTCTTGCTATCCCAGCTCTTCTCTATGCAATCAACAATTATTTGAAATTCATCATGCAGGTATAATTCTCTTCAAAAACCCTTGTAGCAAGTGAAAGTATCAACTCTCTCTCCTTGTGTGCTGCATCTGTACATTGTTAGATTTATGTGTAGTTGTCTACGTGCATGTGCCTTTGTTTGCATATTGGATGGTGGAGATGTGCACTTGTGTGTGTGCATCCAATTATGATCTACATGTTTACATGCGTGCATTCGCGGTATGTGCAGAAAGGGATGTGCTATTATGCAGAATTGTAGGATAATCTGTCTTTTCGAATCTTCACAAATTTCCATGGGAATGACAGGTTGATTTGAAGCTTCTAGAATTAGTTCTTTGCAGTGTGAAACTTTATTGACAATGTTCTTGCCGATTTATAATGTGGCTTGTCTAGGAATGGCAATACTCTGAGTTCAGAATACTTAGTGAAGAGTTCAGATGTTACTGAAACCGGTCATATCTGCTCAAGCCCTATCGAAGCAAAGAAAATGTGTTTGATGCAAAGCTTCTATCTATTTTCTTCTCCTTTCATATATTGTCAGAGATCCTCCTTAGCAGGGATGGATTCCGTAAGCAATAAGAAAACCAGACAGCGGCAAATGCTGCTTCTGGTTTACAGATTTGTTCCTGAGATTCTTTAATCGTAAAATCTGAAGTAATTGCTCCTTTTGGAGCTACTGCTTTTCCTGTTGATGTGTTACGACTAACAATGGAATCCATCTTCTACAGCTATATTTCAATCCTGCAACTGTGAAGATGCTAAGTAATCTCAAGGTATCGTCTTAGTAAAAATTTTCTTTGATTGTTCCTTATTTAGGCAATGTCCATCTCACTGTATTGGGGTTATATTGGTGTTCTCCTTTATAGGAGAATAGTGTTATCGTGGTAATTTCTGGCAACTTTTTCTTAATGTTTCCTGGCCATATTTTTCTTTTAAATGTATTGTAGTGATTGTCCCGCTTTTTTCTTAAAAACACCCAGCAACTTTTGAAAGTCATCCTTGTTCATTGATCTATTTTCATGCAAAATATTCCTTTCCCTTTTCTCAATAATGTAGCGGAGAATGCTTGCCATGGTGAATGTAATGCTTTACCTTTCATTTTAAAGCAATTGTAGGGCTTCCCATGTTTTAAGATACTCTTTTTAGGGTAAGATGCCTTTAAGTTCTACTTAACCTCTACCACTCTCCAAAAGTCAGGACTGTTCTCGGAAGACCTCATGGGACATCATCTTCCCAAACAAAAGATGCTTGATCTTTTAATACACTTGAAATTGGCCCCCTTCTTGCTCAGTTTTTTGATAACCCAAGAATTAGTCTTCTTTACCATGGCATATGGTTGTTTACTCTTAATAAGTTATCCGGCATGCTCATTGTGGATATGAAATGTCATATCGCCAGTCATCAAATTTTCCTGGTTAGACTGGTGTTTAAGCTGGAAAGTCACATTGAATACTATCCCTGATGAAATGTCTCGTGCAGGTTTTGGTGATTGCTGTTTTGTTAAAGATTGTCATGAAACGTCGATTCTCTGTAATTCAGGTCAGTTTCTCCTCTATTTTCTTTCTCGCATTTTCACGTTGATTAAAACAAGTACAGATTTCTGTGATACTTTTCTTCTATGCTACACCTTTGGCTCTGCTTAAAATTGCTGGTGCAGAACTGATTATTTCTCTTTGACAGTGGGAGGCTCTTGCCTTGTTGCTCATTGGCATCAGTGTGAATCAGCTGCGGTCTTTGCCAGAAGGGACTACTGCTCTAGGTCTTCCTGTTGCAGCGGGTGCCTACATCTATACATTGATCTTTGTGAGTGATCTTTCTCGCCCTTTTAGAAATGATAGCTATTCCTTCACAGATATGCATTGCCAATTGCTTAGCAAATAGTGAAATGAGTTTGAGGAACTTTTTTTGGATGATATCAATTTGAAACCAATTTTGGTTACGTTTCTCTTTGTGTCTTGGGTTTGTGTGCAATTGTTATTATTTCTTTCTTCCGGGTATGGTGGGGAATGGACTGGAGTTATGAATCAAGCATGGAACCAATTAGTCCTTGGTATGAGTTGATCATCTTTAAGCAAAGCTCTTTATCTGTCACGCTTACTCTATGGAGAGATTTGCAGGTTACAGTGCCATCTATGGCCTCTGTCTTCAATGAGTATGCACTAAAGAGCCAATATGACACAAGCATCTACCTTCAGGTAAGATTTCAGTTAGTTCAACTCGTCAGCATCTTGAGCTTTCTCCCTAGTTTGTTAACTTTAGGATGCACATAGGTTGCTAAGCTTTTCAAGGAATATTCATGACAGGTGTTGTTTATGTAATGCAAGGAATATAGCAGATTTTTTTTTGGTCAAATAGCAGAAAGTTGAAGTGCTTCCTTTTGTATCTCTTGAATTGATCAGGAGGCCCAATACTTTTGGATCTTGTTAATTTTTATATATAACTGGATTATTTTCCAAGAAAGATACGGCTGCAATCATCCCAATAGCCACACATTTTATGGATTAGTACAAAGTTAAAAATTGCAATATTAAGCTGTATTTCCGAACGTGAATTTCTTAAAATTAAAGTAGAAAGGATGGTGAAGTTGTAACACTGAGGAATACTATATCTAGAATGTTTTGAAATTGTGAACTAAAGATGTACCTAGTGGGTTTGGAAATCAGAATTTAAAATTGCAGAGGGAATGCTATCACATTGGTATTCAGAAACATCTTAAATGGAAAGCATTTCTATATGCTCATCGTTATATTGCTTAACGATGAGACTTGGAGCACATACCTTTAGTAATCTCATTTTCTTTTCTTATTTTGTTAAGTACTTATATTGCCCTCTGGATTGCAGAATTTGTTTTTATACGGGTATGGTGCTATATTCAACCTTCTAGGAATCGTTGGAATGGCACTTATTAAAGGTAAGGACATCACATAGTTTGCTATGATTCCTGCAGGCCACCAGGCAAGTGGTGTGGCCTGGCAGTTTTTTTCTTCTGTTTTTTATAGGTTTGGGGGGGGGGGGGGGGGGAAGAGGATGCTTCTGCGTGAAGCTATCCCCTCCCCTTAATTGAACACTATGAGCACTCTATTCCATGTATTTGCAAGATAAACTTTTTACTTCTGGCTATACGGTACATCTAATAGAATACTGAACTTTAAAGATGTTTTTGTTTATATTTGCATTTCTTTTGGTAAAGATTTCCTCCTTTAGGCTATGGAGATTTTCTGCTCTGAGATAACCAATCTGAATTGTAAGAAAATGCATACAATGATCATTTTTGTTGTCACTCTCAGGTCCGGGCAGCTTTGATATCCTACAAGGACTTTCGAAAGCTACCATGCTTCTGATATGTAACAATGCGGCCCAAGGAATTTTATCCTCCTTTTTCTTCAAATATGCAGGTTGGACTGTATGTATGATCCATTGAGTTTGTAGCTTTGCTCTTAATCTATTAGTTCGACAGCTGGAGACCTCCTGTTTAATGGAACTAAGTAATCTATCATGTGCTTTCTGTCTTTTAGATGGCTTAACATCTCTAACATATATATATTGGGGGCCATTCCAGATACAATCTTGAAGAAGTACTCGTCAACAGTTGCCACAATCTTTACAGGCATAGCATCTGCAGCTTTGTTTGGTCACAGTTTAACTATAAACTTTATGTTGGGAATTTCCATTGTTTTTATCTCGATGCACCAGGTAAGTGGAGAATTGTTCCATGGGTTATTTGGTTAAATAGCGATCTTATATTTGCACCTTTTTTCCTTCACTTGTCTTATGCTTTTAATTGTGCAGTTCTTTTCAACCCTATCAAAAGTCAAAGATGAACAGCAGAATGGGATGCTGGAGTTGGTAGAACCAGAGGATAGTCAAAGGTATGCCTTTACAATTATTTCGGTACTCTTTACATGCCTAGAGGATAGGATCTAATGTTACCAGTCGCTGAGAACTTGAACTTTAGCGAATTTCTAAGTAGGTTTAATTAGGACCTGGCAGAAGTCAAAAGGGTTTACCCAGACCACTAGGGTCATTGGTTGTTTAAGAAAATTGTATTTATGAAGAAGCACACAAATTTTGTGCTAATAAATGTCTTAGGCAAGTGTAGTTGCTCCTGTGAAATAATAATGGAAGCTCTCTTCTATTACTTAGCTGGATAGTTGGGTTGACTTTGTTGATCATCTTCCAGGTCGAGGGATTCCTTTGTAAATATGGCAGCAGGAGCTAATGATGAGGTGTGAAATTCTTCATCCTTTATGTACCGATTTTAATCGTTCTACACTTTTGTCATCTCACTGATGCTCGTCTCTGTTGATTTGCCCTACTCTCAGGCTACGCATAGAGTTGGATCTGATGACAGGCAACCACTTCTTCCTAGATGAAGTTATTTCAGGTATTATTTGTCTCTCCACCTCGATTACACTCTTCTATATATCTTGGCCAGTCATCCGTGAAATAAATGTCCTGCGATGGAGTGTCTCAGACTGAATGTGCCGTGTAACATTTACCTTTAGCTGAGTTGGGAACTTTGGAAGAATCCATCAGTTCTTTCGTCTGTGATTCTCTTGTTCTATATGATATCGGCGTTTGTATGTGAAACTCATCAAGATGATATGAGACTGGCTGCTGCACTTGAACATTTTTTCAGCTTGGAAGTAGTTACTCCAGTAATCTCGTGTGTTTTTTGGCATCATAAATGTTGTAATGTGATGCAGCTTAAGTTTTTCATTTCTGGTAGTGCAAGCTGTAGCCCTTTTACCTTTTCCCCCCTTTAGGAAACTGATTAAAAAGCATTCTTCTGGCAGGAGTGATTGGTGGGTACAGGATTAGCCATTTCTTACAGAGAAATAAAATATAGAGAAATCGTTCAACTTCTTTGGATCCTTTTTGCTGGTCATGATGAAGAGGCTCTTGGAAAGCCACACTGATGCCAAGCAGGGGGAGTGGATGAGTTAGGAGTGGACTGAGCGGGCTCTACGTCAAGCGACAAGCTTCGTGAACCCTTCATCTTAGACCAGCCAAGAGAGGAGTTTTGCCCCTTTTCTTCTACCTTCTTGCTGTGGGCGTGATTCTTTCTAGAATATTATAGTCACTTTCGAGTATTGTTCGACACCGACAAAACGCTCGCAGGATACGGTGTATTAGGGAAATGAATTATGCTAGAAATCTTTGAGAATGAAACGCTTCTCAGTCAATGCACTTGTCAGTATCAAAAAGGCTCTAATTGTACATTCTAGAGACTTCTAAAATGCAGAAATATAGCAAGAAGCAAGATTTACGGAGTGGCCTTGCTTATGTCTTCCCATTCTTTACTCGCAGTAGCCTAACGGTTTAAGCTTCTAGAAAAGCAAATGGAGAGGTTGGGCCAGCAGAGAGTCCTTTTCGTTTGCTGTTGGTTGTGTTGAAACTCTTTATGTTTTGCTTGCAAATGTAGGTTGTGGAGCTCATTTTAAGAAGCTGATACTGATACATATTATTGAGTTCTGGTACCTGGTTGAGGGGGAAATCCAGGATGGCAAGCTGATGAAGTAATGTTGAAGCGGTTCAATTCGTGCTTTTGATGCAAAATGGGATTTGTGAAAGGAAGGAATAAACTATAAGGCCCCGCATGACTAAGTTTTCTTGGTAAAACGACCGGACTTGGGAGAGCCCGTGCCGAACAGGACGATTATGCGGTGGGGTGCCTGATTCATGCTTCGAGTCTAATTTGCTCGGGCGAGCCAATAGGCGGTTGGGCAATGAACATAACGATTTAGGAGTGAAAATCTTAACAAAAATTTAAGTATGGAAAGCTATTCGGTCCAACATTAGTGACATTGGCTTGTGGGCAGTTTTCGTAATCGTCTTCGCACACGCAATTAAATACATTCGAAGATTATCTTTTTTATTATTCTTTTTCGATTTATTTATCGAAGGGAAATTTCAATTTAGAAACGAAGTTGGGACATAATCCGGATCATTTCCAATAACATGATTGAACAAAAGTTGTACGGTGAATTTACCAAGGTTGTCTCTTGCTCAAGACTTGGATTGCTAGTATTGATTCGGCTTTCTCCTCCAAAAGCTTTTTCTTTTTGTCTCATCTCATTCGTTCCCCCCAATTCAATGACCTCTCTTCGCTCCCTCTCTCTCCTCTTCCTCTCTTCCCCCTCCTCCTCCTCTTCTTCTCCTTCTCGCCCTGTACTCAACCGCCACCGCCAATGGCCTCCGCGGCTGCGAAGCCACCCCATCGCTCCTCCCCCTCCCCCTCCTCCTCGTCTCTTCTCCGTCTCCTGCTCCAAGAAGACGAGGCGCCACCATCGCCGCCGCCGGAGGCACGTCCTCCCCAACCTCGACACCTCCGATGCCAAGTCCTCCAAGCTCGTCGCCTCCGACGAGCACAGCGTCGAGCTCACCATCGACTTCACTAGCTTGTCCGCCCGAGCCAAATCCAGCTTCGGTTCTCTCGTCTCCGCCGGCAGAGATGCGTACGCGGACCTGAGTACGCTCGTCACGTTGGACGATAATAATAGAATGGTGATATCCTGCCGAAGGTCGACCATCCAGTTTGTCGGGAGTGTGGTGGCTTTGAGCTTTGTGGTCGTTTTCGCGCTCAAGGTCGTGGTTCAGTTGGTGCTGGGATTTAGGTCGCGGTTCGGGTACAAGACGAATGAAGCTGTCGTGGTTAGGAGAGACAGGAGCCTTGGTGGCAGGGAGGTGGTTGTTGCGACGAGGAAGGAGATTGATGGCTCTAGGGTTTCGGATAATGCCCTTTCGCCCGCATTAGAGAGGACTGTCGATAGGTCTCCCCAGAGAAGGCGTAGGAATTTCACGCCTCGGCTTGAAGAGAAGTTGCCTGAATGGTGGCCAGCTGCGACGACCTCGACCTCGTCAGCCGTGGATTTGGAGGTGGATAGGGAGTATTATCAGAGGGAGGCCAATAGATTGGTGCGAGGTCCGTGCTTGTTGCTGTCTTGACATTTAGAATAATTGCTTGTTGTATCCTTGCTAGTCTGTTAGAGACACTGTACCGTGCTAAACTTTTATATGTGCCTTTTATCAAGGTTTGACAGCATGGAATTGGGTGCTCAGCTCTAGAATTATGTGTTGATATGAATAGGGCATAGCGAACCAGAATGCTCAGTTAAATAGTTTGGGGATCCGTCATTAACATTAACCCGATAAATAAATGGTATTAACAATGCCAAATAAATTTGTTTTAGTCCCTTTCCTTAGTCAGACTTTAGCAGGCATTAACTTTGACCTTCTTGGATGCTCTGCGATGCTCGATACAAGCTAACAGTCTGGCCTTCATTATCTTATCTCCGGTGATTAGATAGATGATATGCGTTTTTTATTCTTCTGTCATCGTGCATTGCTTGACGTGAAAATGGGGAATATGAGCTGGCCAATGATTTGGGGAATTTGCACTCAACGGTACTGCTGATGCATGCTTGCGTCGGTTATAGGCCTTTCTGGTGCATGCTTGCGTCAATTATAGGACTTTCTGGTCATATAGAAGGATACATCTCTGTATCTTCATGCTCAGATTCTTGTAGTACTTATTGCAGCTGTGAGGCTTCCAATTTCCTTGAGTCTGCTGCTATTTTGGTTACATCTGGCCTTTGATGGAAATTTTTGCTTCCAAGAGTTCTTTAACATTATTTGAATGGTTCTCTGCATGTGAATGGGAAACATTTATTGCTTGTATGTTCTCAATTACGATTGCCTTCAAGTATGTCTTCAAGGCAACTCATGAAAATGGTTATGCAGAAATTGTCGACAATAGATTGCGTGGAAAGGACATCATGGTCGCTGACATAGTTCAAGTTAGTCCTCTTATGACTTGTTAATTATATGGCATGAAGCATTTTATTGACTGATTTATGATTCCCATGGGTTTGTAATTCCTGTTGCCCTTTTATTAGTAAGTTTCAGCAGTCAAAATGAAGAATTTTACAAATAAGAAGGCTTGCACTGAATTATTAGACTCTGCGCAATTATTTCTAAACATGGTATTTTGAATTTTGCAGCAATATTGATTAAATAACCAACGGAAAGGCACTTCTCTTCAGTATAACTTTATTCACGATCAGTTTCCAAGAACCAAGGAAACTTTCCATTTTTTGTTTTCTGGTCTAAGAAACTTGTCATCATCTGTGCACATCATCTGTGCACATCATCTGCAAGTTGTATGCTGTCTAAGGTTAATTGAATGCAGTTAATTTAGTGCAGTTATGCCAGTTCAAGGAAGAGATTACTAATTTATTTGCCATTTCTACAAAACTTCTACCCCGAGCACACGCAATGGAGCTGTAGACAGTCAAGTGAAATCCAATACACGAAATAATTTGAGCTATGGACAGCATCGTTGTAGTAAAGGTCGTAATGCCAGAGGAATCATTACCGCAGGGCATAGAGGGGGAGGTCATAAGCGTCTATTCGATAGAGTTCATTAATATCCGAGCTCATTAGCTTACCTCCATCTATCTGAATGATGGGTCGTAAGAACTGGTAATAGACATAAAACCATCCATTCTGGTTCTATATTTGTTCGAAGAAAATGCTTAGCCAATTCCATGTGTCTAACCAAAAAATCCTTTCTTCCAATTTTGCGATCTTCCCATTCATTCCCCAAAAAATCCTATTTCAATCTGATCCAAAAAGATTTCGAATTAAAAATATAGGATTTGATTTGGCTTTTTTTTTTAGTTAGTTAAATTATGTTAACTAGAATATATAGAATAATATGGTATATATAGAATATGTCTCATGTCATCTCAGTTTCTCCATACTATGACCAAATTAACACACTTGGGTTTTTTATATTTTTAGTTTTCTCTGTTTGTGGTGTACTGGTTTTTCCTCAGCACCAGTTGTTTATCAGGTGATCCATTAATGACATTCTGGACTTCTCTTTGCCTGTATGGATGAGCAGTTGCGTCGCATATGCAGGACTTCGGGAATCAGAGTCTCCTTTGGCACAGAAAACACTCGGGATTCATTTTATCGCGTGTCTGTTGACTTTGTTCTGAATATGTGCAATCAGTATGTACTTTTAGACCGCACCCTCTATCTAGTTGTTTTTGGCCAACTCTTTTATCTTTTGGAGTTACGATTTTCTAAGAAATTTATAGTTCTTCAGGTCGATCCATCTCTTTAGAGATAGATGGGGAAGATCCTAGGCAATTCCTTGCTGGGCTTGCTGGGAACATAGGGCTTGAGACCACTCGTGCAGCAAGAATTGTGTCTGCCGCTGTTGCTGCACGCACACGATCTGGTTTTCTACAAGCCTGGGTAAATATTTCTCCTGTTTGGCAGGGTCACAACCTAAGCATGTAAAGCGGCACTCATGAGCCAATGTGACTTTTGAGAATTTGGGGACTTAGTTATGCTTAAGAATAAAGAAAGACTTCTTACTACCTAAGCGTGTGTCCTTATTTCTCGTTATGGGGCTAGTGACAACATGCGCAAGGAATAAAAAGAAGCAATAAAACCCACGGCTGTATAACACGATTGATATCTCGAAAGGTGGTTTATGATTTTGCTCAACCCATTATATACTTACTAAAGGCACGATCTTTCAATTATTTTTCAAAAACCAGGTACTGCGTGAATTCGTAAATTGAGAGGCACATTGTTTCTTTGTATTAGCTGGTATGGTGGAAAACTGATTAAGAGATGCGGGAGAAATTGGTTGCATAATTTCTTTAGTAACAATCCTTCTTGTAGCAAAAATAAGAGCAATGAACTTTAGATTAATCCTTCTTGTATTAGCTGATATGGTGGAAAACTGATTACGAGATGCGGGAGAAATTGGTTGCATAATTTTATTTAGTAACAATCCTTCTTGTAGCAAAAATAAGAGTAATGAACTTTAAATTAATCCTGGGATTGAACTTTGGAACATCAGCGCTATTTGGTTATTCGAAACATTTCACAGTGCTATATGGTTAGGAAACATTTTGGTTTTAAGTTGTCATTTTCCATGGAAGTAAAATAACTGGTTTGGGAACATGTTTGGTAGCCTACCCTGTTTTAGTTTCCTTGAATATCAGAGAACAAGAGAGTGCTGATTTCACTATGTTCAAGCTGGAATAAGAGGAAGAATGAAATTATGCGGACTACTTATCTTGCTTTTTTTGTTTTTGAGTCGTAATTAAAGTAAAATGCATGGAAGTATGTGGATTGTGTAAATTGTCATCGGTACCAAGCATACTTTATAGGAAAAAGAAACGTGAAGATGAAAACTATTATTTTAAATTTTTTTCACTAAAACCATAGACAAAGAATGAATTCTAGAACCAGACACCCACAGGGGGGATCAGTTATTGGGTAAATTTCTATCTTTGAATAGTTGAAGCCATCCAAGGCAACATCGATATTCTGCTGCCTTATGATTTTGTCATAAGCAACTTGCACATTTTACTGCAGGCATTGGAAATGCAAGGTGAACATTGTGAAGCACTCGCTTACCTGTCAAGTATTTGTGTTCTTCACCAAATATTCCCTCCGAGAGACTTTTCTGTATGTTCCCTGTCAGAAACTTTATCAATTCCACGAGCTTTAATCCATCTTCAGAGTTGTGGTTCTGATCAGGAGCTCTATACATACAGATGTGACCAAAGTATCTTAGCTTGTTTCAACTGTTTATGACTTCAAATTAGCATAGATACGCGCTTTATGCATGTCCAGTTTATTTGCTGTTAGTAGATGCAGTTTTTGCTCTTAAAAGATAGCCTTTTTGTTATTTAATTGCATGATTATCTAAGCAATCTATATTAGTTGTAATTCTTATCCCTCTACTCTTTTTGTAGCCTGAGATGGAAATGGTGGCTCTGGGCCTCGAAAGACAATTAAAGCCGGAACAGAGGGAGTATCTACTGAACATGCTTGTCGGTGTTTGTGGTGAAGAGCGACCTAAAAGTCTGGGAGAAGCATTGGGTTTGGTATGGTCTCTTTACTAGGACATTATGAAGTTTCTCTTGTAGGACTTCTTTGGCTATTAGGCAAGTTGAATTTGTTAGGTGCAATTGGCACTCGAAAGCTTGTTAAGAAAATACTCAGAATAACTCACCAACCAATAGTCATCAGTTAGCACATTTAGCATAACATTGCATTTTCCCCCCCACTTGTATGCACCACCTGCGTCGTCTCTAGACCTGTTTGTGGGCTTGGTAGTTGTTGGGCCGACTCATCATCTTGGTAGGCTTGGGCCAAAGTTTTTGCTTATTGTGCTTGGCCTTCGCTGAAACTTGAAACGGCACGTGATCACCATAAAGTAGGTCGTAGGAGTGTGTGCAGGGTACAAGGTAGGGATAGTATTTTGCCCTGGGCTGGAACTTTGTAGTGCAAAATATAGCAAGACGGTTTCGTACTGAATATCCCAGCCTTGTAACCGTGGAACAGACGTAAATTACAGTAGAAAGTACTCTAATGATCCTCATTCTATAATTCCAAGCTTACAAGAATTTTGCAACTCCAACTTTTTAGGTTAAACGGAAAAGAGGAATGCTTGTGTATTTAAAGGAAACAGATGTATTTGAAGGAAACAGATAGGGAATATTTCAAATCATAGGTAAATAGTATTAGGTTCATCAGACCTGGAAGAACGCTCATCTGTCTTAAGAAAATGGGTTGTGGATATCATGAGTAGCAGATAAATATGTCCGAACGCTTTACGTTACATTTCCATACGGTGCTTGCACAGGTAGAGGTGAGTATGATCTCAAGTGCAAACTTCCCTGTACATAAAACTTGCTAATTTTTAAGAGTTTGTTTTCTTTGATACTTTCCTTAAAGTCAATCCTACCATAACGGTTTCGGTTGGTTCTGCTCCATAGGTGTCTTGCATACCCTAAATGTTACTGGACACTCATTGATGCTTTGGCCTCCTCTCAATTTGTGCTTCCATCGTCGCAGCTTTGGATCTGTTTGGCTTTGTTCAATGATTTTTCAATTTCTGCTCTTGTAGGAACTCTCTCTGGATGATGGTGCTGGTGACCACTATAAAAGAAGCCTTTCGTAGAACTAGGTAGAAAGAAAACAATAAGTTTGCTTTTGAGGGGTACAAGAGCAACTGTACGTTGTATTCTTTTCATACCATTCTTGTCAGAAAAACACCCTGGCAAATGTATCGATCGGTCTTCAATAAACATCTATTTGAACAATAGAAGTCACTGTGAAGTGGTTGGTATAGTTCCACCTGCTGTTCCATCACTTGTTTCCCCTTTTACCTCTTTGTGGCAACACTTCTATGCTATTCCTTTCGTCAGAAGTCAGCTGAACCCTGGGTTCTTTTTTGGAAATATCCTGATGTTCACTCACGCAACGATGATGATCCTTACACCCGTTTCGGGCGAGTGCACTTGGCCATGTGTTCTTGATAGGGCAATCTAGCCTTCTTAGCCGTGATCATGGAAGCCAACACAGTCGTTTGTTTTTACTTTTTTTGGGGTGGGGGATGTTTTGTGGTCTATGCTTGTATGTATGGGCACATCCCAGCCGATGGCCAGGGACTGTAGGGATTGTGTTTGCGGTAGAGTGGACATTGGGTTATAGCAGAAGCCAGACTTGAATTGTGAATGAAGAGAACACTGAGAAGTAGGTTTGCTTGATGTTGAGAGGGGAATTGTCAATAGAAGGCCTGGACTTGGCAGTTTGAGAGAGAGAGAGAGAGAGAGAGAGAGAGAGAGAGAGAGAGATGCTGTGAACACTATTTCATCGAGTAGAATTGCTAAATTCATTTGAATTAAATATTGAAAAAAAATGACACAAATTGTCCTTGAACTTTGGTAAGATTTGCAATGTGGTTTTTGAATTTTTAATTTATTCAAAGTAATCTTTGAATTTTAGCCCAATGTGCGATGCGCCTCCTAAATTTTAATTTGTTCAATATAGTCCATAGATTTTTTGTTTTTTATGATGTTTAACTTAGTCCGTGGACTAAATGAAGAAGTTCAATATTGCTTCTGAATTTGAATTAATAAGAGGATAATATTGGACATTTTCCTATAGTTTAGGAACTAAATTAAACAAATTAAAAGTTCAAGGATCATATTGCACATTGAGCTAAAGTTAAGAGATCACATTGAACAAATTAAAAATTCAGGACGACATTTTTTGGCAAAAAATAAATGTCAAATGAAGTCATGTGGGACTCTCCATTTAACTGGATCTGTTTTGAGTATTTGTGATGTAGTTATACTATATGCTCTGTATCTTCTTGATTGAACGGAAAACGCTGAATATTAGATTTTTGAAAGTTGATGGCGAAAGGGCAATGATATTCTTGTTTGTCCAGTTGAAGTTGGGGGCTAAGTTAATCTATCTATTTAAGAGAAAAGTGCCCTTTGTTTCACTTTAATGAGCATTCACAAATTAGCGTTGCGTAATTAAAATCTCTCCAATATGGTTATTAGGGACATTATACGACATCCCATTAACATGCTGTTCTGTTTGGTTTTTGCAATTCTCTGATCGTTACCGAGGGAGACGTGTGCCCGTATAATTCTGAACTCGCAGACCGGGCGATACTTGTGGTTTTTGTGGTTCATGACTCGGTATAGTTCTGAACTCGCAGATGCACCCGCTTTAGCGTTATTTAAGTGATACCCCTTTTCCCCTTTGGTTTATGTGGTGCTGTGCATATAGGTGTATATTCCCTAGGCTGGTTAACGATGGCTTTCTTTTGGCAATGTCCATAACTCATGCTCCATTTGATTGGGAAACTGGGTTGTAATTGAGATATTTGTTCCTTAACAATGGATGTACTAGACTCAATTGAAGCCTGGGAAGCACTAGTACATACCGCGAGACTAGCACCATTCGCAGAAAGTCAATACAAAACATGAGCTTAAACGTACTATAAGGGTTTTAACTGAAGAGTAGAGCACAGCCGTAGCAGTAGTAGAAAAGCTTCAGTTATCTGACTGGCCGAAATACCTGCCGGAAATTGTGGCCAGAATATTCAGCATTATAACTTCGTCGTCCAGTTCAGCCTTCTGCGCTCGCAAGCTCGCACATTTCCGGAGCAAACTCCGGAGAGATGCACAAATGTTGAAATCCAATGGGGTGTCCACAGCTGCGCACAGAGCAAAGAGACACAGACAATTGTTTCTTGAAAGAAGGCTTGCGGCCTCCACCGAGTCTATGCGTTTTCTGAGCATGGACACCCTAGCTACCGAGTCCATCCCAAGTATCGTGGACAACGTGGGGTCTTCACTATTTTCACTGCCAAGAGATTCCTGGCTAGGATTAAGGACTGCTTCATCAACCTCCCGAGCAGTTTGACAGTCGTTCAAAATTTCTGAAGCACTGCTTTTGGGATGTTGAACAGGGTACTTCTGCGCAACCTTGATCAAAGAATGTAGTTTGCCTGAAATTTCAGCACAGGCACTCTCAACACTCGACAAAGCCTGTAAAATAAGGTAACCATGAGCACTTTTTTCCGTTAACAAACAACAGAGCGCAGGATGGCAAAATACGTTGCCACCTATTAGCACGCACAAGATTTCAACTGACACTTCACCAGGAACAGAAACTATCGATAATAAGTAATCAAGCTAGCACAAAGATCAGCACCCCACATATATAAGTAGATATAAGGAGCCTACCCTCCTCAACATTGAAAAATCCTCAAGAAAAGCGTCCTCCCATTGTTTCAGTGGCATCAAATGCTCTGGACACTTGGCAATCTCAGGTATTACAGGCATGTAAGTGCTCTGTTCTTTGTGTAATTTACTCTGGTCAAGCTTAGCTACCTTCACATTCGGAATCTGTGCGGCTTCCCACCTAAGACAAGACAATGCATGCATAATCAGAGCCTTGCCAAAGGTCTAAGACTAGTGCAAGAACACTTTAACGATTCTTCTTTTAAGTTATCAGCAGTGAAAACCATTTGAAGGATCGACAGCATCAGAAAGCAAAAGAACAGGAAGCTGCCGCTACGAGTCGTGTTCAATAGGAGGGTGAGAGGTTGTAAGATAGTCATTGCCATCCATGACTCGCTAGACTAATGTGCGGGGACTATTGGCACAAGCTGCCATCATTTTATAAAACCGGCTTCAAAAGTTGCCAACATCAGCTTCGCACAAAGCCTGATTATCAATTTTAGGAAAGCTTCTCACCTAGAAGTAGTCATTGTATCTTGTCTTCTAAATGCAGCATGCACATTTGTGGGCCATATGAGCCAACAGGTTTCAACCATACAGTGGTCATATCAAGCCATTTCTTTGCTCTGACCCTAATTCTTGGCAAAGCTAGAAGAATAACCTGGTGAGAACCTATATTATAGTTCAAGCACATTGTTGGAACTATGCTTTTCTTTTCTTTCTTCAATTCTTTCCATATCACTATGTAGTAGCTACTGATAGCAAAAAACAAGAAAGGGCCATCATGGAGCTATGGTAACACTCAAAGAAAGTAGATGGTGCTCTAGGTTTCTACCTCCCGACATTAATTTTACCACTAAACCTAAAAGCTGGAAATGTAAGCATCAGAAAAGCACTAAGTGGTGCGTGCAACCAAGCTGCCCCATGACTTGTTAAAGAGGTCCCCAAAAAAGTGATCACACGGTTGGACAACATGCTGCATACTTAAGATATATACTTTCTACGCTAAGTCTAAAGGAGCTCATTTCATGTTTGCCTTGTGCATCCTAATGAGACGAAATACAGATGGGCATTTTTTTAGGTCAGTGAAGTAAAAAAAGATATGAAAGGAACCTCATTCCTCATGAAAAGGAAGTATCCACTCTACAAGATGAATCCTATCACCCATCCATTAGTTATTATCAGCCCGAACAATGACCACCATAATTGATTCCTCAACCTCATTAGTAAAATCTAAAATGTGCAGTGAACATAGATAACTTGACGCATTACAGATGCTTGAAGAAAGAGGAACATTACACCCTCATGAAAAGGAAGTATCCACTCTACAAGATGAATCCTATCACCCATCCATTAGTTATTATCAGCCCGAACAATGACCACCATAATTGATTCCTCAACCTCATTAGTAAAATCTAAAATGTGCAGTGAACATAGATAACTTGACGCATTACAGATGCTTGAAGAAAGAGGAACATTACACAACAAAGTATATCTACCTCTCCAATCCAGAGACACAGCCCAACCATATCTCTTGCTCTCCAATAACTAGCATATGTCATTCAAATGAATAATACAAGAGTCATGATATGAGAGACATGGTTTTAGAAGATCAATTTAAGGCTGGTTTAGAAGGATCAATTTAAGGTGAGTGTGAAGGCAAAAATTTGACAAAATTTCAGTGTTGTAAGCTCTCTTCGGTAGGTCCTCAAGTATCAATCAAGCGTCACAATGGTCACAATACCCGCTTTCAAACTGTAAACCAGATACATCATTCCAATTTTTCCCACGCTTAACTTTACGATCACTCTTGATGATGCAATCAACCCCATTACATACTGGTAAAATGGTCAGCTGGTTTTAGACAAATTATTGCATATTCCTTTACTTTCAATGTGGAAGGTTGATAGGTTAAAAATTACTATACGGTCTTGACTGGATTCAGGCTTTTGGAATCATAGAAAATTTAAAAAAAAAAGCATACAACACCATTACTTTAATTGACTAAATTCACATTGATTAAAAACTGCTAAAAGAGCCACTAAATTTCCATAATGACCGTAGAAGATAGTTTAAAGGTACTGCACACCAAACTTACAAACTCACTAATCCCCTTTTTTGTTGCTTTCTCGATGAGCGAAACACCACCCCTTCCCATACCAGATATCTTAGCATACAATTATCCAGAAAAAAATGTCTCACTCTCGTAATCTGCACACAATTGTAAGGTGCACAACATCACTCAACATGGCAGTCCATGAAGTATATTTTCATATCATTGCACTTCATTGCTACCATATCGTCCTAAATTTCATAACATCGATCTTCTTCAAGGTCACCACCTATGCACGCACTCTTCATAGGCCCTCTAACCGTGAGCATGTTAGCACTTCTACTAATCCCATCTACTCACTGAGCATCTACAAACCGCTGTCTCACATCTCTAGAACTTACTGATATTGTCTCTCTAACTTATCCAGTCTTGAAGCAACACCATCTGCCTCTCTGCTTCTGATATTTGTAAGAAAATTTATGTCTTAAGTTGAAATTTTCTCTCCCCCCCCCCCCCCCCCCCCCAAACCTCCCGCGCCCAACAAAAAAAAAGTAAGGACGATAGTCCATGAAGCCTTTGCTCTCGACCATAATAATGTTTCTGTCATTCACTCTCCTCACATAACTAAATAGTACTGAAAATTGCAACAGAAAGGGTGTGGCGAGGAAAATTAGCAAACATTGTTGAGAGAACTGTACTTATTCGATGTCTAAGATGATTAAGAAACATATACCTGACTCGCCTAAGAAACTCTAACCCATCTTCTGGAGGCCCAGCATCAAAGTTGGGTTCTCCCTCAACCAAAAAGGCTGGTCTTTGGATGCTAGCAAAGTATTCATCGCTGTCGTCACTATCTTCCTCGCCCCCTTCTTCTATAATATCAACATCTTCACAACTAATATTTTGGCCACAAGCAGGATCCAGATTCATATAGTTTGTTTCACTGTCCTCTGTGTTCTCTAGTACAATACCAACCTGTTCTTTACACCCTTCACCTGAAAGTAATGACAAAATCCAAGTTTTCTTAAAAGAAATTGCTTTGCATTGAGAGGAACATAAACATAGAACAAGGGATATATCCAAATCCAAGCTGTGTAGAATAAGAGTAACAACGTCCCCACATGTCATTGAGAAAGGTAACAATGTGAATCCATACATTGTTGCGAAAACCAGCTCTATTTACAAATGAATTTCTTGTGGTGATTTCTTTACATTTCCACCACATTTTGGATGAACAACGATGTCTGCCTATACACCTAGGGTAGCAGACAGTAGCTTTGAATGTACAACAGAGAAGTAATCAAGAGACATATGACCAATTTGTTGCATATAGAGTCTTTAGTGTGGGAACAAAGTAATTCGTGTCATTCCCTCTTGCACTTCCAGCAATTGCACCTGTTTAGAACAGAAATTTGAACCATCAAACCGACACATCAGGCAGGTAACTATGTAAATGATTGTTTTAAGAAAGGAATTATAAAGTGATTTTTGAGTTTTAATATAATCAAAACAAACAGCGGAAAGTATTAATTCAAACAGAGTAGAAGAACAATGACACGGGATACAAAAGAGCTTTTCTGCTGATTATGAGAAGAAAAAGATAACCATACAAAAAGGAACCAGAGAACAGGGAAGTAATCAGGCTTAATCTGATCATCCTCAATAATAGACATTTACTGGATATAAACAAGAATAATTACTGAGGGTGCAAATCATCAAGGAAACATCAACTTCATAGATGTTATCAACGCAACTGCAGATGGTGTCATTAATTTTAGCAAATTCACTCAGTCTCCACAAAAGAAAAGCAAAATGAAACGAAACTAGAATTTGATAAGGATGAAAAGGGAGGAAAAAGAAGATCGTGATAAAATACATCAGTCTGCCTTGTCATTGGCAGACTAAAGCAACCATGAAGAAATTGAGTTGTCAAAATAATATCTACTGCATACTCAAAAGCACATCCCCGTACAACAGCATGATCAGAGAAAGTTCATTCAGTTGCATCTCTCAAATTTAAGAAACACAATCGGACCAAATCCTGAGGTTCTGAATTGATGCACATCATAAGGATATTTCTCCCTGAGTTTTTCATCTGCTTTATGTAAATAATAGTTAAAAGGTCCTTGAACACCACAAAAAGCAAGATCACACGACATTGTCTCCAGAGGAACAACAATCTAGAGTATTCTTCTAGTGAGGAAAAAAAAAATTAAGCATCTTATCATAGTATAATATTCTCAAACCGAAAAGCACGTGTCTTGCAATTTCAACCCAATGAAACAGCTGAAGGAGATTAGCAGAGGACAAGGTGCAGAATGCATACTCCAAACAGAATCAGAGATAACGCTTTGCAAAAATGAATTGTTTCCTATATGCAAATTCCAATGTTGTGTGATGATCAACGCTAACCACATAATGAAAAATGAACAGGTAAGCCACTGCAAGAAATCTGTGTGTCCAAGTGCTGTAAACCAACTTAAGCAAAGACGACCTTCATCAACTCAATTTCAACCTTCTCTTTTAATTCAAAAGTAGTATTATTGCAGTGCAGCCAAAGGAAGAACACTGGTCAAGTTACTACAGTAATGATACTCACCAAGAATACCAGGATCCTGTGCCCTCCCAAGGGACTGACGCTGGCAATGATAGCTCAAAGTAGACTGTGCCGGATGCTTAGAGCTTGCAAGGTTTGCATACTCTCTTGCCACGGAGCCTAGGCCATTATAAATCTCTCTCCAAACTTTCGTTGTTCTGAAATATTAACAAACCTCAGGGCCTCCATTTCTTCCCTTGAGTACCTTCTTTTGGTTCCGTCTCCCTCTGTTCGACAAGCATCTACAGGTTCATCAAAATGCACTAAATTGTTTCGCTTTGCACCATTCCCTTTCCTCCGAGGACCTTTAGTCTTCTTTCCATCAGCCACTTCTTTCACATTTTTACTAGCATTTCCTTGAGAGCATCTTGTAGAACTTGCCACTATTCCCATCTCCTTGTCACCCCCATTTCCAATTCCAGGGAACGAGACGGGTTCAATCAATGCAGTATCATCGATGACTTGAATCTTCAAAGAACGTCTAAGAGAACCATCGATTCCGTTCTTGCCTTCCATGTTGTCACAAGTATACACAAACTCCCCAGAAATTTTGTTTCCATCAGTCGCAACTCCTATCACATCAATAGCGGGGGATTCATCAGTAATAAACTCTGACTGGGCTACCTCTCTGAAGATTGACCCACCTTCAAGATCATTCAACAACTGCTGCTTTTTAATTTCCAACAGATCCGCAGATACTTTGCCTTTACCAAGAAACTCCCCATCTCCATTCACATCCAAAGAAGATGGGTTACCCAAACCTTCGCAAACAGAGCCCCTCTTGGCTTCCTCCGCGGAGTTCTCCTCAATGACTTCCTGGAAACAGACAGACCCCCGCACCTTCGGAGAACTCGACCTGCCCATCACGTTCACAATACTCGTACAAACTTCCGCGGACAACGAATCCAACGCACAGTCACACGATTCTTGCACTTGGCACAAACCGTCGCACCCTCGTTCATCAGGCGAAGCAGAACCCAAGGTGCCATGGCGTTCTCCGATGGAAGAAGGAAGACGTCGGGTGAGGTCAGACGATGGAGAAAGCGAAGGTATGGGAGGTGAATCGATGGAGTCGGCCATGTCGATTTTAGAGAGAGAGAGAGAGAGAGAGAAAGAGAGGGGTTAAGGGTAGGGGTTTAGGAGCTTCTCAACTCAAGTCTCAACAAATGCAGTTAGGAAGGGATGGAGTCATTTCCTTTGTGTATTTTTTTCTTTTTGGGTCAAATCTTTTGTGTATTTATATAGTTAGTCGGGAAAATTTCAAAAAAGACCCGAAGTCTTCTCAGTTTCTCAAATAAAAGTCTTAAGTGAACCTTATTTTAAATAAGGGCCTGAAGTGTTTTCATTTTCTCAAACAAGAATCTGAAGTGAACGTTATTTCAAATAAGGACCTGAAATAGCCATAAAATTTCAAAAAAGGACTTGATTTCAATGGCATTTTCATCTTTTTTCTTATTTGATTTTTTTTCTTTTTTATTAGACTTTTCTTTTTTTTGTGTTTTAAAAAAAAATTTAAAAAAAAAAGATACACATAGAGGGGAGGCTGCCTCTCCCGCCTGTAGCGGCCGGTGCCTCGGCAAGGGCCGGCGACCCCGCCGGCCTTCGCCGCCCTTGCCAACCCCCCACCAGCGGTGGGCCGGCGGCCACAGGCGGGAGGGGCAGCCCTCCCGCCTGTGTGTGGCTTTATTTTATTTTATTTTAAATTTTTAAAACGCAGAAAAAAGGAAAAAAAAAAAACAAAAAATCAAAATGGGAAATGACGAAAATTCCCTTTAGGCCAAGCCCTTTTTTGAAACTTTATGACCACTTTAGGCCTTTATTTGAAATAAGGTTTACTTGGGGCCCTTATTTGAGAAAATGAGAAGACTTCGGGCCTTTATTTGAAATTTTCCCTAGTTAGTTTGAGGTGAAGAGAATTATTATTATTATTTTAAATTTTTATGAAGGCGTCTTCAAAATGCTATTGTTCATATTTTAAAAAAATAAACTCTCGAACCATACAAGTCTGAAGACAACTTCACTGGCATTTAGGCGTGTTAAAAGAAAAAAAAAGTGATTTGATTATTTCATGATTTGATTTTGATGCTTAGATGGAGTTGTGACAATTCTTTCGGTTTGGAAAAATTATACACCATTTCAAAAACCTAAGGACTCAATCGTGCATATAGATCAACAAGCATATCTTGAGTTGGTACGGAGATGTTGCCGATCACCAGAGGTGTAAGAAAGGATTGCCTTGGAGGTACGCAAATATATTAGATTAGCCTACTGGACAGTTATCAAGTAAAGAGAGTCAGGCCATGCAAGGATTGAATTACTCAAAGGGAACTATTAGCCAACACAAAAAGACCAGCGTCGGATTAAGTCCTAACTTAAGCTATAAGAGATGGTGATTAAGCCTAAGCGCGTCAAGCCATGACTTCGATGACTCAGGTAAACCCATCAAGTTATCGTGGCAAATAAGGGTGATTTATCTGTCAACTTGCTTTGAATGGGTAAACCACCCTCGTAGCACGTTTGCAAAGTGACTGATACCTGCAAGGTCCCGGGTTGAAATTGGCAAGAAAGTGAGTAGATAATGATAACGAGATCAGGCTTCACGAAATATTTTGAGTGCTCACAAACTATTTAAATCCATGAACCTTGCACTTTGTATCATCTATGTTTACTTAGTAAAAAGACTCTTTCACCTTTGGAACTGTCCACAGGAAAATGGAAAAATAACATTGCATATCTACCAAAACTCGAAAGTCATTTAATTTGGTGTGTGTGTGCAATAAAGGAATGTCTTGTCCCATCAAGTGATTCCTGAAAAGACCTAAGAAGTTTCCCTTGAACGCCTAGGGATAATGTCAATGGGGGTCGATTCTCCGTTTTCAGTTCAAACCAATTGCCATACTCTTTACCTGCTATATGTAAAGCAGGCCCTCCTTCAAAATTTTGGTGTTCCCTAGTTTGATTAGTACAGCTCCTTTCTCCAGCATCGCTTATATTTATGACAGCGTGAAATTGATGAAGAAATTAACGAGAGAGCCAGAAAAATTTACTTAAAAATAATTGAAGATATGTCCATAAAGACAGCTTAGAGGAAAAAGAAAAACTAATGGCGTCTTATGCCAGCACTGACTGCCTTAGCAGCTGCATGGCATGGACCACTCGCATCCTATAGATACAATCTCCCGTCAGAGAACAACTCATCCCATAATAACTCTGAAAAGAGGAAAAAAAAAATCATCATATGTGCCAGAGAACATGGAGCAAACCATGCATAGGATGATATTGCGTTGCAGAAGGACTTCGAATTCGTTTCACTCAAGTCTGTGGAGCAGGTGCTGCAGCCTTCAGCAGAGGCTGCAAAGCCTTGACAACGATACTCATGTTGGGCCGAAACTCTGCTTCATATTGCACACACAAGGCAGCAACAGCTGCCAACTGCATCATCCAGAAAGTGTAGCGAACAAATGAGATTTCTCAGCAGCTACTACTATGACCATGCATACATGCCCATCAAGGTGCACGAGCAAATCCTGGGAAATACAAGAATACATGGGCGAACATACAAGGAAAGAGATAAGTAAGAAAAAATACCTTGGCAAGTCCCTTTGGAGGATAATCTCCACTAAGCCTTGGATCTACACACTGTTTAACTTTGTCTTCGCTCAATCTTGGAGTTGCCTAAATCACAGAAAATTCACACGACAAATTTAGTTGAACTCAGAAAGGAAATGCTCGTCAATGGTGCGGATAAAAGAGAAACCAAATGCTCACCCAGGTAACAAGACTCTGCTGTCCACGAGGCATGGTATGATCAACAGGTTTTCTCCCAGTTAAAAGCTCTAGAAGAACAACTCCAAAGCTATACACGTCACTTTTCTGTGTCAATTGTCCAGTCATTGCATACCTGACAAGTATACGACTAGAATCAGCTACAGCATTCCAGAAAAAGGAAAAGATCATTGGTTAAGAACTTATGCACTTTAAGGCACTATTCAAAATGCTGCACTGTGCATTGGGCTGAGGCGCCCAGCAAGTGTATGTCAAGGGGTGATATAAAGTTTGGTAGAAGTTGCTTAGGTAGACCTTGATCTTTATTTCGGGCGTTGGTTATCTCTTCAAGACAATTAACATATTACACTGTCAAATGAAAAAGAAGAATTTATTCCAATATATTATCATTCGAAGTTGGGTGAACCCAAATAAAAAGCGGAGAATTGTTATATCTTATTTTCAAACTTTTAACGGCCAAATAAAAACTCATCAATTGTTTCCATACGATAGAAAAAAGAGATCCGGAGGCATTACTCTGGAGCGTGATAGCCGAAGGTTCCCAAAACTCTGGTGGAATGAAGACGGGCAGCCATGTCAGGTGCCTGATTTGACAGATTAAAATCTGCAATTTTGGCTTTGAAGTCTTCAAACAGAAGCACATTGCTAGACCTAATATCCCTATGGATTATAGAAGGCTGAACCTTCTCATGCAAATATTCCAATCCCCTTGCTGCATCAACAGCAATTTTCACTCGCTGCATCCAGTCTAGGACAGGGCCTGGTTGCGCACCTTGAACTCCTTTTCTTCCTGTAAGTGATCATCCGTCACTTAGAATACTTTTAGTATTTCTACAGCATAAAACAAACTGAGAGCATTAAGCAACGATAGGCAAGTAGGCTTACCATGAAGTACATCATGTAGTGATCCCATGGTTGCAAACTCATACGCAAGCACACGAAGATTCCCTTCAAAACAGTAACCAAGCAACTCAACAAGATTTTCATGCTTCAACCTTGATACCATGGAAACCTGAATGCATAAATCCATGACAATCAAGGGTGTACTGTCGTTATTAAATACATTGAATGCCATAACAGATTAGTACCGGTATTCATTGTCTGAGATGGTGTTTTCCAGAATTGAAATTCTACACATACCTGCGTCAGAAACTCAACATTTGACCCGGCCTCAGATGAAGCGTCAAGCTTTTTGACAGACACAGCTTTTCCACTATTTAAGTTAGCATAATATACTCTTCCATAAGATCCTTCACCAATCAATGACTTTGATCCAAAATTATCAGTCTGTTCTTTTAGCTCATCCAATGACAAAGCAGGAACCTCAATAGGTGGTGCTGCCTTTTGCACTTCAGGTTTAACAGGAGCAGACGACTTTGAACTTTTTTGATGCCCTATGCCAAATTTGGGAAAAGGAAAGATTAGGAAAACAAATAGACATAAATGATTTGCTCTACTGCTTTTGAAGGGACTACTCGCCAGAATATGTCACGACCAAGAATCATAAACTTCTAACACGATGATCTTCATTCAGATTGGAATAATGTATCAGCTGCTTCAATTGCTCTACTATTAGACGAATAATTTATTTTCTGGGACTAGTGGCATGGCTACAGTCTACAATACCGAGGAAACAACAAAGTAAGACATTAGACATTCCAGATATCTGTTATCTACCTTTGGATCTTTAGGAACTATAGCCAGTCATTAGGCATAGTAAAATAGTTTCGAGATGATAATACAGAAGCCCTTGGGCTTGATTTATTCAATTCTATCACTGAAAAGCATGAAATCTTTCTGCTTAAATACTTCCAAGATTGCCGAGAGCTTACTCTGCTAAAATCAAAGATAAAAATAAACTCCAGATACTACAAATAAAAAGATTTTCCACAGAACCCTGTGAAGTAGGCCAAAATAAATACTAGCAGGAAGAAGCCGCATGTGCACGTGCCAGATGCACAAAATCATTTAAGTTCACATGCTACATATTTCAATAATTGCAACCAAAAGTACTCAATTTGTAGATGTATGGGATGCAGGTTCTTCAAATCAAGATGCCTATACGGTGAGTGTAACTACTCAAAATTTGAGCAGTGAGGACAGTACTATACCTTTACGAAATTGATGGGTCAAGAATTTACGGATCAGTACAAAAAATTTCGACTTTTTCCATCAGCTTTAAGAGGAGCTACTCTTTCATAATCATCAACAAGGGAAATTTGTTAACAAAATATGTTGAGAAACATACCATGTACATGGTTCCTTGGGCTTTTCAGTACCTCATCATCGTTTGTAGAGTATGGTTCTTCCACTTGACAAGTACAACAAAGCCACCGCCGCATTTTCTTGCTAGAACTCTTCTTCAAGAGAAGGCTGTCTTGAGTTCTCCGATATTCCAGGCGAACAAAATAACCCGGAGGAGGGGCATGCGCCTGCAAGATAGATAAATCCTCAACGTACCAAGCGAAAGATGGAAATATCCCGGATTAAAAAGACAAACCCAGTGAAGCTATCCCCTTTCAGATACTATCTGATCCAGGACAAAGCTTAAAGTTCTAATATTCGAGGATGTAAAATCGCCTCTCCAACGTCAGGATTCAGGACACATTCCTAAGCTCGACCATCCCGAAATCCAAGAAATCCTTAAGATCGCGCTACAAACCAATCGACGTAGCTTCGGGAGCAAGTCATCGGGAGGAGCATAATTTGGAAAATCCTCTTCCAAAATGTCGAACGAGAAAAGAAAAGAAAAACGCATACCATGTGCGGAAAGCGATGGCAAGCACTCGAAACAACAGGACGGGAACATAAGGAAAGAGACTCACGACTAAACCTCGGCGATGGATTTCGCGTTCCATGAAAGAAGACACAATCAGATGCGATGCGATGCGATGCGAATCAATGGGAAGAGAGATGAAAATTGGGGAGAGGAAGAAGAGATCAAATGGGGTTGAAATGGTTGTGATTCAGAGATTGAAAAGAGAGGAGAGACGTACCAATTTTGGGGGTTGAATCTACCTGTGATCGCTCTGTAATCTTGTCTGGTGCGAGAGGGAGAGAGAGAGAGTCTGGCGAGATTGGAACGGAAGTGACAGATCAGAGGAGAAGAGAGAAGAGAAGAGGAGATTGGCGCTTCTGCTTTTGCCTTTGTTTCTCTCTCTCTTTCTTCCAACTGCAATGATCCTTTGCTTCTTTATTTTTTATATATGGCATATTCGAAATTTCTATATTTAGGGAAACTACTATGAACTGTTGATTGGGCCTTGCAGATAGATATATATGCCTTTATCTGCTACATTGGAGTGACAACATTTTTGATATATAGCACGCAGAATGGAAAAAGTACAAAATAAAAAGAGTCTTAAATTTATTGTATTGGCACCGATTCAGTCCTAAACATTTCAATTGGGTCAATTTAGTCATAAATATTTTGTATCGGTACTAATTCATTCATCCGGCCAATTTTGACCGAAAATCGCTAAAGTCGACGTCGGTGGCGTGGTCAATATTGACGTTGACATTTTTTTAATAATATTTTTCAGTTATTTGTTTTTCATTTCGGCTATGGTCTGTGAGGGTCGCTAGCAATCGACAGCTGAGCCAAAGTAAAAGGAAAAGAAACAAAATAATTTTTTCAGAAAAATATTACTAAAAAATGTCCACGTCAGCACAAGCTACACCACGTACAAAGGCCGGCGTCGATGTTAGCGATTTCGGGTCAAAATTGATGGGATGGACTGAATTGGTACGAATATAAAAGGTTTAGGACTAAATTGATTCAATTAAAAGGTTTAGGACTGAATTGGTATAAGTGCAATAGATTTAAAACTTTTATTGGCCAATTTTGGACTCCAAAATAAAATCCGTCTATCATGAGGAAATATTCAGTGATCGCATAGCGCCACTTTAGCTGATGGGGCTCACATTCACGTATAGTTGACACATATTTGCTGATGTGGAATTAAATGGAAATTTATTTTTCTTCCACCAGCGATGAGCCGCCTCACCTTAGTTTTCCTTTCCCCAGCCATAGGCGAGCCCGCCATGGACAATGCCGTCATCGGCCATGGACAAGCAAGACTGGTGAGCGAGCCACGCTCGTCCATGGTCGTTGTCGGCATCATTCAACCAAATCTAGTCGGTCATGGAGCTCTTCATCAGCCTTTAAGACCACTAGCCCTTCAACTTGGACATCATCATCTCGTCGAACCATGCCCGCCCTTTTCGGTGTCGCTCCCGAGCTACCCCCTCCATCGTTGCTCGTCCATATTGGTCCTCGAGATCTGTCCTCACCCATGGTTGCAAGTTTAACAACCCGTTCAATAAGGGTCGGGAGTGGTCGTCGAGGTCAGATAACTCGAATAGGAGTAACCCCTGACAACTTGATGGCGAATAGAGTAAGAGTGAACCGAATTGTACACTGAATAAGAAAAGAGTGTGCCTCGGATAGATTCGTGAAAGTTATAATTAACTCAAGAAAACCCCTTTTGAAGCGACGACAAGCTTTGATTTTTTTTTTTTTTGTCGGAAACAAGCTTTGATTTGAAATCCTAAAATAAAACATACAGAAATTAGAGCACTATTAGGATGAATGACCTCCTCACGGCTCGGCATAAGAAGAGCCAAAACGGACAATATCCCGAATGAGTTAATCCTGAAATGTCACAGCAAGCTTTTGCTCATCCATGGCTCCTCCACAGATCTAGGTTTGCGGCCATGAACGGGCCGCAAACCTGGATAGCGAGCTGGAGATTCCGGCCATCAAGGATTTCGATTTCAAACTGAAAAAGAAGAAAAATGAAAAAACGAAAAACTACGTCGGGGGCCTCTTGGATGACCGGTTGGGCGGTGCTTTTGTGGATGAAGAAGGAAGAAAGAGAATCAAATTTTTACTTGTTTTATTCCACGTGAATATCGATCACCATATCAATCTATGACGGGACTTGAGTACATAAATACGCTGATGTGACACTACGCAACCGCCGATTTCGTCCATCACATATCTTCTCTTTTCCCATTGAACTTTGACTTTCAAAAGAAGAGAGGCGACTGTTAATTCTCTATGCTTTCAGTTTCAAAAGTCGCAAAAGGCATTTATGAACCGCAATGTGCAGGTTGAGAGCATAGCCAAAAAGGCTTCATCAACTCTGATCCCACTGAACATCACGACTATTAACACGAACCAATGTCAATATCATTCATTTCAAAAGCATTATGAATCTGGTCATCCATTACAGATTTCCCCCCCATCACCACCATTTTCTCTATTGTCAGTCAGAAATCAAAAGCCAAGAATTGCAAGTTGCAACGGACTCAAGCCAGAATCACCTGCAGCCAAGTAAATTTTATGAAATCTTGGCGCAAGGGCATAGGGTCAAGAAATTTTACTGAAATGGTCATAAAAATACAATGAAGAAATCATGAAAGTTGCACTAAAGGGCACCCGCCAGCGCCCATTAGGTCCGTCTCCGTCTCCACATGTCATAACAAGCACAGTTATCTTCCAATATGTTTCTTAACAGCACCTCAGAGACTAACACGAAGGACAATCGTATGATGAAGAAATGACAGTAGAAATCATATGCGAATTCTTTATGTTCATTGCCAAAACTTAGCCGACCTGATCTTCATCCCACCTCCAGCTATGTGATGGTTGAACAAAGCTTTGGAGTTTCGAAATGGTGGAGGGAGAAGAAGATAAAGCCGGCAGACCTTAGAGAGTAGTTTTGAAATTGCACATCTAATAATAATGAATAGGTTCTCTTATATGCAACAAACGCAACACTGCTCTGTAAAATATTGCAGCTAACTTAGGAGAGCTTCAAAAACAAGTTAAAAATCCAATCCTTCAGAAAAGGGGAACAAGGAAACTAAGATGTATTGGCACATATAAACAGCACACTAACTTGGACACACCAACTTAAGTCTAGTCTATCAAACACAACTTACACACTACTCAGACATATGCTCAAGAAGTTCAGACTAACTCACCAACAAAGGAATGATTTTTCTTCACTGCTTCTTGGGGAACGAAGTTGTTGAAAATATTAACCCTAAATAGATAGATTTGTGAAGACCTTTGGCCAGGAATGTATGGAAAAGACCCAAAAACTCATCGTGTTGTCACCACTCATATGGAAGATGCAACTACCAGTCGTCAGGCATGTTTACACGGACAATGGGGTTCTCTCTGCAGGAACCTCCGATGGAGTCTGCTCCACGAAACTTAACATCTTGTTCAATGCACCAATATAGGCCCTCACACTTGAAACGACAATATCCATGCTTGCCCCAGTACCACTGGCATTTAGACAATAAATGCAATACTTTAAGTTTATGCGAAGTAAAATAACATGGTTTGTAAACATATTAAACACATGCTGTACCTGAAGGTTCTGTGTACAGTCTCCCCAGTTAAAGCATGTGTAGATGTGTGATTGTTTTCGCCACGGATCAAAACTCGGGTTGTGGCTATTGCGTCAATGCCCTCTGCGACAGCGTTCATGGAGTACTCAAGAAGAGTTGCAGGTACCTGCATAAATAATATGGTGATTGCTTCAAAGGACTCCCCAACTTTTAGATAAAGTGAGAATCTTCAGCTTAATGCAGGAGCACATCTGTCAGTTCTGAAAGTCAACTCTCGAGAAAATGAATTCTAATTTTGTCCACTTTATTTGGTACTTGTAATTATTTGCAATGTTACTATGATAATAAACTAATGATTATACTATACCCCATATTTGAAAGCAACTAGATGAAAAATATCTTCTTCTTTTTTTGGTAAAGTGAAAAATATCTTTTTGGTGGTCAGTGGAAGCAAAATTCTAAAGCGTACTCCTTATTCATTCCTTATTAAATTAACACCGAAAATATCCTACTTCTCAGACAATGATACTACAAAAGTAAAATAATATTTGGTAGAGGTATTTTTTGACTGACTTTTCGATAAAATATGAGTGTATCAGGATAAAATCGAAAATTCAAACCTTAACAATTAGATCAACAGCCTTGTATGCCGAATCCACAGGTCCAGTACCGACAGAACAAGCAATATGCTCTTTCCCATCAACACTGATAAGTTTCACAGTTGCCGTCGACAGACCAAGAGTTCCACATGTAACCTGCATGGCATTTAAGTTTGATTTTCTCACCAGACGGATTGGAATTGAAATCACCACGGTAAAAGCTGGAAAAACTAGGCAGATATACCTGTAAATCATGAAGCTTCCATACAACCGCTGGTTGGAAAACTTCATCTGATACCAGGGCTATTATGTCAGCATCAGCAACTCTCTAGCGCAACAAAGAAAAGCAGTCATGTACTACGCCTTCCTCAGAGCCAAAAGAAGCAAGCATACAAAGCCACAACTCACAAAGAGGATAAAAAGAACTTATTATTGTCTTTCCTTATGAAAACTTCACATCACTTTTGCAACTTACGAGTCTTAACGGCTCAATGTATAACTCTATGTACTAGTACTTTATTGTCAATGTCAACTGTTCAATTGCTGCTTAATCACCTCCACAGATTCAAAAGTTCCGCCATTTGTAAAAGGTGGGGCACGGTCTTTAAGTTCTTTTCAACTTGATATTCATGCTACCAATGAAGTGTGTGTTAAGTCTATCTGCATGCATGCTGAGACAAAAGGAGTACAAAACGGTTCACATTCCGGTAACATTGGATAACTAAGCAGATCTGAACCAACCATCCAGTGAACTAAACATGGCAAGAAACAGAGACTTAAGCTATCCATTTTGCTCTGGCCACCTTATGGATTCACAAGGAACTACCTCCACAAAAATGATTACACAAACAAGATAATCGGAAAACGTTTTAAATTAAACATTGCAGTGATGGAAGGGATATGCAGCAGTGCTGCCTACATCCCTCTCGACCCTCTTACCCAGAGGAAAAAAGTTGCAATCATCCTTGTATGACCGTTCTATTTTGTATTATTCCAAACAAAGTTTGAACATGTGTGTGTGCATATGTACACAAAGAGTGACACCATGAATATGAATAATTAATATAAATGCAAGTAACCAATTATAAAATGGTCAAATTATGGACTTATTCTAATCTAGTAAAATCAGAAGGTCAAATACACAGCGACACTATTCTTACCCACCTTTTTCTGCTCAGCTACTGCCTTAAACCGCCAGAAGATATTGTCCAGTGGTTCACCATCAATATCATAACCAAGCTGAAGAGGGCAGATAGAACATGAGAAAATGATCACGATAAGGAAACTCACAACCGGGGCAAACATGAAGTAGGGAAAAAATGCTGCTTACCGCTAGAAGTTTCCTTTTCAAAGCATGGCGCCCACTGTATCAGATAGATTTGATGAAAAAGAGGATAAATTTAAGACATACTTGAATGTGTGAGAGCAAACTTCCAAACTTCAAACAACCCAAATGCACAAAGAAAGTGACACAATTCTGTGAGGGGAAAATAACAGTTACAGATCACTGAACTACATGTCAACGGCACATTTTCCCTCCATTCCATGAAACGTACTTATCAATTAGCACCCTTTATCCAATTTATTCACTGATAATTCACAAAATAAGTGACAGATTAGAAACATCAAATATCAATTAACACCCTTTATCCAAGTTATACACTGACAATTCACAAAATAGATTGCCCTCACTATTCTTGCTTTATGAGATGAATTTGATCTTTTCTAGTTTTGTGATCTTCCCTGAAGCACTTTATCAAGTGCAATATCGCAAGGGGCTGCTAATTTCAGAAAATGTTGCCATTTACCATCCACTTTTGATAGAGCCATGCTAATTCCACCCCTATATCAGCTCCATCCACACCCTAATAAAGTAAAATCACAAAAGTACCCACGCTTTGATATCGTTCATCTACTTCCTTTGTCCTCTAGCTTCTCCCCTGTTCATCAATTTCTTTTTGGGTATACGCGTACCACAAATATCCGTTGGTTATGGCTTCTGGCAGGTACTTTGCACCACTTCTTCTATTCGGACTAGAGTTTGAACTAATGATGGCCAGATTGGTGCGTGAATGGTTTTGCAGCACACTCGAACCATTTCAAGGAGATCTATGAGGTCATCGATTCTTATCTAATCTGTTTCGTTCATCTTAGATCCATGAGACAACTTTACAGTCCCCTTCAAGAAGTATGTTTTGCAAACCTAGATGATCTGCAAGTCCAGTTTCCACACAAGCAAATTACATTTATCACAATACCAACAGACACAGACTCCCTCATCACCATCGAGATCCTTGTGACAATCATCATCACTTTGCCAATGAGTTTCTTTCGCTATCATGCATCACCAACACTCAAATTCTCAACCAAGTTCCTCATCTTCCTGGACACCAAAGCTGCACCACGCCAGCAAATGTGCAATTCCAGAGCCACTGCTTCGCTGGCCAACTTGGCCAGACCAACAACATTGCTGCCATACCAAGCTACGAGTGGCTAGTTGCCGCTGTTGGGGTTTCCATTGATTTCAATTTTTTGACTGCAATTGATGCCCGATCTCTCACTGTCCTCCATCTCTCCCTCTCTGCCTGCACCTCCCTGTGCTCGGCTTGCCAAGACCTCACAACCTCAGTCCTAGGCCGATCAAAGGTTGACCACCTCAAACAGCCTCGATCCGAGTGGTCATGGCAGAATGCGCTTAAGCTTGAAGCAGCAAGGGTTGGAGGTTGACGGCAGAGGCACATGAGAGAGAGAGAGACCAGATTTGACTATGAAGATGCGTAGTGGTGAAGGTAAGTGACGAGTCACGTATGACGGCGGCAGTGCACGAAGACCAGCAATAGTGGCGGCATGTGGCTGAGAGGCTAGTTTGAGCAGGCTAAGTGACACAGATGGGTGCACGACTCACAAGGCTACTTTTGTCACCTAAGTTTTTGGGGTTTGTAAGGAGCTAATCTGGTGGTGGAATTAGCGTGACCCTTTCTAGTAAGCAATACATTGACAAATTTTACACTATGTACTTACATTTGATAAGTTAAAGCAAACCAGAACCTTTACAAAGGAATTGACGCAATTACCACAAAAAGCCCTCACCTCAATTTTCCAAGGACAATGCCCGCCTCATTGGATCGCTCGAGACCAATATCTTCAGGAGATATAATTTCATATGTACTTGTGTGTTTCAGCATTCCGTCCTATAAGGAAGGAAAAAAAAACACTGTTATAGGCAATATCATAGTTGTCATGGATTTTTCCTCAAATATATTTAGTTGTCAATTAGAATGAGAAATCAATATACGAACTAAAATCCCAAGAAATTAGTTTGATTACTGGAGTTGCTTAAGTTTTACACTTATATTTTGAGCAGCGACCAACAAAATGGACACATTTGGCAATCTTCCTTGCTTTAAAGTATTCGGAAAATTGAAACGAGTCCTCTTTAAACTAGGAGACAAACAAAGTGATATTCTCAATATTTTCAAATAGGAACAAGAAGAAAAACTGAAGGCCTGTTTGGTTCTTGAAAAATCTAAAGAGGTTACAGTATCTAAGATTCTTACCATGGCTCAATTAATTTCTTCAAAAGTGGTGTTCATTATGCAAACGCTAGGGTCAATCTACAGACCATCTATTTCTGATTGAACCATTTACGGCCTCACGGCTGTGCTATTCTTGTTCTATTCCTTCCTATATTGACTAATCCTCTTTTATCTATTATACATGTTAAGATTGTGCACTGCGCCTCCAAGCATATCCACCATTCATAACCCACATCAACAACCACCAGATGTCAGTCTCTACAAAACCTAGGATAAATATCCTTAAAATGCATGCCACCAAAGCTTAAATCAGCTCCTTCAAGTTTAGTCGCCAAAGAAAACATCATCGGGAACAGAGATCAAAAGCTAGAAGAATAGCATTTAGTGCTCCTAGAATCAATGTCTTAGAGGTAAAAAAAATCATATATTTAAACTCGGCATCCAGCAGTAAACTAGGCAATGAAGTAAAAGAAAAAAGAAAAAATTGGCTGGGACCACAATTCAAATGATGGCAAAAGTTTCCGAGCCATACGATAAGAAACCAATAAGGAGATTTATCTCACCAAAGAAATGGGATATTAACAGTTAGGCATCTAAAATGAACTGCTAAAGAAATTATTCAAGAAAAGGAAGCAAATAGGTGACAAGAAGCCACAAACTCAAAGTCCACAGCCAGTGACCTGATGGATGCCACTTTCATGAGCAAAGGCATTAGCTCCAACAATAGCTTTATGAGGTTGTACATGCAAGCCCGAGTACTCTTCTACCTATAAAATTGTTGAACAGATATTAGAAGTACAGTTGATTAAGGTAAGAAAGTATGAAGTCAAATTTATATACCATTTTGCTAGTCATGACAATATGATGAGTATTGATTCCTGTGTAAAGACCTCCCATTAAGTGCTCCCCTTTGCATTTTAAGGCCATTACCACCTATGAATTTGTTTTATTAGGAAACACAAAAGGTAAGGAAGATTAGCAAAACAAGAACAGAAAATGACTCCAAACAATTTTCAACCAAACAGCAAAAGGAAACAAACAGGAAGATGTTGAAACTGAATATTCATAAGTACAAGCACCAACGACATCCATAGAAATTATTAGCTGTTGAAACTGAATGTTCATAAGTACAAGCACCAATGACACGCATAGAACTTATTATGCTGTTTCTCTCTAGCTTGTATAGGTCCTCACTATGATACATATACTCAAGTCTTATCTTGAGAGATCTAACCACACCTTTGTAGGTTAGGGCCATCCATATGGCTTACCCTAAATCCCGTCATTGAGCTTTGTCTCTCGCCAGAGCTTCTGACCGGTGCTTCTATGTATCCAGATCACATCAAACAAGCTTTTCTCATCTTACAGTCTAAGAATTGATCATTACTAGCAGCGGTGCAGCGAAACGAGTTAAAACTTTACATATTCCAGCATCATTCAGTTCCCATTCAATAGTGAAAAATGCATGCTAAGAGAAAAGTATAGTTGAAAGGACATGGACCATTCAGAACTGCAAAAACTTAGAAAGAGAAAGGAACGAGCAAAATTGAATTAACAGCACGCAAGTTTGCATATCTTTCCTTTTTGTCCCTTTTGTTTCTAGGTATCCTTGCCAGTATACTTCAAATTTACTGACACTATACCCAGCTTCTTCTCTATAAACATCCATTATCAAAAAGCAGAACCCATGATAATTTCATTGATGCTAAAAACTAAAAAGCGCCTGTTAGTTCATCTATATAAGGAATATCATAAAATAACGGAAAACATTATTACAGTCCCTAAATATAAACTGATTATAGCACATAATTCAGGGTTAATAAAATGAATAGATTTGTTCACGGTGTCATTTGCATTAGAAGCATCAATTCAAAGAGAATCTTTTGATTACGACCATCCTCCCTTCCTACAGATCCATTCCCCTCATATACACAATCACTCAGGGAAAATCAAATATCCATGCCTTGTATACATGCCAGAGCTGACAGTCACCTCTTCCAAAGAAGCATTTCCAGCTCTTTCACCAATGCCATTAATTGTTACTTCCACTTGTCTTGCCCCAGCACATGCGCCCTGATTTCAGAGGTCCTTAGATATAAGTTCATGCTCGCTAAAAATTTTTCATTAAACTAGGGAGGAAAAATATCCACATACCGCTATGGTGTTGGCTGTTGAAAGACCAAGATCATTTTGGCAGTGTGTGGAAATGATAACATTTTCTATTCCAGGGGTATTCGCTTTTATGTCAGCTATCAGTTTACCAAACTCTTCAGGCGTAGTAAAACCCACAGTGTCGGGTATGTTGAGAGTTGTGGCACCTGCCTTGATAACTTCACCCAGAATTTCATAGAGAAACTCCCTCTCCGATCTAGTTAGAAATCAAGGTTAAAAAAGGTCAAAATTAAAGAACAAATAGGATTTTGTAACATTCTGAAGCTTCATACGACCCATTAGAAAATCATATTCATCCACCATAGGGGGTGCAAGCAGCAGTAACCCTGTCACTCAAAGCTAGTGACACCAACAATAGTAAATACTGAAATGCAGCTGCAAATATCCTCGGGGAAATGTATAAAACGAGCACAAGAGGGAAGAAAACAAATGATTCGTATAAGATGGGCGAAGGACTCTGAACAAAGAGTAATCTTTACTATATTAGGCCACAATTGCAAATTCAATAGATATGCACATTCGTGAGTATATGTAGCAGCATGGGACGAGAAAGCATGTCATTATTATGTTCAAGATGGAGTAGAAAAGTCGCTTATTTATACCCAAATGCAAGCAACCAATGATAACACCTAGAAGAAGGTGGCCTACAAATTGTCTGGGAAGTAACTGGACAATGACAAATCAGATGATTAACAAACTCGACTGCTACGAGGAACCAAATCATATCATAGAGGACATGCAAAGACAGGAACTTGGTAACAACCTGCCAGCATCCTCAGGGCTGAACTCGACATCATCGCAGCCCAAGCTCCGGGCGAAGGCTACCATCCTCCTGGCAATGTCGAACACCTCTTCCTTGCTCATCTTCAACTTATGCTCCATGTGGATCCCACTGGTGGCGATGAAGGTGTGTATCCTCGGCCGCTTGGCGTAGCGGACGGCCTCCCAAGCGGCCCTGATGTCCTTCTCGTTGCACCTGGAGAGGCCGCAAATGACGGGCACGTAGCCGTGGGCGTCGGGGTCGAGGGCGTTACCGACCTCGAGGGCGATGGCCTTGACGGCCTCGAAGTCGTCTTTGGAGGAGGCGGGGAAGCCGGCCTCGATGATGTCGACGCCGAGCTTGGCGAGCTGGCGGGCGATGTCGAGCTTCTCCTTGGAGGTCATGGTGGCGCCGGGGGACTGCTCGCCGTCGCGGAGGGTGGTGTCGAAGACGCGGACGTACTTGGGGTCGGGGATGCGGTTGGGGACGTAGGGAGGGCGGGGGGAGGGAGGGGGAGCGGCTGAGCATCTGATGGCGGAGCAGGGTGGTTGTGATGGGGGAGATTGGGAAGAGAAGCGAGGGAAGGTGGATGATGATGATCTTGGGGTATGGCGAGAGGAGGAGGGGAAGAGGGAGGGGGAGGAGGAGGAGGAAATGGAAGAGAAATTAGGGTTGATGAAAGCGGAAGCCATGGCGATGGCCATCGGAGATGGAGGAGAGAGAAGCGACTGAGATTTGGTAGAGAGAGAGAGAGAGAGTGAGTGAACCCAGTGAAGGGTTTTGATTGATTGAAGGCTGGCTGTGGAATGATTATCGATCGAGAGTGGTCACGTCAGGTCGGTGCCGGGTCAAACTTGGGCCCGCCACGTTCTTTTGCCGCCGACGTGGCCTTCGTTTCCAAGTTGGACTTTTCTGGCTGCCGTTAATAGATTGGCTTAATTAATCACTATTTTTGTTTTTGAAAAAATTTCAAATAAAAACCTAAAATTCCTTGTTATTTAAAAAAAAAAACGACTAAATCAATGATATTTTCATCATTTATTTTTTTATTTTTCCCTTTTTTTTTTATCCTTCCTTCTCACTTCTCATCAGTGGTTGGTCTCAGGTGAGGACTGGGCAAGGCCGCCCCCTTCACTAGATCTGGGTGAGGCAACCCTCGCCCAGCCCTCTTCGGTGGTCGACCATCGCTTGAGATCGATCATCCACGAGAAGGAAAGAGGAAAAAGGAATGATGGCATTTCAGGTTTTTATTTAAGAAAACGATCATACTTCATGTCCTTATTTAGAAATTTTCTATTTTTCTTTGATCTTTTCATTTTGTATGACTTTTCTTTTTTCGTATTCACGAAATGAGTTGTTCGAAGAAGCGTCCCATTACTTTTACTTACCGTCAAAAGTTTTTAAAGAGCAAAATTTCGAAAGAGAATATGAATCTTTTTCGTGAAGAATAATAGAGAATTTTGGGCAATACGAGAAAGCATTCGATATTTGTCCCATGATTTAACCCATCTTCACTGTCGTTGAAATAGTGTAAGGAAATAATTGATGAGTCATAGGGCCATGTGTATTATTGGCTAGGTCTGACCTAACCTGGCAGCTATGCAGAGTTAATTCACAGATATTAAGGTCTAAAACATTTTTTTTTTTTTTTGTCAAAAGGTCCAAAACAGTTTTTTTTTAATATTCTATTCTATTTTACAACTCAAGGCGATGCGCGCGCAGATTGGTCTTGGGACTTGGTATTTTCGGAAGGTAGCTTTCGAGAATTAATGAATCTTCTCAACTGCCTTTATTGCCCTCTCTAATATTTTCCTATTCCGGTTTTACCCCTCTCCAAAGCACGGTTCATCGTCTCTTTCACAGAGACAACCCAGAGGACTCTTTTCTACCGACGCTCGGCGAGGGTCAACCCGCCGCTCCAGATCTGTTCGTCGCAAGGCTGGCCAAGGTCACACGACCCTGGCCGCTTGCAGCAGTGGCCGAGTGCGAGACTCGAGGCTCGTCGTCCTCATCAACGGCGGTGGTGACGGCCAATTTCCTTCTAGCGTTCTCGACTAACGTGGCCCCCTCTGAGGTTGTCGAGCGCTTCCATGGAAAACTCGGCGACAAATCCGTTGAAATTGTCTCTCTTCACTGGAAAAGAATCACCTTCAGAGTGAGCCGTCGTCGTGAAAGAGGAGAAGCAACCCCCATGAGTGGGCAATTCAAGGGTACGAACGCCAAAACAAGTAGAAACAGAGGAACTTAACTGTTTAACTCATTTTAGTTTTACGTTTGCGACAATCTCGAAAGAACCTATGAAAATCACACACAAAAAAAAAAATTGTTCAAAAGTCCAGTTCACAAGCATATATATACTATTATCGAGTGCCCATAAGACCGAAAAGAGATTCATGTGCTTCTGATTAGAATTTGATTATGGGTATGTTTCAGAGAGGAAACAAACTCAGAGCTGAGATCGAAGTAGAGCAGAGGGGAGGAAAGCATATATGTGGACCATTAAAACTGTGTACAAGGCGAAAAAGATGGAAGAAAGATGAAGAATCCCTGTAGACCGTTGAATCTGCGTGCAAGGCGGAGCTTCAGCTGACCCAAACGCACCTTAAGTCGATACAACCCGGGAGCCAACTGCCACCTATATCCTTGCTACCCAGATTTCAGCCTTGCTCTCCCGACGAGCATCACCGCCTTTTTCCTGCCATGGAATCTCGAAACCCAGTCCATCACAGAATGCAAACTATGAATAATATTTTGCAATTTCACTATTGCAAGATCTGAACATCGCCGATCAACCAAACCATCCATCCTGACTTCATTGTTTCACATCTCTATATACCATTAATTTAACACTGGCCTAAAAAAGAAAAGGAGGAAAACAGAAACGTAAACATATTCATATAGTTACACCCTATCTTCCATCACCATCGCCGTTATACTGCGTAGAATTCCCATTCCAGAAAGAATTTCTATTGCCGAAACGATTATCATCTTCGTCACGCTTCAGTGTATGTATGTTGCTACCGAAAGGGGATGATGTTGGTCTCCTGCTCCTGCCCTCAGTTCTGCTTCCCGTAGAAGTGTTCTGAGTGTTCTGATTTGTCGAGGCACGGAGAATTGGTCCTTCTGTTCTTGCCAAGTTATTTTGGGGAGGAGGATTAGAATCTGAAACATCAATGACAATATATACCGAGTCAATACGGTTCTTTTCCAGATCAATTAAGCTATATAAGCAAAATCTAGTCTCAGAAAGCAATGACAGAAACAGAACAGAAGCAAAAATTTCTGCTCCAAAAGGACGACGTAATGCGCAAAACTTGCCAGGCATGGCAGCTATTGTTACCATAGCAATTGGCATTCATAGGTAATACTACGGCTCCAGCAAGTAAAATCTATGCGCATGACTCACTCAACATAAGCAGCAACCACACATCCATCCAGTGAACTAAAGAAGAGGAGCACGTCAGTCTGAATGGTAAGGACCATGAAAGTTCAATGAACTTCATCCATCACTTTAAAAATTTTCCTATGCTAATTAAATTCCACCAACCAATAACAACAAAGCCACAAATAAAATTGACCGCATGAGAAACTGCACAACGATATCCAAAAATTACATCCATAATTTACTCATAAATAGAAGGTTCAAGTGTAATCCATCTAGGAACTATCTGGTAAGCAATAATGCTGTTTCGTTGCATTCAGATTTTTGCATGACGCCTCCTCATGGCACTGATGTACTCGTGGACAATGCTTCCAGTCCTTTCAAATGAATTTCCGGTTTTTTACCGAAAAAAATTAGAAGAATCTTGAATGTGCTGACCACATCAATGCCTAATTTTGATGCTTATGCCAGGGCTAGGAACATGTTCTCAAAATCAAACCAAGTCAACACAACAAGATCAATTTCTCGAGATTAGACAGACGAAGGGTACTGCCATGAGCTATTTAATCCTATGTCGAACCTGATGAGCGGAACGTGCCTCCAAGATAAGAAAGTGGATTCACATAGGACAAGATCCTTCTCACAATTCCAAAGTATCCTCCATTATTTCCATCAGACGAATCATCAGTAGAACTTGGTTGGTGCTGGGTCAGGGAGCCTCCTCTATTATGATTTTTGCCTCTTTCCAGTGGAACCACCATCAATGCTTGTCTACCAACCAGTTCCAGCTCCAATAAAGATCTGTCCAAATCTACATGAACAACATAAAAGTGGCACACTACTATAAGGGAAAATAAAAATCCACATGAATGAAATGAAATTACTGCCTAAAAAATTGGCAGACAAACCAACCAGGACATGATAACACTAAAACTTTTGGATTATGGACATGCATAAGAGACCGCATTGCAGGAAGGCACAGGGAATGCAGACACTTCTATTACACTTGAATCAGATCTAATATTTCACAGGTGTTACCACCTTATGATATCCCAAATATAAAGAATTATGAACCAAATATTTTACCATCAAACTCTTGTGCTCTCCATCTTAAATAACAAATCGCACATTTGATAATGTCTACAGAGATATTGTGACGTCCCTTGACCTCAGGATAATGGCGCTATGATCATCTTGCTATCACCTGTTTCCTGAGATTAGCATCCTAGCTGTTATGAACCAGCAGTACTAAGAAGGCCCTGTTCTTAAACTCAGCACAGCCTGCCCAGACTGAGCTGAAAATTCAACTACCCTGCTTATCACCCCACACAGGAGAAATTAAAACAGCCTGGCCAGACTAAAGTGACAATTCAACCATCCTTTCTTTCTTAACTGCTTCAGTTCTCAGGTAAAGTTGTTCCTCGATGTCTGTCTCCTGCTCAGGTTGATATATATCTTTCTAGCCAGAACAAACTCATGTCTTAGCAATATGTTCAGATTATCAAACTCAGGTAGACTTGTCCTTCTGGGCCTGTAACACATGTCCCAATTCCCTCAGTCAGTTTCGGACTCGGGTTGAGGAAACTCCATAATAGCTTGTCGTTGATTATCTCTGTGGCCACACATGAGTCATATCTATACGGTTTAACATGCTCCCGCCACCCTATCCTTATTGATTACTGCAAAAGCCATTCCAAACAGAAAACTGAAAATATTTTTCCCACGAAACTAAACTAACCCGATTAATACTTCACTTGAAAGGTAAACCTGACATTAGTAACACTTCTGAGTGGCATTATAGTGCAGACTCAGCTACATTTTACTTACCGCTTCAAAGACATAGCAAGACTCGCGCTTCATAGACAAACCAACACATACCAGCCAAAGAAATCCAAATCTAGAAAAGTGAACGGACTAGAAATAGTTCCTTCATCACAAGAATGTAAGAAATGATGCTTTCAGATAAGCTAAAAGAATTTCTTAGCCAGAAAATAAAGTGATTGATTTGATAAATTGGGGTTCAGAAAAGATTGCATAATCATACCTTGATCAGTAAAAACCTTTCGAGGATATGGAATGGCCAAATTGTAGGAGTTAATGTTACCAACTTGATTGTCGTCCACATACTCTTTGACCACTCTCAAAGTGCTTGTCACAGAGAACTTGTGTTGAAGACTTATACTGTTGGGCAAGCGGATATTTAAATGAACATCCATTGATTGACTACCACTGGAACGTTTGCAAGTCAAATCAATTTCAACATCCTCCACAGAAGGAGGCTTTTCCTCTGATGAAGTTACATTTGATTCTTTAGAGTTTGACTCTGGGATTTCTGCAATCTCTAATGAGCATTTCGCAGCTTCCTCTGAGACAGAGTTTCCTTTTTCAATGTGGGAAGACTTGCAATCATCTGAGTTGTTGCCAAGATCAGATGAACCGGGATCTCCTGAACCTTTAGCTGCCTCAGCCGAAGCAGAGGATTTCTCATCCCCAGGACTCCCTGAGTCATCTCGAAAGTCTGCTCTTAAATATGGCTTGCCATCATCAATTTTCTGCCAAATTATGACAGATTGTGCATAACATAAATAAGAGGCTTGTAATAAATAAAAAAATCGGGTACACAAAAGGCAACGGCGGAATATAATTTAAACCTCAGCAATATCTTCACAGCATCGTTTTTCCTCAAGTATCTCAGAGGACATCAAAGGTACAGTATCAGATCCTTGATTGTGCTCGTCAGATGAAGAATTAGCAGCTGTTCTTGAAGAACTACCTTGCTCTATTGAAGCTGTACTTGATGCATGAGAACCAGATGGTTCAGATTTTCTAGCAGCGAGTGCTGCAGTGAAAACACCAGCAGTTGTTTCCTACAATAGCCAGCAGTAATTATTATTTCATCTAGCTAGTCAAAGTTAATCAATCCCAGCCTCACATGGAACAAAAAAAGGATCACAAATTGAATATATGAGTGCATTTGCACATGCACATGTCATCATCATGAAATAAAAAATTTACCATCCAAAAACCGCTGCGAAAAGGTTACCAGGAATGATTGAGCTATTAATACGCACATCAAGATATCCTTTTTCCACCTTGGTAGCAAACTAATACCCCTCAAGAGAATAAAAATCTAGAGACAATTCAAATGGAAACAGTTGCTGAAAACTTTCATGAACTTCCTACGACTGAATAGGACATGCAAAGTTACAATCTCATTCCAAGTAAAAATAAAAACCTGGAAACTGGCTTTGTTCATTGGCATCGTCTAAACAGAAAAATTAACTAGATATGGAATCAAGAAGGCAATCAAAGTAATAAGAAAACTGCATAGATAAGTTTAATCTCCTCTAATTCTAGCAAAGATATCATGTAGGCAAGATTTGTCAAGATTTTTAAGTCTTTGATATCTCACATATGGATCAGCTGAAATGAAGACCCAACCAAGGGCCTATTTTGGGAAATTAGTAGGCCTAGAAATTGGCTCAGTCCAATCTGGGCCCCACACTAAGCATAAGACTGTAAAATGCATAGGACAATTTGGAGTTTTCATCCAAGGACCACTTTGTTTTTCAGGTGTTATTAGTGTTTGAACACCACATATTTGAGAACATAGTCCGTACATCCAACTTCCATTAGAGTTTCCAACCAGCTTATGTGACAAGGCATCCTTTGAGCCTGCCATAAAGGAAACTTCTGTTAAAAAGCACTTATGGAAGTGGGATGAATGGACTACTTTTTCCTATGCACACAGTTCATTGACAAATATCATCAATGTGAAAGTACACAGGGTGGCCGGATGCAACACTCAAAAGATAGGAGCATCTAGACAGCTAATTCTAAATATGTATGGTAAATTTTCCTACCAATCAGGTCTAGGTGAGTCAGGACAAGCTGAGCCCCGAAGGGGAGAGCTCGAGATTGCTCACTGAAATTAGTTGTAGGATGGATAGAAAAATTTCCCAACCTAACCAAATGATGGAGAGGCCTTCTAACCTATATGTATGCCTTAATGTTCAAGACATCTCACTACAAATACAGATATAAGGGTGTAAGATAATCTGAATATTCTGAATCATACAGGTGCAAAATAGTGTAATTGAAGTCCCAATGAGAAGTAAGACCAGCTCAACTTTGGAAAATGTGAAAGAGAAAAAAGACACGTTATAAAAGGACAAGACTTTCCATGAAGAAAAATTATGCAAAAACTAGCTAGGCTTAAAACCAGAGAGCAATATAAAAGGCCGCTACTTAGCCAAACCAACTCAATTTTGAATGTTGGAGGGACCTTGAGTAAAAAACAATTATGTGAAAGAATAAAACCATGTAGCTCCGAAAATGCCACCCTCATTTCCATTTTGACATAAATGAGCTTCTTTTATAAACTATGGAAAAACAACTAGGCAATAAGTTCTTTAAAGAGCGCCGTACTTTTGAACGATTATGCTAAAAGGGCAACAAAAGCAGCAATAAATCATCAAAGAGAGTCTTCACCATAGTATGAAGGACCACGATGGCATACCTGAATATGTAGACTCAACCACGCCTTCTCAAGACCTAATGCTAGATCTTCAGCACCGATAAATCCCTCTAAACATACAAGAGAAATAAATATCAAACAAAAGAATTTCATCAAATAATGCAATTGATGCTTGAGAAAAATAATAGATATAACACACCATTTTCCCAAAGTTTCACGCCATTGTACCCAACAGCTGTAATACAAGGAACAGATCCCTGGGGGTCTGTACAGCTTGATGTAAGGGTAGGGTTTTTGCTTAAAAAAATTGATGCCCCAGTGACACATAATGCAGATAGAGGAATTCACACTTCTACAAAAAATGGACAACATTCCAGCAATTGCAAGAGTGCACGTGAAGAAAAAACTTCAAACATGGCAGTCTAACTTTTCTATGTTCATTGTTTGGACAACAGCTAAAACTATTTTTACAGGAAAAAAAGTGCAGAAAGTGATAATGACATCAATTTGTAAAACCATGAGAGCATAGCAGCCATAGTACCAAAAAAAAAAAAGAAGCACCAACAAAATGATTTCAATGAGAAGCATTCCAAGAAAAGGATACATATTTTTGAGAAGTTAGAGGCATCGGTACTTCCTTCAAGGACATGAAGAAAAATGCAGTACTTGGACAGTGACTCTGACACCTGATTGAAGCATCAAAGCACCAACAGTACAGTGGGTTAGCCACAAAAAAAAAATTGAAAGAAAAAGTAGACTGATGGCATGAAAGTGGTAGAGCCTACTTAGATAACAACCTTTGAGCACTAAACTGTAAAACTTACACGGAAGTCCCTCCAAGTAGTTTCTTCCATGCGTGCTGATTCCGCATCTTCACCTGTCATTGGATGAAAAGGTGAGGTCATGTAAACTTAACCATACGTGAAATAGAAAAGACTATTATTGTTAGATCGACATAAGGTCTCCCCTGGACCAACTCTTGCTTTTGAAGGAATACTGAAGCAAGAATATGGCATTGACAAGAAAGAATTACTCTGTAGTAATTACAGGGTAAGAAAAAGGGAAAAGCATAGACATAAAATTGTACAAAATCAAGGGGGATTTTAAAACGAAAGAGAAGAAAAGAAACCTGTGTCCAGTACTACAAGTCATGAGCGCATCCATGAGCCAGCACTTAAACATGTAATGCACACAAGAGTCAATCAACTGCTCCCTTTCCTTCAAAGCATAAGTTCAATGGGTCTTCCTGGTCTAACTCCTAGATAAAACTAAACAGTACCCAAATGCTTTTAATCTTATATCCATAGGATGCACCCTAACCTAGGATTTAAGCAATTAGCATTATAATGACATGCGGCAACAGGAAAACATTTACCGGCATCCTAAAAGTAAATCAACTCCGTCCTTCTTATCCACGAATCGAACAATCAAAATGCCTAGTTAGTGATACAAAAGGTCCTGGAATCTTCCTTGTACAGAGATGACTGTGCAGCTTAGGTACGACTGCCAGCTAAAAGTCACACAGACCATGACATCGCTACATGCAAAATATAGCAGAAAAAAAAAACAAAAAAAACAAAGAATGCACAATGAGGAAATTGAAAGGGGGTCCAAATATGCAGTAGCAGGAATAAAAGAGTGTCAACACCTAATTCAGTTTTATTCATCACTATTCACCGAGGTAACATGACCTCATTATCAAAGAGCGATTACCTGAAATGTAGACCACAAAAAGTTTCCTCTGTACTTTGGCTTCAGAAATTGCTTCTAGTATTGATCCTTTATACGTAAGAGACAAGAGAGACTGCTCCATCTACTTAGAACAGATAAGAGAACATAAATCTTAATTTGTCGAGTGTTAAAAGGATACTTAAAAAACTCTAAATAAACTCTTTGCAGACATGTGTAAAGAAATTAAAAAAATGTATCTTGAATAGCTAAAAACTGCATTATTGGGAATGCAAGCTCGTCGAAAAGCAGGAGCATGCAACTATATCTTAGATGCTTGATATCAAAACCGAAATTAACCAACAAAATTAAAAAGGGTGTCTCCATAATGATTCAAATCGAGACACCGGCAATCAAACTAAAATGAGACAGCAACATCCACGGAATCACAAGTAAAATTCACGGACACATGGACATAGACATCGAGTTATCATGTCGGAATCACAAGTAACTCAACCGGACAAGTGACAGCAACATCCATTTAAGTGCCATCAATAGAAAACCCTAAAACGGGAAAGTGGAAAAAAAACCGAATTGATGACCAATGGAAGTTTATCAGAAGAATCCAGGGACGCAAAGAGGAGATTCCAGGCTGCGAAAGAATCTATCAGCCTAAATTACACCTGGCCCAAAGAAGATCAAAACAAACACTGAAGAGTGAAATTAGCATCGGATTACCGAAGTGAAATTTAGCAGAGTTGAGGTCGACGCGCAGGAGCAGAGAAAGTCAGGTCAGGGGTGAGTTCTACTTCTCTTCCTCTTGATGATGATGATGACGATGACGATTTAGAGAGAGAAATTTGTCAAGGTGAGACGAGGCGACTAACTCTACTCTGTAGAGAGAGCGAGAGAGATGGGAGTCGGCGATGATCATCGTCCTTCGGTCGAAAGCGTGCCTTTTTGTCGTCGTTCTCTCGTTCTGGTTCATTATTAATTAACACGAAATGTCTCATCACAAATATCCCATTTTTCTTAATTTTTTAGCTAAAAATTAGATATTTCTCTTTTCATGTTGAAAGGAACAAATTGATTGAAAATATCCAACCAAATTGCTTTCGACTCTTTCATTTTGGTTATCATGGTATAGATTCAAGAGTATATTACCCTCACTTCCAAGGACCTGCCTTCCTATAAAGATGTAAGATTGACAAGTGATCACGGTTTTAAGTCGGATTTGATCGAAATGAATTTTACTGATGATCAAATCAACGGTCTTGCAACACAAACATTTTGTATTACCTTTATATCGCTTTATTTTGCTAATTTTTATAGTTTTTCTATGACCATCTGATTACGGATGTAAATTTTCGTTTCATATAATAAATATAGATGCTATTTACATTTTCGTGTTCTTGATTTAAAGGAAAAAAAAATTTAACCGTGAAAAAGATTGGAAAGGGCAATTAACATGAATAGGACCCTCACGATTAATATCTCAAATTCCACCTTTAACAAAAGGATCAAATTGAATTATAACGATTGATTAGAAAGTTATGAACATGTCACGGTATTTCAAGAATACGTTAAAAGCCATGATTTCATACTAAAAACTTAAGGAAGTATTTCCCTTTTCTCGGTTGAAACAGAAGATGAAAGTCGAAGGAAATTAATCTAAACGAGAAGGAAGTATTTCATCCACATTTTTTTATTTTCTATCAAAATTGCAATGAATTGAAGGGAAATAACCTTTATGCTTAATTTATTTAACTTATTATTTCCCCTCACTTTTTTCTCAAATCTAGCAAGACAAAAAGTAATTTAAGTTTGATCACAAAAAAAAGAAGGAATTTAAGTAAATTTCCCTCCATGTCATTTCCTTTCGGGAAAATTCAAAATAAGGGCCCGAAGTCCTCTCATTTTCTCAAATAAAGCCCTCAAGTAAACCTTGATTCAAATAAGGGAATGGAGTAATTATAGAGTTTCAACAAAAAGACCTGAGCTAAAGGGCATTTTCGTCATTTCTCATATATATTTTTTTTCATTTTTCTATTTTTTAAAAAATTTAAAAAATAAAAAACAGCTCCACAGGCTCGAGGGCAGCCCCTCCCGCCTGTGGCCGCCAGCCCACCGCAGGTGGGGGGTCGATGGGGGCGGCGAAGGTCGGTGGGGTAGCCGGTGCCTCGGCGAGGGCCGGCGACCCCGCCGACTAGAGGCGAGGGTCGGCGACCCCCGCCCAGGTCTGGGCAAGGGTTGCCGCCCCTCGCCCAAGACCGGGCGAGGGTGGCCGACCCTCCCCTTGGCCAGGGCGGGGGTCGCTGGCCCTCCCCTGGTCAAGGCGGGGCGGGGGCCAGCGACCCCCGCCCAGATCCGGGAGAGAGCTTAACCCTCTCCCTGTTTTGGCGAGGGCCAGCAGGCCCTCGCCTCTGTTCGGTGGGGTCGCCGGCCCTCGCCGAGGCGCCGGCGACTCCGCCGCCCCAGCCGACCCCCCACCAATGGTCGGTCGGCAGCCACAGGCGGGAGGGGCACCCCTCCCTCGTCTTTGCAAGTTTGTCTTTTTTTTTTTTTTTAAATTTTTTTGTTAATTTTTGAGGAAACAGAAAAAAAAAATCAAATAAGAAAAATGACGAAAATGCTTTTGAAATTAGGCCTTTTTTTGAGATTTCATGGTCACTTCAGGCCTTTATTTAAAATAACGTTTATTTCAGATTCTTATTTAAGAAAATAAGGATACTTCAGGTCCTTATTTGAATCAAAATTCACTTGAAGTTCTTATTTGAAAAAATGGGAGGACTTCGGGCCTTATTTGAATTTTCCCTTTCCTTTAGATGCACATTCAAACAACAACAAGACAACATCTTGATACTGTGCTACCAAAGTAAAAGGATGTAACTTGATGCCGTCTTCTTCTCCAAATCCCCAACTTTTAAACCCTAGGAAAGCTTCCCGGGGTTTTAAGGGCTTCTCTGCACATTCCCATTGGAGCATCAAACCAGATATGCGCAGAAGAGGGCTCCAACACCTTCTTCGTCGCTCATCTCCCATTGCTCTTTCGACTTTCAAGCCTAAGAAGAAGGTTGTCGCTTTCCCTCCTTCACGTGCACCACCCTCGTCCCGCTTTCACCCCTTTGCCTCTCTTGAACTCCCCATACAGTGCTTGTTTGACTCCAACAACACCAGATTCTTCTCCACCTCTTCGCCTGACGATCTCGAGGGTCTGATTCATCCGGACGACCCGGTTTTGGCCGGAGCTTCGCGGGTTGAGGCCTTTTCAGCTGCAGAGTTTGAGTTCCTGCGCGATTCGTTGTCGGGTTCAAGGCATGGCGGAGATTCCTCCGCGCATGATCTTGGTCAAGATGCGTGTGAAGACGATACTGTTTTAGTTGCAAATGCCATTGAAAATTGCAAGGATGGGTTTGGTGACGAAACTCAGAAGCTTCTCAGGCAGTTTAGAGAGAAATTAAATCCATATCTGGTGATTAAGGTTTTGAAGATTGTCAAAAACCCTGAATTGGCTGTTAAGTTCTTTATGTGGGCGGGTACACAAATTGGATACACTCATCCCGTGGTTGTGTATAATGCATTGCTGGAAAGACTCAGTTGCAATGATAGTGAGAGAATACCCGACTCGTTTTGGAGAGATATAGGGGTCGAAGATACGGAAATCCTCAGAAAGTTGCTTAATGTTTTGATTCAAAAATGTTGTCGAAATGGATTGTGGAACTTAGCGCTGGAAGAATTAGGGAGGCTTAAGGACTTTGGGTACAGACCAACTCAATCGACGTACAATGCTTTGGTTCAAGTTTTTCTTAAAGCTGATAGGTTAGATACAGCTTATTTAGTTCACAGGGAAATGTCGGACTCAGGGTTTCGTATGGATGGCCATACCTTAGGTTGTTTTGCATATTCCCTCTGCAAGTCAGGGAAGTGGAGGGAAGCCCTCGTGTTGATTGAGAGTGAAGAATTCCTTCCTGACACTGTACTTTACACAAAAATGATAGCCGGTTTATGTGAGGCTTCGCTTTTTGACGAGGCTATGGAGTTCTTGGATAGGATGCGCTCTAGTTCTTGCATTCCTAATGTTGTGACATACAATGTTTTGCTTTCTGGGTGTTTGAGGAAAAGACAGTTAGGCAGGTGCAAGAGGATTATCAGTATGATGATTCCTGAGGGTTGTTATCCAGGTCACCAAATATTTGTTTCTCTTGTTCATGCTTTTTGTAATTCGAGGGACTACTCTTATGCATATAAGTTGCTGAAAAAAATGGTTAAATGTGGGTATCGTCCTGGTTATGTGGTCTACAACGTATTACTCGGTGGATTATGTGGTAATGAGGAATTGCCTGGCTCAGATGTACTTGAATTAGCTGAGAATACTTATAATGAAATGCTGGATGCTGGGGTCGTATTGAACAAAGTAAATGTGGCTAACTTTACGCGTTGTCTATGCGGGGCTGGAAAATTTGAGAAAGCACATGGCATCATTCGCGAGATGATGAGTAAAGGATTTATACCTGATTGTAGCACATACTCCAAAGTGATCAGTTTCTTGTGCGATGCATCCAATGTTGATAAAGCGTTTACACTGTTTGAAGAGATGAAGAGTAATGGTGTTGTTCCCGATGTCTATACATACACAATTCTGATTGACAGTTTTTGTAAGGCTGGACTGATTGAGCAGGCATGTCGCTGGTTCGACGAGATGGTGAGAGATGGCTGTGCACCTAATGTCGTGACTTACACTGCTCTCATCCACGCTCATCTCAAGGCAAAGAAGCTTTCTCGTGCAAATCAACTCTTTGAGTCCATGTTATCTGAAGGTTGCTCTCCTAATGTGGTTACATATACTGCTTTAATTGATGGTCATTGTAAAGCTGGAGAAATTGAAAAGGCATGCCAAATATATTCAAAAATGAGGGGAAATCCAAGTGTCGCCGATATCAATATGTATTTTAGAGTCAGTGAAAATGAATTAACAGAACCAAATGTTTTCACTTATGGGGCTTTAATTGATGGATTATGCAAGGCTCACAAGGTCAGAGAAGCTCGTGAATTATTAGATGCCATGTCAGTGGTAGGCTGTGAACCAAACCAAATTGTCTATGATGCTCTCATAGATGGATTCTGTAAGGTTGGGAAACTTGATGAAGCGCAAGAGGTTTTTGCTAAGATGTCGGAGTCTGGTTATAGTCCCAATGTGTATACATACAGTTCTTTGCTTGACAGATTGTTTAAGGATAAAAGGCTCGATCTTGCTTTAAAAGTTTTAACCAAAATGCTAGAGAACTCTTGCGTTCCTAATGTCGTCACCTACACAGAGATGATTGATGGCCTATGTAAAGTGGGAAAGAATGATGAGGCATATAGACTTCTGGTGATGATGGAGGAAAAGGGTTGTCATCCTAATGTTGTGACATATACAGCAATTATAGATGGTCTTGGTAAAGCGGGCAACATCAACAAATGCTTTGAGCTTTTTGAACAGATGCGTTCTAAGGGTTGTGCTCCAAATTTTGTGACTTATGGAGTTTTAATAAACCATTGTTGTGCTGCTGGCCTTCTTGATGATGCTTATAAACTTTTGGATGAGATGAAACTAACATATTGGCCTATGCATGTAGCTGGGTACCGTAAAGTCATTGAAGGTTTTAATCGTGACTTTATAGTTTCTCTTGGACTTTTAGATGACATGGGCGCCAGTAATTCGGTGCCTCTTGTTCCAGTCTACAATGTTTTGATAGATAATTTTGTCAAGGCTGGACGATTGGAGGTAGCTTTGGATCTACATGAAGAGATTAGATCATCTTTAATTAGTTTAGCTGGCTACAAAACAGTCTATGCTTCACTTATTGAGAGTCTCTCTCTTGCCGGTAAGGTTGATAAGGCCTTTGAGCTGTATGCAGACTTGATAAAGCAGGGTGATATTCCAAAGTTAAGCACATTTGTACACCTCATAAGTGGCCTTGTCAAAGTCAATAAATGGGATGAAGTTCTTCAGCTTTCAGACAGTTTATGCCAGATGGTTTGTCTCTCTCTCTCTCTCTCTCACTCGTCATGACGTGCTTAAATTTTAGGACATGCACAGTTTCTGTTCACTGTTTATGCATAGTCCAGATAGTTAGTGCAGTGAACTTAGATATCTATCTGTTGCTTCATGAAATCCTATTATGTTATGGTAATGAAACCACCTTGTTGATGTTATTGGACTAATTAGTTTGTTTGAAAAACTAGGTAGTTTTAGAAAAAGAAAGAGCAGCTTTGCTGAACTTTTAGAGCACTGAAGATCTTGGTGATTGGAACATCAAATTTGTCTATTAATTGTTCGAGCATGCCAAGTTTCATAGTAAATGTAGGTGGGCGATTCTTACAAATTTCCGATTTGTTCTACACATGTAACTCTCTCCCTCTTTCTCTATCACATGCGCACACACAGAAATGCTAATATCCTTGACATGCATGCGTGCAGACAAAGTAACAAAGGATGTATAGAGCAGTTGCACAACTTTTAACACAATTGTGGCTTTGTTCAGCTGCCTTGATGTTTGTTGTTGGTCTGCCATCCCTTTGTGAACAGTTCTGCGCATCCCTAGTTGTCATGTTGGCAGTATGTAACACCCGCTGATATTGTTATTCTGTTGTAGTCTGTTACAGTTGTAATGAGCTGTAATTTGTACGATCAGAATTGAAGAATGCAATTTGTGTCGACCTGCTCATAGAATATTAAACTGTGTCCACCAATGTAGGATTGTCGGTGCTTCAGTGAGATACTTTTTGGTGGAGGAGTCTTTGACCTTCCTATGCTAGGAAATACATGGTTAAGTCTACTCATGATGAAAATGTTCTTTTCACGTCTTCTTCTACCCAAAAACATTAGTATACATGTCCTGTAGGTGGTATTTTGCCATTTAATTTTGGAAGCTGTATATTTTGAAACAGTTATAGCTTTGTTCGGGATTGTTATGGTGGAAGTCTCTTAAGAAAATGAGTTTCGTATGTATAAAATAACAGTGTGGTTAAAATGTCAGAATATTGGTTTGATCATGATTGTGTCATTCCCATGCATGTTTAGATGCAATGTTCAAAATTTAATTCCTGGGGGTTTTCATTATTTTCCCCTAATAGGATTTGTTATTTCAATGAAATTTTTTTGTTGAAACCTGTTAATGCTGTCCTCCAGATACATTATAGCATTTTAATTGTTCAAAGCTTCTGTTCCTACCAATCAAAAAACTTGTTCTCGTATTGTATCTTCCATCATCACCCAAAATTTATCATCTTCGATCTTTCAAAAACAGGATATTGTGTGGGTCAAAGATAAAGCAACAGCTGTAAAAGGTTGACGTCACCTACTTTTCTACGGCTTTCTGTTGAACCTACTGGCACCAAGCCTTGTATGGAAACCCCAGATTTCGGTGGTGTTGGACTTCTGATGATATTATAACCAGGAAAAAGGGCCATTGGTGCAAACCACAAAGCAACTCGACGGAAAAGGCATATACGGTTAGATCGGCGTCTGTTATCCAGATTGCTGTGTGTACGTAGTCTGCTTAATTTATTCTAATCCTTATGGTTGGCTTTATACCTTTGAGTTTGTTCAATGCTTCCAGTTTCAGTGTCTTGATAGGGTATATCTGTGCTAGGCGTGAATAATGATTTGCTGATGGAGTGAATTCAACATTCCGACAGAATCAGACTACATGATGCTTTCTCCGGTTACCGTCCTATGCTGATCTCTTTGTTTTCTTTTCTTGTTGCATATCCGGGATCTTAGATACTATTTTTATGCAGCTTATGCAGCAGTATCTATGGCCTTGCCACTGCTGGAGCATCCAACCGTGACAATGTGCAGGTATATATCCTAGCTCACTTTGTGTTGCTTTTGGAATCTGGAAGATCGCTTGCTTATATAGCACTCTGCGTTCTGCCAGTTGGACCATTCCCCTATAAAAGACTGCTTTTATTGTTTTATTTGTTGTCTCCCTCCTTTTCAGGTTTGGTTTGGGTGACTCGTCACCGAAGTGAAATCAAAGAGTTGCCAAAGTTTGCTAGCAAGTAATAGCAACAGGGTGGGATGTGGTGCAGGAAGTGCCCAGATCATCAGACTGGGCTGGCTCAGATCTACTCCCTCTACTGAGACATGGATTCGTAGCATGGTGAGAAGAGCCCTTGGACACGGCGCTTGCTTTTGGGAAGTTTCTTCAATGCCATGAGAGGGAGCGTTGTCTGGTCGCTGCAGCAGGGAATGAACATTAAGAATTAGTAGGAAACTTTCCAGACAGCCATTTGGTTGAAGATGTTTCCGGGGTTAAGGCCATTGTGCTGCTGAGCAAGCTATCATCGCTGAGAAAATTGCAGGGAAAGAGGGACGTTTCTGTGGCGCCAAGGCTAAGAGCTTCTGTGGTAGGTGACCTTGAACGAACTGTCCCTGCTTCCTTCTTGCTTTAATCCTAGTCTTTTGGTGTTTATCCAGTCGTATGGACGGGATCATTTGGAGATGCATGAGATTCTTCCTATCCTGGGTCATTGAAGTTATACATTACTAATTCACTGGGCCCTTCTATGCTTTCATAGTTGTTCTACTCCACTCGCCTGGCTATATCGGATGAGAAGGAGGGACGTATTTACTCCCGAGGAATCACAGGGAGCAATCACAAACAGTGCGGACAAAGGTTGTGTCTGCTACTTTTTCCCTTGAAGCCAAGCCCAAATCAGCGAGAATATTATATTTCTTTCTGTGAAAAAGTCATATTTGTCAATATATAGAGTAAGAAGAACAGTAAAAGTGTCAAAAGTTTCGTACGATGTTCATTTTTAAGTGCCAAATCGGAGAAAAAACGATCACTTAAGAGCTTTCGGCAACAAAAAAAGTTACGTGGTTATATCTAAGGCGGCATTTCATTTTTAAAACCAGTCCAAGTGGACATTTTAAAACAAAGTGGCATAATCCAATGTGACTGGGTTGTTCGCTCCGAAGTTCTTTTGTTGTTCTCTCTCTCCCTGCTACCTTCTTCGGCTTCTTCTCCTCCTTCGCCATCCTCTTCACCGTTGCCCGTGGAGCCACCATCCACCACGCCAAGCACCGCCACCTTCTTCACTACCTTGATGAGTTCGGTGGCCGTGGCGATAGTGTCGTTGTCGACCCATCCATCTCTTTCTAGAACCGCGCCTCCGCAACCCGTACGTTGCCCTCCAATCCCCAAAGCAAGCCATCATCTCCGATTCCAACAACTCCGCCGCCAACTGAGTCAGCCCCTCCATCCGCGACTACTTCTGCATCTTCTGCTCCCTCGCTCCTGACGACCCCCAACGTCTGTACCGTCGCCGGCATCGACCTCAACCACAGTGACATTTCGAATATCTCTCGGAGGAGCTCGGCCTGCTCATTGACATTGCCCTCTTCCACCTCAACTCGAACCACTTTTGCGGCAGCGTGCCGCAGAAGTTTTGGAACTTGAAGCGGCTCTTTGAGTTGGGATCTAAGACGACAAAAAAACTTCAGAGTTGGAAATCTGCATTGGTCCATCGAGTTGTTCATCTGCATTAGGGGCCAAATCGAAGTTGGGGCAAAACACGTAGATGACATCATTTTAGGCTATATATGCTGATTGGGCACATCGGCTAACCATGTCGGACAGAGAAAATAATAAAAAATCGGTCACGTCGGATTTTTAGGGGACCCAAATCGAAGTTGGCAATTAAGTGATCGTGTTTTTTTAAGTGACACTTAAGTGACCCGAAAAAAACTATTGGCAGTAAAGTGAGCATCATACGAATTTTTTTGTATTTGTACTATTTTTCTCTCCATATATAGATAATTGGTGACATGTCACCCTATTAACTAATTAACTAAATGGAGAAGTTCAAAATTGAAGTATCTTAATCCGAGTATATTATGACATATGATTTACATGCGTATGATTCGGTTCACTCTTAAAGAGCGGGTCTATTACATAGGTCAGCAAATACCCGAGATATGGAAGTCTTTAGTGTAGAAGTATTGAGTATTTGACTTGTTTTCGGGCGATTTCCGCTGCCATGTTTAGTTATGTTCAAATACGAAGGGCGGCAACTTCAATATCGGGGGAACAAACATTTTTTACTTGCCGCAAATGTTCAGGGATTAATCCCAATATGTATTACGGGAATAATTATCAAAAAATTCTTAAATCTATTATAATTGTGCTCATTCAGTCCTAATTTTTTTTTTTGCCAATTCAATCCAAAACCTTTTGCATTTGTACCAACTCAGTCCATCTTGACGTGGACTTTTTTTTTTAATAAATATTTTAATAATTTTTTGAATTTTTTTTATACTTTTTTATTTTCTTTAGGTTTTTTTTTTTCTAGACTTAGGGCCGAGACGCCCTTGCTGGTCAGGGTGAGAGCGCGTGGCCCCTCACCAAATCTGGCCAGGCAAGGGCACCGCAGCCCTCGCAGTCGATGACCCTAAGTCTAGAAAACAAAAAGAAAAATTAAAGAAAAGAGCATAAAATAATAATAATAATAAATAAACACATTCAAAAAAGTGTTAAATTATTATTAGAAAAAGTCCATATCAGAGCCGGACGGCCAAAATTGGTCGGATAGACTGAATTGACACAAATGCAAAAAAATTAGGACCGAATTGACACAATTGAAATGGGTTTAGGATTTTGCGGTAATTTTTCCTATATTGATGCTAATGCAAAAATAGTCATAGCACATAGCTTTGTTGCTAAAGTACGAGCAAGGGTGTTATGAGCAGTAGCAATTTAGCAAGTAACAATGCAGAGAGTTTTAGAAGCAAGAAATTCTTGATTCATATAATTTCATCCCCGTTGCACGTCTCCTCGTTGGCATAAAATGTTCTCCAAAATCCATAAACTGACTCTCTCCAAGTCTTGCGGGTCTCACAATCTTCCCAAGCTAAACTGCAATCACATTGTTTTACTTACAGAATAACAGTATCCCCATATTTTACTCGAAGTAATCCAGGTAAAAATTAAGCGAGGTAGAAAGTATTGAGGATGGGGAGTGCATATGTCACCTGCAAAACCATAGCTGCCATGCGATCATCATATAGACAAAAACTTCAAACATGACAGGATGAACATTATTTAGTCACGATACAATCGCAGAATAATCAACTGAAATTGCCATACTGAGGAACCTCCCAAGCGACACAAGTCATCATCGCATGGCATGGCTGAGATACAAAACTTTGCCATCCGACTCCCTAATTACTACAAGTGCTCTCTAGATTATGTGAATCTAGAACCAATTTGAAATGCTAAAGTCTCTTAGTTTCCTCAGATGTCTCTCCATGTCTTGCCTTGTCTTCACCCACTCTTCCCTCTCTATAACTGTGGTGGGATCATCTTTCTCACTCTGAAAGAATGAAAGAAGGATGATGAATTACTCAATGCACATTCAAAAGGATGATAGTATGCTCTTTCCACTGCACAAATTAAAGCGACAAGACTAATCCGAGATACTCACAGCATGAATTATTTTGAAGGAGGTCCCATTATCACGTATCACGAGCAAGTCATCCTTCCTATCCCTAGTTCTTCCTCCTGGAACCGTGACCTGCAGAATGAAGAAAGAGGTAGCAAATATCCTGGCTAGGCATGTGACTGATTAAAATAAATAATACTTGCTAGAACTATACCGTTAAACAGCTCCCCCACTAATGGTATCTATTGCACACTTGAGAATTCCTTTCCACTTGTCACAGTAGTTTTCTATTTGCCCAAAATTTGTCACGTTACTTGTACTGCCAAGTCGGTGCAAATGGATTCATACCAGAGACGAACTAGTGAGATACCCCTTGCCGCCACTCAATTTGTGTGCTGGCTTCTGCAAACCCAACCCCCTCTGGCCAAACCCTCCACCCAACTGGGACCCACATAAAAACCGACAAAAAAGGAAGGAAGAAAGCACCCACCTATACACCTCTATTTACTCAATTTTGCAGGGACCATTTTGGTGTTCATTTACAATGTATGCTCAATTACTTGATATCTGAAATAACAAATCAAGAGTAATCTGAGGAAAAGAAGAAAATCTTACAATCACTTTTGCCCTGGTTATTGATTTTGTTTTCGAATCAATCGCGTATATCTCCTCAAAGTCAAGAACAAATTCTGGGTCACCCAGCCTACGATTCCTGTAGTGCTTTGTAAGGAAAACCTGCAGCAGAAGACATAAGTCATGCCATCAATTAAAAGTGATGGTCGTTCACTAGAATAAAAATAGTTACACAAAAGAAATCGATAAAATATCATGAAGAACTCCTTCCAGCAAATAAAGAGGTAAGAACAGAAAGGGGAAAATACTATATCTACAACAAGAGGCACACAAACAAGAAGGCGAAACCAGGGAGGATATTTAGGATATAATTTTGTCTGAATTTCACAGAGAACAGAAAGTATTAACAAATATTTCTTTCTACAAGATATTCAAGTGCCGAGGATTCATTTCCTAGTGTAAACCACAAGACGTATCACCAAGTATTTGCTGAACCTTAACTCTTCCTTAATCAGACCATCATCTATTTACTCATCTCGCTATGAGGAGGCAAAGACGACTGATGGTCTTATAAAAGTTTCAGATTAGATTTGGAAGATAGGTGAATCAGCTAAGATGTCTAATATGATTACCTTGATCAAGCTGAAGATGTCGCTGTTCTCCAACCAATAACAAATAAATAAAGACGAAAAAGGTCTGAACAAATCAGTATTTGGAAGACCATATAATATTGAGATTCTAGGGGATGCAGTATTTAGACGATAAGATTTTTCAGAAATAAAAAATGCCCTACTTGTCATTTATTCCAATATTGACATGCACTCTTTTACAATCTAGCATTTCTTCTGTACTGCAAGGTACTTAACGATAACCTTCTGATCAAACAAATAGAGGTAAAGGGTGAAATTATTCAACAACTTCACCGGCAGCACCCAGCATAGCAAGTAGTTAAATAGAGGTAATACAATCAAAAGTAATTAAAACACGGCTTCCTTCCAGCATGTTACCTTCGTGATCTCCCTCTCAGACTTATACATAGGATCTCGGGGTGCATCGATGGGTGGCTCGGTGACATTGTAGCATCCGTAATCGCTCATTGCACATCGAATGTACTGCAAATTGGACATAGAGCAAAAACATATCCGTGGAATCAGCGTAAGACCACCCAAACATCGTGATGCGTTCTATCTCAAGCACAAAACTTTGCCAATCAAGGAAATTACTGTCCAGCAATTGAATTAGGTATATATCGTAGCTCAGCCATTCAAGTGACAAGTGATGAAGCACCACAATGTCACATCCATAACGCATATGTAGAAGGTAAACTCTGAGAAGCCAAATTACCTTTTGAGGCATCGGTGCGAGCACTCTAGGAATCGCATAAATATCAGTGTCTGGAGGAGTTACATACATCTGTGGAAATGATAAAAGTTCTCCTCATTTCTTGAACAAGCTCAATTGAACCAGAGTGGGAGAGAGTTAACAGACCTCTCTGAAATCATAGACATCGTTATCTGGGTCGGGAGGCTTCCGAATGAAGAAATCACAGTCAAGCAAGCTGATCTTGTGAAACTCGTCCTCATTGATCCTGTAATCGACCACCATCTCGGAGTCCCAACCCTGGATGGAGACGAAGCTCTTGCTTTGGACCATGGCAATGTCATCGTCGCCGTCACCGGAGCCGGAAGCGGCGGCGAGGGAGGAGGCCATGGCGAGAGGGTCGTACTCGACCTCGAAATCCCTCTTGTTGTCGACCTCCTCGACCTCGTCCTCGTCCTCGTCCATGTCGTAGTCGTTGGGGCCTCCGCCGTCGGCATCGCCGTCGTCGACGCGCACGAGGAAGGGGCTCCGCCTCGCATGCCTCTTGTAAATGAGAGGTGGAGTGAGGTTCGGGAGCGAGAGGAACGGAGAGGCCGTGGTCGTGACGGAGGTGGGGACGGCGAGGGAGGGGAGTTTGGCGGCGGCGGCGAGAGGCGGAGGAGGACGGAGGAGAGTGGTGGTGGTGGTCATGGTGATCGACGGAGTGGGGAGGTTTTGGATGGGTTTTTGCCTTTCTCTTTTTTATGCACAGGATAGATATACCATCGTTTTCATTTTTCAAAAGTAGCCCCCATCTTTTAATTTTATCTCAAAAAAGACCTCACAAAGTAAACTTTGTTTCAATTATAACCCAGTCGTCAAAACTATCATTTCCTTCCATAGATGGCAAGCTCTTTGGACTTCTCTTCTGCACGTAATGTCATTACATCAGCTGCAATTCTACTTTCAAGTTTATTTCAAATTCTACTTTTCCGAAATGGTAATTATGTTCCTCTAGCTTCTCCGAAAACCGACGATCGGTCGATACATGCCGGATTATTGTCTGTACTGGGGATCTAATACTTTCTCTATGCATCAAACAAGTCCGGGGTGAGATTGGCTTTGTCGCAAGGAGTTTCCTAAAGTTGCTTCGACGATTAACAATGTGCTTCATTTCGTCGCAGGAAATTCTTATGTAAGTGCTAAACCCTGTCGAGATAGCAGAACGGTGGAGAGGCTGATCTTGTTCGTACGCTAGAAATGCAACAAACAAACTTAGACCAAGGAAGGTAAATCGAGGTCTAAGCGCCGCCCGGTTCGCGATGTTTAGTATTGGCCCGTGACACATTCACATAACATTTATCCATTCAAGTAAACCGAGAATACATAAGTAAGTTGATATAGTCAGGATGTTCCCTCGCATTTGCCAGCCAATAGCAATCATCAACAACTTCTTGGCATTTGATTTCTCTGTGGATTAGTACCTTACCAAGACACTCTGCAAGTAGCTTCCTCTCAAGAACTCAGAAACAGATGCAAACTATATGAGGTAACGTCTCTAGGCGTATAATGATACAGATGCTTTGATTCGAATATGCCGCACAAAAATGACTCACGAACTTATGTGTTCGGAATTGTCGACGAGAAGAACCTTTTGAGGATGGTATGGCCCGTTCTCGCTGTGAAATACCTTGCCATTCCACCTCATTCGATCCACCATATCTTTCACTTTGACAATTATGTCAACATGATCCCTTATGATCAGTGCACCTTCGGGGCGAAGAATCCGATAAATCTCGAGGAGGATGTCAAGAATGTCGCACCTGCATGTGGCATTGTAATATTAGAAGCACTACAACGCAATCTTCTTTCTCGTGTCCTATCCGTTTCGACGCACCAAAAAGAGATGATGTCCCTAACCTATTTCATGCCATACCATTTAGCACCCATAAACTGGATAGAATAGAAGCAAGCACTGGTCTACTGTGCACAATGAATGGCTTCTGAGGGAATGGAAGTAGAAGAAATTGTGTGCATCTAAATAACAGGCAGAGATTATGAACCAGAGACTAGCATGTCATGGATGCTAGATTCAGTGCAAACGTGCTCCGGAATACGTCAAGCGACAGTCATCCTGCTTCGTTTCCTAATTTTTCGTACTTTTGGTTCATGAGTAACATCTAACTCCAAGTACCTCAAAAAGAGCAGAGACAGAGCTGAACTGCTTACTTGTGTATGTACATGCTGAACAGACCATTGGCATGAACCAAATCGTAAGTCCGAGGATATGTAGAGAAGGCCTCGCACCTGCAAGCATATATTTTTCGATGGCACTTTAGTCAGTAAATTATAACCAACAGATATATGATTCTTAACTGGTGTTCCAAGAGCATTCTTACGTCAAATCACATCAAGTTCTGTGGTCTCTACTCAAAGACCAGAAAAGGCGAGATCTCAAATAAATTATGGAAATTTCCAGGTCTATTAGAGAAGAGAGCGAAATACATCTACACTCATATGCAAGTCTCAACAGCACTTACCAGTTCATGTATGTTCCAATAAGGCCACGCTCATAGATAATGCCGAGTGTATTATTCTTCGCATCGTATGGGACAACATTCATCACCCACACTGGATACTTAGCCAGTGCAGCAGCAAATCCTCCAAGGCCAGCATTCATATCAATGACATTTCTATATTTTCTTCGGGCAAGGGATTTGAGAATTATCTCATAATAAGAAACTCTCTTTCTCCATAACTGATTATCTTCATTGAAGGTCTTAGTAGCAATTCGTTCTGCCATCTCACTTCTAGTCCTTGGAGGAGCAGCATTTAATCTTTTCGGCCATTTCTCAAGGGTACCACCTGATGTATCATGGACGTCGTTGACTTTCGGCAGAGGGGTGATGCATGTTTCTAGCTTCGTGTACCTTTGAAGAGACATAGAATGAGCATGGACCAGAAAATTGTCAGATACAGCAGATAAACCTATGAAATTGCCATTTTCGTCCATGCTCTCGTACCATCCATATAAGTGCAGAGCTTACAATCAGAACACCAGTCAGACCATAGAAATAAATGCGTATATCTTCAAAAACGTAATTTGCTTTTGCATGAATGAATAGATCATCTGCAACTTGTGAGATGTCTATTGGTTGAACATTTTACGTTGTGCATTTTTTCCTTTTTTGCACAGCCAAATGGGATATCAATTAGTTTATCATCAGAAGCGCGCTGCCCACAAGGGGCAGCACATTGAATCACCAAATGACAATGGGCATTGTACTATAGTGTTGATCAAGAGCAAAGAATGAGGTCTTTCAAGTTTAGGCTAGAAGTGTAAACTATAAGGTATGAGCTGAAGAAACTCACCAACCAGCATCCGGATTACCCTGAGCACATAACTTGGGCGATTTCCAAGCCTTCAACTTTTGAATGCAATGCACGTGGTTGGTAGGCTTTCTCCAAACGGCAATGGGTCCCCTTTCAGCAACCTTCTTCCAGCACAGCCTCTTGGCAAGATCTTCCAGACCAATTTGCTCATTTTCCAACTCCTTACCCTCTCTTTGCCAACCCTTGTAGCTGGTCCTCCAACTTATAGGTGGTCCAGATAACACCCAATAACCACCGGGGCGCAGCACCCTGTCGATTTCCATCAGATATTGTCCATCTAGAGATTGTCACATTGCAGGCAACAACAAAGAATGAACAATTGGAGAGTAGAATTGTATGAATAAATGGCATGCGAGAGGATTATTTTGTAAGCCCCAGATACAACAGAGAATCTCAGTATCAAATGAGATGAAGACTATTCCATCCTGCTACTACTTCCATGAAAAATTTGGTTATATCATGCCGTTGACACCGTTTGACGAAGAAGTCCCTTAGATTAGAGTGGCGTGTAGAAAACAGATGCCTAAGGTTGAAGAATAGATTATTTGAGTTAAGGGAGTACGCAGCTATAGATTCACAGAGTTCTACGATTCATCACTCATAGTAGACAATACTAGTAAAGAATCTGGTCAAGTTCTCCCGATAAGATTGTGATTTCCATAGAAGAATTCAAAAGAATTAATATTAGAAAGCATTTCTAGAGAAGATGCGAAAATTTGAAAGATGGGAAGGGCAACATTTCACACCGGTTCTACAATGTCTTCTTTTAGTAATGGAAAAATCCAATTGCTTCAGCTCCAAAGTCCAAAACAAGGAACAAAGGAGTTTAGTTCCAATGTAAGCAGAGGATGTGAGGATGAGTACCATAATTAGTCCATGGTACAAGACAGCGAGAACAGTGAGCCATATCAAAAGATCTTGATGGGTACGGTAATCTGTAGGTGCTTAGTATGCCGAGCATCGCTGGAAGTCCCCTCTCCAAGGCAAACTGTACTTGGGCTTCGTGTATGTCTACAGGAGCAATGGACATAGTGATGATGTTGAGATCCAACAGAGAAGCTCCAAAGCTTGCAACCTGGGGAATTCAAAGCATTCAACGGGGTTTTGGAAGAGCAGACAAGAACAAAAAAAAAAGTTCACAAGCAATTGATTCCACAAGTAAAATTTAGGCAAGTTACCAATTTAGAAAGGGTGTTATCTTACTCAGAGCCATTTCCACAGTAGACAAGCATGTTATACTTCAAAACCGGTCAAAACAGGGCAAATACTAAAAATGGATAGTAGAGACAGCGTCTCCCCAATAAAATAAGGAACAAATGAAGCAGATATCGATTATTAATCATCTTGCTAAACAAAGGAAAGCTCAAAGCATAATGTACTCAATGGAAAACAGAAGCACAATAGAGAGAAACTCCGACTACCCCACAACCGACATCAAGAACAGTCCTTATAGCCCCGGACCTCAAAGGCACGACCCGCTTAATCAAATCGACATAACCTTCGGCGCCCATCGGGAACGAAGTCCCTCCACCAGGGAAGAAGAAGCGGTCACCCTCCAACTTGACCCAGTTCTGGGTCTTCTTGTAGAGGATGAGCCTAGGGAAAGGCACGTTCTTGAACCAGGCATAGTCTCTGCTCTTGGGCCATGGGAAGGGGGTCCTGTAGCCCACCGGCCTCGGGACCAGACACCGGAGTCGCTCATGGGTCTCGGGGCAGTGCCTCTCCCTGTGGAAGAACCTCTCAATGGCGAATCTCTTTTGCCTGGATGGGTCCTGGCAGGGGCAGTAGTTGGTGTAGTTCTTGGGGCAGGAGGCCAAGAAGTGGGCGGTCTTTTCTCGAGGGGGAGGGAGAGAGATGGCGTGGTGAGGCTCGAAGTCAAGGGGCCTCCTTGGAGAGAGAGTGGACTGGTGGTTGGAGGTGAAGTTGATTGGAAGAGGAAGACAGGGAGAGGGTGACGACAAGTGGGGAGCTTGAAGCGGAGGAGAAATGGTGGTGGAGTATTTGGTGTAACAGCCAAGAAGGAAGAAGAGAGAGCAGAGGAGAGAGATGGCGAGCAACTTCATCAATGGCGTTGGAGATGGACTTAAAGGGAGGGCGAGAGATTGGTGGTGTGGAGGAGGAGGAGGAGGAGCTGCCATGTGCAATGTTGCTAGTGATTGGAGTGGAGCTCAGAAGCTGCTGGTGTCTGCTGTGGGAAAGTTGATCGGGATTGGTGCACTCTTCCACCTTTCCTTCAATCACTTTTTTTGCTCCTGGAGACCACCAAGCTCAATACAAATCCAAATCCAAAGAATAGCACAGATCCCCACGTCGACTTGGGTCCTCTAGGACAAATCTGGTTATACTTTGAATAAATATGAATTGTATAGTTCAAAAACTTCGCTTCATCGAGTAGTATCGTCCCTAAACTTTTAATTTATTCAATGTGATCGCTGGATCGTTGATATATATTCAATTTAGTCCATGAATCATATGAAACCGTTCAATGTTGTACCTGAATTTAAATTAATGAAAAGACAACATTGAATATTTTCATATAATTTAGAGATTAAATTAAACATGTGCACAATCTCTTGACCGGCAGAACCGCATGCCTATTGGCGTTTATGATGGATTGAAATATAACTTTTCTCATGCCAAATTACCAACTATCGGGAAAAGCTACAAGCTGTTGGTATTCGTTTCTCAATATAGATCAACTGTGATCACTTGTAGCCCACCCAAGCTAGGCCCATCTAGCTGGCATGACCCGTTTTGCAGGCCCGGGCACCAATCACAAAGAAAACTTTACTTTTGAGTTAGGGAAAATTATTGAATATCGGTATATTCAATTTAACTATTTTTTTTTTTGGAAAGCTATTATTAATGGATAAGTTAGTATATATATCGGGTAAAAAAATGGTCCAATCCATATTGACCAATTTAACCCGTTTTGGCCCATTTTCATGCAATATAAATTTAATCACTCATATCCCACTCAATACATACCCGACCCAATCCATATTTTCTAAAATACTTTAATATTAGATCCAACTTATTAGAACTTATTTCTTATAATTTTTTTTAAAATATATATTGCTAAAATACTGTGGACAGTTTATATTGTTTATTTGAAAAAAAAATTATTATTTTTTTCTTTCTTTCTTTTTTTGCAAGGGTCACCGGCAGAAGGCAGACAGCGATGGATGGACGACGATCGGCGAGCTCGAGGCTCACCCAGGCCTTCGCGGGTTACCTACATTTTGGGTTCAATTTAAATAGGTTGAATATGGGTTTGCATCAAACTCATATTATACTGACATAAACTTTGGCTTTAACATTTTAACCCATTTTGATCTAATTTTAAAATTTCAAGTGAACCATATTCAATCTGGGCCCACCAAAACTGAGTTAATAGATGGATTTCTAATCCATATCACCACCTCCGTATATATGTAAGGCTGCGTTTGGGAACTGCTTTCCCAAGGGGCTTTGGGTGTCCAAAACCCCTTGGGCCAAAGTCAGCCCTCAAAAGATTGTTTGGAAATTATTTTCAAAAACATCCTTCGGCCAAAGCAAACCTTCAAAAGGCTGAAAGCCCAAGGCAATTTTGAAGCTGCTTGGCTTTCCAGCATTCTCGGAAGGCTGAGGGTTGGTTTAATGAAAATGTCAAAACTGCCCATTTTACCCTCATTTATCAAATATACTTCCATTTTTACCCCTTTAAACCCTTAAAAAAAAGGCTCGTCTCTCTTTCGCGTCTCTCTCAGTCCCACAATCATCTTCGCTCAAGCTATCCTCTCGTGCTGAGCTCGCTCAAGGTATCCTCTCGTGCTGCATCTCCAGTTGCCTTCTCACCACGCCCACTTCCTCTCTCCCCTTCTCTTCCCTCTCTCTCCCCTCCACTCAACCGTCTCTCTCTCCCCCTTTCCTCCTCCTCCACTCCTCTCCGCCTCCGCCCTCCCTCGCCGCCGACCCAAACCCCACCCATGGCTCGCGCAAGCCTCCGAACCCACCGCCGCCGCTGCCGTCGCCGAAGAGCCGCCGGAGGGTCCCATCGAGCTCCCTCCCTCGGCGCCTTCGATATTCGCGTCCACCGACGATCCCACTCCCCTCCAGGTGGCCACTAGCGTTCTTCTCACCGGAGCTATCTCTGTCTTCCTCTTCCGCTCCGTTCGACGTCGCGCCAAGCGTGCCAAGGAACTGGTATTCTCTTCATGATTCTCTTGTTGTTGAATTTTATATTTGAATTGAATTTGGAATTGATTAAGCTGGTCCATCATCGGTTGCTATTGAGTGCTTCTCCTGTGAACTTGAATTTGGAAAAAGAAAAGGTCTTCCTTTTACCCTGTTACAATGCTGGATGGTTTTGCGGTTTCTCTCCAATGGTTCGATTCCATTGGCAGATCTTTCTTCCTTGGTTCGTTTTTGAAACCGTGGCTTGCATTTTGAGTGATTAGAGCAGTCAATGCAGCTATAATGCAATGTGACTACTTGTTGGTGCTTCACTTTAATGTGGCGTTGTTGCTGCTGCAGAAATTCAGGTGTTCAGGAGTAAAGAAGACACTGAAAGAGGAGGCCTTGGACAGCTTGAAAGCAATGGGGACAACCTCCATTCCTGCTAAGGCACCGCCTTCACCTGTGCAGACACTGCAAGGGACGAGGATCATCATTTCGACTTGGACGGTGATGTTTTGGGCGATAGCGGACCGCCTGAGTGGGGGTTGCTACTAATCAGTTGCCTTCTCGGCCTTGCAACGGGTCTCTTCGTTGCTGCCTTTAACAACGGGGTGAGTTGGATTTCCTTTTGCCCTTTCTAGATTAGATTTTGGATGGATATGGTTCTGGTTTTTGGGTGTTTATTCATTAGAAGCTACGATTTAGTTGGTTGCTCTGTTTAATTGTGCCAACACGCTCTGGTGGATAGCTTGAGCCTATCTTAAGTAGCTCACTTGTAAAATTGGTTTGTTGTAGCAGAAACTGATGAGAGCTGAATCTTATTCATGTATGCATGTCCATCTCTGCTTGCTTCTTTGCATTCTGTTACGTAAACTCAAGGAGAATGATGCTGGTTGTTGAGTTTTCTTAATTCAATTTAGTAGGCTTACATTCAGGCTTCCAATACAAGACTTCCCCAAACACCATGAGGCTTGTTGTTCTGTCACTTTGAGGTTTTTGGACAACTTCGTGTTCAGTTGCTGGTCACTTGTCAATTTGGTGGTCATTTGCTGGGCGAATGATTTTTTCTGGACAACCTTTGGGGAAATGAGTGGTCTGGTCCGGTCTAACGTGAAAAGAATGGTCATGCTCACTTGATTAGTCTGCCAAGTTAATGTAGGCTTGTGGTCGTGCTCTGACAAGTTAATAATGTAGGCTTGCTATGGTCAAAATAGCTTGCCTTGTTGATTATTTGGGTGAAAATCAGGAACAAATGTGCCCCACTTAATCACAGGAAAGTCAAGATAGCTTGTGTTCTTGTTTCAAGAGCTCGCATCTTATTGAGCGTGCCACTGTTTTAAGTAGGAAAGATTAAACTATCTTGGAATGTCTTGCTTTTTTTTTTTTTTTTGTCAAATGACTTGTGAATGTCTTGCTGTCTCTTACTAGGTCCTCTTGTCTGCTCTGGGATGCTACTGATTTTAAATTCTGATATTGGTTCTTATCTCATTTGTTACCACCAGTTTTATCTTTTCGATATTTTACTAGAAGATGGCAAGTTCATCAAAGGAAAAGGCATGTTGGACCGCCGAAGATGTGGGTCTCTGGTCTTGATAGCTTCCACGAATTCGTCGCCGTTTGTCTTCACCGGTCGTGGGGATGGTGGGTTCTTGCGATAGAGACAGAGATGGAGGATGTTTTCTTTGAAGATGTGAAAGTTTTGATCTTTTTTCTATAGACATGGTGGTGTCCTCTGGTGTCTGGGGGAAAGTTCATTTGTTGATATGTTGGGAGTCAATTTCATCTGTCAATGAATGTAATCTTAATGGAGCCATGCTTTTTAATCAAGTTCTTGCTTCTGTTCCTAAACTTCTTTGCATGGAAAGGAGTTGAGCGTGAGGAGGCAAATCTGATGACAAGAAATTACACTTTACCATGGATATTCTTTTCTTTTTTTTGTCGAAAGTATGGATATTCAGTTGACCATGATTTATGGGTTGAATTAATAGTTAAGGAAGTTTGTAATATTAAGGAGAACTTATTTCTATCCTCATGATTCATGTGATCATATTCATTATTATGATCTTTTGATATCATTGCACTCAAGTAATCATATTTTGACTTTTGTAACTTATAAATTTGTTAATATGTGTCTTTTACTTTCAACGTGAAAATATAAAAATTGCCGTCATTATCTTTTTTCCTAATTTTAAACGAATTAAAGTTTAAAAAAAAATTGGCACATCAAAGGACTTTCTAAATGTAAGTTTATCAAATAGTATTTTCCCCAAAGTTACATCTCAATGCACTTTTCAATTTCAGTTTACCAAACAGTATTTGCATTTCACCAAATCCTTTAGCCCAAAGGCATTTGCATTTTCTCAAAGGCTTTCCCCAAAAGTCTTTCCAAACGCAGCCTAAGTGGGTTAAGTGGCGGAAGCTCCCGTTAGCAACACCTATGAGCCGAACACTAAAAGAGGACGCTACACCATTTCAAAAGGGTAAATCTTAGAAACTACAGAGCCAAGTTATAAGCAACTTAATTCATCCATATTGAGATTAAAAAAAAAAAAACTCATCCATATGTAGTGGTGGCCACCGGCCGGTTTGGGTCCGAAACCGGCTCGGGTCAAAACTGGAACCAGCCTGTGGCATACGAGCCCGGTTCGAGTTCTCCTAAATCATGAACAGGCCCGGAACAACCGGTTCCGAACTAGCAAACCGGGAAAAAAAAAGGGCATAAAAAAAAATATACGAACCGGCCCGAACTGGAACTAAAACCGCCAGTTGCGGTTCCGGAACCGTGGCCACCATTGTCCCTATGTACTTTATTTATGGCTCTATTCGGCTATAGGGAACAAAATATTAACGTCCTCCATTCTTCCGAGAGTTTAATGGAGTTTTAACTTTCTTTTTTATGATTAAGGGAGTTTTAACTTTCTTTTTATGATTAAAGTAAAGAAGAGAGAAAAACGGGGGCCTGAGGGCACTCATCATCTGAAGCCCCATACAAGCAAATGTAGATTGGGTCAAGCCCTTACAAAGACCAGCATGCCAATTCCAAAAAGTGCCATTGTTTAGGGGTGAGTAAGATGGATCGGCCGAACTGGATCGGATAGGCGGGTTCGGTTCTGAGGGGCTCCAGTTCAATTCTCGATTTCATAAAATTGGTATTGACGATTTTCGGTCCTGTTCCAAGGGGAACTGGACCGCCTGGATCGGACAGTGTATTTTTTATTTCTTAAATGTACACTTAATAATCCACCGGTTATTTTCATTTCTCAAATGCAAACCTTATTTCAATTAATATATTAAAATTGAAGTCTATGTTGCTCATCCCTATTAATAATCCTTCAGTTCTATTGGATTGCCTGCGAACCGGACCGGACTGATCCAATCCAGTTCCTAGTCTCAGAAACTGAGAACCGGTCCTTCTGATCCGGTTCCTGGGTGGGATCGGACTGGACTGAGAACCGATCACCCCAGCCAATGTCAAGAGCCGAGAAAGAAGAATTACGATTAATTTTCTCGCATCATTGACATTCTTTCTTTCATACACCTATAGCCCATTTATTACAGAATGGGTGAGGGGTGCCCCGAGCCAATGTTTGATAATGGCGCTTACGGCGCTGAAGTTACCCGTGCCATACTCTCAGAAAAAGACTGAACGACTTTTAACAAAATGGTACATGTGCCTAAAACCGACACATAATAGTAGATAGAGAACATCTAGGGGGTGCGGGATAACTCTTTCAAAGGAACTCAACAAAAAGGGGTCGCAGTGACCATGCCCAAGCGACTGCTTATCGAAAACACAGGTGTCGCAAAGTTGTAAGACCATGTTTGAGGGCTAATTCTTTCCCAGTGCCGAAAGGTCGAGTCAAGGATCATATGAACTCGATATGACTCGACTTTACGATTTCTAATAGAAAGAAAGGAAGCTGTTAATCCCATAGTTTGCTTAAGCGTGTTCATTTCGCTAGCAAAAAAAAGTTGAGTTCTAATCAAGGCATCAGCTTTATTGAGGTTGACTTGAGAGCCAAACCCGCTACTAATCAGCCTTGTTCTACTTCTGAACAATCGTCATCACCTCCACTTCCCACTAACTATACGTTGAGTCTTTGATAAAGAAGTTATGTTTTTTTTTTTATTTAAATGCGTCAAAAAGTAGTCGTTGATATATTTCTTTAAAATGAGGTCAAGGATTATGAAAGAAAGAGGCCTACCTTTGAGAGAATGTCCAAATGTGAGTTGTTTTTGTTTTTTGTTTTTATATAAAGGGGGCTTTCGGGCCTTTAAGTTAATGGGGCTTTAATTCTGGATATTAGCATGGACATATGAAGTTAGGCCTAATTCCTAGTGTTAACAATTTATGGATTGGTCGCTTTTATTTGTGGGTCCTCTGTCTACAAAATAAGTATTTTTTTCTTATTTTTTATGGCCTAACCCCCCAATTTTAAGTCTAATCACAATTCTGCCCCGAAGTTTTCTTTTTGTTTTAAAAAACCCTAAAAAATTTAGGTCTAGTTCAAATTTACCCCCAACTTTTCTTTGTCCAAAGAAAAAACCCCAATTTTAAGTTTACTCCTAGATCTACCTTCTTTTTTTTCTTTTTCTTTTTTTATCTAAGAGAACTATCGCCAATTTTTACTCTAGTATCAAATTTGCCCTCATTAAACCATCCGTCCAAAAATTGCCTTTAGTCTTTGACCAAAAAAAAAAAAATTACCTTTAGTCGTCCATAATTTTCATATCTTAGAACAATTTTATTTATTTTTCATGTCAACTTGCTGATGTTGATTTGATATCGACGTGAAAATGCCACGTCAAGTTGGAATTAGATCCTGAGGGTAGATTTGAGAATTATTTGAAAGTTAGTGATTTTTTTAGATAAAAAAAAATTCGGGATAGATTTGAGATTGGACTTAAAATTTGAGGTTTTTTTTTTTAGATAAAAAAAGCTTGGGGCATATTTGAGATTGTATTAAGGTTTTTTCTGAGAGTAGACCTAATGTTAGATTTTTTTTTAAAGGGAGTTAGGCCTCTGAAACATGCTTCATGAAAAACTTATTTTCATTGACGGCGGAACAGAGCAAGAAGCAGATTGCAAGACGACGATATTCCCAAGTGGGAAGGTGTCCGTATCCCAGAAAGCGTCCGTCAATCCCAATCACATATTCGTCATCACCATCACTGCCCGTGTAAGCCCAGAAAAAGTATAAAAGAGTGTGAGAATCTGAAAGCGAAACCGCAACTTTTTATAATGTGGGGTCGCAAGCAAAAGGACGGAGACGTGTCTTCTGCTTCAAGCTCTCCAATGTTCAACGGCTGCAGACGCTCCGACTCTCTCGTTCTCTCTCTCATTCTCAGTGGGGAAGTTGAGGAGAATTTGGTGAACTCCGCATAGCCAGCCGGACAATTGTTCCTTTTTCCTCTTCTGCTCCCTCTGCCTGTCCATTTCAATCTCGGAATCCCGCGAAATCCGACTTCCCCGCATGTAGAATTCGCTTGCCCCGTCGAAACTCGAAGTGGGTATTCGATTTTTTACCTTGTTTTCGATCGCAGTCCATTAAACTGTCGACCTCGTCTGGTCGAACTCTGGCCTGCGATTCCTGCAATTCCTTGTTTTTAGTTGCTCTTCTCTTTTGGAGACACCCCATTTGGTTGAGTTAGCTCATCATCACTCATTGGTTAATACATATATAGAGAGAGAGAGAGACGGAGAGAAGACTGAGAGGATGGGTTTCAGCTTGAAGGAGTTCTGGACGAAGAAGACATTGGTGGGCCTTGTTCTCGGCCAGTTTCTCTCTCTTCTCATCACTTCCACTGGCTTTTCTTCCTCCGAGCTCGCTAAGAAAGGTCCATCCTTCTACCCTTTTCTTGTCATTGATTATTCCATTCTTCTCATCACCCTTTATTTTGAATTTCGATTTGTTCCCACGTCTTGTCCTAGTTTTCCTGATTTTGTTGTACCGAAACCATGAGCTCTTTTGATTCTAATATCAACTCGTTGATTCCAGCATAATTTCCCGTTGCCTTCTTCTTTTCAGTCTAGTTAACAATGAAAATCATTTTTATTTCACCAATTTTTTCTCCTTTTCCTTCCTTCAGTCAGGATGTAGTGGTGTCGAATAAATACAATCTATTGAATATCTCGAATTGATTTATCAGTGGATAGTTCGAAATTACCATAATGTTTGTATTGGCTTAGCATATTAAGGATTGATTGGACATGGGTATAAATTTTGCTAGAAATGTGTCGAATAAATACAATCTATTAAATATCTCGAATTGATTTATCAGTGGATAGTTCGAAATTACCATAATGTTTGTATTGGCTTAGCATACTAAGGATTGAATGGACATGGGTATAAACATTATCGGGATGCTCTAATCTTTCTTAAATTGAAAATTGTTGTTCTGCTGCGCTCACTATCTTTCCGTCTCTCATTGCTTTTCTTCTGTGCTTGCAAGCATCAGGAATCAATGCCCCAACTTCGCAGTCTTTCCTAAACTACGTGTTGCTAGCAATTGTCTATGGAAGTATGATGCTTCATCGCAGGCAACCTCTCAAGGTTATTTTTCTTGATCTGTTATTTTGTTCTAGCTAGTTGTTACCTTCTGCTGGTCGATTATTGATCATCCACGGAGCATGATTGGATATGTGCATATGTCCATATGTGTATGAAATGGATTTCGTTATTCTAACTGAAATTAGGCCAGGAAACGATTTCTGGGCATTTGCTCTTCTGATGACAGAAAATTATTAAAGCCGTCGATGACGATGTCAGGTCTGTTAAAATAACCATGTGCAATGATTTTCTTTAAACCCTTTACAGACAAGTCATGCTCCCGTCTGAAAATACCTCCTTCATGTAGGATCCAAGGAATGTTGGTTTTGAATATATCTGAATAATGTTGAACTTGCTTGTTTAGTTTCTATCAATTCCTAGCTGATCGAGGATTTATTTACTACCCTCCTTCATTGCCATCTAATTGGAAGTACAGAAGTAAATTGCTAATTGAGGTTTTTTATCTGTCACCATCCAAGTGAAAGATGCTCTGATTGGATTGGCTCTTGAAACCTAAAGAATAGACTTATTAAAATTTTGACGACTTTTCACCAGAATGTTAGGTGACTAGTAATTCTTGTCATAGAATACTAAGAATATGATCAAGACTTATATAGGAGGAGCATTTAAATGTCATGTATGATCTACTATTCTTGTTCATAGGGAAGCTTATTGCTATATTTTAACATTGTTAAGAGAACCTCAAACTTGCCGCTAGACAAGTTTAATGCTGATTTTTGGGGAAAACAAGCCTTAGAGAAAGAAAGACCTTCTCTTTATTAGGCGAAGGCAGTCTGCAGACAAATTTTCATGACCTCAATGTTGATGTTAGAAAATTAACTATTGAACACCACTTCTATCACACAACTTAAGTTTTTAGAATAGTTGACAGTGGTTCCATAAATTTTTTTACAGTACTAGAGCAAGAGTCCCGAGTTCAAATTTTACTTGATCCCTATTTGCCTTTTCAATTATATACTTCCATGCTCCAGTCTTAGGCCTAAGGCCAACCTACGTGTGAGGGGGTGTTAGGATATTCGAATATTAAGCCACGTCTTCCTTTAACAATTTTGGCGTTTTGCATCATATGCTTTTCTTGGTTATATAGCAAACGTCATACTACCAACATGTGACGATTCTATATTGGGTTTTCCTGAGTGGAGAAATGTGAAGACTGTTGAAGAGTTGAGCATGTTCCAAAGAGGGATAACTCTTGAACAAGATATTGGAGATGTTCTCTGAACCTTCATAGTAGGATGATGGAGTATCTGTTTTGATAATCTATTAAGGTATATCTAGTATCAATACTTTGCCGGTGGAAGCTAGAATTGAGAAGAGACAAGTTCCAGATATTCTGATTGTTTTAGAGAACTTTTGTTTCGGATGATTTTGCTTTCTTCCTGTTTTATATTTTTCAATCACTCCATTCATAGGTATTTGACTTGATTCTTCAAAACTGGTGCAGGCTAAGTCGTACTACTATGTTATTCTTGCGGTTGTGGATGTAGAGGCCAATTTTCTTGGTGAGTGTCTCTCAGTCTATAGAAAGTCCCATGATAATAGCCTATTGACTACATTATTGCTCCTATTTCTTCTGTTTTCTGGTTGTATAAACTTTTTGTCCTTTAAAATTCATAGTCAACGGAGACCGGGTGTTTATAAAATCTGATTCTCTCTGTTAAAATCCGTTGTTTATGAGCGGCCCTTTGTAGTGAATGGGATTTTCCAACAATCGAAACAACTATTATATATGGTTGCTGCTTATTTAGATCAAATCACATCCTTTTGCGCTCTATGTTGTTGCTTCCTTTGTCATAATGAACTGGTAGGATGCTTTGTTGGTTGCTACTTTCATACAGTAATGGGAAAATTTGTTTTGATGTTCATATCTTTCTTTGGTTGACCTGAACTCCAGGTTGAAATTGAATGACCAATCAAAATCCTGAAAGTGTGGACGTGCCATTCAAATAGGCTGCTCTCTTTACTAGCATGAGCACCTACCTTCACAATAGCATTAGTTTTTTTTTTTATTCATTGCCATGAGAGTAAATAAGATCTAAGCAGTAACGTAAACAATTCAGGTACTCCTCTTAGCATTTCCTACGAATTAATCTATTAATATTATAAATTAGCTTTGCATTTTAGAGGTCATGTCTCTATGACTCTGCATTTGTTGATTGTTGGTTACTTTTTGAAATAAATCATGTATTAACCAAAAGAAAAAAGTCAGGCAAGTTCCCAATAGATGAACAGAAAACCACACGTGAAACCTGTTACTAAACGGGGCTTGAACAAGCTCTGCTACCAAGTCCAAATGTGTCTCCGCTGCTGACATTTCATCTTTATATTGTACCTTATTTATCTAATCCTCTCACGATACTTACAGTGGTGAAGGCCTATCAGTACACATCCTTAACGAGTGTCATGCTCCTGGATTGTTGGTCAATCCCATCGGTCATGCTTCTTACTTGGCTTTTCTTGAGCACAAAGTACAGATTCAAGAAAATAGCTGGTGTTTTTGTTTGTGTTGCTGGCCTTGTTATGGTTGTCTTTTCAGATGTTCATGCGGGTGATAGATCAGGTACTTAACATACGTCTGCTTCAATGTAATCAAGTATGCTACAGTCCCACCACTATTATTATCTTTCTCCTTTATGTTGTCTAGCATTGATTGCTGTTCTTAGAAATTCTCGTGCTACTACAAAATTGATCTTTCAAATGTATGGTCTTTGTTGAACAGCCATTCTTGTGATGCTTCTTATGTCGATATATTTCTATGGCACGTGATCTTCGAATTTTTGTTCACATTTATAGATTCCATAAGTGGAGTTTCTTAGCCATGAAAATATGGTAGCTTCATCTGGAAAGATTGTTTAGAGGGAATAGAAGGCGTGGACCTTGAGGTATACGGCAAAAGCAGATCTTTAATCAAACAGCAAATGAATGCAATGTTCTTTTTTTCACACGAGTGTTGATTCTAACCACCTAAAGCATCTAATTCGTAATAGTTGCTAACTTGCTTTGATGTAAAGAGTTCATGGCTATGATAGCAAAAGTAAATTATTTTGCACTGTTCTCTTTATCCTGTACTTGAATTTCTTCTATTCAAGGGTCACAATTCAAATTTATGCCCTCCAATCGAGTGAATCTATCATGTTATACACATGTTGTATCTTTTGTAGCTGGAAGTAACCCTAGGAAAGGGGATGCACTGGTTCTTGCTGGGGCAACACTCTATGCTGTCAGTAATGTCAGTGAGGTATGCAAAGTCTTGTGTTCTTTTGGTTTCTGTTCTTGAACATTTTGCCTGTTCTCCTTTTTGAATTGTCTTGTGCCTGAAGCAAGCTTTTGTTATCATGTCTTGTGTGCTGTAGAGCCCATTTGTTGCATACTTAGTTGTTATGAATCTAGACGTAAAATTAGAAAGGAACAGAATTGTAAAACCTTATTTGACCTTCAGTAGAGAAAGCACAATCATAATGGGAAGGAAATTTCTAGGTAGGATTTATGTCATTACCACTTGCCTTTTCTCTATGTTGAGCAAGTATTTGCGAGTTTTCATTGAGTCTAGGACTGGAACACACATGACATCATTTAGTCAGAAGAAAGGTCAGGTCAGTGATTCCCCAACTAATTAAGTTGGGCTGTACTGGGAGTTTGAGGTGTTTGTTGCAAGAGATTTTTTTGCCTCCTTTTCTCTTAATGTGGATAGTTGATATTTATTTTGAGTATCGATAAGTTGATTTTCTCTCCGTGGGCAGGAATATCTTGTGAAGAATGCTGACAGAGTGGAACTAATGTCAATGCTTGGACTTTTTGGTGCCATTATTAGCGCCATACAAATGTATCCTCTTAGGACTTGAACTAATACACGGATACGACACTGATATTGTGGTGTCAAAAGATCCATCATTTTGACTGGTCTTATTTCATGTGTTGTTTCATGGGTGAATGCTTGCATTTGGTTGAATTTAGCCTGTTCCATACGTACTCATTCCTGATAGGAATTGCACTAATGTTACCTTTGCTTATGCTATCATTCAAAGTAGTTTCATCTCCATGCGTGGTAGACAATGTTTTTGGAGTCGGCCTGTTCCCAAAATTGTCCTTAATGTTCATATAGAAGCATTCTTGAGCGCAATGAGCTCAAATCTATTCATTGGTCAGCTGGAGCAGTAAGTCTCTCTAGCTTCCCCCATGTATAAATGTCAATATATGTATCATACACATGCTTCCACTACGTTTCTAATGAATGTCAATGTGTACCTACATGCACAAGCACAGACACCTGTACAGAGTTGCCATCTGCGCATGCACTCTCTTCCGTCCTTTTAAATTGATCTGTACTTGTAAACTAGTTTAGAAGTTACTTAGCTGAAATGTAACTAGCTTTGGACTGTTTCATCATTTAATACACTTGATGGACTCAGAGATCTTCAGAATAGCTCAATGCAAGAAGCAGGAAATGATGAATCACATGAATTTGAATCAGTGGGCTTTTTGATAACCACTTAATTTTTATTCTTGCACTGTTTACAGAACTTTGGGAAAAGATATGATAGGATAGTTATTGCCCTTTATTAAGAATCGAGCATATAAGTGTCAAATGTCTGTTATATTTTGTTCAGTTGTTTGGTTTTCAAAGATACAAATCTCATTGCAAAAACTATTTCCTTATCGCAATCAAAGGACGAGAGTAAGAAATGGGAAATTTGGAAAAAATGCTTATGGAAAAATTGTCAGGGGAGTTTCTCTTTTCAGCTTTGTTTGTGCTACTCTTTTATCAGATAATCAACAAACTGAAGTCAACGTGTAAGTCTAAAATATGGAGATTATGTTTGCACTTCATCAGTTTTGGGGAGTTGCCTCTGTATTAAGCCTATTATCATTTATCAGAGTTATTTTGTTGGTGTGATTTTAACAAATGAACATGCTTAAAACTTCACTGATATGCTTATATTGGACCCTGAAAAGGTTTTCTGTTTTCTTTTGTAAGGACTCTTTACTTACGACAATATTTTAATTGGTGCAGGCAGTACCTTTCGTGGGATTTTCACTGGCTATGTTCCTGTTCTACTCATTTGTCCCGATTTTGCTAAAGGTTTGATTTCAAGGCATTAGATTTTCTGATTGTGCAGTTGTTCACTTGTTTGCAACATGATATCCATAAAAAAATTTTATTCGTTTGCAGATAAACGGGTCTACAATGCTCAACCTGTCTCTATTGACGTCAGACATGTGGGCTGTCTTCATTCGCATCTTTGCTTACCATGAGAAGGTTTATTCGCAGGATATTTATCGTGATTGGGATTTAGACCTTGTCTACGCCTCTTTGTGTTGATTTTTGTTTGATTTTAATCCATTTACAGGTTGACTGGATGTACTTTGTGGCCTTTGCTGCTGTTGCAGTCGGTCTGGTTATTTATTCAGGGTGAGCAACTAATGGATTTCATAGCTATTAGGTGGTTTCACTCTACATTTGCTCTTTGAAAGACCCACTTTAGTCAGGCTGCCTTCAGTAGCTTGTTCAAGCAGTTCAACTTAAGGAATCACATCTCTTGATAACCTCACCTCACAAAACTAAAGTAAAACTGTTTCGTCTCCCTTGGAAATCAATTAGAGCGGTACAGATTGCTTTATAACTTTGAGTAATGTCCCAGTCTTCTCTCTGTTCTTTCTGGGTACTTTTGGCTGGTTTCTAAAATCTGTTAAACCTTACTTTCAAGATGTTGGGCAATATGGCGTTTTTCCAGGACTTTTTGGTTCTGTGGTTTCTGCTATCAAAAATAGATTAGATCACCTTTAATTTTGATAATAGAAGATATCTTCGGGTGTAGTGACTAGTGGTCCTTCAAGGTCCATCAATGTGTTTTGATATGCTTGTACAGAAGTGGTTTATTGTGTAATACTGATTATAGCATGCGTGTCTGGCTTTGTTGTGCAGAGGAGATAAAGAAGACGACCAAAAACGGGCGGATGTAGCGGATGAGAATGCCGAGAGGAGCAAGAGATTCGATGAGGAGGCCTGTTCGATCAGTCAAGAACGAAATTCCAGCATGAAAGCAGAGGTCATAAGAAAGAATGAAATCACTAGTGGCAGCAACTCAGCTGGGAAGAATCAGCGCGACACCGAAATTGCGTTATAGCTGGTAAAGATCTGAAGGGAGGCGTGATTGATGTCTTTTCTCTGTCAAGTATCCCCAGGAGTTTGGCCTCAACTCAATAACGACTCTCGATTCATATCCATCACAATTCGCAAGCGCTGTTCGATTGTAAATGTGGGAGAAATGCCGTTTATTTCGTTTGCCTCTTCAATATTCACTGTAGCTACCTTCTGATAAGTCTGTCATTCGATGGTTGACTCGGGATTTTGTTGCGGCTGCGATTTCAGGTGTTAATGCCAGGCTTGTTAATCATGTCGAGCAACAATTGATTGGTAGATAACGATATGCATAGTGATGAACATATTGATTCACATCCCGGAAAGCAAAGAAAGCCCCGTTTATTCAGCACTCATCTCTCAGGTCCATGTAGCTAGACTAGCTATATAAGTAAAGACACAGCAGCAAACCTAGGCTGTTTGTTGTACGTGGGCGGTGGTTAGGAAGAGCTATCTTTCGTTTTCGGCTGTGTCGTCAAAGATTTTCCTGGACTTAAAGATGGCGTGTGCGACAAAGGGTACGTAGATGATCAACGCGAGAGTGTTGATCGCGATCAGGGCACCAACAGGGTTCAACCTCTCGGTAACTTTGCAATCCAACTTATCGAACAGGAGCTGAATCATGTTGATCATGGAGAACAAGAGCAACACTTCGCCGATGATGGAGCTCGCCGTGGAGAGAGTGAACATGGACCATGTCAGCACCTTGCTCGACGTACTTTTGATGTCGTCGGGTTTGGGGATGCTGATGAGGTAGGTGAAGAGGTGGGTCTTGAGGGCTTCGGCCACAAGGCTGGACAAGAGATAGCAGGCGAACGACATCACTTCGTTCTCGACCAGCCTCCTCGCCACCCGAACTCCTCCCTCGCAATGCTGTTTGCCCCCGAAGCTCGCGAAGGACAGGCCTACGAAGACGGCGATGGTGAAGAGCGAGTTCATGCTCACCAGATCTTCCATTACTCTCCGGTGGAGAGTCACCGCCTTCTCCAGCTTTTCAGGGCTAGTAATGCAACTAACAAGCCATCACCAGAAAAACCAAAAAAACTAGTGTTATTCAAAGAGCAAAAGTGTAGAATACCGAGTAAACGTTCTTTCTCCTATATCAAAGAAAAAGGGACTAACTTCACTTTAACATTGCCACCGGACATGATTTCTTCGTACTGTATTCTTAGTTACCAACCTTGCGGATTGAGGGTTTTTTTTATAGAGATGATGAAAAATTATGCTTGGCCAGCTTTGCAAGCATCGTTCGTTATAGAGATACAGCGCAAGTGGAATAAAGGTGATAATATGATATTCTCTTCTACTTCTCTCTTTTGTGTTTCACGTTTGAAGCCAAGAAAATTATAGGAGTATGATGATTCTCGTCGTTCCGCCGCCTGCAAGCATCCATTGACAAGAGAAGAGTTTAAGATATATATATATATATGTCCAAATTGGAATACCAAAAGAAGGAAACCCTATTATATATATATGTCCAAATTGGAATACCAAAAGAAGGAAACCCTATTAGAAGCAGCAGAACAAAAAAAAAAAAAAACACCCCATTGGATGCCCTCCATGATTTTTTTAGGCATGAAATGAAGATTAGCAATTTTCAAAAAAGGACATGAAGTGCCCTCATTTTCTTAAATAAGGGTATGAAATGAACTTTAGGCTATATCAATCTAAAAAAAGGGCTTCATCTCACTGGCTGGTCAAGGAAATTTTCGTCCTTTATTTTTTGTCTTTGTTTTTTCCTTTTTTTTTTTGTTTTTAAAAAAATTAAAACAAAAAGAAATACAGGCCCTCTCACCGGTGGCCACCGGGGTCGCCTCACCGACGATGGGCCCACAACAACAGGCCGAAGGGATAACCTACCGCATGTATTTCTTTTTCTTTTTTTAACTTTTTTTTTTCAATTTTTAATTTATTTAATTGAAAATTAGGTTAAAATTGCCTTTTGACGAAAATGCCCTTGACGCGCCGGTCGGCTGGCGAGGTAATTTGAAATAACCATGGCCACTTCCGGCCCTTATTTGCCCTTATTTGAAACTGTCATGCCACTTGAGGCTTTTATTTGAGAAAATAAGGGCACTTCGGGCCCTTATTTGAAATTTTCCCTTGTAATTTTTCGATTTTTTATTAATTATTTCGATTTTTCTTTCTTTTTCATTCTTTCCTTTGTTCTTGTTTTCGCAGTGGCCGAGCAGTGGCCGAGAGGGCCCGGCGACCCTTGCCAGCCGCTGAGAATACCAGACAGAGGAAAAAACAAAAAAAGGAAGAGAAATAAAAAAAATCAACATATTATTAATAATTGTCCCTGTCAGCGCCGACCGTGCCACGTAGGACGGCCAACATCCACGTTAGCAATTTTCGGCCAATAGGACCGTGACGTCCTGAAATTTCAAGGCTTATTAAATGAATAATATTGGACCTTTGGAAATCGAACGATAGTTATCGGACGCGAAACTGTTCGATCTGGAAGACTTTGATCAACGATGGAAGCGTAGATAATTGTAATTCGTTTAGTTTCGTCACGCCGGAGATTCTACCGTCGTATTTCCTTCACGCCCGAGCCCAACCCTGAACGAAATATCTTATGTACCCTGAATCAAATGTCCAACCAGTCCTGATTTACCGAATTACCGTTTTACCCTCAGATATTATTCATATAAACCAGAAGCCATAAATGCAGGTTTGACCGCGGGACCCGCGCCATTAATGCATAGTAAATATCTCAAAATCACTATTCACCTTTTTTACTTTTTGGCAAATTACCATTTTTCCCTTCTAGCCTTTTTACCCTTCTCTCTCTCTTCACTTTCACTCTTTCACCCTCACTCTCACCCTTCACCCGAATTCTCTCTCTCTCTCTCTCTCCCTCTCCTTATGTGCGTCGACCGAGCACCACCGGCGACTGCCGTCACCGCCATTCTGGCCGCCGTGCTGCTCGCCCTAGCTGCCGCGAGGTCGTTGCCGAGCAACCCAAGCCTCATCGCCATTTGGTTCAGCCCCTGCCGTGCCGTTCCGCCACTGCCTAGCCGTCCCGTGTACAGCCGGAGCCATCGGAGCAGTCGCGCCATCGTTGCCGTTGTCCCAGCCTGTCCGCCGAACCGCCGTGCCGCTCGATCCACTGTTAAGCCTTCGAACCTCCGCTGTCCAGTCGCCGTTCGTCACCGTCCGCGTGTCGTCGGAGTCTGCCGTCGTCGTATTCGAGTCCGGAGCGTTGAGACGAGTCCATAGACTCGTCACCGGAATTTTCCGTCGCCGACCGCTGTTCATCGCCGATCGCCGCCGGTCGTCGCCGCCGCCAGTTGTCGAGTGAGTTAACCCCTAATCCCTGATTAGGCCGTTAATTACACTTAGTAGTTAATTAGATAGTTACCGTAACTGATTAGGTAGTTACCGCAGTTAAATTAGATAGTTACCGTGGTTAGATAGTTAACTGTGGTTAGATTAAATAGTTACCGTGGTTAGGTTAATTAGTTACCGTGGTAGAATAAATAATTACTGTGGCTAGTTGAATTATCGTGGTTAGGTGAAATAGTTATCATGAGTAATTATTTAGTCTGCCGTACTTCGATTAGACCTGATTACTGATTGCCGATTGGTTGTTTGATGGTTGGCTGGAATGTTGATTGCGCGTTTTCGCCGAATGATCACATCTAAGTCAGAATGCCATGTTTAATTGAAATTGAGTATCCGTGTGATCAATTATGTATTTTGAGCATGAAATTGGCTGTTAGCCTAGTTTTGAGCATACTCGAGAGTGTGACTACATTGGGCTAATGTGAAATAAGAACTGGCTTGTTTGCCTGATGTGTTTGTGTGGTCACACGACGATTATTCGTTCCCTAATGTAATTGGGAGCATGTAGCGGTACTCTTGGGGGGTTCGTCGCCTGGTATGTCCGTGTCGGCGAGGCCGGATTCATACGGCATATCGATTGCACGACAGTTCGTGCCGGCGAGGTACTGTCCGAAACGCCACGACTGATCGGATGCCGATCGTAACTTGTGATGGGCCGAGGTTGCTTACAGGAAATTCCTGGTATGTCTGCCTTAAGGGTCTTGAGGGGCTATCGGATACCGTCGCTGGAATGGAGTAGGACGACGTCCAGTCCTGCCGGAAGAGTACTAGCAATGAGGCTGTACTATGGCAAGAGTAGAGTATCTCTTGCATTAATAACCAGAACACGCATGTTGCATAGTGCTTGAGTGCTTGAATGCCTGAGTGATTGACGTGTGTTGGCTGTATGCCTTGATCTGTTGTCCTTTATTGCCATGAGATATCTGTTGTATGGCTCAAGGCATGGTGAGTTGCGTGTGGTTGTTTATTGGCCGTTGGGCCGTGTTTCTATTTGGTAGCTAGAGCGTGGCGTGCATCGCACGCTATTGATTTGCCATCGCATGTTAGGCCATCTGAGTGAATCAGCGTCCTAATCGGACTTAAGCGTTGACTCATTGAGATTTATATCTCATTCGTTGTAGTGAACCGCTTTTACAGGTCCTTGAGTATGGTGACGCGCCACGTGAGATTCGGTGTACCCACCGACCAGTCCGCCCATATCATTCGTCGTCCGAATCCAGGTTCAGATCGAGTATGGGAATAACATGTGACGACTGTCTGGGTCGATGAAGGATTGGCGCACTATGTGGCCCATATCTTCAAGGCCTAGTTCATGCGTCACGGTGATGACCTATACGGGCCCATCTGAGGGTTTGAGGGACCCACGGGATCGATCCCGATTGTTCAAGCTTGGGACTCGTTGGACTTTGATACGACGGACGGGGAGGTGGAGGATCCCGAGTCTAACCCGGAGTATAATCCAGAGGAGTTCCCTTTCGAGCCGAGTGATGGTGGCCAATGATCGTGGGCATGGAGGTCCTTTTTGGAGTTAGTTTTTGGTGGTAGGTAGCCTTAGACTAGACCCGGTATCTTTTTGTGGGTCTTAGGAAACGGTCCTGGAGATGGGTTTGTAGATCGATTGTTTCCCTCACTAACTGGTATATAAATAAAATGGTGTTGTTGTTGTTGTATCTCCTGCTTGTTTATCCCTATTTATATGTTTGTCTGGGGTTTGATATTGCTTCCGCTTGCGTATTCGAAAGATAAAAAGAAATGGGTCGATGACATGTCTGGGATGTTATCCTTTGACCTAACGATTGGAACGGTTGGCGCGTGTCTGAGGGTCGGGGTGTGACAAGGACTCAATTGGAGCTTTCTTTAATTCGCTAAAAAACTGTGTTAACCCGTCTTAGACTTAGAATTTCCGAGTTGCGTCGAGCCAGCCCTATCTAACTCGACCTAACTCGGCATTATCATGACTTTCCTAGAGATGAACCACAAAGGGAAAGCTAATGGATTACTAAGTAAACACTTAGTGCGGACTCTCCTAAGCCCATACCAATTGCAACTTTGAGGATTTAATTTAATCAATTAAACACACATTAATTCTATTAGAAGTTGCCACTAATCTATTACGGGTTGATTAGAAATCCAAGTAAAATGTGGGGAAATATTTTACTTCTACCAATCAGAGATTCGTGGATAAGGAGATTTGGTTACGCTAGATTAATCTAACGCCATTTCGATACATTTTCTCCTTATTTTAATAATGTTTTGCAAGTAGTCTTGGTTGATCCTAAACGACTAACATGTGATGGGTGACCATGCAGTTGCGCAGTCAAAATTTAACACTCAATGAAAAAAAGTAATAAATAAATTGTTAAAAAAGGGTTGAGAACCTCGATGCACCAAGCAAACCAAAAACTCCATTATGTTCAACACATCAAGTACTATGCATTGATGTTAGCTATGAACCAAACAACAATATAATGTATGCATGACATGAACATGATTTCTAAATGCAATGTCAATTAATTTTTTCTTTCTTATTTTTCTTCTTTTTATAAAGATTAAGCTATATGCAATGAATGAGATGCAATTTTAATCTAAGTTATGTCCATGTGAATTCTAATTTAAACTAATGACATATGACATGAATTATTTAAATGCAATCTATATGTAAACTAATTTTGATGACGGACAAGAGCGGACTAATTTAGTATAATACGCAATTTTATTTATATGAACCTAAACATATATTCATGGAATGCCATGGGTAATATGACATGACCCTAAAGCACACGATTACTAAATGACATGTAAAATATGACATAGAATTTATGAAACTTGTTCTACACGATTTTCAATCTTGTTAGCTGAGATAATGCACAGGAATATATGACTTGTCTAACCTCTCATAGTGTTCGACCAAAAACAAAACACTCTCATAGTGAATGGGTGAATCTAAGCAATGTGAAAAATGCTACACATTAAAACTCATTCGGGTTTGTTTATTAAAAAAGAGAAATAAGTGCGGAATCGAGTATTCAATAGTAAGTGCAAAAATCTTTATGTATTGAAAACGAGAGTAATAAGTTGTTTGATCCTATAAAGATGAAAATTGAATAATAGATTTTTTTTAAGTTTCTTACCAAACATGCAAGAATGAACAATATTGGAAGGTTTTGACAATATATCTGACAATGTTTTAACTTTCATTGGATATTTTACAGGGTTAATACCACGAAAAATTCCAAACTGGTACACATATGACAAATTTATCCCAAACTGATTTTTGACTACAAAAAACCCCAAATTGATACACATGTGATAATTTTACTCCAAATTATTTTCTTGACCACGAAAAACCTCAAATTGGTACACCTGTGACAAATTTAATCCAATCTAATTTTTTGACCACGAAAAATCTCAAACTGGTACACTTGTGACAAATTTACCCCAAACTAATTTTATAACCACCAAAAACTTCAAATTGGTACAGTTGTGACAAATTTACCCTCCATTAATGTCCATTAAATTGGGTTAATATTACGAATAACTCCAAACTGGTACACTTGTGACAAACGGATAGTAAAAATCCCAAAATTGTACACCCATCAACTATCACGCGTCATCCAACTCAGCAATTTGACCGTAAAATTTAACGGAAACTGCATGGAGTAAATTTGTCACAGGCGTACTAGTTTGGAGTTTTTTTTGTGATAAAAAAATTATTTTAGCTTAAATTTGTCATAGTGTACCTGTTTGGGGTTTTTCGTGATCAAAAAATTAATTTGGGGTAAATTTACCACTTGGTACCGGTTTGGGGTTTTTCGTGATATTAATTCTATTTTATATGTTAACCATCTAAGTAATGCATTCATTGCTTACAACAATTAAATGGTGTTTGACTTAAAATAAGCCATAAGTTGAGTGTAGTTGGAGATTATCAAATTTACTTGATAACATGAACTGCTTAAATGCTTAATTTCTAGCAATTAATGTGGTTGTCAAACACACCATGAATTTACTTGTTAAGTGATTTGATAGATTTATGTTTCTTGCTTAAACCATTTACTGTTCAGCACATCACTTAGTGATAAGCTGACTCATTAGATGAATTTTAGGGTCTCTAAGATTACTCACATAATTTATGGGATGGGTCAGGTCAACCCAATTTAACCCGACTTGAGTTGAAATGAGAAGAATCTTTTCTTTTTCCATTTGTTTAAACAATAGTTGGAAATTTAGAATACTCAAAATTACACAAGTTTTTTTTTCAGCCAAAAGATGTGCAATTTACTAAAGAAATGTTTTACCTATGTAATTTCCTGGAGTTGTCATTTTCTTTTGTTAGACGGAAAAGTTGTATGGCTTCGTATTAAAAGTTGGAGTTTTATATCATTAGCATCTTTATATTGTTATCTTCGATTAATGATGCGTTTGTTTCGTGAAATATGAATAATATGGAAAACATTTCGCTAAAAAAGATTGCTTGGATGGATCGCTTGAAGTAATTAGTCGATAGAAAATATTTTCATTATCGTTGTTTCATATCGAAAGCTAGTTTTCAGGAAACTGCTCAAGTTTTAGCCAAAATTGCTCTCCCCGCCGTGGAAGCTTTTACTCCAGGGGGTGCTCTTGGCCGAGTCAAATATTCGCAGAAGCTATAATCTTCTGATAAGTCATGGTTTGCAGAACTTGTAAAAAGGAGAGAAGCTGACAAATGAAGGCAAATAACATATATTTGACTCACACCAACCCCGGGAAGCAAAGAAAGCTGCCCCCTTTATTCAACACTCGTCTCCAAACTCTATGTAGCTAGGTTTGTAATTAAAGACACAGCATCAAACTTGGAATTTTGCACCTGCCGACGGTTCGGGATTAGCCACCATTTTGTTAAGTTAGGTTGTCGAACATCGTGGTGGAACTATAGATGGTGTGCGCGACGAAGGGCACGTAGATGACCAGCGCGAGGATGTTGACTGCGACCAGGGCCCCGAAAGCGTGGACCGACTCGGTACCTCCGCAGGTGATCTTGCCGAGCCGGAGCTGAATCATGTCGACCATGGAAATCAAGAGAAACATGCAGCCGACGATGGAGGTAGACGTGGAGAGAGCGAACAGCGACCCTCTCAGCGCCTTGCTCCGCTTGTTCGTGATGGCCCTGGCACTGGGTTTGTCGATGAGGTAGGTGAAGAGGTGAGTCTTGAGGGCTTTGGCCACGAGACTGGACAAGAGATAGCAGGCGAATGATATCACCTCGTTCTTGACCAGCCTCCTCGCCACGTGATTTCCCGCTTTGCAGTGCTTGTTGCCCTCGATGCTCTGTTGTCCCGGGTTCGCGAACGCCAGGCCCACAAAGACGGCGACGGTGAAGAGCGAGTTCACGCTCACCAGATCGTCCAGTGCCTTGTGATGGACCTGCACTGCCTCCTTCAGCTTTTCATAGCTAGCAAGGTAATGCAACATGGCAAAACACCACCAAAACAAACGTTATCCAAAGAGCAAAGTGGAGAAATACCGAGCAAAACGTTCTCGAGACAAATCAATCTGCTCTGCCAAAGATAAAGACACAGAAAAAGGGACTAACTTCACTTTAACATCGCCACTGGACATGATTTCTTCGTACCGTACTCTTAATTACCAACCTTTCGGATTTGAGGGTTTTTATAGAGATGATAGAAAAATTATGCTTGGCCAGCTTTGCAAGCATCGTTCGTTAAAGAGATAAAGCGCAACTGGAGTAACGATAAGTATATGATATTCTCTTCTTTTTTTCTTTTTTCTTTTTGTGTTTCACGTTTGGAGCTCGTTAATTATATGCGGAAGCCAAGAAAATTAGAGGACCATGATGATTCTCGCGGTTCAGCCACCTGCAAGAATCCTTCCGCAAGGGAAGAGTTGAAACTCTTCTTCAGCAAGGAAAACTTACTTTACCGAGGAAGAATGACAATCGCATAGACATGCACATAAGATGTGAGATTTGATATCTAAACTAAAAGACTTAGCAAGTGTGGCCGATTGGCCCTCGCCGGCCATGGCCGGGTACCGGTCACAGGCGAAAGGAAAAGAAAAGAAAAAATAAAAAGAGAAATAAAAGAAAATTTCATATATATATATATATATTAAAATGGAACAATTGTCTGCATCAGCAGGCGGTCATACCATATAGGATGGCCGACGGTTGGTCGGTGTCCATATCAGCGATATCTGGTCAAAATTGGCTAGAAGGACTAATCAAATTGGCAAATTTTTAAAAAGTTTAGGACCAATTGAAGACACAATTGAAAGGTTAAAACTAAATTGATAAATCGTCAAAAGGTTTAGAACTAAATTGACACTATTGAAAGGTTTGGGATGAATTGCCATCATATAGTAGATTTAGGACTTTTTGCATAATTTTTCCAAGAATTTCGCATTAGTGAAAATTACACAATATTCAATCTTGTTAGCTAAGATTTATGTATTACACGTACTGAAGAAATACACAATTAATCTAATCTCTCATGTTGAATGGGTTGTTTGATAATATATAGATTAAAATTGAGGAACAAATTTTTAATAGTTTCGTACAAAACACTGAAAAGTGAGCATTATTGGAAGATTTTGACAAGGGAAAAGGACACTAAAAGTGTCGTAATTTTGGTACACGCTCCCATTAGGACAAAAAATTTTCAAGCGATCACATAGGCTCCATTTGTTTCGTGAAAGATGAATAACGTGAAAAATATTTCTCCAAAAAATAGTTGCTTATGTCAAGTGACATAAACAATCGATGAAAAAACATTCGTTACCGACCACAATTTATATGTAAACATTTTCGTAGACGATGAAGATATTGTATATTCATTTATTTTTTGAAGTGATACAAGCGATCAATTTCGACCACTATAGAAGAACAACGGGCTCCTCCAAATCTTCATGATCTTATGGGCTCATTCTCAGAATTTTAATCAAGCTCAGAACTTCCCCGCACCAGTCCATTACCATTAGCTCCCGTCCAACTAATTAATAACTGTTCAGCACATCACTTAGTGATAAGCTAACTCATTAGATGAATTTTAGAAATTGGAGTTTACTTCTTTTCCTTTTTTTTTTTGTTTTGTTTAAAACATACTTGAAAATATGGGATAGTCAAAATTACACAGGCTTTTCAGCCAAAAGACGTGCAATTTACTAAAGAAATGTTTTATCTATATAATTCCTGGAGGTGTCATTTTTTTCCCGTTACACGAAAAAGTTGGATGGCTTCATATTAAAAGTTGGACTCTTATGTCATTAGCATTTTTTTTATATTGTTAAATTGGATTGATGCATCGTTTTGTTTCGCGTAATACGAATGACTAGAAAACTATTTTCCTAAAAAAGATCGCTTATGTGCCCTTGAATGAAAAATATTTTTCATTATCGACGATAATTTATGAATAGTAAAAGAGATTCTCGTTCATTTGTTTTTGTAAGAGAAACATTCGATTATTTTATTGGTCGCATAACTCGTAAAAGAAGGATAGAAGCTGACAAATGAACACAAATGACATGTATTGGACGGACTCACACCCACCCCGGGAAGCAAAGAAAGATGCCCCCTTTATTCAAACACTCGTCTCCCAACTCTACGTTGCTAGTTATGTAAGTGAAGGCACAGGATCAAACTTGGAATTCTGCACCTGCCGATGGTTCGGAAGAGCAATCCTTTTTTTTTTTTTTTACTTTAGGCCGTCGAACATCTTGGTGGATTTATAGATGGTGTACGCGACGAAGGGCACGTAGATGACCAGCGCGAGGATGTTGACCGCGAGCAGGGCGCCAAAAGCGTGGACCGTCTCGGTACCTCCGCAAGTGATCTTGCCGAGCCGGAGCTGAATCATGTCGACCATGGAAATCAAGAGAAACACGCCGCCTACGATGGAGCTAGACGTGGAGAGAGCGAACAAGGACCCTCTCAGCGCCTTGCTCCAATTGTTCGTGATGTCCTTGGCATCGGGCAGGTCGATGAGGTAGGTGAAGAGGTGAGTCTTGAGGGCTTTGGCCACGAGGCTGGACAAGAGATAGCAGGCGAACGATATCACCTCGTTCTTGACCAGCCTCCTCGCCACGTGATTTCCCGCTTCGCAGTGCTTGTTGCCCTCGATGCTCTGTTGTCCCGGGTTCGCGAACGCCAGGCCCACGAAGACAGCAGCGGTGAAGAGCGAGTTCACGCTCACCAGATCGTCCAGTGCCTTCTGATGGACCTGCACTGCCTCCTCCAGATTTTCATAGCTAGCAATGTAATGCAACATGGCAAAACACCACCAAAACAAACGTTATCCAAAGAGCAAAGTGGAGAAATACCGAGCAAAAACGTTCTCGAGACAAATCAATCTACTTTGGAAAGATAAAGACACAGAGAAAAGGACTAACTTCACTTTATCGTCACTGGACATGATTTCTTCGTACCGTAATCTTAATTACCAACCTTTCGGAATTGAGGGTTTTTATAGAGATGATGGAAAAATTATGCTTGGCCAGCTTTGCAAGCATCGTTCGTTAAAGAGATAAAGCGCAACTGGAATAACGATAAGTATATGATATTCTCTTCTTTTTTTCCTTTTTTCTTTTTGTGTTTCACGTTTGAAGCTCGTTAATTATATGCGGAAGCCAAGAAAATTAGAGGACTATGATGATTCTCGCGGTTCAGCCACCTGCAAGAATCCTTCGGCAAGGGAAGAGTTGAAACTCTTCTTCACCAAGGAAAACTTACTTTACCGAGAAAGAATGACAATCACATAGATGTGCACATAAGATGATGTGAGGTTTGATATCTAAACTAAAAGACTTAGCAAGTGTAGCCGATTGGCCCACACCGGCCATGGCCGAGTACTGGCCACAGGCAAAAGGAAAAGAAAAGAAAAAACATAAAGGGAAATAAAAGAAAATTTCAGAATTTTTTTTATAAAATGCAACAATTGTTTGTGTGAGCGGCGGCCATACCACGTAGGATAGCCGACGGCTAGTCGGCATTTATATCAGCGATTTTCGGCCAAAATTGGCTGAAAGGACTAATCGAATTGGTAAATTTTTAAAAAGTTTAGGACCAAATTGAAGACACAATTGAAAGGTTAAAACTAAATTGGTAAATCGTCAAAAGGTTTAGAACTAAATTGACACTATTGAAAGGTTTAAGATGAATTGCCGTCGTACAGTAGATTTAGGACTTGTTACATAATTTTTCCTAGTATTTTGTATTGGTGAAAAATTACACAATATTCAAACTTGTTAGCTAAGATTTATGTATCACACGTACTGCAGAAATACACAATTAATCTAATAATATACAGATGAAAATTGAGTAACAAATTTTAATTGTTTCGTACCAAACACTGAAAAGTGAGCATTACGTCTATGTGTGCAACCGCTGCATATATCGAAAAGTGTTCTGGCTCTAGGTCATTAGAGAAAAGTTTCATGCAGGCACCTATTCGATTTTGATCAAGCTTTGATCTATAAAGCAAAGCTATAACTACGTGAAGAACCTGCACACCATAGACAAGAACTTTCCCTTCTTGGGATCGTCTTTTGGGAACTGTTGGCTGCCTAAGTTAGTAATGAATATGAGAAAACCAAAAGAGTTGTGGATCAAATTACCGGGAAAATTACTAAAAAAGTCCTAAACCTATTGTAATTGTGCCAATTCATTCATAAACCTTTTGCAATTGTACCATTTCAGTCGATCCGGCGAATTTTGGCCGGCCGGCGATCGAATGTTTTAATATTTTTTTGAATTTTTTTATGATTTTTTTGAATTTTCTTTCTTTCTTTTTCTTCCCTCTCCTCCCCTACGCTACCTCCAGCCGGTCGCTGAGGTCCAGCGACCGGCCAGAGGCGTGGCCGGCGAGGGGAGGGGTTGGGAAGAAAAAAAAGAAAAAGAAAAAGAAAGAAAAAAATAATTTTTTTAAAAAATCATAAAAGTTTTAAAAAAATATTAAAATAATCGATGGCCAGCCGGTCGGCGTCCACGTCAGCGCCGGCTGGTCAAAATTCGCCGGATGGACTGAAATGACACAATTGCAAAAGGTTTAGGACTAAATCGGCAAAAAAATAAAGGCTTATGACTGAATTGGCACAATTGCAATAGGTTTGGGACTTTTTTGGTAATTCTCCCTCAAATTACCCTCATTTTATATCTTGTGTGAGATGTGTTTTCCTATTTCTTAAGCCTCAACTAATTAACTGATCTTTGATCTTATTTGAAGGGAAGGTACCCTCCACCATGAAGAGTTGCTAGAGGGTTATGGGGTACCTTTCTAACCCATCCTTGCACTATTTGATTCTTCGATCTTCAATTTGGTCCATAAACTATAGTTATGACCAAAATTTGGGTCATTTTGCTTTTGAATAGACCAATTTAGTCCTTAAAGTCAATTGGGTCCGGTCGGCATATGACTTGGCGACCTACCCAATGCAGCCATGGGACTCGTTTGTCGATGTTGCTGCGTACATGTCACCGTCACATCAGGAAATATTAGGGGAGAAGATGAATTTCCTATCGGCGAGAGAGGGAGAGTAGCGGCGGCAACGAAGCCTCCCCTCCACTAGGGCCTCGGAGAGGGTGGCCGACCCATGTATGGCCATCGGCAGGGGCTATGGCCCGAACCCAGTTAACATATCAAACCTTATAAACGGAAATGATGACTTTATTAACGATTGTGAGGAGTTAAATGTATGCTTTGTGGCTAATTCAGTCACACAATAATAATCCATTTTTTAAAGTCCGATGGTACATGATGGCAAGTAATACACGAAAGAAAAAGAACATCGCGATAATTAATAACTAATTAGCATCATCGGCATCCCCACATGATGATATTGGCGAAGACAATATTACATCTGAGATACAAGATTGAAGTAGGATTGATAGATGGCCAGCATCTTGAAGGGCCCATAGATGGCGAGGGCCAGGACGTTGATTCCAATCAAGCTCGCTGCGGCCTGAATCGTGTCACTTCGCCCGCAACTGAGTTTCCCGAGGAGCACGCGGACCACGTCGACCATCGACATCATCAAGTAGACGCACCCGAGGATCGACCCTAGCGTCGACACCAGGATCATCAGGTTCGTCAACGCGCGTAAACAAGCATTCCAGGAGGGTTGGTCCTTTTCTGGGCGGACGCGAGGTACGTGGAGAGGTGCATCTTGAGGGCCGTGGCGACGAGGCTCGAGAGGAGGAAGCACACGAAGGACACCACCTCGTTGACCAGGAGCGTCATCCTCGTGGGTTTGTCGGCTTGGCATTCGGACCGCAACTCGAGGCTGTCCACCTTGGAGCTGGCGAAGGATATCCCGACGAACATGGCGAAGGTGAAGAGGGAGTTCACGTTCACCAGATCGTCCAGCGCCTCTTGCAGATGCTTTATCTTCTTCTTCAGCTGCCCTTTGCTGCCAGTACAACCACAAATCCATGACATACAAACACTCAGATATCATCAATTGAACAAAATTAAGAGGGTACCAAAATCAAATTCTTCACAGGATTGCAACGCATGCAGATAATCATCCGTAATTATTATTGTTGCATGGGAATTGAGAGAGAGAGAGAGAGAGAGAGAGAGAGAGAGAGAGAGAGAGAGGACTTCTACTTCTTTTGTGTATTAGGATGAGTTCCTGGATCAGGAGTCGGCATGATTCAACAATTTCAATGGGATTAAGGGAAGGATTGGAGGAGGCAAGAGGGGTTTGAACTGGTTATATATAGCTGGTGCCACTCTGAGATATTCCTTGCCTGAGTTTACAAGCGAGATTAATGAGGAAAAAAGGAGGAAACATTAGAAAAGAGAAAAAGGGTAGAACAAGATGAAATGATTGAATCCTATTCTGCTGCTTTTGCTGCATTTTTCGTGAAGCACGTTGGGTGACCAGATTCCTTTAATTATCATGCGACGCCAAGAGTTAGTAACGCGCGAACACAAGATTATCGAAACCTACTAATGCTATATACAGTAGCGGACTGACTGTTAGGATGAATGTGTGAGTTGTATTAGAGAAGTCCCACATCAGAAAATTGATGTGGTATTGAGCAGTTAATATATCACAGTTGGCTCATAACTCATTGACTTACGCTTTTGAGTGAAGGGCTCCCTCTTGGTGAAGGTATCGGACTTCTTCCTAACATTGACAATAGAAGAAGACAATAAACAGAAGGAGAAAGCATAAAGCGAAACTGCTTATACATTTGTACGTACATTTTTATACATGTGAATACAGGGCACTTTCAATTGCATGAAGTATTGGAGTATACACAGAACTGAGTTGAACCGGTACTATACCAGTTTATACATATCTAGACCTTTATAAGAAACTTCTTATACTTTCATTACAATTCATATTTAGTTCTCTTATCAACATAGTCTCGCTTTTTGCTGATTATATTCATATTTGAGACTATAGCACAGTTTTGAGCTCTAATTGTTGCAAGCAATTTTAAATTATTTCTGCATAACTCTTTGCAAATCAATTATCTTGATATCTGCATGAGAAGTTTTGTCACCATCAAAATATATGGGATTTTGAGAAAACCTCCTATAACAATTTGAAATTGACAAAACCATCCAGGTGTGTCTTATGAGCTTGATAAATGCCAATGTAGTATATATTTTCGGATATACAAAGATCCACATTAAAGGAGCTTAATTATGCAATGTGAAAAGATTCGAAATAGCTGAAAGGACCTACGTTGTAAGGTGAACAAGTCTAAAAGAATAGAAATTAATAAAGACTTGGAGGTAGTCTACAAGATCTACAATACCAACATACTTAAGTTGCCTTATGAGACGCAGTTGAATATCACCGGGAGATAGGATATAACCGGAGCGAATATATTATCCAAACAACAGTTTGTTGAGAGCTCTAGATTTGGGGAAAAGGACACTTTTGGTGCCAAAAGTTGTGTATGGAGATCACTTTGATGCCAAAAGTTTCATTCGGATCACTTAAGTACCAAGTTTTTGAAAAAACAATAGTTTTAGTGCCAAGTCCGATTTGGTCCTCCGAAAATCTGATGTGTCATTATTTTACTAATAGTTCAGGCTGACGTGGCTCCAGCGAGGTCCAGTAAGCAATTAAAAAAGGTAAAAATTTAAAAAAGAATATTAAAAATAAAAATACAAACTTAATTAGTTTACAAAAATAAATAAAAATCTAAAATTTGGAAAAAAATCAAAAAATATAAATTTTATTTAAAATAAACTGAAAAATTTTGTTAAAAAATTAACAAAATAAAGTAAAAACTAAAAAAAAAAAAAATTTGCAGACCAGGCGGTAAGGGCTTGCACAACCCCTCGCCGCCGCCGCTCCACCGTCGTCAGCAATGGCTGGTGAGGGTAGGGCATGGCCAGCGGGGGTCACCGAGCCTCGGCCAAGGGTAGCCACTAGCGAGGGTTGGCTGGCGGGGGGTCGCCGACCCCTGGCCGAGGCTCGGCGACCCCCGCTGGCCATGCCCCACCATTGCCGGCCATTACCGGCGGCGGTGACGAGGGCTTGTGAAAGCCCTCACCGCCCGGTAAGGTTTTTCCATCTTCTTCTTCCTTTTTTATTTTATTTTAAATTTTAAGGTTTTTTGTTAAATTTTAAACTTATTTTTAATTTTATTTTAAATACAACTTGTATTTTAAACGAAATTATTCCTAGCTTATTTTTAAATTTGAATTTGATTTATTTTAAAGTGTAGACGTCCACGTGGCAGCCCATGTGGATTTTTTTTTTAAATGTCATTTTACATTAAAAATTTATTTATTAATGACACGTGGTAGTTTTGGCAGGACTTGGCACCAAAGTGATCCTTTTGTCTCCGACTTGGCACTAAAGTGATCCGGCGAAAATTTTTGGCACCAAAGTGATCTCCGTACACAACTTTTGACACTAAAAGTATCTTTTTCCTCGGATTTGATATACCATGACAACTATTATAACAGGTAGAGACTTGGATTGGATTCTCAACTTTAAAGAAATTGATTGATTATCAAACTCAAGAGTGTGATATATCTTGATTGATTGGCAATTATCTTGGAGACAGATTACTTTTATACTTCAAGCTACTCTTTTTTTGGAAAATGAAAGAGTTGATTGTATGGGCAACCAAATCTCCTAAATCTTGGATTGGTTGATCTCAATGACTAAATTGATCTGCTTAACAATTGTCCAACAGATAGCTTGGAAATTGATCACCGTGAATATTGTCCAAAGGAAAGATTGGATTCTGAAGAGTATAAAAGGAGATCGACACATGTCAAAAAAGAAGAGCGATCAGAGCGACAAGCAAACCATTACTAGAAAAAGCTTTACATCTTTATACTATCGTTTGAGTGAGCTGAAAGTGTCATATCTTGATAAGTGTATCAGTGTTGGGGAGATCATAAGAAAGAATGAAATTACTAGCTGTAGCTACTCAGCTAGGAAGGGAGCGGAATGCCGAAATTACCTTATAGCAAGGAAATATCTTAAGGGAGGCATGTATTAGTTTTTCTTTTTTTACAAGTACCCCCCAGAGTTCAGCGTCAATAAGGGCGCGCATGGTCACACTTCTGAAGTAGAGTTCCTGCTTCAGAAGTGCTTCTGGAATAGAAATTCATTTGGTAATGCAATTTCTGAAGCAAAAATCCGTTTGGTTCGTAATTGTTTATTTCTACTTCTGAAATAGTTTTTTACTTCAGAAGCTATTTTTGAGGAACTTTTGAGAAGTAAAAAAAAGTTACTTCTCATAATCAGAAGTCATTTTTTTCTTTTTGGCCCTCCCCTCCCTTTTCATATTTTCTACGTCTCTCTTCGCTCGTCTGTCTTAACTCAACCCGGTCCGGATAATTCTTTTAATAATAAAAAAATTGAGAAAATAATAATACAAAAATCAGAAAATGATTTAAAAAATTCAAAAAATGGAAAATTCATAATAAAAAAATTCTAAAAAAATTGGAAAAAATCCTTAAAAAATTTCAAAATTTCAGAAAAATCTCAAAAATTAGGAAATGGATCCATTCAATTGGCCAATCCTAGTTTTGATGATTTTACTCTCTCTTTCTTCAAAAATGACGATTTTGCCCCTTATGGGCAAATCGTCTCAGAAAATTTCAAAAAATTCCAAAAAATCTCAAAAAATGGGAAATAGTCAAATTTGACTAGCCAAACTCGTCTTTTGTGATTTTCACTTCTGATCTTTCTCAAAACGATGATTTTGCCATTCTATGGACAAATCAATCCAAAAATCCATAAAAATTTCAGAAAATCTCAGAAATTGGGAAATGGGCACATTCAACTGGCCAACCCTATTTCTGATGATTTTGATTCCAAATCTTTTCAAAAGGACAAATTTTCCCCTTTGGACAAATTGTCTCCAACTATTCCCAACTCATTCCAAACCTCCAAACACCCCTTTTCTAAGCTTTTTGGGCTTCATTAGGGATGCCATGTCTTGATTTGATGCGTTTTATCTGCATGTTCCTAGTTCCTTGATTTGTGCACCTATATTGATTGTGATTGATAGGTTAGATATTCCTATCTGCATGAACTCTTAGATTTTCTATCTCTCTCTTCGTTTGTCTGGTTTAGTCCAACAATGGGTGCGGTTGCTCCAAAACACACTTTTCTGATCCGGTGGAGCCTGTGATCTCATGCCCTCCATTTTAAAAAAAAAAATTCAGGAAAACCAAAGCTGGGTTGAAAAGATAAAGATAATGACACCTTAGTTTTTGCCTTTTGTCTTTCTGCCTAGAGATGCCTTCATGCCAAAACAAGCTCATCATTATTATAGTTTTATGTCCCAACTTCTCATTAATATCTAGGTGATCTCAGAGCACATACAACTACCGTAGATTTGTGCTTCTAGAGACGGTTTAGGCACGAAAAAGGTTTATATATTATACCCATTACGATATAAATCACGCCAGAGGCAGAGGTGAGGAAGCACCAGAACTACCCGTGCTTTTAGCGTTGATATATGAGCTCAACCATTGTATTCATTAATACAATTTTTTCATAATTTGGTCCGCATTTACATAAATAATTAAATTATGAATTATACGTAAATCCGTCAGTATTTGCATTTAAATTTTCTTGAATAACATGCATTTTAGGTTAAGATTAATAATTTTTCATAGAATATTTTGTGTTAATAATGTTCCAGAAGTAAAAATTTTCAACCGTTACCAAACGAATTTCTGTTCGAGAAGCAGAAATTTTGTCCTGTTATCAAACGCCTTTCTCTGATCAAAAATCAACTTCTGAAGCAGAAGTAGAAAAATCAACTTATGCTTCTGAAGCAGAACTAGAAAAATCAACTTCTGGCCAGAAGTTGATTTCTGAAGCAGAAGTGTTACCATGCGCGCCCTAAATGACTCTCGATTCATGATGCCGGAACATTCTTTGGAATTTAATACATTCAGCAAAAGAGTTTTCGATTCATGGTTGTCGATCGGCTACCTGGACGTCGATTTACAAGCTCGTTGAAGATTCCGAGACTACTAATCGAATTTGACACCTCTAGACACAGATGAGGAAGCACTGAAACTACCTGTGCTTTTAGTGTGAACATATGAGCTCGTCCATCATATTCATTATAACTTTCCCCATAAAATTGGTCCCCATTTGCATAAATAATTAAATGATAAATTATACGTAAATCCGTCAGTATTTGCATTTACTTTTCTCGCATAACATGCATTTTAGGTTAGGATCAACAATTTTTCGTAGAAGATTTTGTATTAATAATGTCCCAGAAGTAGAAATTTTCAATCGTTACCAAACGAATTTCTATTCCAAAAACAGAAATTTTGTCCTATTATCAAACACCTTTCTTTGATCAGAAATCAACTTCTGGCCAGAAGTTGATTTTTGAAGCAGAAGTGTTGCCATGCGCGCCCTTAGAAGCCCTCCAGTTTTTTGTTGTTGAAGTTATGTTATATGCATTGGCCGGGCAAAACGGAACTTGGATCCGGTGACCCGCTCAACCCGTCTTGAGAAATAGGGCATGGTTGAACCCATCTCGGGCTCAATTGGGTTGGGTCAACTTTGTTTAACCCGACTTATAACTCGGCATGTGTAGATTTCTTTTGTGCTTTCACCATAGTCAAAATTTTGCAATAGGCAGCATTGAACAATATTTAATCTTTCGGTGAGATATATGTTCCACGCGTACTGAAGAAATATATAATTTATCTAATTGAATGGGGTGAATCTAAATGTTTTGAAAAATGCTACACATATTAAAACTTGTTAGGGCTTGTTTATTGAAACTGAAAAATTAGCGCTAAAATTTTGAGTACTGAATATTAAGTGCTAAAAAATTTGAGTACTGAGTATTAAGTGCTACAAAATAAAGAAGAGTTTTTGATAATACATTGATCATGATTGAATAGTAGATTTTACTAATTTCTTACCAAACATGGGAAATTTTATAAGTTAACCATTTTTTGAGAGGTTTTCACAATATACTGGGTAAGTTTTTAACTTCCATCGGATATTTTATAAGTTAAACCATTTTTAGTAAGTTTTTAACTTAAGATAATTATTAAGTTGTGTGTAGTGGAGATTATCAAATGCACTTAATAACATTTACTACTTAAAAGCTTAATTTTCAACACTTAATGTGGTTATCAAACAAACTCTAACTTTGACTTCAATCTTTAACTCTAATGCGAAGCCTTCTTTTTCTCCCCTCGGGTTTCTCTCCCTCCTGCCGCCGCCTCCCTTCTCTTTCTGCAGAAGCCTTCCCGAGGGAGAGAGAGGGTCCTTTCCCCCTCTCTCCCTCCCACTCCATCTCCCTCTTCTCTATATTGCTTTAGTTTTTCCCGTACCTGTTCCTTTCTATAAATTTCTTCGATAATTTCGTGGACGAGTGATCGTCATCTAAGCTCTCCGAAGATCGAAGCCCGAGTGCCTCGAAAGAATCTGCTTGCTCTGGCTCCGGGTGTTTGCTTTAGATTATCAAGCGCTCTGCAAATTCTCGAAGCTTTTCTCTGTCGATCGGCTTATTTGAAAGTGATTTTGTGATCAACAGGTATCCTTTTGCAGTTACTCTCTTCCGATTTAGAGTTAGATTTAGATTTGAATGCTCTTCTATTCCGATCTAGAAATAGATCTAGGATTTGCAAGGTGTTTTTTCTGCTCTTTCAACCTGTTGAGGTTGTTGTTATCTTTGAGCGGTGATGGTGCTGGGGACGCCGAACCAAGGCACGCATCGCCTTTTGGCAAAGCCGTAGCTACTAGAGAGAGATTTTTTGGTGTGTGCTCATCACTGATGATGATGCGAGATTCGGTGATTGGCCGCCGGTTGTGCTTGGATGCAATGTCAGATCCGTCCTTGAAGAATGAACGAGTTTCTACAAGCTGAACCAAGTTGATTCACTTTTCAGATTTACTTGCTTTGTGGGATTTTCATTTTTATTTTGAAATGATGTATGTCTCTTTGATATGAAATGAAGATCTTTCTTTCGACCAAAAAAGAAGAAGAAAAAAACATACTCTAACTTTACTTGTTAAGTGATGTGATAGATTCCGGTTGGGTGCTTAAATGGCCTATTAGTTTAGGAAAAATTACCAAAAAGTTCTAAACCTATTGCAATTGCGCCAATTCAGTCCTAAACCTTTTGTATTTGTATGAATTCAGTCCTTCCGGCCAAAACGATGTTGATGTGGCAATTTTCAATAATCTAATTTTTTGAATTTTTTTTATAGTTTTTTTATTTTTTTATTTTATTTTATTTTCCTTTTCTCCTTTAGACTTTGAGGACTGAGGCCCTCACCGACCCCGGGCAAGAGCCGTGATTCCCTCACCTGACCAGATTTGGCAGGGGCATCAAGGCCCTCGACGGCCCTAAAGTCTAGAGGAAAAAAAGAAAAGAAAAAGAAAATAAAAAATAAAAAATAAAAAAATTGAAATATTATTAAAAATTTCCACGTCTGTGTAGGTAGCGCCGGCCGACCAAAGTTGGCCGAAAGGACTGAATTGGCTTATATGCAAACGGTTTAGGATTGAATTGGCAAAAAAAAAGTTTAGGACTGAATTGGCACAATTGCAATAGATTTAGGACTTTTTTGGTAATTTTCACTATTAGTTTAAATGACTATTGACATTTTAGTACATCACTCAGTAATAAGCACATTCGCTAGATGAAACCAGAAGAATTTTTTCTCTTTATGTTTGAATTAAAGTTGGATTTCTAGAATAGTCAAAGTTACAAAATATTCAACCTTGTTAGCCAAATTATGTGTCATATAGTAAAAGGATGTTTTATATATATGATTTCTTGGAGGTGTCTCTTCTTTTTGTTAGACGATAAAGTTGGATGCCTTCATACTAAAAGTTTGAGTTTTATTTCATTAGTGTTTGTATCTTGTTACCATTCTTGGCAAAGAAACAATGTACTTGGTACAATGTTTACTCTCGATGATACTCTTTAACGAGACCAACTTTATCATGGTTTGTAGACATTCGTTTGTATGGGGGAGAATTATCCAAAAATTCCTAAATTTATTGCACTTTTGCCAATTCAGTCCTAAACATTTTAAGTTTGCCAATTGAGTTCTAAAGCTTTTCACTTTTTGTCAATTGAGTTCATTCGGTCAATTTTAGTAGGAAATCACTAATGTGGACGCTGGTTGTCCTGTTTGGCACGGCCGGCGCTAACGTAGACAAATTTTCATAATATTTTACTATTTTCTATAATTTTTTAAATATTTTTTAATTTTATTTTTTCCTTTGTTTTTTCTTTTATGGGATTTTTTTTTCTCAACGGCTGAGGAGGATCGCCAGGCACTCGCTCGCGGTGAGTTTGGGCAAGGCCATTGCCGCCGCAGGTGAGTCTGGGCAAGGTCGGGCCAGGGCTGCGACCCTCACCCGTGGTTAGCAAGGTGTTGCATCCCTCGCTCAGCGGCCGTTGAGAAAAAGAAGGAAAGAAAAAACAATGGAAAAAAAAAACTAAAAGATTCAAAAAAAATATTATGATACTATTAAAAATTATCCACGTCACCATCGGCGTTCACGTTAGCGATATCCGGCCAATGGGCTCAATTGAAAAAAAGTAAAAAAAAAATTAGGTCTAAATTGTCGAAGAACCCTTCTCTCTAAATATTTTGATTCTGACAAAACTATCATTCTTTAGAAAGAATCTGATTAATACTTGGAAATTCATTATTGCAGGTTTAACTGTGAATGAAAAGCTTACAATGTTCCAATCTTGGTATTCAGACTCAAGAAGAAGTCGTCACATATTTACTTTTGAATAAAGTTGAATAGTGTTATTCAGATGAAGAGGAACATTGCATCTGAAGTTTCAACTTTTATATTGAAAAGAAGACTTATGTGAAATACCAACAAGGATATTGTCAACCTCATATTTACCATTATTATTCTGTTCAGATTCAGGAGATCTTTTGTTTCTGACGACTAGTTCTGAATAATGTTCAGATTCTGCAGTATTTTCTTTTCAGATTTTGAAGACCCACGATTGGCAGGTTTCCGTTTAGCTGTGTTATTTATGAAATTTTGTAATCTTTGATTGACAGGATTACTCTGCAAACAGTTTGGTAGATTATCGTCTATTGGAAATTACCTTCCATGGGATAAGAAAACTTTCAAGTTTGAAGAGCTTCTTCACTTATGAAAACTGAAGATTTAGTTGTATGGGCCACTAAATCTGAAGGGTTCAAACTCTACTCCAACGGCTACCAAATCTCTCAAGATACAGTATCTTCTAATCAAGGATTGATGGCGTCCAATCAGCGATTGAGGATCGATCCTTTAGAGGACCTTTGCAATGGCTAGTTCAAGGTTGAAGGAGTATAAAGGGGATTCACGGTGACTATTGCAAGTAGTGATCAAAGCTTAAAAATTCCAAAGTGGTTGAGTTTTTCATATACACATACTTGTCCTTAAGAGCAAAAATATTCTTCTTTGAGAGGTTCTGTAAAAGAGAGAGAGTGTGCTACCTCTTGTAACCTTTCAACAATTCATCTAGTGAAATCCAGCCAATCGACTGTCATCGTGGGAGAGTGGACGTAAGCTTATCTAAGCCGAACCACTATAAATTCTGTGTGCAATCTTCTCGTACTTCAAGCTTTACTTCTGCATTTAGATCATTGCACACTGTTCTTCTGAATTTTCTATTACACATTATTCAGATTGTGTTCAATTTCGCTTTAATTTTTTTTTAAAAAATTATTTAGAATCACATATTCACCCCCCTCTAGGTGATTATTGCTAGATACAATAATTGGTATCAGAGCCTGCTTGCTCACTATTTTGAAGTGTTTTACCTCTGAGTTAACGATTTATCATGTCTAGCAACAATTCTTCAAGACCAGGTAATTCTATGTTCAACAATAGACCTCCATACTTTGATGGAAAAGACTACAATATGTGGTGCAACAAAATGAAGTGGTTCTTCAAGGCATCAGATAATCTAATGTGGGATGTTGTACAAAATGGAGTAGTTTACACTACGACAACAACTCATTCCATAGGAAATGAAGGGAATAACAACACTGCTGCTGCAACTCTTTCAGATGCTGAAAAGGCGAAAAGAGAAGACTTGATTCTAAAGCTGTTAATTCATTATTTTGTGCTTTATCTACTCCTATATACAATCGTGTTGCAGAAGAAGAATCTTTGAAAGCTATATTGGATAGACTTCATATCACATATTAGGGAACTGATAAAGTGAAAGAAACAAATCTCAACATTCCTCTAAGCGATTATGAGGCCTTCAAGATGAAACCAGATGAATCAATTGCTGATATGATTAATAGATTTCAAATACTGGTCAGTGGTCTTGCTCGGCAAGGTGCTCCTATTGCTGAACCTATGCAGGTCCGCAAAATTCTTCGAGGACTAACAGATGACTAGAATTACATCAAACCATCTATTCAAGAATGCCAGAAAATTCGACCTTTATCCATTGATGAACTTGTTAGAACTCTACAATCGTATGAAATAGAGCGTGTCAACAAAACGAAAGACGCGAAAGATAAGAAATCAATTGCCTTAAAATCTAACATTGATTATGAGTTGCCAGAGTCTGAAGATGAAAAAGAAGACGATGAAGAACTTGCGTTAATGGTGAAGAAACTCAGAAAGATGGCTCGAAAGGGTAGAAACTTTAAAGGTAAGAAATCATTCAAACAGAATGATAAAAAATAGTTAAGCAGTGATAAACAAGAAAGCAAGGACGTCGTATGCTTTCACTACAAAAAGATTGGGCACATTAAGCCAAAATGTCCACTCTTGAAGAAGGAAAAATTCAAATATGAAAAGTACAATATTGAAAGCTGAAACCTTGAGTGACTCTGAAGATAGTGATGAAGACTATGCAAACATATGTCTTATGGCAAAGTTATATTCAGATTCAGATTCAGATGTTGAGGTATGTCCCTCTGAAATTCCAGATGAAGTTTCTGAATACATTGAAGAACTGTGTACGAACTACAAGGAAGCTCTCAAAAAGGTATCCGATTTGAAAAGGGAAGTTTCTTTGTTAAAAGAACAGGATATTTTTCAAAAGGACAAGATCGAGTTTTTACAAAGAGAATTTCATCAAATCAAAGAACATCAAGATTTGATTTTGAAAGAAAATGATTCTTTGAAAACTAAGATTGAGAATATTTCAAAAAGATTTTCTCAAAGTTCGAAAACTTTAGAAAATATTATTTCTAACAAATTCCTTACAATGATAAATCTGGTCTTGGTCTCAAAAAGGAAAGCAATCTCAATTTTTTTTTCCTGAAACCAATGATAGGATCCTGCAGAAACCTTCCAGGTTTGCTTATCAACATCATTTTCAGAAGCAGCTCTCAAAACTTGCTAGCTGTATGAACTATGGAAACTGCTATAGTTCAAATTATCTCAGATTTAATTGTTTGAAAGTTTGGGGACCTATCAATAGAGATGCTGTGACTGTGACTAACTCAAAAGGACCTAAAAAGATATGGGTACTAAAGAAACAGTGAGCTATTCTCATCTTGCAGGTACCATGAAGAAGAAAGAACAAATGGTTTATTAACAGTGGTTGTTCAAGTCACATGACTGGTGATCCAGAAAGATTCACACAATTGACAGAATGCAATGGTAGAAGCGTGTCTTTTGGAGGAAACAACAAAGGAAAAGTAATTGGTAAAGGAACCGTGAAGATTGGAAACCTAACCATCAATGATGTTTCCTTAGTCAAAGGACTAAATTACAATCTCATCTCTGTAAGTCAACTATGTAATTCTAGATATCAAATATGCTTTCAAGATACAAAATGTTCAAGCATCAATAAAGACAAGAAACAAAGCTTCACTGGTTGATGACACGGAAATATCTACCTTCTGGATATTGATTCTGAAGATATCAAGTGTCTTATATCAATTAAGGATGAATCTGAATTATGGCACAAAAAGCTAGGACACATCAGCGTCAAGCAAATCACAAAACTGTCATCCAAAAACCTAGTTCGAGGTTTACCACACACAAAATTTGAAAAACCCGAACTCTATTTAGCATGCACTCTTGGAAAAAAGGTAAAAAGTTCTTTTAAATCAATAAATCATGTTTTCACTAAACGTGCACTGCAGCCTTTGCATATGGACATCTTTGGACCAAACAGAACCCTAAGTCTTGGAGGTAAAAGATATTGTCTTGTTATCGTTGATGATTACTCAAGATTTACATGGGTTTCATTTCTTGCTCACAAAAAAGAAGCCTTCTCTTCTTTCTCAAAATTTGCCAAAAAGGTTCAGAATGAGAACGGTTACGTTATTTCCTGCATAAAAATCGACAAAGGGGGAGAATTCAAAAATCAAAACTTTTCTGATTTCTGTGATGATCTTGATATTCAACATAATTTTTCCTCTCCTTACACACATCAACAAAATGAGGTAGTAGAAAAGAAAAATCGTTCTCTGGAAGAAATGGCAAGAACTCTCTTGATAGAAAGTAAAATAGGTTCGCATTTTTGGGCAGAGGCTGTCTCAACAGCTTGGTATATTTTAAATCATGTTTCTTTGAGACCAATTCTCGAGAAAACCCCCTACGAGCTTTATAAAGAAAGAAAACCAGATCTTGCATACTTTCGCTTGTTTGGTTGCAAATGTTTCATTTTGAAAAATACTAATGATCGTGCTGGTAAGTTTGATGAGAAGCTAGATGAAGGAATATTTTTAGGATACTCAACGACAAGCAAAACATATCGTGTTTTCAACAAAAACTCGCGAGTTGTTGAAGAATCCATGAACATCAAGTTCGATGAAAATATTCAGAAGCAGGATGTTCAGTCTGAATATACTCAAGTAGTCACACTTCCTCAAATTTTAGAACAAGTTGAAGACTCTGAAGTGGTCGATGACTCTTAAAAGAATCAAGCTTCTGAAGAAATTCAGCATCAAGAAAATGACCAACAAAAACTTCCTGAACAAAAGGAAAAGCAACCAGCTTCTCAAAATTCATAAGAAGTTCAAGACAAGAGATTCAACAAGAACTGAAAACATAAATCCAGTCATCTTAAGGAACTCGTGATGGGAAGCGTAGATGATGGAGTCAAAACCAGATCAAAGTTTAACAAGCAATGAGCAGTATGGCAGTCGTTTCTGAAATATAACTTAAGGGAATTGAAGAAGCTCTAGTAAATGAAAGTTGAATTAATGCAATGCAAGAAGAACTTCATCAATTCAAAATCAACAATGTCTGGGAGCTTATATAGAGACCCAAAAATCGTCCTATAATAAGAATAAAATGGATATTCAAAAACAAGCTTGATGATAAAGGAAATGCGGTCAGAAAAAAAGCAAGATTGGTAGTAAAAGGTTATTCCCAAGAAGAAGGAATCGATTATTATGAAACCTATGCTCTAGTTGCCAAGTTAGAAGCCATAAGGCTACTTCTTGCTTATGCTTGTTACAATGATTTTAAACTTTTTCAGATGGATGTCAAAAGTGCATTTCTGAACGGTTACATCGAAGAAGAAGTGTACGTTGAACAACCACCTGATTTTGAAGACCCAAGGAGAAAAGATCTAGTATTTACCTTGAAGAAAGCCTTATACATATTAAAGCAAGTACCACGTGCATGGTACGAAATGTTAAGTAGATTTGTAACTGAAAATAAATTTGTAAAAGGTAATGTTGATAGCACACTTTTTATTCGGAAGCAAGGTAAAGACATTCTTCTCATTCAGATTTACGTTGATGATATTATTTTTTGTTCTTCTTGTTGAGAAAACCTTGCCTCTGAATATTTTGATTCTGACAAAACTATCCTTCTTGTGAGAGAATCTGGTTAATACAAATAATTTAATATTGCAGGGAATGAGCATGTGAACAAAAGCTTATAATGTTCCAATACTGGCGTTCAGACTCAAGGAATAGTCGTAGCACACTTGCTTCTGAGATGGTTGAAGTCTAGCATTCAGACGGAGATTCGTGTTGCCTCTGAAGACTTCAGGAGGAGGTTCACGTTGTCTCTGAAGACTTCAGAAGGAGGTTCGTGTTGTCTCTGAAGACTTCAGAAGGAGGTTCGTGTTGCCTCTGAAGACTTCAGAAGGAGATTCATGTTACCTCATGTGACACGTCAGCAAGGACTTTGCAGAAGCTCAGAATCACTGTTCTAATCTGTTCAGATTTAGAGAGTCTCTTTGGTTCAGAAGACTGCTTCTGAACAACGTTCAGATTCTGCATTATCTCGCTACCAGATTTTGAAGACCCACGTTTGGCAAGTTTTCGGTTTGGCCGCGTCTTTTTATGGAAGTCTAAGATTTGATTGACAGGATTATTTTCCAATCAAATCAGGAGAATATCCTCGATTGGATATTACCTTCCATGGACAAGATATCTTGGAGATTTGGATGAACTCTATTTATGGAAACTGAAGATTTGGTTGTATGGGTGACTGAATATGAAGGGTTCAAACTCTACTCCAACGGCTATTGGATCTTCCTATATACAGTCTCGGTTAATCAAGATTGATGGTGCCAATCAGAGATTGAGGAGCGATCCTTTGAAGGACCTTGGTAACGGCTAGTTCAAGGTTGAAGGAGCATAAAAGAAGATCAATGGTGACTGTTACGAGGGGGTTCAAGAACTTAAAATTCCAAAGTACTAAGTTGTTCAGATTCACATTCTCTTTTGTGAGCTTAAAATTCTCAGTCTTGAGAGGTTCCTTTGTAAGAGTAATTAGAGTGACATCTCTTGTAACATTTCATCGACTCATAGTGGAATCCAGCCGATCGGCTGTCATTGTGGGAGAGTGGACGTAGGCTTGCTAAAGCCGAACCACTATAAACACTGCGTGCAATTTCTCTTTCCCTAAACTCATCTTGTTGTGTTTAGTTTATTTGCACGTCTTTTTACTGATCTTATTCAGTTTATATTCTGAACCTATTAATTTCCGCATTAAATACAAAAAGTGCTCAGAATCACCTATTCACCCCCCCTTTAGGTGATATCGCTAGATCCAACACTTCTAATGAACGTTTATGCAAGAACTTCTCTAAAGTAATGCAGGATGAATTTGAGATGAGCATGATGGGAGAATTAAGATTGGACTTCAGATACAACAAACCAAAAAGGGAATCTTTATTCATCAAGAAAAATATGCTCTCGAGATTGTCAAGAAATTTAGCTTGGAGAACTGCAAGAAAACAGAAACTCATATGTCGCATTCATCAAAACTTGATAAAAATAAACGGGGAAAAGAAGTTGATCAGAAGCTATATCGCAGTATGATTGGATCATTATTATATCTCACAGCTTCAAGACCAGATATACTCTATAGTGTCTGCTCATGTGCAAGATTCCAGTCAAGCCCAAGAGAATCTCATTTATCTATTGTCAAAAGAATCATCAAATACATTAGAACTAGGACTGTGGTATTCCAAAGATTCTGATTTTGTTCTGAAATGATATTCAGATTAGATCTCGCTGGTTGCAAAATTGATAGAAAGAGCACTTCTGGAACATGTCAACTCATGAGAAATATGCTAATTTCATGGTATTCGAAGAAGCAAAGTACAGTTGTTCTTTTCACAACAGAAGCAGAATATGTTTCTCTTGAAAGTTGTTGTGCTCGGATTTTATGGCTAAAACAACAACTAAGAGATTATGGAGTTGAAGATTCATATGTGGAGATCAAATGTGACAACATAAGCGCTATAAAATTGATCAAGAATCCTATTCTTCATTCAAGGGCGAAACATATAGAGATCAAACACCATTTCATCCGTGACCATGTTTAGAATGGTGACGTTAATATCCAATATGTTGATACCAAAAATCAACTTGCGGATATTTTCACAATACCTATTGATAAAGAATCATTTAATTACATTCGTAATGAATTATCAATTATTGATTCTTTATTCTGAGTGGTTTCAGAAGCAGGGTGTATAGGAACTATTCAGATGCTCAATCGCGAAAAACTTATTCAAAGGCACATGTCAGTTTTTTAACACTATCTGAGAATCATGTCAATGTAAGGACTTAAGGTAAGTTTTTCGTATCAAATATTCGGCTTGTTAATTGATTGGTAGAATATATTGTTTTTGGGATAATCTCTGTGGATTTTATTTCAAACTGATCTCGTTTCCAAAAATAACCGATTGACAGTTTATTTTCAAATCTTTTCAAACTTTCCAGAACACGAACCGTCACCTTTGAAAATAACCTATTTATCATCTCAACCGTATCCTCTGTCAATCACGCTTCAAAATCCTAAGAACACCTTTGTGACAAACACTCTTCTCTCTCGTTCTGGTCTTATTCTCTTCTGCCTTATTTCGCAAAATTTCTTCGTCTTTTCGTCGCAAATTCGTACCTATTTTTCACCAATGGCTCCGAAGTTTGTCTCTCACGTGAAGAAAACCGCAAGTGAGAGTGGGCGTTTGCAGAGGAAATCATCTTGCTTGGCGAAGAAGCAAGCCAGGTCTCAAGATGACACTACCCCGGTCGAGATTTCTGCCTCAGATCACTCTGATGAAAGGGGCTTCACAAGGACTAACTCAGGTTTGTCAATATCTACTACTGATGAAAAGGTCAATACTGCATTAGCGATTCAACCACTGTTTAACGCTTTGAAAGAAAACGGGTCTAGAGATGACATAGTGTTACAGTTGTTAAAAATTCACAAATTTTCATCTGAAGAAGATTTTGTTGCTACACTGAATCAGCCTGTGAGAACTGTAACACCTTTAGCTTCGAATGTTAGCGAAGTTGCACAGAGAAAGGGAAAAGAGAAAGAAGGGAAGTCTGGTGTTCCCAAACCAGTGAAGACATCCTCGAAAGAGATTGTCTTTCGGGAACAAGCTTGAGAAGAGAGCGATATATAAGTTAAACGAAAGTTCGGGGATGACGATGATGTGGTTTTTAGGAATTTTAGAAGGAGGGTGATTTTTATAAGAGACAAGAGTTTCAAGAGCAATTTGTTTCTGTGTAAAAAGCATGTTGACAGATATGAGGCCATGAAGGAAGGAGGAGTGATGCCTCACAGGGTATTTGATGTGATGTATTTTGACAGGGTAGGAATCCCTGTTCGCAGGCACATTGAGGAGATGAAGTTGCGAGATTTCCTAACTATCAGGATAACTATTTACCTTGACTTAGTTGCATATTTTTACTCCACAGTCATTTTTTTCGACCCAGTGTCTTTGTCTTATTATGTTGGAGATACTCGATATACACTGCACATAACAGAATTGGCAAAGATAATGGAAGTTAGGGCAAAGGATTTTAAGCTAATTGATGTTCAGCCAGAGGCGGCCGACAGTTTCCTAACTGGGAAGGAGAAATATGCCAGGGACTCCAAAGCCCTTGTGGCTTACAATGACTTCCCTCTGAAGCATGTGGTCATGCACAAGATAGTCATTGAATGCCTGCATCCCAAGGCTTCTTCCAAAACTGACATATCCAAGTTCGAGGCCAAGCTAATGTGGGCTCTATTGACAGGGTATGATCTTTCCCTAGCTCACACAGTCTTTCTGCACATGTACAGAATAGTGCATAAGACAAAAGGACAGCTACCTTATTCAGGCCTGATCTCCTTAATCCTTAAATATCACAAAGTCCTTCTTCCTGGTGAATTGATGACTACTCAGACTCCAATCATGGTTGCTGGAGAGTCCATGGTTCAGAAGATGGGATACAAGTTAACAGAAGAAGGCTGGGTTAACAGGAACAAGGAACTGGTGAGAATAGAACTAGAGATTGAAGGTGCAGAAAGATCTATGAAGAGAAGAAAAACTTTTGCAGAAAAGTCGCAAAAAGGGAAGCAAGCTGTGCAACTCAAAGATGAGTCTTCAGAATAAGAAGCTCAATCTATGAGTTCTGATGATGAAAGAACACCCACAGCGTCATCAGAAGTGAACTTGAGTAGTAATGCCTCTTCGGGAGAAAACGATGAGCAAGGGAGTTCTAGGGATGAGGAAGAAGGTGAGGTAAAGGATGATGGCACTGATGACGATGAGGAGTGTCTTAATGGCAAAGAAGAAGACCTCCTTCAGTCCGTAGTGCGCGAGAAAATGGATATTGAAGAAACCTCTGCTGAAAGGGCTGAGAGAGAGGCAAAATGTGATAGGGAGATGTACATTGCATTGTGGGAAGATAGATTGGAAGAAAGAGAGGAAGCAACCAAGAAAGAGGAATTGGTTTTCACTCTAGACGATCTTTATTTCTTCACACTTGAAAAGATGGATTATGAAAAGATGAACGTTGAGAAAGTGGTTGATGAACCACTTGTTGTCAAAAAAGAAGAAATGGCTGCCAAGAGTCAAGCAGAATAAGCAAAATCCCATGGGGAGCATTCAGAAGATGGAACTACCTCTGTTCAGGTTCAAAGGGTTACTGAGTCTGTTGTTCGGGAGAAGGATAAGACTGTACCTGTTCAGAAGGAAGTAACTCCTTCAGAAGAAGTACCCAGTCAGGGGGAGAAACAGTACAATCCAAAATCCACTCCCAAAGATGACTCTATTGGCAAAGGAAAGGCACCGATGATGGCTGAGAAAAGTACGGGAACCTCTACTCCTGCTCGCAAGCTGACTCCACAAGAGACTCTTGACTATTTCCTCAAGGAACTGGTAGAGACAAGAGCTTCCCAGTTTCATGTCCAGAGGAATATGGAAGCTTTGCACAAGGAAGTAATAAAGAGGCTGGATGGTCTGGAAAAGGAAGTCATGAAACGTCTGAGCAAGTATGAGGAGAATCTTGACAGGTATCTTCGGGTTTTCTGTGCGGAAATGGCAAGTCTGGGCACCTACACTCTTATTAGGGAAGAGAGGATCACTAGAGAAGTTCATGAACTCCTAAGCCTTCGTAACTTCACTTCCAATCTTGCTGGTACGAATGGTGCTACTCCTAGGGAGAATGAAGATTCTCCAAGAGCAGATGGAGTTGAGCCAGATGGTGTTCCGTCGTCTTCCTCAAAATAAAATCCACCACCATCCAACTAAAACTGTTTTGAAGTTTTGCTCTTTATGGTGTTTTTGACTTGTTTTTGCATCAGACTGGTTGACTAATCTATCACGGCCTTACTATTGTCTGGTAGTCCTTAATTTATAAATAAAGTTGGGGTGGTTTGCTATTCAATCTTTATATCTTTATATACCCTTTTGCTGATGACAAAAAGGGGGATAAGTTACATCTGGTCTAATGCAAGAATCAATATTCAATACTAAAGATATGACACGGTGACACTCTTCCAAAACATGTTATGTTATTCATCTGAATGTTATTCAGATTCTCGTATTACTCAGACTCTCATATCATTCATTTACAGGATTTGAAAGACTCTCAATTATTAACTACTACCATTCTGAAATCTTTCTTGTGCTAAATTATTTAATCATTTCAAAATTTATATTTTGTTAAGGAAGTTTTGTCATCATAAAAAAAGGGGGAGATTGTTGAAGAAACATTTCCTCTGAATATTTTGATTCTGACAAAACTATCATTCTTTAGAAAGAATCTGGTCAATACTTGGAAATTCATTATTGCAAGTTTAACTATGAATGAAAAGCTTACAGTGTTCCAATCTTGGTATTCAGACTCAAGAAGAAGCCGTCGCATATTTGCTTCTGAATAAAGTTGAATAGTGTTATTCACTTGAAGATGGACATTACTTTTGAAGTTTCAACTTTTATATTGGAAAGAAGACTTATGTGAAATACTAACAAGGACATTGTCAAGCTCATATTCACCTTTATTATTTTGTTCAGATTCAGGAGATCTTTTATTTCTAAAGACTACTTCTGAATAATGTTCAGATTCTACAGTATTTTCTTTCCAGATTTTGAAGACCCACGATTGTAGGTTTCCATTTGAGCTGTGTTAGTTATGGAAGTTTATAATATTTGATTGACAGGATTACTCTGCAACTTCCATGGGATAAGAGAACTTCCAAGTTTGAAGAGCTTCACTTATGAAAACTAAAGATTTAATTGTATGGGCGACTGAATCTAAAGGGTTCAGACTCTACTCCAACGGCTACCAAATCTGTCAAGATACAGTATATTCTAATCAAGGATTGATGGTGTCCAATCAGCGATTGAAGATCAATCCTTCGGAGGACCTTTGCAACGGCTAGTTCAAGGTTGAAGGAGTATAAAAGGGATCTATGGTGACTATTGCAAGTAGTGATCAAAGCTTAAAAATTCCAAAGTGCTTGAGTTTTTCAGATACACATACTTGTCCTTAAGAGCGAAAATATTCTTCTTTGAGAGATTCTGTAAAAGAGAGAGAGTGTGCTATCTCTTGTGACCTTTCAACAATTCATCTAGTGAAATCCAGCCAATCGGCTGTCATCGTGGGAGAGTGGACGTAAGCTTATCTAAGCCGAACCACTATAAATTCTGTGTGCAATCTTCTCGTACTTCAAGCTTTACTTCTGCGTTTAGATCATTACACGATGTTCTTCTGAATCTGCTATTACACATTATTCAGATTGTGTTTAATTTCTCTTTAAATTTTTTAAAAAAAATTGTTCAGAATCACCGATTCACCCCCCTCTAGGTGATTATTGCTAGATACAACATAAATTGGCAAACCTAAAAGGTTTAGGATTGAATTGCCAAAAGTGTAATAGGTTTAAGACTTGTTGGACAATGTTCACGTTTGTATGGTATTGCTAATTTCATTAGTCATAGGTGTTGCTAAAAATTTTCAAATTCCTATTTAGTCATCCGTTATTCTGATGCGTCGAGCAAATTAATCTTGCGGTGGTTTAGAAGATATCACAAAATTTACGACTAATGTGATGATTTTTTTACTTATTGGTTGGGCACATATGTTTATAGCGTGAGATATTTACATACAAAGAGATAAGTGTTTTTTTTTTAAAGGGAAAAAAGAATTGAGTAAAAAAAGGTGATCTTGGTCTTAATAGGCCAGGCATGAGTGGATAAATTTCGACCCATTCAAAACGACTCGTTTTATGTCCGAGACTCATATAATGACCTGACATCCGACCTGCCTAGTTGTCCGGTCTGTATGTGACACGTTGGATATATAAGAAAGAGTCATGGCTCTCTTCTCTTCTTAACCTTATTCATCTTCTTGTACCCTCCTTCTCGTTTACCTTCTTTGAGATGCGCTTTCCTATTTTCTTAAGCCTCAACTAATTAACTCATTTTCACCATCCCGGACAGAGGCCAAAGCGGAGCTTATCGGAGGGGATCCAACCTGTAGGACTGCGGAACCGGGTTATAAATTACTCAACTATCTGACCCGTTGTCGTTGATCTGGGGTTCTTTTTTAATCCGTCCTTGTACTCTTTGATTCTCAATGTTCAATGCGGTCCGGACTTTGGTTTTGCCCAATTCGATCCTTGTACTTTGCACAAAAATCAACTTAGGCCCCAGAGAGGGTGGCGGACCCTCGCATGGCCACCAGCTGGGTTTTGGCCAAAACCCCGTTGCCATATCGGGCCTTATCAACGAAGAAGTTTTATGTTGCACGGATCATAAATTATGTGAACTAACGTTATTTAAATGTAGTTCTCGCTGTGGGATGGACTCACATGATCAACGATCCAAACGAATATTGATTTGTATACAATAATTTGTATATTTTACTTCGCATAACGGGGCAAGTACTAAAAGAAAGAAAGAAAAAAGTGTTAAATATGTCTTTGAATTTTATGTATTCAGTCCGACATATATTTCGTGCAACCCAAAAGAAGAGAAAAGGTAAAGGTTTAGTTCGCGACGTCAGAGGGTTGGGTTGATAGGGCCAACCCGGAGCGAGCGAACTAAACCTCTTTAGCGGAAACTAATCTCTATGGGGGCTTATTTACTTAGGCTAGGGTTTTCATATTTGGAAGAGAGTGAGTTTTTTCGTTTGATGTAATTGTCGCGAGCCGTGCGCTTTAGCGATTTTGTACTCTCTTTGATCATAGTGGAATTTTATTTCGCCTCGCTCGTGGATGTAGATCGCTTCGATCGAACCACGTAAAATCCTGGTGTTCTGTTTTTATTTTTCTGCGTTTCGTCGTAACAAAAATCATGGCCATAATTGTGTCCTTTCATTAGGTTGACGTTCTAGGTTTGAAATTTAAAACCTTGTTGGCTTGGTTCTTTAACTCCAAAAACAACAATGACAATAGACTTGATTTCTACAAATCAGGGTAGATTTGGATAAATCCCCTTTCATCATTACTACAGCATGAGCTTAATTACTTGTGCTCGAGGAGATAACTAAATCGATTCTATTTCTAGGAGTTATTACTATTTTTTTTTTCCATTGGATTAAAATGTGTTTTGTTTGTAAAGCATGTTATTAGACAGAGATGGATCCATGAATATTTTGACACCATGTGAATGGTTATTTAGAGCCCGTTTGGTACAGTTTTCCCGTAACGACTTCAATTGCGTTACATTAGATTACAACGGATTTTCGAAAGCTTGCTTCCCCCAACTTCAAGGGGACTGCAACTTTAAAACAGATGCTAGCGAATGTATGACTTGCGCCGCTTCCATACTAGAAGTGCTCCGATTGGTAGGGCTATCAAAACGTCGCCCAGTACACAAATTTAGCAGACGAGTCTTAATAGCGATAGCATATTGTATAATCTGTCGACCCATCTCGTGACCTGTCGAAGGTCTAATTTTGGCAATGGAGTCTCGCTTAACATCAAAAGCACACCGGCACGACACGTGTACGACCCGATGTACTCGAGCCATGAGGGCGATTTCTTTCCATAAACCAACATCGTCATAACCATTGGTCATGTGGGCCCCATTATAAGTTGTCCGACGTAGGCAAAGTCTATCTAATAATTTTCCTTATATATAAGTTGCTCTCCGGGCATGTTTCTCAGTGTGTGTGTGTGTGTTAGTCTGTCTGAGAGAGAGAGAGAGAGAGAGAGAGAGAGAGAGAGATGGAAGGTGAAGAAAGGCGCAGCCTCCATAGGAATCGCGGGCATGCAAAATCTGGCCCTGGTAATACCATTTCACACTCTCCCCGTAACGACATATCCTTTCACCTTTTTCTTTTCCCTTCATCGCTTGCATGCATTTTGCTCTTTGTTTTAGGAAAAATCGAGAAGGGTCCCTCCCTCCTAGATTTCTCGTCTTGCGGTTCTTTTACCCGTATCATTTCTTTACATGAATTTTCCTCATGGTCTGCAAAACCACTTCCAGTTGCTATGGTCGCGAGCTCCGGAGTTGCCGGTTCTTTCTGTCATGGCCGTCTTCTTCTGCTGGACCTTTTGTGGTTGTGGCGGACCGTTTGGTCGACGTCCGTCTGTGTGTCTTGTTTACGTGGGAACGATGCATCTCCACTTGGAGTGGCAAAATACTTAAAAGAGTTGTAGTGATTTTGGGGGGTCGATGGAGTGGCGTGCATGCAAGCAACGGAAGTCTCTCAAAGTACCTTTTAAAGCCAATAGTTGATCTCGACGCCCAAAACCAGAGCTTCTTTTCGTGAACATTTCGTTTGTAAAGGGGATAGAAAGATAGATATACCATCTTTCTTGGGGCTCTCCTTATCTTGGGGGGAGGAGAAACAGGGAGAAGCCTTGCATGCGGGAGAGTGGGACAGAAGCCCCATTAATGGCAACAACATGAGAAAAGCCTTGAGAAGTGGAAAAAGGGACTTCTCCCCCTTTGACCCTCCCTCATTAACTCCTCCCCTCTAAAATTCAAAAAGAGGAGAATCTGAACGGACGGATAGAGGGTTGGTAGCTTAGCTGGGTCCCCTCTCTCTCTCTCTCTCTCTCTCTCTTCTTCTTCTTCTTCTTCTTCTTCTTCTTCTTCTTCTGTGCTGGGATGTTTGTCTGCTCCTCCTTTACTGCCCTTCCTTCGTTTGGACCGTAACAGAAGCAAAGAAAACGACGAAAGAAACCAAATAAAAAGAAACCCTTTTGACCCCCCCTTCTTCTGATTTGGATATTCATTCATTCAGTGGCATCTTTCCCTTTGTTTTGTATTGCTTTCTTTCTCTTCATTTTTGCATGGTCGGTCCGTCACGTAACGCCTCCTCGTCCTCTTCCACTTCCACTCTTCACCAGCAGTGTTTTCCAGTTGATACCATTGGCTTCTCAGTTTGAGTTTCGTCTTTGATTATGAGTAAATCTGCCCATTAATGACTCCTTCTGGCCCTCCGTTTGACTAATACTTTGCTTTTAGCATTGTATAACGATATGACTAAGTGCGGTATCTGAATTAAATGGTTCCCCTCTCTCCAACAGATACCGCGTTGCCGCCGGCAAATGCACCGATCGACAACAACGACCGCAAAACCACGGAGCGCCCCGGTGGTGGCCATGGCGGCAACGGCGGGGTCAGGGAGCAGGATCGGTACATGCCGATAGCCAACGTCATACGGATCATGCGCCGCATCCTCCCCGCGCACGCCAAGATCTCCGACGACGCCAAGGAGACCATCCAGGAGTGCGTGTCGGAGTACATAAGCTTCATCACGGGCGAGGCCAACGACCACTGCCAGCAGGAGCAGCGCAAGACCATCACCGCCGAGGACGTCCTCTGGGCCATGGGGAAGCTAGGGTTCGACGACTACGTCGAGCCACTCACTATTTTTCTGAGCCGCTATCGCGAGATCGAGGGGGACCGCGCTGGCCATAGTTTACGCAGCGAGGCTTTCTATCTGAACAGGCGTGGTAATGCTAGTAATACTGGCGGGATGGATTATTATTATGGACCGCCACTGCCGCCGCCGCCACCAACGCTGGGGATGCTTCCTCCTTATGCGCCGCCTAACCACCAAGCAATGGGGTATTTGGATCCATCGGCGGGAGCGGCCATGGGGACTTATTATGGGGTTGGGTCATCAACAGGGAGTGGTTCTTCCTCAGCTAATTCGCCTTCACAGGCCAATTTGGCTGGCTTTGATCCTTTTGGTCCCTTCAAAAATTAGCTTCTTGCTTGTAGCTAGGATGTTATAAGACAAGATTGGTGACCTCTAATTGAATAAAAACCAAGCTGAATCTCTAACTTTTATCGTTGCTATTTCTTATTTGAAGGATTTTGAACTTGTGGAGTTGTTGAAAACAAGAAACTAGCTAGGCTTGTTTAGATGATTGTTCTCTTTTATTTCAAGATACCTTTGTTGTGGTTATTGCAAACTTCTTGGTTTATTCTGTGCTCTTGCGCCTCGAGTTGATGTTAATCATGAAATTCTCCATCTTTGGTTTTATCCAGAGTTTAAAGCTTCCAAATAAGACTCGAACGTTTAAAGAACAATCCCCAAATATAACAAGACATCACTTAAAAATTTATTATCTAGCTCTCTTTTAAACATATCCCGAAACAAAAATGAAGAGGTAAGTCGAATCCATTCGAAAAAAAAAACACGGAACGGGGATGTGGAAAGGTCCTGGTAAAAGGCATAACGCGGATCGGTTCGTAAAAAGTAACCGTCAATCCGTTGGTAAAAAGTAACCGTCGATTCCTTCATAAACCTTTCTTTTTCCAAAATTGCGACCTCACTCAGTGAAGTGCTAACAACGAGAGTACATTCTTAAGTATACAAAATGAGCTAATCTTATGTCAACAAGGCAGTTGTTGCACTACTGACAACAAAGCTGAATGATATAAGTACCATAAAAAGACATCACTCACATGGAGGAGAAGGTAAAAGAAGAAAAGGCTACTTCATCAACTTGGAGAAGCACCCGCTTTGCCGCGATATACAGTCTCCAAACACTCCTTAGCTCTGTGAACCTTCGACTGAATGTAAAAGCTACCATTCTTGGCATTCTGCTCAAATAATACGTCATATTTCTGCAAAAACAGAACAGGTTTCTGCTATTGAAAAGCAAGCAACAGCAAGAAACCAAAGTACAAGAAACAAATAAAATTATCGGAGACCTTCAATATCTCTTCCCACGCGGTTTCTTTGGAGACACCAAGAATCTGTCTCGCCTCTTGTTCTGTAATGGCCTTACTTGCTCTATGGACAGCGTTCTGTACCGTTTCCTGAGCGACGCCGGTTTTTGAAGCATCTGCGATGGACGATACACTCTTTTTCAGCATTTCAGAGAAGAGTCCAATGTTAACAAATCTGTTTTATTTGGACAGAAAGCTCCTGCATCACAGTTCACAATTTCCTGTTCTCTCCTACGCTTGTTCTTTCTCAGTTTCACAAAGTGATGTCAGGGGATGCCTTCCATTTACACAGCCACAGGTGACTTAACAAGAAAACCTTTTCCTTTGGGTAATACAGTCTGTATTTCTGTTTTGCACGAATATAAAGAACAAAATGCACTAAGAATGTATTGGACTAAACAAAATTCGTTAGAAAAATTGCTTAAATTGCTGCGTCTTCATTTTTAAAAAGTGATTTCGATTAAACAATCCACAAAAGAAGAAGAAAAGTTAACGTATGTTTTTCTTTTCGGGTCTAGGACAGATGCTAATAGGGCCTTTAATGATTAATGAATATAAACTGTTGCGATCCGAGCGACAGAGACAAAGAAATGGAGGCATATTATTTGAAGAGAGGCCCCAATCCCAAGTGGTCTCACATTGCCGTTTTGATTAAATCAGCTATAAGATATAAGGACGCTTAAGAGAAATCCGAGACAAGAACTATAAACCAGGGAGACAGAAAGCAGAACACAATCCTCCCTCCATATAGCAATCACCCCTAGTCAGACTAGACTCGACCAAGGGACCTCCTTTTTACCCTTGCCAAACATATGAGGAAAGAGGAGATGGCGAGTAAACTAACCGCCATCACCTGCTCCTCACAATTGTTGTACTTCTCCATACAATTTCAGCTTAGAGATTATTCTCTTGCCATGTTCAAATTTTCGACATTATGAACCATTAGATGTTATAGTTTTTAACCAGATGCTCTGAATATAAGCATCCAACCTAGAAAAATAGGTTAACTGATGCCAGACAAGTTGCTGTCATTCCCCACTGGGATAATGTTCAAAATGACTCCTTTCTGCCACAGGGTACATTCGGCATGAAAAGAAGCTCTATGCCTGATGGAACCGTGAACAGTTACATTTGAGCTTTCTAGTTAAGCATTAGAAGATTACTGCAGATTGCATGGACCATTTCTCGCTAAGGTGGCAAGGGCAAAGCAGTCCGTTTACTATGTAGTGCTTCACTTACAAACATAACGTCAATACGATCATTGTACTTAAATTCCCTATATTCTTAGCAAAGATGGCAGCAACTTAATATGCCTTCAAAGTCTCAGCCATATTTTCTTGATTTTTAACTTTTAATAAGCATTCCAGAGGAGAAAGATCTTTATGATATGGACAAACAAAAATAAACAGCAAAAATTCGCCCACACAGAGGCTGGAAAGACTTACTTGTGAGGGCCTGACGATATGCCTGCACAAAAGCCCTGGCTAAGATACCACCACCTATCACAACCACGTTGGCAAGA